>JANHMN010000016.1:33051979-33091923 GCA_030674055.1 Rhabdomys pumilio | reverse complement strand
TCCTCCTCCTCCTCCTCCTCCTCCTCCTCCTCCTTCTTCTTCTTCTTCTTTTTAATCTTAAGTGTCCTATATGTATTAAACTTTCTGGGTTTTGTAGTATTTCTGCGTGTGCAAACTTGTGTGTGTGTTCATTTACATATGTGAGTCTTATGTTTTTTCCTTTGGCTATCTTTTTAATTTTTTGTGTCCTAATCTGATTTCTTGATGATGATGATAATAGATGTCTATTTGTATTTTAATAAGACAAAGAAACAAAGGGTGTGTATTTGGATTGGTAGAAAAGTATAGAGGACATGGGGAAGTTGGCAGAATTATGCTTAGTAGTATCTACAAAATAATTTTTGATGTATTAGGTACACTTACAATTACTATTAGTATTAACTAGGACAGTTTCTGATCCCTTAACTTTATACTTACCTGTAGGTCATATTGCATTGGTATTGAAAACCAGAATCTCATCGACTTTGTCTCCTGCACTTACCTGAGGCCCATGCTCTTCTCTCTTTCCTAACTCAACTTCTTCACTGATCACTGTTTTCTCATATCAGCTTTATTACTGTTTCCTAATCAGAAGACAATTATTTTGCATGAGGAATTGATAATGGTCTACTCATGTATTGCCTTTATTTATTAGAATATATTGTATGCTAAGATATTTTTCAATTAAAAAGAAAAAAATCTTTCATTTTTGGTATCAAAATTACACTATTTTGCATTCATCTTTTCCCTCAAGACCCTCTCAGATACCCCTCTTTGCTCTTTTTCAAATTCATGGATGTTTTTATTAATTGTTGTTACAATTATATGTGTGTGTGTGTGTGTGTGTGTGTGTGTGTGTGTGTGTGTGTGTGCGTGAGTGTGCACGTGTGTGTGTGTGTGTGTGTGTGTGTGTTTCTAAATATAACACCCGCATAGTCCAAAATTTAGTCGGATGTATGTTTTCAGGACTGACCATTTGGTATTGGGTAAGCAATTTGTATATTTTTTCTTGGGGAAGACTATTTCTGTCATTCTCTGCATTCCTTAGTAACCTGTACAGCTTTTGTAAAGTTGAGGATACATGGACTTTCCCACCTGTGCTTTGGGATGCCTATCTTTGTGCAGCCTTAAGCAATCATACTGATGAGACTTCGTGTGAGTAGCTTCTGCCAGTACAAAACAATTCCAAGCTCAGGGGTACATTAGGAAGAAGCGTGAAAAGATTATTAATAAAAGGGTAACCAGGAGATTCCTGTGAGACTGATTTCTAGTAATGTTAGAAGGCAATGATATTTTTAAACAGAGTTATAACTTCATATAAATCAATCATAAGGTATAGATGCTTTTATTTTGGAACTTTAAATATATAGTTGGTATATAGCAGTAGCAGGCATAGTGGCGATAGGCTTAGAGCGTGAGCAGTAAAACTATATAAGATGCAATGGTCTCAAAGGAGGTCATGCAGATCACAGGGAAACTCTCATTTCACACTAAAGGCATTTGAATTACCTGCTCAGCTGAACAAAAGGAGCAGTAGTATATTCATTGCCTAGTGTGTAAAACATTATCTTGGTAGTAGTTTAGGAAAATGTATAGACAGGAAACAGTAGTAAAGCTGATACGAGAAAATGGTGATCAGTGTCTAAGAAGAAGATGACTTAGGAAAGAGAGAAAAGCATGGGCCTCAGGTGAGTGCAGGAGACACAGCTGATGACATTCTGATTTTCAATACCAATGCAATATGACCTACAGTTAAGTATAAAGTTAAGAGATCAGAAGCTGGCTAAATTAATGGTAATGGTATGTGTAAGTGAACTTAATATACCCAAAGTATTTTATTTCAATATAAAATCAATATTGAAAATACTAATAAATGGTTTTACAGTTTTCAAATTTCATAGTTATTTATACTTCCAAAGTTTTGAGAAATTACGTTTTTAGAATTCATTGAAGAAATAGGACTTACGGCTAGAAAATTTAGAGAAGCTGTGGGTGCATCTCCAACCTGGCTCTACTGTTTGTCTTGGCAGCATTTATAACCTTCAATCCCAAAAGCACATTGCATGGTTACAATGACTAAACACAATGTACATGAAACCAAATGATATTCGATGAGTACTTTGCATGAAGAATTGATAATGGTCTACTTAGGCATTGCCTTTAGGATGCTAAATTAGGAGAACATTAATTCAAAGTAACGATGAAAATTTTAAAGTCATTCTTATAGAGATAGGATTTTTCAGAGACCCCTTTGCTTACTAGAGAGAATTCATTAGTCAAAACCATTCACATGGATCAAGCATGTAGTGCAATGAGTCCTAAAATCATGTTTTACTGACACTAAAAAATATTTTTTTTCAGAGAAAAATGGTACACCGTGAGAGCCAAATAAGTTGTATTCTGGTGTTGTTTTTCACATTCTGCTAGTTTTCATGACCACTTTGTGACCTCTTTTGTTAGAGGTCGCAAAGACTGCTCTGGCTGCGTTTGATCATACCTGCCAGGCTGACGAATTAAAAGGATGAACACATCAAACCAATTTTCAGATGCTTTCTGCTTTTTTAACTCTATGGGAAATTTCCCACAGTCACATCAGAGGAGAATTTAGCTTAAGGCGAGTGAGTAATCAATCATAACATTCTTTAGGCAGTTGCTCTTAACTAACAGAGAATAAAAAACCAGCCTGCATCGTGGAGCTGCATAGCTGAACTGTGAGCAGCATATTGGGGAACTAGCAGCTTTTCCTGACTTGCCACATTGCAGTTAGTGTTTTCAAGATGCAGTTGTAATTAATCCCCCATTGGCTTAACAGATTGTGATGTCTATGCTCTTGGGTAAGAATCATGGAGATGGCTTATGAGGTGATGTACAGCAGACACACTTCTCTGTATTTATTTTAGCACCTACATGTGTGTATTTTTCCTTTCCTCTTGGCCTAGATATATAACATATCCCTTGCTTTTAGCACTTCCACGAAACTGGTATTCTGTGTTTTATTGGGATACAGTACTCTCTTCTTCTGAATATTTTCATAGATGATCTCATATGTCATTACCATATCAATCTGTGGTCTTTGTTATTTTGCACGTGACTTTCAGAAGGCACACAAACAGACACTGTGCATCCTTCACCAATTGTAAGAGATTATTTTTTTATCACCACATTGATCTGTGATATTATGCTACATAAGCCACACTCATTTCTCTACCACATCCCTGCCCTTTCTTAACCTTTGACAGTCAGTAGCCCATTTTCTATTTCTATAACTTGTCATTATAATGATGGTATGTGAATGGAATCAAGAAACACCCTATCCTAAGAAATTGGTTTTTCCACACTCTATCTATGCATTTGCAAGTCATCTTGGTTTCTGTGTATATCAGTTTAATACTTCTTATTGCAGAGATATATTAGTTTATCCATTTGCTCACTGAATAACATCTGGATCTTAACAGTTTTAGAATCACTATGAATAAAGCTGTTATAAACATCCATGTACACATTTTTACATGAATATAAATCTTCATGTCTGTGGGATAAATGCCCAGAAATGTGACTGCTGAGGTAGAATGGCAATTACATGTGAAGATTCAAAAACAAAACAAAACAAAACAAAACAAAACAAAACAAAACAAAACAAAACAAAACCAAACAAGAAAAAAATAGGCAAGTGCCAAACTTTTCCAAAGTGACTCTATCACCAGTGATGTGCATTGTCTAGTTTCACTGCATCCTCATCAGCCTTTGTCTGGCTACTAAGTTATTTCAGTATTCTCAAAGATAAAATACCTCATTGCAACTTTAATTTCCATCTTGTTTTTTAAATTATCTTTAATCTTTTTTTTTACTGTCCAGTTATTTTTCCCCTCTGACAGTTCCTCATCCCATTCCTCCTCCTCTGTCTCCAAGAGAATGTCTGCCCCACACCTTGTCAGATCTTTCCATTCCCTGGGGCCTCAAGTCTCTCTAGGATTAGGTGCATCTTCTCTCACTGAGGCCAGACCAGTCAGTCCTCTGCTATATATGTGGCTGGATCCTCATACCAGCTAGTGTATGCTTCCTGGATTGTGGCTCAGTGTCTGAGAAATTTGGGAGTCTAGATTAGTTGAGACTGCTGGTCTTCCTGAGGGGTCGCCTTCCTCCTCAACTTCTTCCAGCCTTTCCCTATTTCAGCCACAAGGGTCCCTGAATTCTGTTCATTGGTTGGGTGTAAATATTTGCTTCTGTCTCAGTCAGCTGCATGTTGGGTTTTTCAGAGGGCAGCCATGATAGGCTTCTGTCTGGAAGCACACCATAGTATCAGTAATAGTAATAGTGTCAGGCTTTGAAACCTCCCCTTGATATGGATTCCAATTTGGGCTTGTCACTGGATCTCCTTTCTCTCAGTTTCTTCTTAATATATAATAGTTATGGGTATCATTTGATCTGATCGGATTAGAAATATATCCACCATTGGTCATGATTCGAGCACTGTATCCTGGTTGATGGTACAATTTTGGAAGGTGTGAAACTTTGAAGAACTGAGCCTCAGCTCCTGGTCACAACAACCTTGCTCTGGAAATAAAAACACAACCATAAAGCTTCTTTCAAGTCATTTTACTGTTAAGATTAAAAGATTAGGATCATGTTTCCTATCAACTCCTCATATGTATCTGCCTGCATTATAATTTCAACAGAACGGTGGTAGCAAGTATCAGTTTCATAGTGAGACAGGAAACAAGAACTTTCAGGTGTCAAGACCACAATTTTTTCTAACAACTTTTCACTAACAATAACAGGGTTCTGCACCATCTGCATTAATCCCCTGTGAGGGCAATGCCTCTGATGATCTCATCCCCTGAAAGTTCCGACTCGTCTGCAGCATTGTGTGGACACCGAACTTCTAAGCAAAAAATCTTTGAGTGAAAATATTTCCTCTATAGCAAAACCATTGCAACTGTTTTAAGGCAGAGATGCATTGTGTTAACATTGCCAGGCATTTATATAAAACTCCCAAGAGTAGATGGTTGTTATTACTGTCATTAGGCAAACATGACATGCAGTCTCGGAGATAACCTTGCTGAGGGCCAATATGGGTTTCACAAAGCCCGTTTGCTTTTATCATCATCTGCCACATGGACAACCATGCTACAGCTTTCTTTTATATTCCTCTTCTCTCATAGTAGAGAATCAGTCTGGATTACTCAATTATTTGTGCCTATTAAAATATTTCTCATTTTCTATAACCTATTATACAAGCCACCTCCAAGAAGCTCTTTTGGGTCTCTCAATAAATGGGCTTTCTATTTTTGTGATTTTCTACAGGCCACAATTATCATATTCATTATGCATTTCTGTAGGCTTACCCAACACACAGTATGCTCTCAAGGATGAGGCTTCATCATGCTCCCCTTCCATCTCTTCTGCTACTGCTAACATGGTGCTCACAGCAGGGCACATTGACTTTTGTCCCTTCCACCATATCAATATAGAGGTTGCAACTTTGTTTCCTTAGATCCATTGGATTTTGAATTCACTCTGAAATTTGATGTGGAATGTACATTGGTAGTTATAAAATAGAAAAAAATATTATACGCAAAAAGTTGCTCCAGTCAATCATTTACTCAGGCCTTACAGTGCACAATAAAGAGAATGGTTGTTTAAAAATGGAGCAATAGAGGATAGATGTACAAGTTTAGATGGAACCTTAGGAAACACTTGACATTTGATGTAAAATATTTAGGTGTACCTAAAACTTCTTTCCAAGAAACTTAATAAGGTTGTGGTAATATAGGCATAGGCCAAATTACTATTATATATTTTATATCACCAGAGACACATAATGCTTAGATTCAAGTAAAGATTCAGGTTAATTCCTGTGAAATGAATGTGCAGAGTTCTGGGTGTTCAGGAAGGTGAGGATCAATACTTAGACATCACATCTATAAACAGTAGGATACTAGAGGAAACTAAGACTGGGATTGAGTTTATACCCTTAGTATAAGGAGGCTACACTGTGGTGAGACATGGAGGAGCACGGTGAGAGCTGACAGAGAAGCAATCCATTTACAGAGTGGTGCTGTTATGCTGACCAAAATGCATGCCCTTGTCTGTATCTGTAATCAGTTCAGCTACAAAAGCAGCAGGAGCCCCCACAGAAATCCAGGTTTATATCCTCTGCGTCCCAGGAGGCTTATCTAACTTATCCTAGATAATGAAATTATCTTTTTAACTCATACTCCCAAGTGCCTGAAATCAAGGCAGGCACTTCGTTAATTGTCTCTCTTATAAAGAAAATATTCTCATCCTCCATAGTAATTCATGCTTAGAAAATACTAACACTGTTCTCCGGATATAATGTTAAGTTGACTCAAAAAGAAGTGATAAAAATAAACAGAAAATTATTTTGAGGGCAGGAATGGGTAACAGTGTTTCTAATGGGTTGTTTCAGATACACACACACATACACACACATAGACACGTACACAGACACGTGTATACACACACACACACACACACACACACACACACAGAGAGAGAGAGAGAGAGAGAGAGAGAGAAAGAGAGAGAGAGAGAGAACTATTTTCATAAATAACACTGGATTGGGGAAGACACTGGCATGTTTGTGTAATAAATGAGGGGATAGGAGGAAAGAGACTTGAAAGACGAAGTGATTTGCATATGCTCAGTCTAGGGAGTGGCATTATTAGAGAGTATGTATGGCCTTGTTGGAGGAGTAGATGTGGCCTATTGGATTAGGGGTGTCATTGTGGGCTTCAGATTTGTTCTAGCTTCCTGGTAGTCAGTATTCTGCTAGCAGCCTTCAGATGAAGGTGTAGAACTCCTAGCTCCTAATTGTTTTGTTATTGTTTCCTTGACATTGTTATTGTGGTCTACTGACTGGGAAAGGGAGCCTCATTTGAAAAATATGCCTCCAATAGTTTGCCCTGAATGTAGGTCTGTGGTGCATTGTCTTGATAAATAGGAAGTCCAAGGTCACTGAGATTCTCACTCCTGTGCACATGGTTCTGAGTTATGTAAGAAAGTCAACTGAGCAAGCCATGAGGATCTGTCTAGGTTCCTGTTTCAACTTCCATTCATGGTGGGCTATACCATTAAAGCTGAAATAAACTCTTTCTTTCTCAAGTCACTTTAGATAATGGTGTTTATTACAGCAATAGAACACAAACTAGGAACTCAGGAACACCCAGTGCATTTAGAAAATTATTCATTGTACATACAGAGTTTCATGTCACTAAACATTCTGGAAATGCGATTTAAAACCATATTGAAATATCATCACACACTCATTTAAATGACTTTTCTCACAAAGATAACAAAAGTGGTAACAACGACCATGGATGGACAGCTGGTAAGCACACAAGCTGTACAATCATTGCAAAAAATGACATGGTGATGCCTCAATGTTTTTGTCTGGGAGTGAGAATGAAACCTGATTGGGGAAAGCACAGGGACAAACTAGAAACCTGGGATGGGGGAGGCTACAGGGAGTCTATGAGAGTGACACTAGCTGAAATTTCTATCAGTGGGAAATACAGAGGCTGAAGTGGTCACCTCTTGTAGCCAGTTTAAACTTCTAGTAGAAGGAGGAAGATATCAATCTCCCCAGAAAAACTTTTGACCCAAATGTTGTCCTGCCTACATGATGTTCAGGCATAAAGATGGAGCAGAGACTAAGGAAATGGCCAACTGTTGACTGGCCACACTTTAGACCCACCTCATGTGAGACAGGCAACTCCTGACACAATTAATGATTCTCTGCTATGCTTGCAGACAGGAACCTAGCATAACTGTCTCTGGAGAGGCTTCATCCAGCAGCTGATGGAAACCAATGCAAAACCTTATAGCCAAACATCAGGTGGAGCTCAGGGAGTCTTGTGGAAGAGTAGGAGATAGAATTGAGTCAGAGAGGTCAAGGGCAGCATAAAATGTATACAAAGTTAACAAATCTGGGCACTTGGGGACTCACAAAGGCTGAACCACTAACCAAAGAGCATGCAGAGGCTCAACCTATGCTCCTACACATTTGTAACAAATGTGCAGCTTGGTCATCATGTGGGTCCTCTAACAATTGGAGTGTGTGGGGAGGTGCTGTCTGATTCTATTGCCTGGCATTGGATACCCTTCCCCTACCTGGACTGCCTGGTTGGGCCTCAGTAAGAAAGGACGTGCTTAGACCTGCTGGGACTAGATGTCCCAGGGTGGGGTGGAATCCAAGAAGGGCCTCCCTTTCTATGAAGAAAAGGGGAGGAGGTAATGGAGGAAAGGATTGCAAGCATAGTACTGGGAAGAGAGAAGGAATGGAAGAATGAGAGTATATGATTGGGATATAATGTGAATAAAATAATAAAATATGAGGAAAAACAATTTTTAATTATAATTTCCATATGACACAGTTTTTGTATATATTTTTAAAAATGTAATGAATGTACCATAGGAATCTCTGTATCCCCTAGTTGATGGCATCATTGTCTATTACAGTCAAGATAAGTAATAAACGTCCATACCCATTATTTTATGGCTAAATCATGAAAGATTAGTAAGTACAGACAACGCAGCATTTTAGCCTTCAAAATGGTGTCAATTCCTGTTGTTGCTACAGTAACAGGAATGCTAAGCGAAGTATAGAAAAACAAATGCCACATGATCTCATGTGCATGGGAAAGATAATCAAGACAAACTCACAGAAGCAGACAGTGTGATGCCATTTACCAGATGATGGTGAGGAGCAGAATAGGTCTTGATACCCATTGCATATCAACATGACTAGTTAATGATACGGATCTGTGTGTAACAGTACTAAGGGAGTAATCTCGAAATGTATCACTATAAAAGTGACATGTGGCTGGAGAGATGGCTCAGTGGCTAAGAGCACTGACTGTTCTTCCAGAAGTCCTGAGTTCAATTCCCAGCAACCACATGGTGGCTCACAACCATCCATAATGAGATCTGATGCCCTCTTCTGGTGTGTCTGAAGACAGCTACAGTGAACTCACATACACAAAATAAAAATAAACCTTAAAAAAAATCTTTTTAAAAAAAGTGATATTTGAGGTTGTAGTATATTAATGGCTTGATTTGATTGTTTTTTAGATTGCACACATATATCATATGTATGTAATTTAGTATCACAGTACTCTACAAACATACATAATTTTTACCTGTCAATAAATATAACACATGTACCATGTATACTCCAGCATATCTTGAAGGTAGGACAAATTGTTGGTTAAAAGTTTTGTGGCTGGTTTGGTGTCCCAATCTCTCTACTAGAACTCTTGCTTGGTTACAGAAGATGGCTGGTTCAGGCTCATATCGCCCATTAGGGAGTGGTCAACAAATCACTGGTTCCACTCGAAACTTATGCCATTAGAGGGATTTTGTCAGAATGGACAGAAACATTAGGCTGGATAGCCCAGATCATTAGGATAGAACAAAATAGAATTGGGAAAAAGAGTCAATGAAATTCTGCTATGCTTGTAGACAGTTACCTTGGATAATCAGCATCAAAGAGGCTACACACAGCACACAGAGATGAAACATTAGATAGAGCTCGGGTAATCTTGCTGAAGACTAGGAGGAAATATTTTGAGAACCAGAGGTGTCAAGGACACTATATGAACACAGCCCACAGAATCAACAAACCTAGACTACGGGGTTCACAGAAACTGAAGGGACAATGAGGGGCCTGCATGGTTATGACCTAGGTCCTCTGTATATGTTATGGTTGTATAGTTTGGTGTTCTTGTAGGACTCATAACCATGGGAGCAGGGACTGATTCTAACTCTTTTGCCCGCTTTTGGGACCCTTTCCCTTCTACTCAGTTGCTTCAACCAGCCTTGATGTGAGCTATATGCCTGGTTTTGCTGTGACTTGTTATGCCATGTTTGGTTGAAATCTCAGGGAGGCCTGCTCTTTTCTGAAGAGAAATGGAATGGAAGAGAAGTGGATCTGGAAGAGAGGGAAATGTGCATGTGTGTGGGGAGGCAAGGGGGTGGAACTGGAAGGAGAGGATCAGAAGAAACTGTGGTCCAGAGTAATGTATGTAAGAAAAAAATAAATAAAAAATAAATAATACATGTAGTAAGTTTTCCTAAGAAGAAAACTCCAGCAAGTGACTGGAGGTCACAACCATTTTTGAAGCAGTTCCAAACGTTTCTGGAGTAAGTAGCATAAAGTCACATTACAGTGAGTCCAATAAACAGGAAAAGTAAAGAATCTAAAATATTACTGCAAACAATACTTTAAACTGCTCTTATATTGAGAAAAAAAATAAATTAAGAAAAAAACGGAGCAGACACTCAGAAGGCTTCTTCAGAGAAACCAATTCCATGTGTTGTTCATGGAAACACTGATTGTGGGACTCCAGTGTTCTCTCAACTATACGAAGAATAGTGCCCCACTTTTCAGAAATCAGAGCTACATAGTAATCAGTTTCACCTCCTAATTACACAAATAGTCACCCTCAATCACATTAACTCAGCCCTAACTACTCACGTGATCAAGTGAGCCCATACGCCTCTGCTGATAGGTCCTCCGCAAGATGGCCCCATCCTCACTTGAAGTTTAGTGACTTGGCAGAGAAATGTCTTGACATCTCCTAGAGCATATACTTTCACAGTAAAGACCAATATCAAGAGCTAGATTAATTTCAAATCCGTACTTTTTTTTTTTTAATCTATGTACAAGCCTGGTGAATTATTTAGAAGACTTCTGTGTAACAACTATAGTTTGGGCTATAGTGGCCCTTGAATAAGAAGTTCCCTTTTTTTTCTTTTTTCTTTTTCTTTTCTTTTTTTTCTTTTTTTTTTTTTTTTGGTTTTTTGAGACAGGGTTTCTCTGTGTAGTCCTGGCTGTCCTGGAACTCACTCTGTAGACCAGGCTGGCCTTGAACTCAGAAATCCTCCTGGTCTGCCTCCCAAGTGCTGGGATTAAAGGCATGCGCCACCTCCGCCCGGCACAAGTTCTTTTTGAGGCTGGAGCCATGTCTGATGCTCTTTCAGGGCACTTGGCAGTTCACAACCATCTGTAACTCTAGTTCTAGAGGGTCCAACACTCCTCTGGCTTCCTCAGGTACCAGGTATATGTGTTGTAAACACCCATAGATGCATTCAGAACATTTCTTCACATGTAATAAAAATTGGTAAATTTATTAAAAAGTGTATCTATTTACTAAAGAATTAGATACTAATCATTCTTATTTACCTCAGTTAAAGTTTCATTGTACATCTGACAACTTATTTGACCCTAACATTCCATTAAATTATTTTATTGAATACATTACCAGTCATGTCAATATTTCTTGACAACAGTTTTCCTAACTATGCTATGATCTGTATCTGATGTTGTGAATACTTAAAAATCTAATACTTTGTCAAGTACTCTCTAGGAGTACTGCATTCTCTTCCTACTTCTAAAATATTGCCATTCTTCCTTGAAAGAGATCCATTTGTTTCTCTTACTTTTCCTTAGACCTATAATCAGAAAACAAGTCTCTCTCTTTGGCAATTTCAATCCATCTTTATATGTAATATAAGAATATAGCCTACAGAGAATTAAAGGTGCCCTTGTGTTTTCAAGTATTGGGTTAGCTCTTAATCCAAATTAGGATACCTGTGAAAGAGACAGAGATTTGTTATTAAACAGCTAAAATATAGTTATTGCAAAGACAATGTGAAAGAATCCAGAATATATTCTCACTGTGCTTGAAGCTTGCTTCTTCCACAAAAAAAAAAAAAAATAAATATCAAAGTTATCATGGATATCATGGGTAAGAAGTGGTACAATGCAGATTTGTGTATTGATTTTGCAGTCTTTGCATACAACTGGGAACATTTTGATCTGTCATTTCAGGACTGGATACCAGTATCCATAGATCATTGACTGACTATAGATGTGAACCACTGATCCTGGCCAGTCATTTAACTACACGGTAACTTTTCCTTTTTGCCGAAGCTTCCTAGCTTTGTTGTTTACTTCCCCCATCCCTGGCCTTGCTTCACTCTCTGAATCTTCTCAACATTATGCCAGCATTGGACAGTTAGTATTTAATTTCCTTTCAGCAGTGATTTGAGCTATGCCTCAGGCTAATCTGTGCCCAATTACAAAAGACAACAAACACAGGCTGCAATTGCTCATTCCTATTCCCTACTATGTCTTCTTTAATCACAGAAAGAGAAAGTCCATAGAAGGCATGACTTAATTTAGTATCAGTGGCTTTGATTGCCATAAATCTGGATCAAAAACTTGTCTCCTCTTACATGATCAATGAGAATATAATGTTGTAAGTTAATGTGATTATATCACTTCCAAGTTTTAGTAATTAATCATAAAACATAAGTAAATTGTTCATTTAACACACAGTTATCAATTCCACCCAGAGATTTGACAATGACTGCAAATTTACAAATGCAACTTATTAAGATTTTTTCCATTATTATTTAAGTATCTCTATAAACAAATCTGTCATTTATAATCTAAAATAGGAGGTTCTCAGAGATGAGTGACATCCAAGTTTATTTTAAATTCTAGCTTCCAGTTTGGGAGTTTTCATATCAAGAATTCATTTATGAGTACCCTTAGGATTTGTTGTTGTTGTTTGTTTGCTTTGTGCCAATGGGAATGGGACATAATGTGGTGTGTCTCATTGTTTTAATACATCTGAGAGCAACACTGCAAATTAAGATGACAGATGAGAAGAGCCATTATTGACTTGGGGTAATTCAGAAAGGTTGCCAAGAGGCCATTAATTTTGTGTTCCAGAAATTTGGGCACCAGCTTGAAAATAATAAATTAACTATGATCAAGCAATGAAAAATACTTTGCATTGTACAATGATGAAAAACACAAATGATATACATTTACTTATAAAAAAAACCTGGCCTAATTAGAGTTTAATAGTTTTGATTATCTAATAGTTTATAAGGGAGGTTACCATTATATCTAAATAAAAAGAAATTATAACTTAAAAACATTGGGGAATTTTAATACCTCTGAAGTTTATACTATTCTAATCATCAACAAGAATAGTTTGAAAAATCTGAAAACAGAAAAATAACACTCATTTGTGCGTGCGAGTGTGTGTGTGTGTGTGTGTGTGTGTAATTTCTATTCTGCAGATTAATTAATTGCTTAATGTTTTATTACCATTGAAATGGACTAAAAATATAGAAAATCAAGTGGGAAAGGACTCCATAGGACATATCAAGGACAACTGCATTACGCAAGGTTTGCTGTTTAAGCTTTCTTCATCCTCCAACCTGCCTCTCTAGTTCAAGTTTCATACGCAAGTCAATAGCTTCAAGTGCTCTTCAATTGTTCTCTTCCTATGGATAGTCTTTGCAAAAATTAGTGAAAGGTATTTTTTTTTAAAGTTTGTCTTATCATGCCATGTCTCCATTTAAAACATTTCAAGGCTACTGAGTTAGAACTTTAACTTACCATGCCAGAGAGTCTGTGGACTGATCTTGCCCAGATATTCCATCTCTTCTATATGTTCTGGTTAATTTTCCTTTATCTACATTGGCCTTCTTTTTTCCCAGTGTTCTCCACAGGACACTAGACTTAGCTTTCTGTCTTTGTGTGATTATCCATTCCCCAAGCCTTCATGTGGCTGAACTCACTTATAGCTGCTAAATATTACTTTCCTAAAAGTTACCTCTGGCTTTTTAGTTTCATCTCTATGTTTAAATTACTCAATGCTGCATAAAAAATTAGCTTGACTATATAGCATATACAACTTTGAAAAATTTTACTATGAGTCAGAAATCGAAATACAACTACTTGGATTTATCTGGCTCAGTATATCTTAGTTCTTCATTGCTCACTAACCATAGACATAAGTTCCCTGCCACAAAAAAATTCCCTGCAGGTGAGCCCCTGATATGGCAGCAACTTTTCCTATAGCTAGCTAGTAAGGAAAGAAGATAGAACATGAAGTCTAGGCAAAACAATCTTAAAACTATGATTTCTAATACCCAGTCCATCATTTTGTTGACTAACCAGAACCTCTGTCATCTCTCCTAACTAAAACACTTAGTTCTGAACATGGATTTTTTTCTGGCTTTAGAATGAATGTCAGCTGAAAACCATCTACTCAAATCTTTTCTCTCAAAGTAAATAGCCAGGATTTGCTATGAGACTATAAGTTTTCAACCCCATCAGAAATTCAGAATGACTGAGTTAACTGAAATTATGGGAAGCACAAAGCATAGCTTCTAAAACTTAGACAATTTATAGAGACCACTGAACACCTGGTCAGTCCCTATACTACAAAATGTTGGAGCATCTGATCTTCAGTCTTCTGAACCAGGATCATCTGACCGACCTTAGTGATGCAGAATTATTAAGGGCTGAATACTCTGTCTAGGCAGATATAATCAGTCGACTATTCTGCAAGTGTGTCCTTTTCTGGACAGTAATTTGTCTTTAGATGGGAAGAGGCAATTCTTGCCCCATGGCTGTCTCACCGCAACTGGAGTAACTCCAAAGATGCTCAATATTTTCTTAGAATCCAAGACAGGAAGCTGTCTTGCACCTCACTGGTACAACTTGGCATAATTATGATCTAATTGTATTTTGAGAGAAAAGTTTTATTTTAACAGGAAGGGTAATATGTAGGTGGAGCTAAGGTGGGAGGAGTACAGAGAGGAAGAGAAGGAGTAAGGAGAGGAGAAGAAGAAGGAGTGGAGAAGCTAAGTGATGAGAGAAAGAAAAAGAGAGAAAGAGGGGGGACGTGGAGGCAGATGTTCACATGTCTCCACTAGTCAAAGATAGTTTATATATCTATGATGGGTATTGTGTTACACTTCTGATTGAACATTACCAAACTTATAAAGCCTTTGATTAACATTTAAAAAAATTTTATAAAAGCAAAAAGGAAAAGGGGGCATTGGATAGGGATTTTCTAGGGAGGGGAAATGAGGAAAGGGAATGACATCTGAAATGTAAATAAAATATCCAATAAAAAATGCAAAAAAATAATAAAAAAAAACTATGGTTCCTTAAGTTTTGCTGCCTTCTCTTTAGGAATAGGTTTCTGGATGCAATCTATATTCATATTATGAACCTTGGAACATTAGAGAGAATATAACTTTTGTATACCAAACAGAGATGACATTGTCTGTTGTGAAGGGTGGTATTGTCAGTTTGGTGGGATGTAGAATCATCTGGGTGTATCTCTAGGAAAATTCTCAGAAAATATTAACCAGAGTTGTATACTAAGCTGTGCATTGGCTTTTTATTTTTTTTTAACTCATGAGCTCTATCAAAGTATTTTTGATGCACTCTCCAGTGCAATTCTAGATGCCAAGTATAATTCTTATAAACATTTAGAGACTGTGTAGAAAAATAATTGCACTTTTAGCATTAAACACACAGTTAGCTCAACTACAGATTTTACCTCACAAAGGAAAATCAATCACAAACCTTACAGTACAGTAAGGCATGAAGTACTCTGGGAAAATAACATAACTTGAAAAAGTTTAATATATTAGTTAAAATTAATTAGGAAAGGTGGTTTATAGAAGTTATTTTGAAATAATTATGCTTTAGTTGTATATAAATATTACATAATAAATAATTCATACATTCTAGAAACTGTCAAAGGCCTAGAAAGTCTATTTTCAATTATTACTATAAGAGTTTGTTCATCAACAGTCAGATATCAATGAAGGAGGGACTTGGGAAGTTTTACCTTCTTGTCTAAACTGTTGGCAATGGATAGATTCAAGAAAAGGAGACATTATTGCTTTCTCTATGTACCCATAACCCCATCATGCTTCAGTGAACACTTTCAACCCAAGGGTCATATAGATGGTTAACCAAATGGATCATAAAACAAAAGAAGTCATACATCTGAGAAAAGGACTGATAGCTGTGATGGAATGTACTAGGGCACTGAAAGGAATATAAGAGAGATAAAAGACAGTGTGTGTGGGAGAAATCATCAGAATATGTTACATGCATGCAAGACATTGTCAAATCTGTCAATAAAAAGAAGAAGAAATTATCAACTAAAATATTAAAGATTACCATGAGAATAACTTATGTATGAAATTAAAACACATCATACACACATCGCACACGAGAAAGCACCTCACCACACAAAGATTGGTGAACTTATGGCAGCCAACGGTGTGAAAAGTATGTGATGCAGAAAGGGATTCATAATTTTTTAAAAAAAAGGATAATACCTTAGACACTGGAAATTAGGAAAGCTAGTAGAAAACACAAGACAGTATTACATAAAATGGTAGCTATGCAGAAGATTCCTAATCCGTCTATCATCTTGTGTAATTTTACCTCTCAGGATCTCTATAAGCTTAGGCAGAGTGCTCATTCTTCATCCAGTATGATGTTGCCTCATAATTTTGGGAAACCATTACCTTCCTTTCAGTTCCTGGCTCTGATATCTGCTTTTGTAGCTCTCTATCCATGTGACAGCACATCACTGATTACTCCTCTACCCCCTTGCAATACTCAAACTTCACCAAGAACATTGATTGCTTTCAGGTGATTTCCATGGAAACCAGTAGCATCAAGACTCTCCCCTCAACCAACCCTTCATTTTTTTCTTTTGCCTTGGGACTCCCTGAATGGAGAAAAAAGAGATGATTGGAATCTAAGGCTTGAACATTTGTTGGGCTATTTCTATCAGTGTCTAGCTCTCATATTACCTACCTGTCTGTTCTTCTCTTTCATATTCATACTCCATCATCATTTTTTCTCCCCATCCTGTTCCTCACTGGCATTAATTCTAATAGCCTTATATTCTCATCCCAAGAAAACATCAAATAACCTTCACCAGACTTAATCTTTATTTACTAATATGTTTATTAGTTTATTTATTTTATGTATGCAAGTACACTGTCACTGTCTTCAAACACATCAGAAGGTGGCATCAGATATCACAGATGGGTGTGAGCCACCATGTAATTGCTGGGAGTTGATCAGGACCTCTGGAAGCGTAGACAGTGCTCTTAACCTCTGAACTATTTCTCCAGTCCCAAACTAATCTTTTCTTAATGGGAAAAATTCTTGTTTTAATTACTCAGAAAATAATCTTTTGCTATCTCATACCATATACTGTTTTAGAATACTTATATGCTTAAGGAAAAGAGAGAATCAAATGACTGGCCCAAGAAAGATGATAAGGAAGTGTTTAGAACATCATGGAGACTTGTGTTTAAAAATTAGGCTACAAAAATGGTGGTAGAAGGGGGAGGTTGAACTTTGGAACATACCAAATAAAAACAGAACGCACATATTTTACATTATTATTTGTCAAAAATAATAAGCAAACTTAGGGTTTTATGCAAACCCAAGAGTTCTAAAGGTTTTCATATTTTAACTATAGCTTTGTGTCTTTGACGTGAACCTTGAAGGTGTTCTAGAAAGGACTCAGTTTGTGACATTATGTTCTTCACATTTTTCTCTGTAATTAGTTTAAAAGATATTCATCGAAATCACACAGAGAAAGAAGAGGTCATTTCATAAAATTCAACTTGAATGTCAGACATTTTTATATGCATGTGTTAGAAAAGTTGAATACAAAAGCAAATCAGTAGAATGGAGTGTAGAACTCTTTGAATTTTATGAGTAGTTTGTAAAATTCATCCTTGTGTTAAGCCCCAGAAGTAAGGTTGCCCTGAAGTACTTAAGTGTACGCTGCTCCTCTCAGAGATCTGCATTCATTCTGCTTTTCATCCAACTTCTATTAGTGTGTAATAACTACTCTGTGTGTTGAAATTTGTTTCCCACCTTTCACAGTCCTACAAAGCTTACGCAGAACAGCACATGTGGGCTCGGAGATACACCTCATTCATTGCTTGTAAAGATAAATTTGATAGGAGAATAGGTTAAGGATCAGGATTATAATCATGGGTCTAATATTATAATATTTATTTCTTTTGGAAGATCATTCTCTTTCTGGGCTTCAATCTTTTTTCATGAAAACAGTTTTCATGATAGTGAGTCTCAGGAGTGGAGAGTCTAAACTGGAACTTGAGAAATATTTTAAATGCATAAACTTCGTTTTCAATACATGCTTTAATGCAGACATGCACTTATAGGTAAAATCACATGTAGACACATGAATATAAAGTTGTACAATAGGTGTAGCCCATGATTAACTTTGTATTGTTTTAAATTTCTTTGTAACATCTATTTGCATTATGTCCAAAATGATACTAATATGTATTGCTTTTTGTTATGTCTAAATTTTTCTTTTCATCTTATTGTCCTTAATCATTTTTTAATTTAAGTATTATGTTCTTTATGTATTTGATTAATTTTGGGAATTAATTTTTAGACCTTAACATGTATAGGTTAACTGAATTTGTTAATTAAAAATTAAGATCTCTTATATTTATCTGAAGCAAGGGGTATAAATTAGATCTCAGAAACATGTTCTCAAAACAGATTCTGACAAACCTGTTCCATATGGCATTCTTTGAGAAAATCTTAGGAAACATTGGATTACTCCTCATCAGTAAGAGTTCATTCTTTTTCTTTTTTTGTATTTTATTTATTTATTTATTTATTTATTTATTTATTTATTTATTCACACTCCAGTTTTTATCTGCCCCCTGCGGTCTACCCTCTGATTGTCCCATATCCCATACCTCCTCCCCACCCCCTGTCTCAACAAAGATGTCCCCACCATCATTCTTCAGCTTAAAAACAGTCTATAATTATTTCTTCAGAAAATTATGATGTTTGGCAGGACATTTTTGGAAGTTTTCCTTGAGGATGGGAATAGGAAGTGCCAAGAGACATTAATGTGTAAAGCAAAACAAAGGCATCATGTAGGAGATTTAATCTGTTAATCATTAATGAATTTGTGTGTAACTTATAAATGCATGTGTGTGCATATGTGTTTGACTGTTGCAAATGACCCTAAGTGTTTTTCCAGAGATGATGTCCTACTTTAAGTAATGAATTCTTAGCACCTAGATTTTCCACAATATTAACTTAAGTTCTTACCATCTAAAGTAGTGTCCATATGGGACTGGTGTTTAGAATATCACAGGCTTTAATACATGTGTGAACATTAAATTCAATACTAATCATCTATAGACACAAACCTCACATTAGAAGCTTGAAACTTTTTTGAGAACTGACCCCTGCAAGACATATCAAAAGTTGAAAAAGAACAAAAGACAAATGGAGGATATATAAAAGAAAAGAAACCAAAATGTATATAGTCTTTAAAATTTGGTTGTGTTTACAATGTTAGAGAAAGTTAAAAAAGAAAGACTGGGCTCAAATAAAAAACTTCCTGTCAATTCCACTATAGAACAAGATCACATTCTCAGAAAAATAAATTCTTATTATCAGTTGAAGGAAATTACTGGACTGTGCCTGGGAAATTGAATTTCCATCTATCATAAAATCTTCTGGAAAAACTGAGTTTCAGGTTAGCTTGTACTTTCAATGTATTCTTTGTCAAAATCTAGTGTCATTCATTAATGGGCAGTGTTCCGAGGGCAGAAACCATTGTGTTCTCTCATCAGCTCATAGAATTTTAAAAACGTGTTAAAGCAGAAGCCTCATGAAGAAGGTTTTGCTCTTCAGAATAGTATCAGTCCATGGGACAGAGATTTCATTTTGTGGAAAAATATCTGACTATGATATTATCTTCAGTTATGAAATTAGTTTATAAAGCAAATAGTTAGGAATCTAAGCTATCTTTCTCTGAATTACTACTCCATAGACATTAGTAGAATAAATATAATCACTTAGCTACATCATCTAGCAACTAAAAGACACGTCAAATAATGCATGTGGCTATTTTTATGTTTTGGGGTTTTTTATTTTTGTTTTTTTTTATTTTTGGTTTTTGGTTTTGGCATTTTGCATTTTGATTGTGTTATGTGTTGTGAATGAATCTATTTGTTCCTCTGACCTTTTCAGAGTCTTAACAAGGCTACAAAAGCAGCCCTGAAAGCAGAGTTCCATTTTGGTAACTTTGAAAATGTATTTTGGTAAAAGGTACTTGTAGTATCCAGACTCAAAAATTATAAAGGGCTTTAAAAAAATCATAAAATTATATAAGCTTTTGACTTACACAAATTATTAAATAACACGTGTTTTTCCTAAGTTCAATCATAAAAAAAAAAACAAAACAGAAAGAAAAAGAAAAAAATACAAAAAAAAAAAAAGCCCATAAGAAAACACAAAACTGGGACAATGGGCACCACAATGACAGTATTGACCTCTGTAAGGCATTTTAATGAATGCAACTAAAGCAAATTCATTTTGCAGGATGTTAAATAGTGGAAACTTTTGTATTCATTAAAATATTTTGGTTCAGAAAACATAAATTACAATTAACATTGCAGCAACAAAACCAAAAGCAGAAAACACTGGAAATTATTCATCTTAACGTACTGTTGTCTGTTTTTTATCAAGATTTATATATGGAACAAGCTTCAAAATATAATTGATCATTAAGATAAAAAGGAGATTCAACCTTAACAGTATTTATCTCCTAAATTATAACATGAGAAATATATCTCTGAGAAGCTGAAAGCTGGTTTTATTAGAAACAATATTCTTGATTTTAAAGCAGATGTTTGTAGGATATAATTAGAAATATTTTTCTTGCATGACACAATCCAAAAGAGTTCAGCAAGCCACAGAAGTTCAGTAGTTCAACTCACAAAGTCCAAATTCTGAATGTGAACAATTTCAAGAGGGAACAGATTCGACTTAGACGTTTAAGCGCATCGTAAATAGGAAGTAGCTTTTGAAAACAGCTATAGTTGTAAAGTGGATATTTTTAAATATTGTCTAGTAGTAAGAGTACAGTATGAGATTTTCTTATTTTAGGTATACAAAGTAGTGTTATTGGTTGTAGATAAGATGTTCAGCAAATTTCTAGACCCTATTCATGTTGTTCAAATGAAACTTTCTAAACCCATTGTTTACTACTCCATTTCTTCTGAAACCAGTCCCTAGAAACTACCAGTTCACTCTGGTTTTATGAGTTTGAGTGCTTTAAGTAATATATGTAATAGAAATCATGAAACAATTGTCTTTCTGTTATAGGGATCATTTTTTTTTTTACCATAACCTCTTACAATAAAAGGATGAAATGTTATTTCATGGAAGCAACTTTATCAAGTGGTAATAAGAAGAAGTGAGGAGAACTTATTTAAAAAGTCACCTTGAATGATAAGAATGCCTAATTTTAGCATCTGTTGAGAGTAAGGTCAGTTATAACTTTGTCAATACACAATCCTTAGTGGGTTGAGTGAGTTACATTGTCTATAGATTTAATCTGTTCAGTGTTTTTATTGTAAAAGGGTTTTAAATTTTGTTAAGTATTTTCTGCATCTATAGATCACATGTCTTCTTTTTTTTCTTTGCATATGGGGCAACTCATTTACTGATTTATGGATATTGAGTCATGCTTGCATCTTAGGTACAAATCTTGCTTCATCATGGTGATTCATTATTTTAATGTGCTGTACAATTTAGTTTGTTAATGTTTTGCTGAGCATTTTTGTTTCATGTTTATCAGAAAGTTGATTTCTTTTCTTTCTTTCTGGTGCCCTTGTTTGGACTTGGTATACTTGGGTACTATGGGTCTTCAATACAGTTTGACAGTATCCCTTACACTTTTAGTTTTGCCTTTGGGTATTTGGAATATTGCTAAGGTGAACATTTCTCCTCATTGATTGCTAACTTCTTTTTTCTTCAGAACTTTTCCCCCTAGAAACTACCAATTTAATCTCTGATTTATAAACTTCACCCTTTAAATTATAGAATTCAACAGTGAAGCCATCTGCCATTGGCTTTTTAAAACTATTGCTTCGTTAACATTTTTTGGTTCTTTTTTTCATGGTTCAGTCTTGATAGGCTAAACAAACCTAAGAGTTTGTCCATTTTTTATACCATTTAGCTTTTGTCTTGTTCATAGTAGTTTCTTGCTATTCCTTGTATTTCTGTCACTGATTATATTATTTCCTTTTCATTTTCATATATTGCTTCTTTGGGTATGCCCTATCTTTTTTTCTAGATAATAAGCAAAGGGTTGGTTAACTTTGCTTTTCTTAAAGCAAGCCAACAAACAAACAAAATCCTGTGCCACTTATTTTCCAAAGTTAGATTTTGTCTATTTCTATTTTATTTTACATTTTATACCTACTTTGGGCTTAGGTTGTTCTTTTACTAGCTCCTTTGTGTATAATATTGTATAATATTGCTTGTTTTGATGGAGGTATTTTAGCTACCAACTTTTCTCTTAGAAATAGATTTTGTTGAAGCTCATATGCTTCAGTGAATTAAATAAATATTTTCACTAATCCCAAATACTTTAAAATTTTCCACAGACCATTGATTGCAGAGATGAATACTACTTAATTTCCGTGTGTTTATGAACTTTCCAAAATTCCTTCCATTATTAATTTACAGTTTCATTACATTCTGATAAGATAAGCCACCTGATATTATTGTAATATTATGTCTCCTGCCATTTGTTTTGTGATGTGATGTCTAATCTAACCAAACATAGTGCACACAGTCTTGAGAACACTGTGCATTTCACGTTGTTTCCTGGCAAGTTTTGCATTTACCATAGATTCATTTGTCTTAAAGTATAATTCAACTCCAGTATTTTATTTTTTTAAAAAAACTCCCGTCTATATAATCTGCCCATTGTTGAAAGTAACATAGAGAGCTCTGTGTTATTACAGGATTAGATTCTTTCTCTCGCCTCTGATTATGTAATAATAGATATATGTTGCAATGTGTGGTTATATCTTCTGATAACACACAAGACACTGAGTTTTCAATGCTTTTAATTCATTTAGAAATAATAATCTTGCTACTTGCTCTTTATTCTGTCTGTGGTGATACACTACATAGATGCTGGAAAATTTAACTCTAATCATAAAAGAACTAGATTTAATTATTTAGTTTTAGTTTGAAAACTAAATACTTTTGATATCTTTAATTTCCTGAAACATCTAAAGAATGCTTGGCTGTCCCATGTCTATTCTGAAAATATGTAAATATGATTGGAAATAAAAATAAAAATGTTTCAAAGATACATTGACTTTTGCTTCTTTCATCACTCTTATAAACCATACTATATAAAACCCTAATCATCTATCATATAACTGTTATTTAGGCTATATTTTCTTTAAAGGTAACATGGACATAATTTTCATGACATAAATGATTTGTTGAGAGCATCTGATGGTTCCATCACTTGTTAGAGAGCAACATTGATCAAAATTATTTTGATATTTTCCTTGCTTCATCAACAAAACCCCAGGGCAATGATAATATACATCCTACACCTTTGTCAAGAAAATAAAATACAAGGATTTTCTGTGTAAAATCTAAAGGTAATGGTTATGTTTATTATTTAATAGTATATTAAAGACAACTATGTAGCTTTTGATGTAAAATAATAGCTTTCAGAGATATAGAAAGAAGATCTGCTCTGTAGTAGACACTTGAACAGAACAAAAATGAAAAGATTTGATAGTTCCTATGTGTTAAAAAGGTGGAATCACATTTACATTAAGTATCCTCTTCATCCTATGGAAATTATTTTCACTAAAAATACATAAACAGTGAATGCTGGTGAAGATGTGGGCAAAAGGTACACATGTATGCTGTTGGTGAGAATGTCACTTAATCCGGTTATATGGATATAAGTGTGAAAATTTTTCAAGAGAACTAATAAAACATATAGATATTAAAATATATAAGTAAAACTTTGATTTGATCCATCTATACCACTACTGGAGATATACCAAACATCAGCTTACTGTAGAGATAGCATCATACTCATGATTCCCATTATTTTTATAGCAGATTGTCACGCCCAACTTGGCCAGCAAACAGACACAACATGGTTGGATTCTTCTCATCAGCCTTTATTGCAGGAACTAATAATAATACTATGGGGGACCCCGTCCAGCCGGAGGGTGCTGCTTATATAGAGAAGCAGATGTTGCCAATGTAAGGGTTGGCTAAGGCTACAATACCTTGTTAGCATATGCCCACTCGGGAGCGGCACACACCAGAATCATGCAGACGCATGTGCAGAATACCTGTTTACCAGAAAAATCTGAAGAGGCAGGCAGTCAGGCATTCGGCGCCATCTTCTAATGTCGGCTTCCGACAGCAGATGAATGACAGACTCATCACTATGTACTGTTATATTCATTGTATTGATGGATGCATTTATGGATATGCATTGATGGATAATAAAGATGATAAGAATAGATAATAAACATGGTAAAGATAATGTGACATATATTGCATACATGTATTACAAACAATACAAGATTTTGCTTGTTCATAAATAAGAATAAAATTATTTTGAATCTATGAATAGAATTTTATGTCATCATGTTAAATAAAGAAAGTTTTCCTTCTTTTCTGGAATCTACAGAAAAAAAATGACAGGAAAATAAAACAGAAAGCCTGTAAGTAGGATAAGAAATGTGACAGAGAATGTAGATATGATACATATATTTTATGTGCATGTATGGAAGCTTCATAATGAAACTCCAATAACCAAGCACACTGAGATACTGTGATTCTCCCCATGTTCTTAAATTGCTAGCTACATACCCACCTCAAGAAATCTAAATCCAAATCTTATGTTTATCTTTCCCCCACATCAAGAGTTTTATTGTGATACAGAATTTTTGGAGTATAAAATAAAATGATTTCAACTCTTGTTAATACAATAAATATTCTGTTTATACCAAATGCAATATGAGTAAATTCCTGTTAAAAATCTGCATATCCTTGGGAGATTTGGGGGGTCTGGTTGATGAGTATACATGGGGGGACCCGTGACTCCAGCTGGATATGTAGCAGAGGAATGCTTTATTGGGCATCAATGGGAGGGAAGTTCCTTGGTCCTGTGGAGGTTCCATGCCCCAGGGTAGGGGAATCTTAGGGCGCTGAAACAAGAGTGGGAGGGTGGGTGGAGGAGCACCCTTATAGAGGCAGAGGTATGGGGAGAAACTAGCCAGTTGTAAAGGGGAAAGGTGGAAAGAGGAAAAACATTTGAAATGTCAATAAATAAAATAGCCAATAAAAAATATATCTGCATTTCAAATCAATTAAAAGGGAAGTGAATGAAATCAGTTCAATTATTTTATTCAAAAGTATCTGGATAAGGAACCAGGGGCCCACATGATAAATTTCTCAAGGAAGTGGGGATTTCACTCAATGTAAAATTTTAAGTTATTAAATTTTCTGAGATACTTATTTTATTAGAATTTTATTAAACAAAAAATGATAATAAAATCTAGGGAAGCAGTTAAAGGAAAATACATATAATTAACAAGAAACATTTATAGAAAATAAATGGGAAAATTGATAAAAAAAACAATAAATAGAAAAGAGAGATTCTAAGTCTGAAGTAATAAATGAAGGTAGATCCCAGAGAGACTGTAGGTCACTTTCTCATCTTTTATCTTAAAATAAAATATTAATTTGTTTAAAATTCTTAGAAGGAGAAATTTCTTGAAGCTTGAATATGAAAATCACTATCATTTTAAAAAGCGCAGAGTAATGGAATATGTGATCAGATAAGGGAAGTTTATCCTATAATGTAAAACCGTGAAGTAAGGTTAATGGATGGATTAGTACTGATGGCTTTAATCCTGCAAATGTAGGAAGATGGCTTAACCTGCTCTCCCAGGAACAGTACTGATTAAATTATGTTTACCTGCTTGCAAGCAACAATTTGGGAGAGTTTGGATATTTAAAGGTATTTTAAGTTAACTCTTTCAATTTATTCAAAATAAAAGATTTTTCCAAGGTCATAACAAGTCACTTAATATGCAAATTAAGAATGTCTTAACTTCTCTTAGTTATCACTTTGTGAATGATAAAGGACAACATTCATGTTTCTCACTAATTTTTTGTGCCTCAAATTTTTTAAATGATTTTTTGGAGACATGAGATCTCTATATGCATACATCTGATAAAGGGCTAATATTAGAAACGTATTGGAAACCTAAGCAAGTCTATAAAAAGACTGAACAAATGTTCTGATTTTTAAATGGTCAAAGAAAATGAATGGATATTTCTCAGAATGAAAGATATGTAAATGGATTACAGGTACATGTTCAAAGTCACTAATGTGTATAGAAATGCAAATCAAAACCACCACAATTATATGTCTTCCCAACACCTGCTAAAATGGCTCATACTGGAGAAAAAGGTTCTTTTGATGGCACGCAGAGGGAATTGCTTGCATACTGGGAATGTAAATTTGCATAGCTGTGATAAAAATGGATGCGGACATTCCTCAAAAATGAAACAGAATTGCCAAATGGTCCTGTGATCCCACTCAGGAAATATATCTAAATGAACTGAACTCTATACACCAACAATATATCTATCTGCACTCCCGTGTTCATTACAATGTTATTTATAATAGTTGAGGCATGTAATAAACCTAAGTGCTTATCATAAGTGAATGAAGAAAGAAAATGTCACACACATAATATAATACTATTCTAACATAAAAGGGAAGTAAAGTTTGCAGTTTGTAATACCATGGGATATCTTGAAAGAGTTATGGTAAGTGAAATAATCCAATTACAGAAAGAGAGAAATACTATGTAGTCTCATTTATATATGTAATCCAAAAGCAAAGAATAGAATACAGTTATTGGCGGGGGCGGGGGGGAGTGTGCTGAGCCTAGAAGGTTGTGAAAATTTTAATCAATAGTTCAGCTAAATAGGAGGAATCAATTGAGTTCTGTTGATACAGTGTGATGAATACATTTAATGGATTATATTCTTAAAAGTTGTTAAGGGAGTATGCTTGTGTTCTTATCACAAAACAAGCTGGTGATGGGAAGCAATGAACATGTTAGTTCGCTTTCATTAGTCATTTCTAAGTGTATATGTATTTAAAAACATTTTGCCCATGACATAAATTTATGCATTATTTAAAATTGTTAGATAAACAAATAACAAGGACAAAGGTCAGAAATTTGACTTTCAAACTATGAATATATGGTTTAGTGCTTAGTTTCTGAAATCATACATATAGAATTGGTTTGTGTTTAAGAATAGCTTCTTGGCTAGTAAACTATCCACTTTTCATCTAAACTACTTATCCTAAAAAAATTAAAACGGGATTAGAATTTTGTAGATTTTAAATTAAAAATATATTATATTGAGAGACAGGAGTGTGTTTCTTTTGTAGAACCTCAGGCTGTCCCACATGAAATAAAAAGAGTTAAACTTGACAAAATATGAGAAAAATTAACATAAAGACCAGCCATGTACTTTCACTCAAGGACCCAACTCAATTATTGGAATCACTCCCGTAATATAGAAACTGTTAAAGTTTGCTCTTTTTTTTTTTACTTCTTTGTTTTTTTTGTCTTTTATTAATTTAGGTTTTTTTTTTTTTTACACTCCAGATTTTATTACCTCCATGCCACCCTCCACTGTTCTACATTCCATAACTCCTCATCACCATCCCTGTCTCCACAATGGAGTCCCCACCACCCACCACCCACCACCCATCCAACCAGACCTCTAAACTCTCTGATTCATCCAGTCTGTTGAGGGTTAGGTGCATCTTCCTTGACTGTACCAGAATCTGGCAGTCCTCTGCTGTATATGTGTTGGGAGCCTCATATCAGCTGGTGTATGCCACGTGGTTGGTGGTCCAGTGTTTGAGAGATGTCGGGATCCAGGTTAATCGAAACTGTTGATCCTTCTACAGGGTTGCCCTCCTCCTCAGCGTCTTCCAGCCTTTCCCTAATTCAACCACAGGGGTCAGCAGCTTCTGTCCATTTGTTGGGTAAAAATATCTGCACCTGACTCTTTCAGCTGCTTGTTGGGTCTTTCGGAGTGCAGTCATGATATATCCTTTTTTGTGAACTCTCCATAGCCTCAGTAATAGTGTCAGGCCTTGGAGCCTCCCCTTAAGCTGGGTCCCACTTTGGGTCTGTCCCTGAACTTTCTTTTCCTTAGGCTCCTCTCCATTTCCAAGCCTGTAGTTCTTTCAGACAGGAACAATTATGGGTCAGAATTTTGACTGTAGATTGGCAACCCTCTCCCTCACTTGATGCCCTATTTTCCTGTTGTAGGTGAGCTCTGTAAAGTTCCCTCTCCCCACTGTAGGGCATTTCATCTAAGGTCCCTCGCTTTGAGTCCTGAGAGTCTCTCACCACCCAGGTCTCTGGTGCATTCTGGAGGGTTTCTCCAACCTCCTACCTCTTTAGGTTGCCTGTTTTCATTCTTTCTGCTGGCTTTAGTCCGTTTTCCTAACCCAATACCAGATCAGGTTCCTCTCTCCCACCCCCACCCCTGTCCACTTCCCCTCTCAGGTCCTTCCCTCTCAACTCGTAATTGATATCTTCTCCCTATCAAGTAGGATGAGCCATGCTCATCCTTTGGGCCCTTCAGCTTATTGACTTTTTTGAGTTCTGTGGACTGTATCTTGGGTATTTTTTTTTTTTTTTTTGCTAATATCCACTTATTAGTGAGTAAATACCATGCATGTCTTTTTGGATCTGAGTTACCTCACTCAGGATAATATTTTCAGTTCTATCCATTTGCTTGCAAAACACAGAATGTCTTTGTTCTTATTAGCTGAGTAGTATTCCATTGTGTATATGAACCACATTTTCTGTATCCATTGTTCTGTCATGGGATATCTGAGTTGTTTCCATCTTCTGGCTATCACAAATAAGGCAGCTATTAATATAGTGGAACACATGCTCCTGTGGCATGATGGGGCATCTTTTGGGTATATTCCTAAGAGTGGTATTGCTGGGTCTTCAGGTAGATCTACTTCTAATTTTCTGAGGAACCTCCAGATTGATTTCCATAGTAGTTGTACCAGTTCTCAATCCCAACAGCAATGGAGGAGTGCTCCTTTTTCTCCACATCTTCACCAACATGTGTTGCCACCTGAGGTTTTGATCTTAGCCATTCTGATTGGTGAAATCTCAGGACTGTTTTAATTTGCATTTCCCCAATCACTAAGGACTTTGAACTTTTTTTAGGTGATTCTCAGCCATTAGAGATTCCTCTGTTATAAATTTTTTGGTTCAGTTCTATACCCCACTTTTTTTTATTAGGTTGTTTTATTTTTTGGTGGTTAGCTTCTTGTTTTCTTAATATATTTTGGATATTAGCCCTCTACCAGACAGATGTGGGATTAGTGAAGAATTTTTCCAATCTCTAGTTTGCTGATTTTTCTTATGCACTCTGTACTTTGCCATACAGAAGCTTCCAGTTTCATGAGGTCCCATTTATCAATTCTTGATCTTAGAGCATGAGAAATTGGGGTTCTGTTTTGGAAGTTTTCCATGCCAATGAGCTCAAGGTTCTTTCCCACTTTCTCTTCTATTAGATTCAGTGTATCTGATTTTATGTTGATATCCTTGATCCACTTGGACTTGAGCTTTGAGCATGGTGACAAATATGGGTCTATTTTTATTTTTCTACATACAGACAGTCAGTTAGACCAGCAGCATTTATTGAAGATGCTTTCTTTTTTCCATTATACATTTTTTGGTGTCTTTGTCAAAAATCAAGTGTTCATAAGTATGTGGTTTTATTTCTGGGTCTTCAATTCTATTTCATTGATCAATGGGTCTGTCTTTGTACCAATCTTGCTATATATTGTAATGCTAAATACTGGCTCTGCCACGGCCTCTTTGGCCCTAGGGATGAGAGAATCTGCATGTACCCAAGTGATGCTATGTAAGCTTGTTCCCAAATTATTTGTGATTGGTGAATATAGATGCCTACAGCTTATAGCTGGGCAGAAGAGAGATAGGTGGAGTTTAGGTTCCTTCCTGGGCTTGAAGTTGGAGAGGTCATGAGAGTGAGACGGAAGAATGTGGAAAAAGACTGCCTTTGGTTAGTCGAGTCCTGAAAACACAGCCAGAAGGGCTGACCAATTGGAAAAAGGGCAGCTTAGATAGAACAGGGCAAGTCATCTCTCTGGGTTATTTGCAGGGAAATAGACATGATAGCATAGAGGGTAATATCTGCCCAGCTCTAGTGTATGAATTAAAGGATTATTATACATATAAAAGTTATGTCTTTTATCTGGGAATTGAATGATCAACGGTGGGGTAGAAATCCTAATTGAGAATAAATAAATAAAAATTTTGAGAAAACAATCTTTTGGTTTTTTTTTTTTTTTAAAGATAGAGCTTACATATTTTTGGTCAAAATGTCACACAGATGATGCTGAGTTCCATTACAGCTTTACTGTCTGCCTGAGGATGCTATCATTAATTATGCTTGTGCTTCAGAGCAGGTTTGTCTGGCAAGTTTTTTCACTATTAAACTATTTCTTTCCCACTCTTATGTTGTTAAGAATTTTTATTGGAGATGTTATTTTAATACTAAAGAAAAGCTGTGTGTGTGAGTGTGCCTGTGCATGTGAGTCTGGGTACGTGTGTGTGTGTGTGTGTGTGTCTGTGTGAGTGAGTGAGTGAGTGTATTGTTGTTACACACCTTTACTCCTTACTTGTAACATCCAGTGGTTCCCTAATTTTAAACATCTGTTGTTATGGTACCAATAGCCATTTTTCTGCTTTTGCCATTTTTTTCAATGCTATCTGGATGAATACTGTAAACAAAATCAAACAAATACAAAATTCCAGGATATTATCTTCTTATTATCTATTTATTGATTTATAGAAACACATTTTTCAATATTTTGTGACAAAATTATAAAATAAAATGAAGATTTGATTAGAATGATTGAAAATAGAAAATAACATCAAATATATACACAAAGCTAGCTGTATATACATTGGTAACATAGCCTCATTGCTGAGAATTGTGCTAAGTGGACATTTAAATGGACGATGGTAAATTCAAATTTCTAGAAGTAGTATATCTTATTGTCAGAAAGAACATATAAAATATCATGCTTTAGGATTTATTTTGTTCATGGTAGTACTGTTTGTTCTAGTATTATTGTGTACGGAATAAAACACATATGTAATCATTTATAGCTTTGTCAGGTGAAAAGAACAGGAAGCAAGATAATATAAAAAGTGAACTCCTCAGACTCTTTGGAGAATTAGTGATTCCAAGTCTACAGCAGAAACAGTGCATGTGATCTTTGGTAAATTTGTCTTGTAAGAAGACAGGACACAATGCAGGGATCATGTCCAACATAGTCAGGAGCAGTAAGATATCGGGTACAGTAGAGAAAACTGTCAGAGGGATAAGCTGAAAGTGTCACAGGGTGTTCGGCAAAGTGAACGTCTGGAGGTGGAGGTGGAGGTGGAGGAGACCCTCTAGAACGTTCCAGAGACCTGGAAGGTTTGGGACTCTCAGGATTCAAAGGGCTAGACCTTAGATGAAATGCCAAACAGTAGAAAGAGAAAACTTGTACAGTTCTATCTCTATTAGAAAGATAGGGCATCAAGTGGAGAGATGGGGTTGTTATCCCACAGTCAAAAACTCTGACCCAGAATTGTTCCTGTCTAAAAGAACTGCAGGGACAAAAGTGGAGAAGAGACTGAGGGAAAGGTCCAGTGACTGCCTCAACTTGATATCCATCTAAAGGGCAGGCTCCAAGACCTGACACTATTACTGAGGCTATGGTGTGATTACAGACAGGAGCCTAGCATGTCTGTCCTTCCAGAGGCCGAACAATCAGTTGACAGAGACAGAAGCAGATACTTATACCCAAACAATGGTCTGAAGTCAAGGACCCCTGTGGTTGGATTAGGGAAAGGCTGGAAGAAGTTGAGACAGAGGGCAACCCCATAGGATGACCAGTAGTCTCAACTATTCTGAACCCATGAGACCTCTCAGACACTGAGCCACCAACCAGGCAGCATACACTAGCTGGTTCAAGGTCTGTAACACATATACAGCAGAGGACTTCCTGGTATAGCCTCAGTGAGAGAAGATGCATTTAACCCTCAAGAGACTTGAGACCCCAGGAAGTGAGGAGGTCTGGAGGGGGAGGGTAGGTTGGAGAGAGTGGGGACATTCTCTAGGAGACAGGCAGGGGGAGGAATGGGATGAGGAACTGTTGGAGGGTGTACCTGGAGGGGGATAATGACTAGATTGTAAAAAAAAAAAATAAATATAATAAAATAATAATAATAATAATAATAATAATAATAAATAGCCTCTCATTTCCCAGGTCTCTAGGATTTTCTTAGAGGTTCTCCCCACCACTGTTGGATATTTGGATTCATTCTCTTGATCCTCTGGGCTTCTCTCCTGTCTGCCCCATACCTGATCGTTCCCACCTTTTTCCCTTCCCATACCCTCTCCACTCTCCCACACAGGTTCCTTCCTCCCTCTGCATCCCATGATTGCTTTGTTTCCCTTTCTAAGTGTGTTTGAAGTATCCACACTTGGGCCTTCCTTCTTGTTCAGCTTCTTAAGTTCTGTGAGTTGAACCATGGGTATTCTGAACATTTTTGCTAATATCCACTTATCAGTGAATACATACCATGCCTGTCCTTTTGGGTCTTGGTAACTTCACTCAGGATGATATTTTCTAGTCCCATCTACTTGCCTACAAAATTGATGATGTCCTCATTTTTAATACCTGAGTAGTATTCTACTATGTAAATGAACCATAGTTTCTGTATCCATTCCTTGGTTGTGACATCTTGTTTCCAGCTTCTGCTTATTACAAATAAGGCTGCTATAAACATGTTCTTGTGGTTTGGTGCAGGATAATTTGGATATATTTTAGGAGTGGTATACCTGGTTCTTCAGGTAGAACTATATCCACTTTTCTGAGGAACTGCCAGATTAATTTCCAGAATGGTTATACCAGTTCTCAGGACTCAATGGTGATGACATTAGCTAAAATGCTCAACAGTTGGGAGATGAAACCTGAAGAGACCACCTCCAGTAGATAGACATGTCCCTGAGTAGAGGCCGTGCACACCCACCCATCTTCAAACTTTTTAACCCAGAATTGTTCCTATCTAAAAGAAAGGCATGGACAAAAATGGAGCAGAGACTGAAAAAGAAAGCCACCCAGTGACCAGCCAAACTTGGGATCCATCAATTTTACATCAATTCCATAAACTATTACTGATGCCATACTGTGTTTGAAGACAGGATGGATAGAGGACAGATGGCTGTCCTCTGAGAGGCTCTACCAACAACTGACTGATACAGAGGCAGATACATACAGCCAACCATTGGATTAAGGTCAAGGACCCATATTGAAGAGTTAGGAGAAGGACTGTAGGAACTGAGGGGGATTGCAGTCCCATAGGAAGAACAACAGTGGCAACTATTCAGGAAGCCTCAGAGCTCTCAGAGACTAAGCCAAAAACCAAGGAGTATACATGGGCTGCTCTGGGTCCCTGGGCACATGTGTAACAGAGAACTGCCTTCTTTGGCCTCTATGGGAGAGGATGCAGTTAATTATGTGGAAATTTGATGCCTCAGGGAAGAGCAATGCTGGTGGGGATGAGAGTGGGGTTGGTGGACAGGTGAAGAAGCACCCTCTCTGAGGAGAGGAGGAAGGAGGGATGAGGTGAAGATCTTGGCGAAGGGAGATTTGGAAAGGGGCAACTTTGGAATGTAAATAAATAAAAATAATTTAATTAAAAAACATCAGGATAAAATTGGAAATGTCAAGACAAAATTATACATAATGGGGGCTGGCAAGAGTGGATAAAAGGATAAAAAGAATTCTTTCTACTAAGCCTGAAGATTTGACTTTGATCCTGGAACCCATATGGAAGAAGGAGTAAAGTGACTCAGGAACTCTGACATGTACATGATGACATATGAATACTTGCACCTACACATATATATGAGATACACAAACACAAGATATACACACACACACACACACACACACACACACACACACACACACACACTCGAGAGAAAATAGAATAGAAAATGACCACACGAAAACCCTGTGGATAAAAATGCAAACCGACATACAAGAAAAATTCGTGAGAATACATGTACTCCAGAGAGGAAGAAAATGTTCTTCTCAGGCATTTCATGGTGAAAGGAAAGCAAGGAACAGAAATAATAATGTATTTTTTACAATATTGACAAGAGAAAAGCAAGCCAACAACTCTGGAAGACCCTGAAAAATATCCTCAATGTACCTTCATCCTCCTGTAAACTTCAGTTTTAAAGCAAACACATAAGAAAACTCAAGCACTATTTCCTTGCTTGCCTTACGAGAACTGATAGGTTACTATAAAACTCATTACAATCGTATTAGTACACAACTTTTGGCATTAATATAATAAAGGTACTAATAATTTGTTGGTACCTATCTGTTTGATCTTCGAGTGAGTGAGAACATTCTATCACTGGAACGTATTTCCTATCATTGAGCAACCGACACAGCAATGGTAAATCTGCCTCGGACTTCATCCAAAGCATTGTATTATTGAAATTACCACAAGGAACACATTACAACTCTTGCCATTTATCTGAAGTCAGCCTAAGGCCATGTCCCAAGTAAAATTCTTTGTGGACACATCTCATATTTGTTCTAATTTTACAGATATCACAACAAGCAGTTATTAAATATTTCATTGATTAATTGTATCACTTATTGATATTTATTTCCATTACTTTCAATCCTGTGGTTGCTGTGTGTCTCTCTCTTCATGTCCTAGAGTACATTTTAGGCTTAAATTCTGAACTCTGTCTTCTCTAAGCTCTGCTTTTATTAAGTATAGGTTTGCCTCATTGACTCAGTGCCTCCTGACCGAAAGTTACCCTTGGATTTAATTTTCCCTGAGACGATAAACTTTACCAATGCAACATATACACCACTAAAGTACTTATTCAATAATGCACTCAGTACTAATCTAGCTCGATGTTGACATGGGTTTTTGCATCTTAAGTGATACTTGATTAGGGAAAGCCCATTAAGTTGAAAAGATAATGGGTATCACCTTCCCCATTTTTTATAGGGCCAGTCACATGGATGGGAGAAGACCTAGAAACTTTACTACCTGCTACATTTATGGCTGTAACTAAAACGCTTTCCATAGCTAGAACTTTGAAAAATATTCTGCAATGAGTCTTTCAAACTTGCTTAATTGTTAACTTACTTAGGAACTTAGGAGAACAGTAGTTCAGAGTAAATAACTATTTTATTGGTGATTAAATGGTGATTCATTCATTTTACTGGAATTTCTTTCTGCAAACTATACCCTGGTGTAATATATTTCTTTAAAAACATTAATTTCTTTTAAAGCTACTTGTAGAATGAGGTTAATATTTATTTGAACTACTTAACAGGCATATTTTCTTAACATAAATGGCTTTTTATAGAACTCCATTTTTTCAAGGGTTATCTGAAAACAAAAGGAAATTTTGAATGTTTCCAATAACAAAAAGGTGGCCTGACTGGAAAGATGAAAAGGAGAGCTCAAATCAGAAAGTAATAGGGAGAAAAACACAGAAAGGGAGTGGGATAAACAAAATAGAAAGGATGTCTGAAAAGTCATATGGAATCAGACTATAACCTATCTTCCTAAAAATGAACATATCACATGTATAGTTTATAGGAAAAGTTTTCATCTGCCCTGACAATACATAATCCAAGAGCCATAGATTAACCAAATCTTCAATATCAGGCAAAGGAAGTCCTGTTGATTTGTTGATTAAGGTTGTCCAATAGTCTCCCAAAACATTATGAGTTACTGCTTTTGCCCCCAGTTTCCACACAAAAGTAAAAAGTAAGTCCCCAAGTACATCCCAACTACTGAATGAATCATGTGCTTCAGTCACAGGGCTGAGAGTTTCCTACACCGGAACTGGCCTGAGAACCTTCTCCATTAAGAATAACTTCCAATATGCCAGAAGGTGCTATGCAAGCTTCCAATGGATGGAAGAAAATAACAGTCCTTTTCAGGTATGATTCTTAAGAGTCATAACAATGATCAAGAAGGTAAGATACCTGAAAGGATGCAATAGTGGTGTGCATGCCTTGGGAGTAACCAACAGCCCTCTAATTGGACTTAAGAACTACTTAAGAAGAAGAAACAAACACACTACTGATGGTGTAAATTTAGCCAAGTATCCATGGCTAGTGAAGTTATGAATCATGAAAGGAAACCTACAACAACTTTACCAAAATAACGTAACCCTTGACTACATTCTAAATATTTGTTCTTATACCCACAGGTAAGTGAAGTCTTTACCTCTCATCAAAGAAACTTCTCACTGAAAAAATAAAAGACAAATACAGAATGCCACACCCAGTCTAACTAGAGAACTATGGGGGATAGTCCTAATGGATATATTTACAAAACAACCCCTGAACCTTAGGTTCAGGGAATATTGCAGTAAAGAGAGTATAAGGATTTTGAGAGCCAGAGGATCAGAGAGTTGGCCATGGAATTGTGTCTCCTAGGAACACCAGAAGACTCCTAAACATGAACTGAACATAGACAACAACAGACATGCCAAGCAGACAAGGGAAAGTGTGCAAGATCTCAAACCTGCACTAGCAACTGTGTACAATTAAGGAATGACAAATGGTTATCCAATACCAAATGTTCAGACCTGAAAACATACATACAAGTAACCTTTTATAGACTAAGCAAATTGTATTTCCGTAGTTTGGAATGTATACACATACATACACATACATATCTATACATGTATGTAGCAATGAAAAAAGGCTGTGACTTTCAAAGAAAGCAAGAAGGATTGTAGAAGGCTTTTGAGGGAGGAAAAAAGGGAGAAGTGATTCAATTAAATTCTATAAAAATAGAAGAAAATTTCAAAGCTAAAACTGTATATTTATCTCTCTCTTTTTTGAGACTTTAATTACAAAAAGTTTTCTTTTCCTTTCCTTCCTCTAAATCATTCTACTTACTCCTCCTAATTCACTTTCAAAATCATGGCCTCTTTCTTAGAAGAAAATCTAATTGTTTTTGCATGGCTATATGCATGTAGTATTTCTAACTGTAATATGTTCAGTTCATATAATGCTGCCTGTGTTATGTTTTCAAGAATGACTGTTTGGCATTGTAGAACCTGTTGATATACTCTCCTCTGGTGAAAACCAACTCTTCAGTTTCTAGTAAAAACTAAAATTCCTTACAAAATAATACAACACAAATACATAAATACCATATAATTTCTCTTGGACAATAAGAATATATAATTAACTTCAAATACAGGATAAACTACATAATCAAATTTTAAAAATTATTTGTAGGACTGTTATTTAATTTAAAATTTATCTATATTTGAAACTGGGGAATCTGGTGTTTCCCAATGCCAAAAGAGTTGTCTGAAGGTTTAATGTGTATTTGTGATCATGTGAAGCATAAACGAATACATTTTAAATACTAAAAATGGGAAGAATTTAAAGTATTTTTCATTGGGATCATAATGCTACTTAATAGAAACTATCAAGATAGACTATAATAATATAAATTAAGAACAATACTGAAAGCAATGACTGTGTCAGTCAATGCTTCCTACATTAAGTTAATGAGATTTACTTTTTCTAAATGTCAGAATATTTCTGTACATGTGCCTGTCGTTAATAACTAAGCTGGAAAGGTCTCCTCCAAGGGCTTAGTCCTAGATTCCTATGAGCTTTCTTATCTTCGACTGCTGTTAGCAGAACCTTAAGAGATGCTGATTCCTTAACAGAGATGATTTTCTCACCTGAAGCCATATTGAGGTAGAAGAAAAACACTTTTTCAGATGTCAGTGCTAGTCTAGACTAACCTCCTATATCTTTCCACAAATATTAAAAGCTTATCATCTACATCCGTGATTAGCTTATAGGAGACCACAAATATGTTGTGCCTTTCAAAAGAATGGTGGGTTGGCATGCGTCATCTCTAACCATGCCCCAGTCACAAAAATTGATCAATTTTGTGGATTTGGTTTAATGCTTTTATTATGTTAATTAGATTCCAAACATTTCATGAGAATCCATATGTAAGATGCTGAGGATCCCTTCCCCCAGTTGGTTCTGATTGGTAAATAATGTTGCTAGCTGCCAATGACTGGGCAGGGAGGCACAGGCAAAAAAAAAAAAAATAGGATTTTAGGGCAAGGTGACTGGGGAAGAAAGGAGAATTGAGAATCACCAAGCCAAGGAAAAAAGACCAGGCCTGAGAAGTGCAGAAGAGAAAGCATAGCATTCATGTAAAAGCTGGGAAAGAATGGCCCCAGAGGAGTCCCCTGATTGTATCTAGGGCAAACTATGAAATAGAGATTTTTAGTAAGTAATAATTCAAGAATATCAGAGGAGAGGTGTTAGTCATGTGGATGTTTGGGAGTGACCCAGGCATTGAGATGATTAAGACATATTAAATATAAGACTCCGTGTGTCTGTCATTTGGGGATCCAAAATATTAAGCCGGGTATAGAGGAACTCATGCCACCACTGCTGAGACAATTTGAGTGAGTTTTATGCCCTACAGAACAGATCTCTCCTTGTTCATTGTCTTCCTTTGGTGTTCTGCTCATTTCTGGCCATTTGGCATAAGAACACCCGGCATGGAAGGACCCAAGCAAGTTAAACATGGCTCAGTAGACTTGGGAAGATTTGCTTGTGATTTTTCTACTTTATTTTTGACCTCCAACAATCTGCTACTTTGTCTTTGCATGCTGAGTAATTTTTTGGAGCTAATGGAATAACAAAAAAACAAAAAACAAAAATCACTCAGATTAAACCTCCTTAAACATTGCATGAGACAGTGTGTGGCCTTCACTTGTCTCAGATCATACCTAACATTAATGCATTTTATTAATATTCCTCTTAAACCTCCTTAAACATTGCATGAGACAGTGTGTGGCCTTCACTTGTCTCAGATCATACCTAACATTAACGCATTTTATTAGCAATAAAAGTTAACCCCCTACTGTTTCTGTGAATATAGAAAAAGTACAAGGGATTGTTTTAAAATCTACAAAAAATTAGTTTGTATTTTAAGTTGGCCTCAGTGTATATGCCTGTGTGTGTTCATTTACATGTATATGCACATATGTGATTACATATAAAAATCATGTGTATGTATTGTTTAATGCTATATATGTATTACAACGGTGTTTTGCTAAAATTTAACTTTTTAGCCACAACCCAGAAGACAATGACTTTCTCTTCTCATGCAGTTTTTAATAGGTTTCCTTTAGTTACTCTAGACTGGGCAGTGTCCCTTGGACTCCTCTTCACCTGTGCCTGAAAATTTATGGGATCAGTCATGTTAAGGTCCTATGCCTGTGGCTAACAATTGTTGTGAGGGCATGAGTACCATACTGATAAAGTAACATTCCTGAGCCTTCCTTTTTATCATTTGTGTCTTAATTTTTTTGTCCTCTCTTCCATGATATTCATAGAGACTTGGGATGAGGTCATATTTCAATACAGGTTGGCAGTAAGTTGGTATTTATTGGTGAGATATGTGCAAGTCTTCAGGTCATTTCAAAGGTAAGAAACTAGAACAAAACATTGAATTTAATTATGATTAGATTTAGGGTAAGAATGACATGGGTAAATAATATCCAGGTAACTTGTAAAATCATTACATCCTGGTGTGTTGTGGCAGTGCTTCTTGAAGGGATTCATATTTGAATCTAGACAGAATGATTCATTCTGACCAAGTGAATGAACACCCTCTAATCAATCCCTTGATGACTTAATGGAACAAGGAGATGAAGGCTGATGAATCCAATCATTCTCTTTTTGAGATAGGGCATTTGTCTTGTAACATTCTTGGACTCAAGAGCCTGGCTGCCAGGCCTCTATCCTTACATCTAAAATAATTTCACCAATGCTACACAGTGCTCACCCTTGGGATAAATTTGCACTAACATATGCCACTGACTATTTTGGTTCTTTAAATTATAAATAACAGGTCAGGAGAATTCTCAGCTCAATAACTATGTGAGGTCATTCCACAACAAATAAGTCATAGATAGATCGGTAGATGATAAATAGATAGATAGATAGATAGATAGATAGATAGATAGATAGATAGATAGA
>JANHMN010000016.1:32990109-33051511 GCA_030674055.1 Rhabdomys pumilio | reverse complement strand
GTGTGTGTGTGTGTGTGTGTGTGTGTGTGTGTGTGTGTGTGTGTGTGAGTTCTGCTTTTCTAAAGAATAACATGACAAAATCTGATTCATGTGATAAGCTTTTCAGCTGGGTGGATTTGCTTACTTTTATAACTATCACATTAATAAACAGATAAGTAAGCATCTCTGTGGAGGATGTGGAGTTCTTTGGGTCTATGCCGTGGAGTGGGATAACTGAATCCTATGGTAGCTGAATCCTATGGTAGCTCTATTTTTAATTTTTAGAGAATCTACCATATTTTAAAATGGATAACAAAATATGAATTCTTTTAACTCAGCTATAAAGAAAATTTAAATTACAAATATTTGAGGGAAGTAGGAGGACCTGGAAGGCATTATATTAAATGAGGTGACACAGATTCAGAAAGGCAAAATTGATATATTCTCTTTCATATGCGGACCGTAACTTTCAGTGTTTGTGTGTATGTAAAGAAGCAGGTGCTAGAGTGGACATAGACTCTAAAACTAGTAGGAAGATACAGGAAGGCAACAAAAGGAGATGGAAAAGGTAAGGACGGCAGGCCACATGTGACATGAACTCAGAAAGTAACTATTAGGGTGGACAGCCCAAAAGAGACGAGAGAGGAAAGAGCATGGAGAGAAGAAATGGATGCAATAAAAGTTGTTTGGAAAATGCCATAATAAAACCCAATTCTTTGTATGTTAAATTTAAAAGTCAATGCATTTAAAAATTGATTCAGCAATACTACTGAGAACTAAAATATCACTTGTGCAAGGACACGTTAACATGAGAATAAAATTATATCCATTCAAATCTTATCCCCTTTTCAGGTTCCCTCCCAGAAACTCCCTATCCCATCGCCCTCCCCCTGCTTTTATGAGGGAACTTCCACACCCACCCTTCCACTCCGGCCCCCTTGCCCTTGCAGGATGAAGGTAATGTGTATGGACATTTATCCTGTGTGCATTTCAAGCCGTACAGCTTTAGCTGCCTTGTTGCAGGTTTTGTTTTCTATCAAGAGGCTGAAGATTCATTTTATCAAAGGAACTCAAAAGAGATCACACCGTTCAGCTTCAGACTGACTCTGGCTCCAAACTTAAGCTCTTATTTTGCCTTATCGTGACTCTACTAAGTCACTTTTCTCAAACACTTGAAAAGAAATCAGTGTATAGAAAATGGTGTGTTTTGATTTGAAATCAGCAATAATGGCTTTCCAAAGATGACAGAACAGCATTGCTGTTCCAAGCTTCTTCCTTTACACTAGAGGTATCACTGTCAAATCATCTCATCAGTAGATTAATAAGTTAAAGTCACTGTGTTTGAATGGTGCTCTGTAGTGTTTTTTTTTTAATGAAGGCAATAAAAGATACACAGAATATAAATGGACATTTGTTGAAGAAAATGCTTCTTCAACTAAAATATTGGCAGGGAGTCATATCTACAGTTTTTCCTTCACTGACCATTTAATTCCTTTTTTATTTAATTAATTAATTTATTCTTCTCTTATACATTGTATCTTGACCACAAAAATCCTCTCCCTTCATTCCTCCATGTCTTGCTTTCCCACAATCTCCCTTCTCCCATAGATCAACTCCTCCTGCATTTCCCTTCAGAAAAGAGTAGACCTCACAATTATATCTTCTGAATACAGTGTAACAAGTTACCATGAGGCTTGGCACAGACTTTCAAATCAAGACTGAATTGAAGCAACCCAGTAGAAGAAAAAAAGGATCCCAAGAGGAGGTGAAAGAGTCAGAGGCATCACCATTTCCACTGTTAGGAAATCCTCAAGAACATTAAGCAACATAACTACAACATACATATGTAAGATTTAATGGAGAACTATGTAGATTCTGTGGCTGTTGCTTTACTTCAGTCTCTGTGAGCACCCATACGTCCTGCTTAATTGATTCTGAAGGTTGAGTACTTTTGGTGTATTCTGTACCCTATGGGTTCTACAATCTTCCTGCTATTCCACAAGATTTCCTCACCTCTGCCTACTCTTTGGCTGTGGGTCTTATATCTGCTTCCATCAGTTACTAGATGAAGTCTCTCTGATGACGGTTAAGGTAGGACCCAACCTATGATTATAGCAGAATATCATTAGGAATCATTTCATTGACTATTTGTTTGTTTGAATTTGGTTTTTAGGGTTCTTTGTTTGTTTTGTTTTGTTTTGTTTTGTTTTTCCCATTCCTGTTTGCTTCTATCCTAGATCTCCAAATATATAATATAGAGAACTGTGGCATGAGAAAGAGAAAATGATTTGAGATACTTCAAAGAATTTATTTTAAGAGTGCATGAATTCATTTCTCAAAAAAAAAAGGCATTCTAAAACCTGTTTATCAGTTTTATAAACAGTTTAATAAACACATTGTGAGTGATTTTAAGTAATTATTAATTAAATTTGTTGGTAGATTTTTAGCAATTGTTGTATTGACTAGGGCCATAATATAAACTTATATATTTGTATGAGAAATTAAGGCTAATGCTGAATTTCTCCATCTATATTTATTGTTTGAGAATTTTTATATATGCATATATGTATTTTGATCAAGTTTACCCCTTACTTCAAACCCTCCATCTCCTCCTGTATACCCTTAACCACTTTTTAATCCCAACATCATGTACTCTTTCTCAACCTACTGAATCTACTTAGGGTTGCTAGTGTGTGCACGGGGCCATCCACTGGAGCATAGACAGCCTATAAGCAGTCACAGTCTCAGAGCAACAGTACTCTTCATTCTCCAGAAGCAATTAACACCCAATAGATCTGCAGATAGAGGTTAGATTTCATGAGCTCTTCTCATTTATTCTGGGAATTATGCTGAATTATTAAGTTGATAGAGATCTTATAGATATAACAGTTTTTTTTCTAGTAAAAGTGATGTTTGTGGTATAGAGTGATTTTTTTCTGATTTCTGTTTGCTTCATGCTACTCACTACAATATATTACTAGAGTTAACTTGGATTTCTTCTGATGCCAGCCAGCCTCTGTGCCTGGAGAACATAAGTTAGTAATGGAAGTGAACAAACAAGCTTTCTTAGTCAGTGCCCTTTGGTCTTTATTAATCCTCTGGGCTGCACTCTATCTTGCCATATCTAACAGTGCTGCATTCTTGGATGCATGAAAACTATTATCTGTCAAAACTATTATAAATCATTTCTGGGAAAACCAATTTTTATTTGGTTGAGGATAACCAGGTAGAGATTTGGGTACTATTTAAGTTTCGACAGTTGTGAAAAATAATCCAAACACATTTGATTATAGGCATCAGCAGAAACTCCAGGGAAATTACTGCTCTTGGCATTGCAGAGTTTAAAAACATTGGTGCTTTGGATTCAGGGACCATGTCGACTAAGTAGAAACTAGTTCCCAAGCAGTCATCCTCAACTATACCTGAAAGGATTTAGAACCTTTCCTTTGTAGGACAAGATATTTTGAAAGTTTCAATTTAAGGTCCAAGTTTCCCAAATATTGACTAATAAATAAGAACTCTGTGGGTATGTATAAGAATTATCATTGTGTATTTTTGTTCAGTTTAAGTAGAAAAAAATCACCAACAATGAATTAATAAATTAGCTTGTGGCTTTCTATTAATGTACACAAGAAAGCTGGATTTTAGCCATTAATATTTGAATTTTTCTTTGAACTGAACTCTACGTCTAAATTTTAAAGGAGAAATGCCACTTTCCCTCCACCTTTGCTGAAGAAATTTTAGCTACATAGTTTGCTATTACACTAAATAAAGAAGCAATGAAAGTTTGTTTAGAACTTTCAGAAGAAACTGAATATTAACAGTTTTTTAAAAAATATGTTTAATGACTATTTTAAACATTACTTATCATCTTAATTTGCAGCCAAGTCTAGTTAATAAACTGTTCATATTTCTCCCAGGCTAGCATCTGCATGAGTTTTAATGAACAAATTTGAAATCACACAACAAGTTATAGTTTCCTTGACATCTGTGATATATGGATTTTAAAATCAGGTCTTCCAAAATGCTATAATTTTAAGACAATTTATTAACCAAAGATTGGAGTGTTGGGAGCTCATGTGAGGTAGTCATATTAGAAGATCGGAGCAGGGGAGCATTTAAGCAGTGAGACCCAGAAGAGATGTTGAAATCATAAATAATGATCTTTAGGAAAGACTAAGACAGTTCCTGGGGCCCTGGTCTACTTTTTGGTAGAGGGTTACTATTGAAAGTATAGCCCTAAGATTTAGTCTGCTTCTACCTTCTGATGTAGTCTCTCTGACTCACATGTGTATTCACTCTGCTGCCATGTAGCCTGAGATACATCCAGAGAGCCAGAAACTGAGTTCAAAAAACTTGTTGTGAGTTTTCAGGTCACAAAACTATGGACTTCGTTAAGTGCATGAGTTGAGGTATGAGTTTCAAGAAGCATCATTACCCCAAACTCATTCAGTATAATGTCATTAAGCTTGCTTCAGAGAATTCTGTCTTTAAATTTCTTTGACAGATGCTGTTATATTAACATCAGCATCTCTTTCAGTTTTTGGCTGATCTGTTGGTAATGACATAAACCAGACTTTAATTTTCTGAACAATAATAATCCGTCCCCGAATTCTTTATCTGTCACCCAGCTTCAATATTTTGTTGATAATAACAGAGAATAGTATAATACAAAGGTCAGTGGTATATCACTTTCTTCACTGTCTTTTTATTTTTAATGTATATATGTGTATACATATGCATATGTGTGTGAGAATGTGCCAACAATGCGTACATGTACATATGGAGGTCAAGTATCAACTTTGGGTTAAGTAATGACTATCTTTTTATTTGAAATGAGATATTTCATTGGTATGAATCTTGCCAATAAGGCTACTGTGTTAGCTCTACATGACAATCTCTTCAGCACTGGGAATCAAAAGGCCACCATAGCACTCATCTTTTTCTTTTCTTTTTGGTTTTTCTTTCTTTCTTTTTCTTTTTTTTCTTTTTCTTTTTTTCTTTTTCCTTTTTTTTTTTGCTTTTATACCATTTTAATTGCATGCAAGTATTAAAGTCAATTCTATGATGAGGAACTAGCAATACAATGCATCTATTGTATAGTCAAAGAACAAATAAGACAATAAACAAAAATAGTCATAAAATAAGCAAGGCAATGAACAAAGTTCCTTGAACACTCCTATGATCACTGTTTCTAAGGGCTTATCAGGATGACCAAAATATCTGAGCCAACTTCCCTGTCCTAGCCCAAAGTCATTTTCATGTCTGAAGCCTACTTCCTTGTTCTAGTCTAAGATTTAGATTCCTGCCTGAAATTACTTCTTTGTTCTAGCCTAATATTTAAATTTCTGCCTGAAATTAGTTCTCCATTCTAGCCTAATGTCAGATTCGTGCCTGAAGCCCACTTCTTTGTTCTTGGCCAATGTCATATACATACAAAGCAGCCCATTTCTTTATTGTTAGCCCATGTCAGATTCTTGCCAAGCAAGCCCCAAAGCTCTCCACATCTCCCCCCCTTTTATCTTGTAAAAAAGACTGAGGTCTTAGGTCTTAGGTCTTAGGTTGTTCTGACAAGAATGCCTTTCTTACCTGTCATGGAATATGCATTATCAAAAGCAATGCACTTCTGTCTTAGGTTGTTAAGGTTTTGTGCAGAATATTGCCCATCCTTGGCTTGCCAGCCTGTTCATTTAATAACTCTGTTTGGGGGTCCATTTTCAGGTTCAATCCATGTACTTTGGCTGCCAAGGTGTTGATGTTTTTAAAGACAAGATTTAACCTGATGGCCAGGAATAAAATTATTTCCAGGACAAAAAGGGTTAGCATTATCAAGCTATATATAACATTCTTGAAGCTTGAACAAAATAGAAGTACTGACCTCAAGCCATGGATAATTTTATCAGTTGTATCTGCTGCATCAATGCTCAGCAGAACAGCATTCTTTAAATTCATAAGCTCACTATGCAAAATTAAAATATCCAGAAAGGTGTTAGAATTGTGCCAAATACATTGCAAGTTTCTTTAAACTTTTTTCTATTATAATGACTACCACAGTAAATTTTAGAACTAATATGAATCCAATGGTATTTGGCATGACACTTGAGATGATTCCTTACTTTTAAACTCTGAACCTCCTTTCAATAATTTGAATAGAATAAAGAACATCAATCTATTGTTCCAAATGCCTATCTAAATCCTCTTGTATATTCAATACATTAGTAGCTTTTTCTGTTGTTGTTAAATGATTAGCAAAAGTAGCTGTCTTAACTTCTTGTGTCAAAACAATCACAGAAGCAGTGGTGCTAGCAATTAATGCCATTAAAGCTATTATACTAGCAATAATCAAGCCTACTACCCTCTTGCTTTTGTTTAAAGCCTGACTCACTTCTTCCAGTACTTGCAAGCTTTTCTCAGAATGCCAAGGTTCTGTGATACTCAGAGCAATAAGACAAAAACTGGTTGATAGATCAGTTCCATAACAAACATTCTGGGTTACAACACACTAACACAATTAGAATGCATATAATCAATGCAACTTAAATTAAATACTGTAGAAGAAACAAAAATATTTTAACTTGACAATTAAAAGAGCCTTAAGACATGTAATAACACTTGTTTGAAATTCAGATTCTGTCCCAACTTTATCTCTTGCTAACATAACCTCAAAGAGAACTACAGCTAACTTCCAAATATGTCATTGAAAATGTCCAGAACCAGACTTCCAAATTAAGACTGTTATTGCCAATATTGGATTGATTTTTAGAACAGTACATGATTGAGACTGAGTAACTGATCACATTTAAGAAAAATACAAGTGTCATTATAACTTCTCTTTTTGATTCTCTTTTCTACAAGGTCTAAAACCTTGAAGTAAGGCATCTGGGGTATAGGCAAGCAAAGGTGGTCGGGAACATGTGTCTAATACAGCTTCCCATTCACCCTTGTCATGGTACTCAGCAAGCTCACAGGTCAGCATCATTCTTTGTCCCAGAAACAGCATGACTCACCAGTCGCTCTGGCAGCCACCATGTTTGTTCATTCAGCATCCTGCAGAAAAAATGCAAACATGCCCTCTTTCCCATATTAAATTCCTGATCGGGATCATGTCATATGTCAGTAAGTGAATCCTTCCCTTTCACCTCTGCATAAGTATGCCTACCCGTAGAGCACCATAGACACTCAGCAGAAAGTTCCTTAGCATCCAATTTTCTATTTTTTAAAAAAAAGTTAAAATAAAAAGAGCATGATTTAAATAAATGTGTGGTGTATGAGGATATACTTCCCCCTTTTTATTTTATGTAGATACTGTTTTAATGTTTCATGGAAGGCTTTAACAGAAAGAGGTTGGGTGGGGCTCCACTATTTCCTACATGATGAGAGAAAATGAGGGAAGCAGGGCTGAGGGGAAGCTGGGCATAAGGCTTCACTGGGAGAGGGAAGAGGCACTGATGTCCTGTCAGAGGAAGGAGACTTAAACCCCGACTTCAGGAGTGTGAACTGAGGTGCTGCTGGACCAGGTCCTTGCTTCCAAGGAATAATAGAGGATCCTGAAAAGACAGCTGTGAGACACTGCCTTTTTTAAATTCCTCAGTACGGCAAGTGACCCACTACTTCCCATAGAACTTTTTGTTGAGAAGAAAAAACAGGAGGTTGACATTCACTTTAGCTTTTTCAAATAATTTCATGATTGCAGTCCCTTTACACTGTAGCTGCAGCAAGTCCTGATAATGCAACATGGAAGTCTCCATTGAACTCCCATGAACTTGGTCTCCGCTTCAAAGTCTCCAGCTTCTTCTGTTGGACCATTTTCGAAGATAACAATTTTTAAATTGGTTTGCTTGAAGGTCCTCAATTTTCAGAACTCCCTTCTCATGCAGTCTTGCTGCTGTGTATTTTAGAGAAATCTTTTTTTCCTTTTTTTGCTTTTCATTTCCCTAGGCTTTTTGGAGACTTTGCTTTTGCTGGCCAAGTTATCCAAGCAGGTTTTGATACAGCTCTTGTAATAATCCACCAGCTCTCCATAAAATGTGTATCTTGCCAAGATTTGCCTGCCTCTGTTAATCAAATGCGGGGATTAAAGTTGTGAGCTACTATACCTAGCTTTCAAGTATGTTTTCTTAAAAAGGATGCCATCACAAATGTCCCAGGGGTCACCTGCAAGACAGTAATGAATCCAGGTTACAACATCTTTAGATGGCTCAGTTATCTAGAAAGATGCTCCCTCCCTGAATACCCAGTAGAACTGTGCCGCATGCCCTTTGAAGATCTTCACAGCTGCCATGGGACCTCTACAGCACAGAGGTCCCCTAGTGAGCCTCAGGTTGGCACACTGAAGTCTGTACCACATTTGTGTTATTTATTAACTGTAGCCATCTCTGTCTTAGCTCTCACCTACTCTGACCTTCTCTCTGACCAGCCATCATGACATTTATTATGAATTTACTTCCTCCCAAGAATCTGGACTGGCTGTCAGACTGTTGCTACACACAATTGCCTTTGAATTTTCATATGGAATAAAAGATCACTTGTTAGCATAAGATAAAATAAAATAAAATAAAATAAAATAAAATAAAGTTCTATGGACCCCTTCCACAGTTCCTTGTCCTTGACATTTATATGGAATCTCAGTAATATGGGTAATATTAAATTGCTAACAAAAAGTCTCACATGCTCGACTGGGATAGCCAGTTTCATTATCTGTTTTTTTATTGAATAATTTATTTATCTACATTTCAGATGTTATCCCCTTTTCCCACCCCTCCCCCACAGAAACCACCTATACCGTGCCCCCTTCTCCTACTTCTATGAGGGTATGCACCAACGCATCCACCCACTCCCACTTCCCCACCCTCAAATTCCCCACACTGGGGCAATTCAACCTTCATTGAACCAAGGCCCTCCTCTCACACCAATGCTCAAAAAGGCCATTCTACACTACATATGTAGCTGGAGCCATAGGTCCCTCAATGTATATTCCTAGACTAGCTGCTTAGACCCTGGGAAGTCTGGTTGATTGGTATGTCGCTTTCCCCATGGGGCTCCAAGCCCCTTCAACTCCTTCAGTCTTCTCTCTAACTCCTCCATTGGGTACCTCATGGTCAGTTCAATGGTCAGCTGCGAGCATCAGCCTCTGTATATGTCAAGCTCTGGCAGTGTCCCTCAGAAGACAGGCATATCAGGCTCCTGTCAGCATGCACTTCCTGACATCTACAACAGAATTTGTGTTTGATGATGGCACCTGGGATGGATCCCCAGGAGGGGCAATCTCCAGAGGGTATCTCTTCCAGTCTCTGCCCCATATATTGTCTCTGTATTTGCTCCTATGTTGTTACTCTTAAGAAGGACTGATGATCCCACACTTTGGTTTTTCTTCTTTTTGAACTTCATGTGGACTGTGAGTTATATATTAGGTATTGTGAGCTTTTGAATCAATATCCACTTATCAGTGAGTGCATACCATGTGTGTTCTTTTGTGATTGGGTCACCTCACTTGGGATGAAATTTTCTTGTTCTATCCATTTACCTAAGAATTTCATGAATACATTGTTTTTAATAGCTGAAGAGTACTCCATGTGTAAATGTACCACATTTTTTTTTATTCATTCCTCTGTTGAAGGACATCTGTGTTCTTTCTAACTTCTGGCTGCTATAAATAAGGCTGCTATGAATATAGTGGAGCATGTGTCCTTGTTATATGTTGAAGCATCTTCTGGGTATATGCCCAGGAGTGGTATAGTTGTGTCCTCAGGTAATACTATGTCCAAGTTTCTGAGTAACCACCAGACTGATTTCCAGAGTGGTTACACCAGCTTTCAACCCCACCAACAATGGAGGAGTGTTCCTCTTTCTCCATATTCTCACCAACATCAACCATCATCTGAGTTTTTTATCTTAGCCATTCTGACTGGTGTGAGGTGGAATCTCAGGGGTGTTTTGATTTGCATTTCCCTGATGACTGAAGATGTTGAACACTTCTTTAGGTGCTTCTTGGTAATTCAATATTCTTCAGTTGAAAATTCTTTGTGAATCTTAGTACCCCATTTTTAATAGGGTTATTTGGTTGTCCAGAGTCTAATTTCTTGAGTTCTTTGTATATTTTGTATATTAGCCCTCTATCAGATGTAGGATTGGTAAAGATTTTTCCCAATTTGTTGGCTGCCATTTTGTCCTATTGACAGTATTTTTTGCCTTACAGAAGCTTTGCAATTTTATGAGGTTCCATTTGTCAATTTTTGATCTTAGAACATAAGCCATTGGTGTCCTGTTCAGGAACTTTTCCTCTGTGCCCTCGTGTTTGAGGCTCTTCCCCACTTTCTCTTCTATTAGTTTCAGTGTGTCTGGTTTTATGTGGAGGTGCTTGATCCACTTGAACTTGAGTTTTGTACAAGGAGAAAAGAATAGATTGATTTGCATTCTTCTACATGCTGACCTCCAGTTCAAGCAGCACCATTTGTTGAAAATGCTGTCTTTTTCACTGAATGGTTTTAGCTCCTTTGTCAAAAGTCAAGTGACCTTAGGTGTATGGTTCATTTCTGAGTCTTCAATTCTATTCCATTGATCTTCTTGTCTATCTCTGTACCAATACCATTCCATTGTTATCACTATTGCTCTGTAGTACAGCTTGAGGTCAGGGATGGTGATTCCCCCAGAAGATCTTTTATTTTTGAGAATAATTTTGGCTATCCTGAGTTTTTTGTTATTTCAACTGAATTTGAGAATTTCTTTTTCTAACTCTGTGAAGAATTGAGTTGGAATTTTGGTGGGGATTCCATTGAATCTGTAGATTGCTTTCAGCATGATGTCCATTTTTTAATATATTAATCCTGCCAATCCATGAGCATGGGAGATCTTTCCATCTTCTGAGATCTTCTTCACTTTCTTTCTTCAGGTGCTTGAAGTTCTTGGAGTACAGATCTGTCACTTACATGGTTAGATTCACATCAAGGTATTTTATATTGTTTGTGACTATTGTGAAAGGTGTCATTTCCTTAATTTCTTTATCAGCCTGCTTATCCTTTAAGTAGAGGAAGGCCACAGATTTTATATTCAGCCTCTTTGCTGAAATAGTTTATCAGGTTTAGGAGTTCTCTGGTGGAAGTTTTTGGGTCACTTGAGTATACTATTATATCATCTGCAAATAGTGATGTTTTGATATTTTGACTTCTTTTTTTTCTAATTTGTATCCCTTTGACCTCCTTTTGTTGTCTAATTGCTCTGGCTAGAACTTCCAGTACTATATTAAATAGGTAAGGAGAGAATGGGCAGCCTTGTCTAGTCCCTGATTTTAATGGGATTGCTTCAAGTTTCTCTCCATTTAGTTTGATGTTGGCTACTGGCTTGCTGTATATTGCTGTTACTATGTTTAGGTATGGGACTTGAATTCCTGGTCTTTCCAAGACTTCTACCATGAAGGGATGTTGAATTTTGTCAAGTGCTTCCTCAGTATCTAGTGAGATGATCATGTGTGGTTTTTTTTTTCTTTGAGTTTGTTTATATAGTGGATTACATTGATGGATTTCCATATATTAAACCACCCATGCATTCCTGGAATAAAACCTACTTGATCATGATGGATGATTGTTTTGATGTGTCTTGGATTAGGTTTGCAAGAACTTTAACGAGAATTTTTGCATCGATATTCATAAGGAAGATTAGTCGGAAGTATTCTTACTTTGTTTGGTCTTTGTGTGGTTTACTTATGAGCATAATTGTGGCTTCATAGAACAAATTAGGTAGTGTTCCTTCTGTTTCTATTTTGTGGAATAGTTTATAGAGAATTGGTATTAGGCCTTCTGTGAAGCTCTGATAGAATTCTACACTAAAACCATCTGGTCCTTGGCTTTTTTTTTTTTTTTTTTTTTTTTTTTTTGGTTGGGAGACTTTTAATGACTGCTACTATTTTTTAAGGGGTTTTAGGACTGTTTAGATGGTTTATCTGATCTTGATTTAATTTTGGTACCTGGTATCTGTCTAGAAAATTGTCCATTTCTTCTGGATTTTTTCAGTTTTGTTGAGTATAGGCTTTCATAATAGGATCTGATGATTTTTTGAGTTTCCTCAGTTTCTGTAGTTATGTCTCCCTTTTAATTCTGATTTTATTAACCTGGATACTGTATCTGTGCCCTCTGGCTAATCTAGCTAAGGATTTATTTATCTTGTTGATTGTCTCAAAGAACCAGCTCCTGGTTTTGTTGATTCTTTGTATGATTCTTTTTGTTGATTCTTTTTGTTTCTTGGTTGATTTTAGCCCTGAGTTTGATTAATTCCTGCTGTCTCCTCCTCTTGGGTTCGTTTGCTTCTTTTTGTTCTAGAGCTTTTAGGTGAACTGTACAGCTGCGAGTGTATGCTCTCTCCAGTTTCTTTTTGTAGGTACTTAGAATTATGAGTTTTCCTCCTAGCACTGCTTTCATTGTGCCCCACAAGTTTTGGCATGATGTGTCTTCCTTTTTATTAAATTCTAAAAAGTTTTAATTTCTTTCTTTATTCCTTCCATGACCAAGTTACCATTGAGTAGAGTGCTCTTAAGTTTCCACATTTACGTAAACTTTCAATTGATGCTATCATTATTGAAGACCAGCCTTAGTCCATGGTGATCTGATAGAATGCTTGAGATTACTTCAATTTTCTTGTATCTCTTGAGGCCTATTTTGTGACCAATTATATGGTCGATTTTGGAAAAAGTACCTTGAGGTGCAGAGAAGAAGGTATATTCTTTTGGTTTTAGATGAAATGTTCTACAGATATCTGCTAAATCCATTTGGTTCATAACTTCTGTTAGTTTTACTGTGTCTCTGTTTAGTTTCTGTTTCCATGATCTGTCCATTGCTGAGGGTGGGGTGTTGAAGTCTCCCACTATGGTGTGAGTCTCAATGTGTGCTTTAAACTTTAGTAAAGTTTGTTTTATGAATGTGGGTGCCCTTGCATTATTAGCATAGATGTTCATAATTGAGACCTCATCTTGGTTGATTTTTCCTCTGATGAGTATGTATTGTCCTTTCTTATTTTTCTTGATAACTTTTGGTTGATAGTTGATTTTATTCAATATTAGAATGGCTACTCCAGCTTGTTTCTTGGGACCATTTGCTTGGAAAATTGTTTTCCCGCCTTTTACTCTAAGGTAGTGTCTGTCATTGTCACTGAGGTGCATTTTCTGTATGCAGCAAAATGTTGGTTCCTGTTTACTTATCCAGTCTCTTAGCCTATGTCTTTTTTGAGGGAATTAAGTTCATTGATGTTAAGAGATATGAAAGAAAAGTGATTGTTGCTTCCTGTTATTTTTGTTATTATAAGTGAAGTTATGTTTGTGTGGCTACCTTCTTTATGATTTGTTGGAAGAAGATTACTTTCTTGCTCTTTCTAGGGTATAATTTCCCTCCTTGTGTTGGTGGTTTCCCTCTTTTATCCTTTGTAGGGTTGGGTTTTTGGAAAGATATTATATTAGTTTGTTTTGTCATGAAATATCTTGGTTTGCCCATCTATGGTAATTGAGAGTTTCACTGGGTATATTAGCCTAGGCTGGCATTTGTGTTCTCTTAGGGTCTTTATGACATCTGTCCAGGATCTTTTGGCTTTTATTGTCTCTGGTGAGAAGTTGGTGTAATTCTGACAGATTTGCCTTATCAATTACTTGACCATTTTTCCTTACTTCTTTTAATATTCTTTTGTTTTGTTTTGTTCATTTGGTGTTTTGATTAATATGTGAAGGAAGAAATTTCTTTTCTGATCTAGTGTATTTGGAATTCTGTAGGCTTCTTGTATGTTCATAGGCATCTCATTCTTTAAATGTCTATGAAGTTTTCTTCTATAATTTTGTTGAAGATATTTACTGGTCCTTTACATTGAGAATCTTTGCTCTCTTCTATATCTATTATCCTTAGGTTTTGTCTTCTCATTGTGTCCTGCATTTTCTGGATGTTTTGGGTTAGGAGCTTTTTGCATTTTTCATTTTTTGACAGTTGTGTCAGTGTTTTCTATGGTACCTTCTGCACCTGAGATTCTCCCTTTTACCTCTTGTATTCTGTTGGTGACGCTTGCATCCATGACTCATGATCTCTTTCCTAGGTTTTTTATCCCTTGGGTAGTCTCCCTTTGTGATTTCTTCATTGTTTCTACTTCTATGTTTTTTTCCTGGATGGTTTTGTTCCATTCCTTCATCTTTTTTGGTTGTATTTCCTTGTAATTCTTTAAGGGATTTTTGTGTTTCCTCTTTAAGGGCTTCTACCTATTTTCCTGTATTTCTTTAAGTGAGTTTTTATGTCCTTCTTAAAATCCTCTATCATACATTCTAAAGCCAAGAAAAAAGCCAGGTTCAAAACTAAGTGTTTTAGTCAAGAGAGATGACAGAGGTTCTGGAAGTCAACAAAAGGATGGACTGGTTATTAAGACTATCGTGTACCTCACTGGTACAAATAGGAATAATTATGCTCTAATTGTATTTTGAGAGAAAAGTTTTATCTTAACAGGAAGAATGATATGTAGGAGGAGCTAAGGGGGAACGAGCACCGAGAGGAAAAGATGGAGTAAGGAGAGGGGAAGACGAAGTAGATGAGAAGCTAGTTAATGAGAGAGAGAATGAGAGAGAAAGAGAGAGGGGGCATGGAGGCAGATGTTCACATGTCTCCACCAGTCAAAGATAATTTACATATCTAGGTTGGGTATTGAGTTACACTTCTGATTGAGCATTACCATACTTATAAAGCCTTTGGTTACTATTTTTAAAAAATTGTATAAAAGCAAAATGGAAAAGGGGGCACAGGATAGGGATTTTCTAGGGAGGGGAAATGGGGAAAGGGAATGGTATCTGAAATGTAAATAAAATATCCAATTAAAAAATCTTCTATCATAATCATGAGAAGTCATTTTATGTCTACATCTTGCTTTTCCAGTGTTATAGGGTATTCAGGACTTTCTATGGTGGGAGATGATGATGCCAAGTAACCTTGGTTTCTGTTGCTTATGTTCTTGTGCTTGCCTTTTGCCATTTGGTTATCTCTACTCCTACCTTCACTTACTGTCTCTGACTAGAGCCTCTCTGTCCTATTATCTTGGTTGTGTCAGAACTCCTCAAGAGTCCAGCTATCTCTGTGATCCTGTGATCCTGTGATCCTGTGATCTTGTGATCCTGTGATCCTGTGATCCTGTGATCCTGTGATCCTGTGATCCTGAGATCCTAGGTGTAAGAGCTCCTGAGACTCAGGCTGCTTCTGGGATCCTGAAATCCTGGTGTGACCAAGCTCCTGAGATCCTATGATCCTATTATCCTATGTTCCTAGGCATGTTAGAGCTCCTGGGAGTCCAGCATCCTCTGGGTTTGGGGGTATTGGGTGTAGACCTGGTGCTCTAGGACTGTTCAGGGCACCAGTGCAGACTGGAAAAACACACTCATCTTTTTTTAATGTAGGTTCTAGAAATGGGAATGAGTTCTTTGTTCCTGAAAGGTAAGCACTTTATCTACTGAGCTTACTAATGACTAAATTAAATCTTCATTTTATCTTACAATGGAATCTCTGCCCACATTTTAATTTATATGTAACATTAATATAAAAGTTCTTGAACATGTGTTATGTGGTGATCATATTTCATGTGAATTCAAATTAGCTTAATATATGTTCAATGCACTTTATTAAAGAAAGCAGTATGATATTTTTAATTTGCAATAAAATATAGATATCAGATTATACATTTACCTTTCTGATTTATAATATATATAAAAATATATAAATTTTTATCTTCTCCACAACTAACAGCAATGTTAACATTTGGTGTGAAATATCTTACAATAAAAGTTGTAGTACATTTTTTAATTCCTTCAGTATTTATTGCTTCAAATCACATAGAATTTTAACTTACTTCAAATGCCAGAGCAGTTCAGGTATTATATGAGATCAAAGAACTGTGCATTACCATATTTATTGAGCCAGCTAATAACTAAAAATTTCTGCTTGAGAAGTCAGATAATTTCTCCTCAAAATTGCTAATTTTCATTATGGAATATGTTGACACATAATGATTCTAGATGGTTCCCAAAGCCATGAGTTATTAAACAAAAACACCATTGCCAGGTCTGGGATAGCACTTAATAAGCAATTGGACAATTAGGCTCCAGAAGCCTCCCAAACAGAACTAACTTTTGACATTCTTCATGCTTGTCAACAAGAACATATTGATAAGATTCTATTGCCAAAGCACTGCATATCTTAATTGCAGAACAGAGAAATAGACATAGAACAGAGTTGAAAACTGTTTCCACACCATCCAGGCTTTTTCATAGTACCAAAAGATGCTGTACAGGTAGCTGGGGGCTAAAACAAATCAATGATCCTATCTAATTATGAATTGTATGAACTCAAAATCAATTTTTCAGGCAAGATGTATTAACTTGTGAAATAGTGCTATTAAGGTAGGGATCAGCACTTTCTGCATGGATTTTAGGCCTGTTCTATGGGAGGAAATCATGACTGGTACTATAAACCTAGATTAAAAAGATGTGACTGAAGAAATCTTATCCTCTAACAGAAAACTGCTTTTTAAAGTAAGCGAACATAACACAAAACTTTCTTCTCAATCTGTTTATCTATGGATGCTACATAGACTTAGAGAACCTCCTCTTTTCAATAAAAAGAGGTGAATATAGAGACTCATGGTTGCTTAAGATGCCAACAATCAGTTAGAGTTGGGCACTCAGGTCTAACACAACACTAGACCACTCCGTTCAGGGCTCAGAGAACATCTTAGAAAATGATGCAGAAACAAAGTAAGAGCTGAGAAGTAAGAAGGATGGTGACCGAATGCTGTCCTCTGTGTATGAAAATTCTTTTCTGTTAGAATCCTATAGCAGGTGTGGACTGCATAACTATGAGTGTGCACAAGTCTGGGCCTATCATTAGTCAATTAAAACTCAGTGAGACACTCATAGGACCAAATCCCATTTTAATAACCTATTGGCTACTGGTGGGTTTGGGATGGGAAGTCACTTGTGCACTGACTGGTGAGTTTCACCAAGCTCCAATAGATAGTTTGAAACTCATATTTGCACAGGTGGTTGAATCTAGTGAGTCACAAGACAAAATAAAAGACCTTAATGTGAGAAAGTCATTTGCAAGAAAGAAGAAGATGGATAAGCAACAAAAATTACAACATATATGAAACCTTCATTCTGTACACAAAAGAAAGCAATTAAAACATTGATTCTGAGGTTGGAAAAATGGCTTCATTGGTAAAATATTTGCTGGACAAACATGACTACATGCGTTTATATCTCCAGCACATGTCCTCCCATAGGTCTTCCTTCATCAGAACATCACGTGAGTCTGCCTAAGGAAAATATATGAGTCTGCATTACGTGACATATTTAGAAACTTCCACTTCAACTTGACATATTTAGAAAGTTTACTTCAGCAGAGCAATAAAAGGAGAAACCTAAAATTGACCTCTAGCCTCCCCACTTCTATGAATGGTCAAACACATCCATAGATAAATTCCCTCCCCCTCTCTCTTTCTCTCTCATTACATACTAGGAAATAATATGCTATAGAGAAAAACAAAACAATAGTTTACAAAGAGCACCAGAACACTAGGATTGTACTTGTAAACGGGATCCAGTGTCTAGGGAGGGGTGTCCCTAAGTGTCATTCACTATTCTACAAGCTCCACCACAAACTCCATCTAGCCTGTGATACTCTAAGAGTTTACAAAAGGTAAAACCTGATAATCAATTTTCACACACAGAATAGCTATTAGAACCAGAACTGAAATGCAAGTTGTAACCTATTCTAAATCTACGAATGTCTCTACTTCCTTACACCTGGGGAATTATTAAAATACCAACTTTATTGTGGCATTTATTGTTGAGCTTATGGTGAGATAAACAGGAAAAGAAATACATCAGGTCAGACAAATGTAGTGATTCCTGTTTGTTTAGCGACCAATATGCTCAACCTCATTCTCTCCTTTGTGCTCCCTCTACACTTCCTGTTACATAAGTGGAAAAGAAGACAGTTGATCACAGCAACATAATTTGCACTTCTTCTTGGGGAAGGAAGTTACTATAAAAAACGTATTCAAGCAATAATTTGCTACAATTCCAGGTTTTAATTTTATTCATTGATCTGTTATCTGATATGAAATGATAGTTGAAAGATGGATGACATTCTGATTCTACTATGCTCAACTTCATAGGTCCTATCACACAAACCTAAATCATTTTAAATGTGCTAGTCTTGCAGGTAACTTTCAATGAAGATGATGCCAGGATGTTGCTTGTGACATAAGGTACTGTGGTTTTGTTCTCATCTTTCTTTACTTAATCCATGTCAATGACATCTTCTGATATTGGGTATTTTTCGGGTGGTCACCACCTAAGAGAACAGAACATTTCAATGTGAATTTAGCCCTAAAGCTGATGAAGATGTCAAGAGGCAGGGCCTATTGTTGAGTACCAGGTTCTTTCTGTTTATGAATATAAACATTATTTTATCCTTCAAAACATACTTTTCTAGTAGAAACACAGCCCACTACAGTAATGTTTGAATGTACTCATACTTTAGATGTCTATTTGAACAACTAGTGTTACTTGGACATTGTTCTGTTAGTGAACGTGTTCTATCATTTACACACTTAGCACACTCATGAGAAATTTTTATGTGGTATTTAGCTCCTCTCCTCTCTACAAAGTGCACAGATATGCCAGAAGCAAAAGAAAAATCTCTGATTTTTTAGAATTTCTATTTTAATAGGGACAGCTTGACAAGAAATAATAAAGGTAATTGACAAGAAAATGATGCAGTATACTTTACATGCATACACATACTATGTAAAAAGGGTCCCTCATCTTAAGAGGAGAGTAGAAACTGATGGTTAGAAATTCTGTCTTTAGAGTTAACAATTTTAATGAGGAAATGAAACTCTAAAAGAAGGTAATTATTTTCAAATCAGCAGAAAGAATTCCCTCAAGCCATATGTACAGTAGATTTTGCATTTAGTTCTCAGACTTTGGCACTGAATTCCAATGGTAACAAAGATATGTGGGAATTGGATGAACACGAAGGCCGCCTTTTAAAATTCTTTTTTCTCTGACAGGTCAAGTATTTCAAAATCTCTTGTTAGAAACATTCTGAGCATGTTCATTTTTGGAGACATTTTTATCCTCAATAATTCGCAGTTTAGAAAAAGTAGGACAGAGCAGCCACAGTATTCTGCAAACAGCAAAGACGTAGATGTTTCCTTGATAATTGCATGACACTATAAACTTGAGGTGCTTGAGAGGCATTGGTTACAGTTCTGAAAGTTATGCAAGTTTACAGAATAACCGTTGCCGGTAAAAGCTATGGTTAGTAGTATAATAAAATCAATATGAATGAAGACATTTTATATAGTTTTAGGAACAGTAAAAGAAAGAGAAATATGATATTAATTTTCCTACACACATAATCAAAATAATTATGATTATTTTGTGAATATAAAAACATATATGCTTACATGCTAGAGTTATTACTTATTTTACATGTATGGTTTCTCCTTTCTAGTAATAGAATATTTCTTATGCAGTGATAAATTACATTTATTTCCAAAGGTTTTACACAAAAAAATAATGAATAAGATACTCACAATGACATAATTGTACTAAGAATCAACATAAAATGGGTATTTACTAGATTGAATATACCTGGATGGTTTAATTTTAATTATCAATTTATTTAAAAATATTTTCAAACAATGTATTGACATCACAGTCTCTTCTCTCTTCTATATTTCCCGATCCTTTCCATTTTTCTACTGCACATTCAACTTTTGATTTTTGTTTTTTGTTTTCCTTGTTTTTTTTTTAAATAATTTTGTTTTGTTTTGTTTCGTTTGGACAATGAGAGTGAGAGATAAAGAGTCTGTATTTATCTTTTGAATCTTGTTGTTTTATAATCTTCTGATATAATGGGGTAACTCCCATTTATTTTTTAGTAAAAAGGTTTTTTTGTTTTGTTTTGTTTTCCCAATCATTAAGTAAGTACCAACCTTAAATGAAGACTTAATGTATATGTATGCATTGTCACAGCTGTTACAGAATGCAACTTCCAGGTAAAGAAGATGAGATCCTATAACACAATACTCTCAGAACAAATTTTTAGGACAATATAGGATTGGCTTTTTTTTTAATTTGGTATTTTATTTATTTACATTTCAAATGTTATTCCCTTTCCCTGTTCTCCTTCACCAGAAACCCCCTATCTTATCCCTCCTCTCCCTGCTTCTATAAGAGTGTTCCCCCACTCACCCACACTTTCCCTCCTCACTGTTCTTGCATTCCCCTGCTCTGGGGCATTGAGCCTTCACAGGATCAATGCCTTCTACTCCCAGATAAAGCCATCCTCTGCTGGATGCCATGGGTCCCTCCATGTGTACTCTTTGGTTGGTGGTTTAGTCCCTGAGAGCTCTGGGGTGAATGGTTGGTTGATATTGATGTTCTTCCTATGGGGTTGTTTTTAATGTAATATATCAGATGAGAGAATATCCCAAAATTTTTCTTCACTTTCATATTTTAGTACAATATCTATCATAAATTACATTTGTTATCAGTTATCAGACCCTAAAGTTACTGAAAATTAACCAATATACTGATAAAATTCATCAAATTTTAGCCTCATTTGGCTATATACAGTAACATACATTCACAAAATGTGTTGTTATTTGAAACTGAGGTTCAACCATTGCAGCCCTAAGATATGATTAAAATTATGAAAGGAATGCTCAAGCTTCCAGTTAGATTCTGTGATGTGCACATTCACACAACCATCAGTCCCTTTGAGTTAACTCACTTGTACATGCCTCTTAACGGACTAAGTTTTCATATTTACTGAAGAATTTGTATTCTTGCATTGCTTTCTCAACCAATTAAACATGTTTCCCAGCTAGGCAGTGACTGCAACTACTTACCAGGACACACTACTTAATGTAAATTAAAACAATGTAATCAACTATCATTAGTTAATACAGCATTAGGCATTAAGTGCCCTGGTTATATCACTGAGGCTCCATGTCCCACAACTTAGCATTATTTCATCAAAAAGGAGAGAAAACCCTGAATGGTCCATTTCCTTGTATTTGTGTGCATCTCATATTCAGTAAAAGACATAAACTACCTATTTAATATTACCAGCCACCCTAGATTTTACTGTCTTCTTGGAATGTTCACAAAACTTTCCAAAGATTGGATGACCATTTTTGTTTCTCAGTTGTGTCCATTTTGTTTTGTTTTATGATTGATTATAGTGATTGTCACTGATTCTGAGTCCTATCCGGAATTCCAAACCACTTTTACAAAGGTGTGGCTGATTTTTTGAGTTCCTCATATAGTCTTGGAATTAATTCTCTAGTAGATGAATAACTTGATAAGGTTCTTTCCATTCTGTAGGGTTTTTATCTCTCAGAATTTCTTTGCTGTCACCAAAGGTAGACGCTGATGTGGATGTCAGGAAGTGCATGCTGACAAGAGCCTGATATAGCTGTCTCCTTAGAGGTCTGCCAGAGTCTGACATAGTCAGAAGCAGATGCTCACAGCTAACCACTGATCTGATCAAGGGTTTCCTAATGGAGAAGTTATAAGAGAGAAGACTGAAGGAGCTGAAAGCGTTGGTGGCCCCATGAGGAGAGCAAAAATACCAACCAACCAGAGCTCCCCAGGGTCTAAACCACCACCCTGGGAGCACATAGGGAGGGACCCATGGCTCCAGCTGTATATGTAGGGGAGGATGGCATTGTCGGGCATAGGTGGGAGAGGAGATCCTTGGTCCCATGAAATCTGAACACTGAGTGGGGGTGAATTTGAGGGTGAGGAGGTGGGAGTGGAGGGGTAGGTAGGGGTACATCCTCATAGAAACAGGAGGAGAGGAAATGAGATAGGAGGTTCCTGGGTGGTGGGGGAAATGGGGTAAGGGGATAAAATCTGAAATGTAAATATAATATCCAATAAAAAAAGAATTTCTTTGCTGTACAGTAGCTTTGGATCTCATGCAGTTATTTTCTGAAGTATGGAGTCACTTTCAGAGAATTTTTGTCTATGTCTCTATCTTTAAGGATTTTCTCTGCTTTCCTCTAGTTGTTTAAAAATTTAGAATTTTCTATAGAAGTTTTTGATCTATTTTTAATTTCCTTATACACAGGATGGAACAAGGGGAGCTAGCTTCTATCTCTATCATTGAATACATAGTTTTTCCTCACCCATTGAACAGACTATTTTTCCTTCACTCTATGCTTTGCCACCTTCATTAATTATAAGGTGGCGACACCTGTATGCATTTCTTTTTATTATTAATTATTTATTTTATTAATTTACATCCCTAATATTCTCCTCTCCCAGGCCTCCCCCCTTCAAGTGTTCTTCCTCCTATCCCCCTTCTCCTCTGAGAGTGTGTCCTTCCCCGGGCATTGCCTCTTTCTGGGGCATCACCGGGCATTGCCTTTTTCTGGGGCATCGAGTCTCTACATGATTAGGCACAACCTCTTCTGCTGAGGCCAGACAAGGCAGTCCTCTGTTACATATATATCAGGGACCTCAGACCAATTAGTATATGTTAAGTTCTGCTTGCAGACAGAAGCCTAGCATAGCTGTTTACTGAGAGGCTCTATCAACAGTTGATGGTGATAATTGTAGATACTCATAACAAAACATTGGACTGAGATCAGGGACCGCTATGAGTTAGGGGACAGAGTGTCAACTAATTCAACCCCTGGGAGCTCCCAGAGACTCAGCCACCAACCTGTATGGATTTCTAAGCCCCTTTTTTTTATTGGTCTGTGTATTTATTTTAGTTTCTTTTAGGTTGTTCTATAACAATTTAAAATCAGGAATGGTTATGGTTCTTTCATGCTTCCATGTAAATTTTAGAATTGAGGTATAAAATATAGTAAATACTCAGTAAAATAGCTTTAAGAACTGCCCCCAATTATCTGTGGCTCAGAAACATAGGCACAACTTTTCTGATAACCTTATGATTTCACAAGAATGTATGTAGAGAATGTTAATGAGGCAACTTAAGGCTTAGAAATCTCCTTCCATGTTCATATGGCTATTATTAGAATTTGTTTCATTTCATGGTAGCTTTCTTTTCTCCTGTTCAAAAGAGAATAAGATTATTTTGACTTTGTGGGGTGTGTTGGAAAATGTACCTGAATAAATCAGATCCAGCCAACATACTCTTCTTTTTGATGAGCCTAAGAACTCTTGTTTGAGGATCTTAATTAAGTCTATAAAATCTCTTTGCTTTTGTTGTATAACATTGTGAAGAGAATTGCTCCCTTTTCTTATTCTCTTTGGATGTAGAAAGTTATTCATCTCATGGGAGGAAGTTTTACATGGTTTTACGCTTTGGGGGCCCATTTTTGAGATCTGTTTTTATTTCACACACAAAACAACAGCACTCCAATTTCAACCAAACTGACAAGACTGTGAACTACAAAGATAATGAAAAGTTCCTGTTTAAGACATAAAAGTGTTGGCAGAGAACTAGCGAGCAAACAGAGATGCATAACACAAAGAAGAGAATGTAGTCTAAGCTCTCTGATTCCAGCAAAGTCATGAATATCAGAGGCCAGAGAATTTGACTCATTTTATTATTCTTGTCAATTGTAACTCTGTGAATGAGTACTTCTTATCACATTTTACATGGAAACCTCCACAAGTGTCCAACAATGCAGAGAAGTTTATTATATACAGATTACACACAGAGAAGCAGGTTAGAAAGTTAGAATATTAGTAATTACAAGTCTTTGAAAGTAGGGTATCCATTCTGTTTTCAAATTCAAATCTATTTTCCTTAAATACTAAAGAACAAAGGTTGATCTAGGAAACATGGGAATATACTCAAGGTTAATATGCCAGGTAGGTATGTATGCTTTTGCCTTAGAAAGAGTAACTTTAAAAAATTAGACTTTGGTATGGAATATATAGCAAAAACTTTGCTAAAATGTGCCAAAGAATGGTTTATTTTGTACAGAATACAGGTGAAAAATTTAAAGGCCATAAGAGTGAAAAAGAAACAAACAAATAAACAAACATGTAAGGCTCCCAAGAAAAAAAGAACTTAGCAACATTTCACTGAGTTTGCAAGTGACTCCTATTATTTGGCCTTCATATCCTTGCATAACAAGTCTAGATAATATAGTATCAGCAAAATGTTGCACTCAAGGATAAATGGCAGCCTTTTAGATCTCTTAAATTGTACTAATAAAAGTCACCTTGGGGTTGAAGTATGAAAGACATAACATGTATAACTGTATTTGACTCTGAGATTAGAGACTGTGAAATATTAATGCCATTTACAGCCTGCAGCACCAGCAGAATGTGAACTGATACAGTCAGTACTGGTTTGCTTGTCGTTAAGAGCCAACTGGAGTTATAAAATAGGACTCCAACCCATTAAAACTTATAATAATTTGGATACTTAGCTCAGTTCTAAAACCAAACTTGATGCTTAAAAACAGAGACATGACTAAGGGAGAAAATAAGAAGAGGTTCTCTGGAAAGAACACAGCATTTGGAAGCAAAAGTTCTTCCAGTCCTGTCTGTAAACTGAATGAGTCACCCTTGGGGCTTTAGTTTTCTCCTGCATGCATTGGGGATTGCCTTTCACAAATGCATAATGAATGTCCAGAGAGTTTGAAAAGTATCAATTATCATAATAACTTCAACTGTTATTTTCCACTATATCCAATGTAGCTACAATCCAAGTGTTTATTTTATAGGCAAGGAACACATTGAGATGATTCCAACAGTGGAATTGAAATATAGGATATTAATGGACTCAGAGCAAAACTTAAAGATCTTTTTAAAATAGTGTCTTCTCTGAGATCTGTGGAGCTAATAATCTTATTCTTCTGTCCATTGTTACCACAGCCAGACTCCTTATGTCTCTGGAAAACAGGCCCGTAGAAAATCTTTTAATCAGCTTAAAACCTTAGTGGTACCTAAAGATGTATGGATTGGTAAAAGGCTGAAGTGTAGTCAAGGGAATCGGTGTGTGTTCTGCCTGTCACCAGTGTGTGTTTGTACCTTGTATTAAATAATCCTTTACAGTGGGGCAAAGTATATGTTATCCTGGTGTATTTGGAGAATATGCTTTGCAGCATGGTACTTCTTATGTACAAGGTAACAGGCCCTGGCAGAATAAGTGGCAGAACTAGCTTCTAGAAATTAGGCTATGCAGTATTAAACATTGGTCCTCTTAGTTCAAGATTCTCTCTCTCTCTCTCTCTCTCTCTCTCTCTCTCTCTCTCTCACACACACACACACACACACACACACACACACACACACCTTCATTTTTATGTCTCAACTTTAGGTGAAAGAACTAAGATGAGACTGTTCCAAATCAGTTATTGGTCTCAAAAATGATTTTGATTTCTCTGATGATATTTAGAGCAATAAGTGTCATATTATAAAGGCAACAGTTTTTATTTAGAAGACCTATTTGGGAGAAGAGAATGACATAAACTTTGCATTTTGGGCCATTTTTCAATATTAAAATATTTCAGAGAGTAATTTTTTAATAATAATTGGTTTATTTTTATTCTGACATTCAGTAATTTCTATATTTTAGATTTTTTATTAGATATTTTCTTTATTTACAATTCATATGTTATTCCTTTTCCAGGTCTCCCCTTCTGAAACCCCTATCTCATCCCACCTCTCCCTGCAGAGGTACTACCCACCCACCCACCCACCTACCCACCCACTCCTGCCTTTCTGCCCAAAATTCTCCTACATTGGGGCATCAAAGCCCCTCAGGACCAAGGGCTTATGTCCAACTTACGTCTCTCACTTATGTCTAACAAGGTCATCTTCTGTCACATATGTGGCCGGAGCCATGGATCCCTCCACCTGTACTCTTTGGTTGATGGTCCAGTCCCCAGGAGCCCCAGGGGGTCTGGCCCCTTAACACCATTGCTCCCCCCTTGGGGCTGCAAACCCCCTCAGCTCCTTCAGTCCCTTCTCCAACTGTTTCATCAGGGACCCCACACTCAGTTCAATGGTTGGTTACAAGCATCTGCCTCTGTATTTGTCAGGCTTTTGCAGACTCTCTCAGGAGAAAGCCATAACAGGTTCTTGTCAGCAAGCATTTCCCAGCATCTGGATTAGAGTCTGGGTTTGGCGACTATTTATGAGATGGATCCCCAGGTGGGATAGTCTCTACATGGCCTTTCCTTCTGTCTCTGCTCCACAGTTTTTCTCCATTTTTCCTCCTGTGAGTATTTTGCTACCCCTTCTAAGAAGCACTGAAGTATCCACACTTTGTTCTTTCTTCTTGACATATACAGGGTGTAGTATATAAAATATATAATATTAAAAATTTCATATTTTATTTTCATAAATAGTCTTTTCTCCTTTGTACCCTTCACCTTTGACTCCGCTGTCTCCACTACTGCAGGGCAACTTTTATTACATAACTAAGCTTTTCTTACATCATTTCCATTTGTTTGAAAATCTCTAGTAGCTTCTAGAAAAAATAGCAAACTTTCTGCCTCAGGTTCTGTTTCCTCCTAAACTAGCTTAACCCTACCTTTTACCACATGTGTACCCTCCCATCCCAGGCCACATAGGATTTTGAGTGGGCTTCTTTCATTCCTTGCTCGTCAGTGAGTATTCCACTCCCTTTCATGAGACAAAGGCATGGTACCTAGAAGATAACCAATCAATGTTTGCCAAAATAAATACACTTTCTAAAAACTATTCTTAGCACTTCAAAAATTGCTTGGATTGAATAGCTAAATATATGCACACTTCTTGACCAAAAGAGTCCAAGTTTATTTAGTAAAATATTCATTTTAAAAACAAGGTCTCACTCCTGTAGAGGGTCTTGGGAAGTAGATGAACTACTTAGGGAAGCTAAGTCATTTTCCTTGGGTGGGTAACCACTAGTAAAATTGCCTATAATCCAAGAGTTGGATCCACACTCGTTGACCATGTACATGCTGGTAGTACAAAGTGGATTCAGTAGGTTCAGCGAGATATTTAAGAAAGGAGTGGGAGGACATGATGTTGACAGGGGTATGTATCAGGGAGTAGAAAAATGAAAGAGAGAAGAATTAGTGTGTGAATATGAAAAATACTGTATAATGTTCTACTATAAATTATGGTGTAGCAGTACAGTAAACACCAAATAAGAGTGAGAATAAAGATTCACAGCAATATAGATGAAACTGATAAATATGAATTTAAGGGCCCCCTTTCCAATAAGCTAGTCTGTAGAAAGTGTATATCAAAGACTATAAAGCAATAGAGTTAAATCAAAATGATGCTGTTAGAAATATGAGTAGTCACATTATCTCTGCCAAGCAAGAGTAGCATAAAGAAATATGGAGGCAGATTATTAGATTATGAGGTAATGATAACCTGTTACTGCTTCATATAGATGCTGACTTTACATATAAGAAAAATTGATAAAAATCTTTGAGTAGTATAATTGTGATGTTTGCACTTTGTTTTAGGTGTGTTTTACTTTGTTTTATATGTGTTTTAATAAAGTTAAAAGTAAAGAGGATAAAGTTGCAGTTTAGTGGTAGAGCACTTGCCTGGAATATTCAAGGTTCTGAGATTTGACTGTGGCCTTGCGAAATAGAAAGGGAAGTTAGAATCAGAGCTAGGAGAGTTAGAATGGTGAGGTTGGTAAATGCTTGCCTTAGCACCTGAGTTCTTAGGACCTGAATTCTACCCCAGAACATGTTTCAAAAAATTCAGGCATGTTGGAACCCATGTGTAGTCCTATTGCTGGAGATACAGGTACAAGATGAGCGATTCCTGGGTCTCACTATTCAACCAGTCTCCTCTAGTTTGTTATCCCTAGATGCCAATAAGAGAACCGATGTCAAAGGAGGTGTGTTGTGAATTGCCCTGGCTCTTTTTTATATTTTGATGCTAAATCTACTTCCCTAGGAGGGGTTGCCTGGGACAAGGAGTGCATCACTACTCAAGTGACTTCAAGTAAACCTTCTCCCTATTTTAACTTGTAAAATAAAAGCTAGAGCAAGTGATTGGGCAGTGGAAGGGAAGGTGGAGCTGAAAAGTTTTAGGAAGAAGAAAGGGGAGAGGAGAGAAGACAATGGAGGAGGAGGAGGAAGTGGAAGGAAAATGAGGCATAAGCACTTGGCCTGAAGAAACAAGTTAGAAGAGATTTCATAGCTGGGGAATAGAGTCGTGTGGTGGTAGATCTGACCAATCTAGGCGTGCAGCTTGTCTTCATATTAATTGTGTTGTGTTTTCCTTTGCCAGGCTTATTTAGGTTGGAGATTCTACCACAACAGAGGTGGATGATGTTTTTCTAGGTTGTCCTCCGGCCTCTATACACACCAGCATACTCATATGTGTGCCCACACATTTACACACACACACACACACACACACACACACACACACACACACAAACGAAATGAGAAGCAGATGCACCAAATATGGGAACTGCTACATTAGCTTTGCCCTAATATAATGGCATCAGAAAAATCCCATTTCAATGACTGACTAAAGTCTGCACTTTTATGTGTATCCAACAGGAGCTGAGGACTTTGTTTAATGACTTATTCATTTCTGAATAAATGCACATATCTTCCATGGTCAGTTATTTAAGTCTGTGACTGGCTGTGCCCACAAAATCAGAATCAGCCACAGTGTGCTGTCAGTGAGACTCCTCAGTGTCTGCTGTGATGATAACTGGAAAGGTATTTCTTCAATAAATAAGATTGAAGTTCTGGATATCCACATACACAAGAACAAATCTAGTCCCTTTAATTTATAGCATATAAAAAACAACTCAAAGTGGATTAAAGCTTTAAAAGTCAGAACAAAAAGCATGAATGGTTTTGAAGAAAATATGGGCATCAAGCCTCTTGGCTTATGTGTTGGCATTTTTTTTCCTATTGTTTTTATGACAGCAGAAACATAAGCAACCAAAGAAGAAAATTAGATTTTGACAAACTGGTATGCTTCTGCACAGGAAATTAAACACAAGCGAAAATAAGATTTTCCCATTCTACATCTGGTAAGGTATTAATAAACAAAATGTATCACTTCATATTTGAATTGGTTGTTAAGATAATGTGTTGTCAGTTTGACAAGTAGCAGTCTTTTGCCATGTCTATGAGGGATTTTCTTGGTTACCTTACTTTAAGTGAGAAGAACTACCCACTGTGGATGGTACCTTTCTCTGAATGAGCCTTGAGCCATATTAAGTAAAGTGGTTGAGGCGAGTGCATGCCTGCTTTGCTAGGGATACAAGGTGACTCACTGCCTTGACTTCCTACTGCAGTAATTCCATGGACTGAAACAGACCTATTGTCTCTTAAGTTTCTTTCTTAGAGTAGTTTTCTCACAGCAACAGAAAAGAATCTAAGACTGCTGTGATCAAGAAGTGTTGGTGAGGGTGGGAATAAAGAGAAGCTAAAGTGCCCCGGTGGGGAATGCAAGTGATCCACAAGTTCTTTATATAGAGACTCTTGAAACACAAAAAGTACGATCAGTAGCTAGTCATAATGCCACACTCCTGTGCTTCTAGCTTCTTGAGAGACTGAGCTAGAAGAATGTCTTGACAAGGGAAGACAAGGGAAACCTAAGAATAAACAAAGGCTCTGTCTAACCATCAGTCAATCAATCTATCAGACAATCAAACAAACAAACAAACAACCCATTTGGTCATTAAAATATATATATAATTTCTACTCCATAACCCAGTAGTATCACTTCCAAGTGTTTGTTCAAAAGGAATGATGTCAATATTATTTTGAGTTCTAAATCAGCTTTATTAGTCGTTATAATATGAAGCAGAAACAAACTAAATGTATAATGAATGCAGTTAGGAATTATGATGGTAGTAGATTCTCCTCGACAATCCATGACCTCATTAGCCCTGGACTTGGTTGACTCGGTTTCTATTGACATGATTTCCCTCCTGTTGAGCAGGTCAATCAGATAGCTGTCGGTTTCTACCAAGATACAAGGTTCACTATTGCATCTTCATAGATAAAACTTATACCCACAGATAAGTATAGCTCACCAAGCACTAATGAAGTATGTGTTTGTAGTAAATGGAGACCATTATAAAAAAAAAAAAAACCCACACAGCTAGTATTGCAATGCAGAGATCAACTGACTATGAGAAGACCAGACTCAACAAATAAATCTATAACACATTTATTTTACCTAAAGTTCTTAGACCACTGAAGAAGAGGAGGTGGAAAGATTGTAAAAATAAGAGGACCAAGGAGATTGCTATGGGATTGTATCTTCTAAAACTGATAGGCAAGCTACGCCCATGATACTTCATCAATATTGTTGCCAAACAATACGTGAACACTGACAACATCAGGAGACATGCTAATGCAGACGGGTTAGATTTTACGTGATTCCATCTCTAGACAAAAATTACAAATGAATAATTACTGCTCAGAAAGAGAGAATTAATCTCTCCCAGGGATGAGCTCCTTAATTGGTTATCCAATGTGAACTGTGAGCCCTGGGAACATATACACACAAGCAACACCAGATGGACTCAGCAGGTTGTATTTATATATTTAATGCATAGTTATATAAAACAATAAAAATTTAAAAAGAAGCCATCAATTTGAGAGGGAGTGGGAGTAAGTAAGGGGGGCGTAGATGTAGAGGACACAGTAGGGATTGGAGGGGGGAAGAGAAGGTTAGAAAAAAAATAATTAGGTCATAATTTAAAATTTAAATTTATAAATAAAAATACATTTGGCTATGAGAAGAAATAATTCTGACTTGATTGGAAAATAAGAATGTATACATTAGCATGAGGGTTAAAATTTTTAAAGAAGACCAATTTTTTTTATAACTATCTAACACACTTCTAAAGAATGATGAATAAGTAAGTAAAGTGTGAGTAATTAAGTACACATTGTAATACGCTCTGTGATCCACAGATGAGTCTTATTATCTACGACAGTGTAGATAAATCCAGAGGACACTATACCAAGTGTGAAAGTTAGATGAGGGAGAAAGACTGCATCACCTCACTTACATGTGAAATGTGAAAAAGTCTTACTCAGAAGCAGTCAAGTAAGAACTGTCAAGGGACTGAAGCACAGGGAAATGGGGTGACAGTGGCCTAAGTGAGAACCTCCCACTACCTTTTTCAGAATAGTAGAAACATTTAATCACACTGTATTGTAGACTTCTAAAAAAACTAGGTAGATATTGTGTCGTCACTTCTATATACACAGGATTGTCATAAATATTATATTATGTACTTAATAAATAATAAAAATGATAATAAATAAAAAAATATATTTAATAATATAATGTCATCATAGTTACATTGGCCACATACATGCACCTGTAATGATTGTATCTCATTAAGAGTTCCTAAAAATTTTGACTTATGTTATGGTTATAGAGATGGACCCTATGACCTTTGCACACTACATACATGTTCTATGATGGAGCTACCATGTTGATGGCAGTCTTTATGCCTACTTAAAAATTCTTTTACACCTGATACACTTTTCCATGCATGCAGCCCTTTTCTAAAGCATGTGCTCACTCTAAATGCATTTACTGAAAACCCCGAAATCATTCTCCTTTTCAAAGAGTTCTCTTCTTTGATTTGGTGCACACATGATTCCACAGTTCACAATAAGGACCATTAGCATGGACGGCAGAATTGTGGGGTTAAACACTGTTTCCCTCTATGGACTGCAGCACAACATCAATGAAAGGCATCCTCTCAACTTTAAAAAAAATGATACAAACATGCAAAGTAATACTTTGAGCAAACTGATGTTTTAATGAATTTTTAAAATTATTCATTAATGAACAAGAGCCCTATGTTATGAACTACTTTGTATCACCTAATGGGAACACAAAGGACACATCTTTTTAAAATAGGCATTGTGTGACCATCCCACAAAAGTCAGGCCGTGTAAAACAAATGGGTACAGCAAACTTCTTTATCATAACATGAACATTAAAAAAGAGATAAAAAGTTAAAAGTGGATCAGAAAGACTTAGTGTCTTTCTTGTGATTTTTGCACTTAATTACTGATATATCTCCAGAAATATGCTTGTTTTCGAGGGAGGTTGTTTTCTTGGGGGTGTGATGAGATGTCACTGCCTGAAACAAAAGACAGTATTGTCTCTTTGTGTCTGACTCACTGTTCTTTGGATGATGACAGAATCTACAATGTCATTAACCCTTTGCCAATTAGAGATGCCAGCACAGTGGGACTGCATTATTAGGCATTAACATTTCATGTTTAATTTGAATGCATCAAGTGAAAATTTATCTTTGTTTCTTTGAAAATTATGTAAAACACATAAGTGAAAATTATTCTTTGTTTATTTTTGTTTGTGTTTAGTATCTAGTGCCATGGAAACTGCATTTTCATAGTATAAACCCCTCAATGCAACTTTATAAAGTATCTGCTTACTTTTCATGAGCACAACAGGTATGGTAGCATTAGTTCACAGTTCCTGACTGCTACTCTGTATCTTGCATAGACAAGAGGAAAGGAAACATATAGAAGAGGAGAAGGTAACTGTTTCCACCAATGACAAATGAAGCCAGGTTACAAGACAGCTAGGACTCTCCCAAACATTCTGAGGCTCACTTTGCTGAAATGTTGATAGACTTGAATTTTTCATATGGAGTAAAGTTTCAATTAAATGATTAAAGTAGTAAGGAGAATCAGATGTGCTGAAGGATTATTTGTGGGATGAAAAAATGGAGGTTCTGGAGAGGCTTTTTCTGCACTGCATAATTTTGAATGGCCTGATACAGTGTAGAGAAAAAAATTAAAGTGACCTACCTGAGTCACCTGTGTATATTAATGGCCAGAGATGAGAATAGAAAGAGTTGACATGAGAAGACTTTTGAAATCATCTCCTGACTCACATATTACTGATATATTATTCATGATTCTTCTACTGCATGCTCTAACTGGAATAAGTTCTGGGGACAAAGATAAAGATGCTATGGACCTTAGTGTAAAAGAGCATCCAGTCTATGAGAGTGACAGGCTTGAAGACATGAGTCATAGAGTGTCAAGAAGCCTCTGAGAAAACCAATTTCATGTCAGTCATATCAGAAAAATGAAAACTAGAGCCACAAGGAGATACAGTCTCATCTCAGAATGGATATTATTTTAAAAGAAAGAAAGAAAAAGAAAAAGGCTGAGTGTAACAATACATGCCTGTGAACACAAATATGGGAGGTTGAGACAAGGAAGACAAGAGCTCAAGGCCAAACTTAGCTACATAGAGAGTTTTAACTAGGTCACATAAAAGTCCTATCTTGAAAAATAAAAACACAAAAAATTCCAAAATGTGATGACACTTGCTGTGAAAAATATAATCCTCATTTACTGTATTTAAACTGCTAAATTGAATGAAATAATATGGCTAGTCTTCAAAATACTCTGAAAATATCAATTACACTATGAGATAAATATATGGAGAAAATAAAATTATTGTATGAAACTAAAATGTGAAGTTTATATTTATTACAACATATTACACCCAAGCTATAGAGTCTATTGTAGTGATCATCAAATAATGTGCAGATAAAGGAAATATGAGATACATACATACATAGTGTGTGTGTGTGTGTGTGTGTGTGTGTGTGTGTGTGTGTGTGTGGTGCAGATAAAGGAAATATGAGATACATATGTACATACATAATATGTGTGTGTGTGGTGGTACAGATAAAGGAAATATGAGATATATACATACATACATAATGTGTGTGTGTGGTGGTGCAGATAAAGGAAATATGAGATATATACATACATAACGTGTGTGTGTGTGTGTGTGTGTGTGTTTGTGTGTGTGTGTGTATAATGTAGTTTGGCTACAGAAAACAACACAATTTTGTCTCCTACAGCAACATGCATAGAACTAAAGTACACATGTTAAGTGAAATAAATCAGAAAAAAAAAACCCACTGTCGTCCACATATGAAAGCTACAAACTGAACTTATGAAAGTCAGTAATGAAATAGTCTCTGGAAAGTGAGAAAGAACCAGAGACAGTGTCAGGTTGGTTCATGTATACAAAAACTAAATCAGTTCTATTTCTTATAATGTCAGAGGGTAGCAATGGCAAACAGTTTATTATTTACTTCAAAATAACTGGAAGACTCTAAGGGGTTCCAACATCTATCAGTGATAAATATTTTACAAGGCAGAAAAGTTTATTAGAATGATTGAATCTTTAAGATTATACTCATGCATGAAATCACCATTCTATACCATATTTTGTACAAATATTAGTAGCCATCATTCAGGAGAACAGTCCCTGTGCCTCCCCACAGATGTTGAATAGAAGGATGAACTCTTCCACACTCATACCCTAGAGACTGGCTCACCTACATCACAACTACCAAGGCCAACTCCACTGTGCTGAATGATGATGCTGGTAAGAGATGGGGCTAGCTCTCCAGAGTGGCCTAGCCTCTGGGGGACAGGGCCAGTTCTAACATCCCCTGGACATGGTCCAGCATGGTCCTGGCAGCTGCCCTGAACAAAGAAGTCCCCATATTCTTTAGTGGTAATATGAGCCATGGAAATCAACAATGACTCCTGCCTCTCCATAGTTAGGGACCCAGATATGGCCCTCAGTGGCAGCTCAGGTTGAGACTTCACTCATGCCTCAGGTAACAGGACTGGCCTCTTACAACAGGCTAGCCCTCTCCACCCTCAAGTCTCCAGTTCCATCTCTCTACATGATGCTCAAGCTGCACCACTTCTCTTTGTCTTCCATCTGACTACCACACAATTGCACATTGTGATGGTTCTCACTGAAGCCTGGCAGAGCCCCTGGGTAACATCATCCATACATGCTTCATGGCATAGTAGTAAACAGATGTCTATGGTCATCTGTGCTGTGTGCCCTAGGGCAGATTTGTGGTGGCATGGTGGTCCCCAGGTCTTTTTGTTTTCCTTATCCTATGCTGTCTTGCTTAAATTTGATTTGGCCATTCCTCTGCTCTGAGGTGGCCTTGGCTGAGGGCTTTACCCCCTCATACCTCTCGCTCCAAGGCAGTCATGAGAACAAGCAGGTGAGCTGGCTGTATTTCTCACCAGCTGCAGCAGGATGAGCAGGCCCTGCACCTCACCTAGGTAGCATAGTAGAGCTGGCCATGGGAGAAGGGGCAAGCAGGTAAGTTGCTGCCCCTGTTTCATTACACCCAGGGTGAGAGCACAGGAGAACTGGCCTTGTTACTCACTACTCGTTTGCCATGAGGTCATGTGGGTGCGTGGGTGATATCCTCTCTCTACTTCTTTTGCAACTTGTGGTAGTTTGCAAAGTTGTCACCAATGGAATGAGAACTAAAGAGCAGGCCCTGTCTCCTCACTGTTGTACTCAGAAGATGAGGCTCTGCATCTCTGCTAGGCATTATAACTGAGCCAGCCTCGATGATGAAGGCAAGGGTATGAGAGCAGGAGAGCTAGCCCAGATCCTCCTAGGTTACAGCACTGGAGAGAGGGGTCTATAGCCTTGACTGGGCAGCAGAATGAAAATGGCTTTACAGGTATGAGTGTAAGTGAACTAATCCCAAGGGAATGAGAGCAGGGGAGCATACCTTCTCTCCTGCTGATGGTGGTATTGAGTGGCCTAGGTGTAACAGTCCTGGAAAGCTCACTCTGGGGGTTCAGATAAAGGAAAGCTACTACCTAGGCTCAGATCCGCAGCTCTGAATGGGCCCACCCAAAAATCTATATCATCTGAGAATGGTTGGGATGTGTGAAAGGACCAGTCCTGTTGAGCCAAAGCTGCAGAATCTCTGTGACACAGGGCAACAACAGGATAACTGGGAGAAGTCTCAATGAGTATTTAATATTGATGGTGTCACAGAAGCCAGAGATCTTGAACTAGACCAATGAATCATTGCAATGAACATTTGTACGTGATTGGTATGGACAGAGGTATATACTGTGAGACATCCAGTTACATCTTATAGCTTCTATTACAATGTTTTCTATTCTTGATCTTTTTGGTGTGTGTGTGTGTGTGTGTGTGTGTGTGTGTGTGTGTGTTTAATAGGGTGTGGAAGTTGCATGGGCATAGGACAAATATAAGTGGACAGGGAAATGTGCAGATTTGTTGCAAAATGTGAATCTCATGAAGTATCAATAAAAAGGCTTGTGTATAAGAAAATTAAATTATAGTTTTCTAGATTAACCTAGAAATGTCATGGTATATAGAGTAAAAACTCTACAATACTGACTCTGGCATTAGCTTTGAAACTGTCACTGAGGATTTGACCACATTAATATAAATTTGCTTCAATTTCTTTATTTGTAAGTTGAGGAACTTCCATTGCATATTACACGTGCATGAAACCCTCTTCGAGAAGAGAAGAATATTAGCAGTACAAATTCATCTGTGCATCTGTATGTGCGTGTGTGTGATGTCTGTGTGTGTTTATAGTATGTGTGCATGTGTGTATGTTGGCACTCTCATCTCTGTGTGTGCAGAGCCCAGAGGAAGGTGTCAGTTGTTCATTTGTCATTCTCTACATGATTTCTGTGGGAAAGATCTCTCACTGAACCTGCAGTTACACTGCCATCTAACAGACCCCAGTCAATCTTCCTGTCTCCATACCATACACTGTATGGATTACAGACATATGTATTTCCATACCTAGCATTCTGGAATGATGCTGGAGATCCAAACTCACATCCAGGTGCTTATAGAATAAGTGTTCTTGAACACTTTGCCATCTTCTCGGGGCCTCAAATACAATTATTCTTAATAATTTTCTGTATACAGCCAAACCTGAGAAAATAAAGTTGGATGGTCCCTGAAATGAAAACCAAACTAGAAGCCAGATGGTTGAAACTATAATTACCTCATTAGAAGATTCAGGGAATCCATTTCCAGGTAAAAATAGGTAATTCTCCCCGTCATAATGTCTTGAGTTATGTCATTCTTCTACTGAGTGTCCCAAATGTTCTCTTGATATATAAAAATCTAATTTTTAGATGATAGCTGTTGCGTGCAATGCATGTTCTTACCATGCATATCTGTAGAAACTTTGACAGATACAAAGCAATGTGTATTCTACCAACTAAACTGTATTCTACTTACTGCCAAGAAAAAATTGATACCAAACCAAAATAAGAATCCTAACACATTCTTGCCTAAAAAATCACCACATAGAATCACTAAGTTTAGTGGAGTTACATGCAACAGTGTGGCTGAGTGGTTACTTACATGAGTACTCATGAATCATAGTTAGCTACATCATGAAATTTGGGTCTCTGGAACTCTCTGGACTAATTTCAGGTAGCTCAGCTTGTTGGAGCTTGCTGGAGCTCTCTCTAAAGTTGCTTTCTGCTTCCATAATCTTAAGCAGTGATCTTGAGAACCCTGTCTATTCCAGTGAGTTTCTGAGACTTACCAGTTCCTTTATTTTCTAACTCATATGAGCCATCCACATCCTTTTTTGAGGTCAGGACAATGTTATTAGCTTTGTGTGCACGAAAGAAAATTTGAAATGAGACTAATGCAACTAAGGAGCCAAATGGTTCATTATTTTCAATTTTAGTTTAAACTTAAACTAAGTAACTAGATAGGCTGGTGGACTTTGCAGTGAATATTATAAAGCTTCACTTTATTTATGTCTCTGTGTCTTTTACCCCAAGTGATCAGTGTCTTCAATGTTCTTAATTGAAGACACAACTGAATGCTTGTCTGAAACCCCAGCATTTAGAAGAGCGAGTAAGAAAGATTGCAAGTTCAAGGCCAGCCTGACCTAAATAGTATTCCTTTTAGAAGGAACACAAAAGAGCCATTAAAACGTTTGGTGCTAGCATTGAAAATATTCTATAAAGTGATTTCTAACTTTTCTTTCAAATAAAGAGTATTCTATTTAAAGTAAACCTTTTGCTGTTCTGAAATCTATCTCCTGTTTTTCAGCAATGGCGTTTTCCTTATGGCAACTTTTCTTTTTTTTGGCTGTGTTTAATTTTGCTTGTTTTGATAACAATGACATTTAAATTCATCTGTCAAATTATATCTGATATTGAAATAGCACAAAAGTTGCCTCTCTTTATGTGATGTTTATTTTAGTCACATCATTTAGTATGTATGGGAGTTAGTGTTATAATGCAGTGAAACAAATTTTTACACAAACAATTTATGTTGCCTCTCAGTTTTGGAGGGAGGGCTCTATCTATGGTTATTTGGCCTCATACCCTTGGGTAAAATGTCATAGGTCAGGAGCATATGAAAGAGGTTGTTCTTCAGTTCTAGGAAGTCATGAAGCCAAGTAGCTTTCCTTCTATATTTTCACTTTTGGAACTTGCTATTATTTGATTTTTATTGTAGTTGTTTGGGAGACTTGGTCGTATATTTTAGCTTAAATTGGCCTCAAACTATAGCTGCTGTCTTCCACCAGCTTCCTAAGTGTTGAGGTTATAAATCTTAGCCCCTGTGGTATCATTTTCCCCTTTCCCCTTTTATTCCACCTCCTTCCCAAGCCCATGGGATGCTTCTGCACACTAATGATACATCTTTCCTGCTCAGTCTCTTCTGGAAAAATTTTGACTAATATACCAAAAGATGTGTCTTAAAAACCTGCTTCAGTCTATTATCTATGTCAGGTTTTGTCTTATAGTTCCAGAATATTTCAACATCCAGGGAACATCAATTAATTACTAAGTAACAACTCATAGCATGGTATCTAAATTCTAGTCACTTGGCTTTTTATTTATACCATCGTTGATTAGCACAAAGTAAAGTACTCAGTGAATGGTAACTAATAAAAGCATTAGAGATGCATAATTTCACATGCAGGATGTCAGAGGCTCACCATAAGTATGATTCACAAGTAAGCCACCATTGTCAAACAGATAAGATGAACAGACATCCTCCAAACTTGACTGTTGGAAAACTAAGCTCATTTTCTTTGTCAGTACTCACCTCTCTCTACCACTGAAATTTTGGACCAGAAAAATATTATAAAAGACGATTTGGAACACAACCCCAAGGAGAAGTATCAGCAGGTTAACAGGACATTAGTTTTTGGGAGAGCAGTGCATTATCCAGGGAAAACATGTGGTTTTCCTGCCTTCTTGCCATCCTCTTTGCTGTCTTGCCAAGCCCTTCTGCTTGCAACTCAAAGTTGAATGGCTTACTTTCTTTTGCCTTGACCTTGGCCTTGAAAATAATTATAGAGATGTGTAGGGGAAATTGGAAGAGCAGAGTGTTAGAAGGAAGCTGTCGCCTCCTGCCCATATCCCGCTGACTGGGGAGGTCCAGAGGAGGCTTTGTTCCGTTTTGGGATCTTTACCTCTGAGTTGGCTATTCAGGCTGACATTCATAACCACTGAAATAAAATCCTTTGCAAACTCTAAAGATTTGTATTTTTCCCCAGAGTCATACATTTCTGTTAGAAATTTTGGTGATTATCTTTAAATTAACAAATTCTTAACTGACAATTATTTCTAAGGAAAAAAATCCTTATTTTTACCTGAAAAAAAATCAACTGAATTAACTAATTTAAAGTTAGTAAAAAATAGTTGATTTGTCTTAATGGCCTAGTAAAACATGATTCATCTGAGTGTATACACCTGTCTTGTTATGTGAATCCTGCCCTATCTGTTACAGTGAGCAATTTCAAAATCTAAAGCTTTGTTGAGTCACACAAAAGTCCAGATTCCCTAGATTCCATTTTTCTTTCCTTGGAAGTTACTGTTATAAAGAGATAAAGGGGAAAGTAGACTAGGAAGAGAATGGGTGGGACAATATGGCATGTAGGACAAAGTAGAATACAGGGAGTGACTGCTGACATTCAAAGACTTGAAACTTCATATCAAAATTTACAGAAGTAGGAATCTCCTCAAATTTATACATATAAAAAAAAATTAAGTAGAATCACACCATAATGATGGAAACATGCCCCAAGAAGGCATTTTATGGCATCATGTAAAATCTTCAGTTCCAGGAATAGGTTACATCTTGGTGAGGCCAAAGGGGTTCCATAGACACCCCTAAGCATCACAGGCTATGGACAAGGTATTTGATTACAACAAGTACTATGATGGTTTAAACAGGAATGTAGTTGGCCAACAAAAATCATAACACACACACACAGAGACTTATTTTGTCTTGATGTTTTTCATCTTATTAGCCTTTTTCTATATTTGCTTTTTGTTTTTTATTTTGAGAGAGAAATAGAAAAATAATGTGGAATTGGTTTGGCAGGGAGGAGGTAGGGAGGATGTTAGAAAAAGTTAAATAAGGAAAAAGAATATGATCAAAATACATTGGATGGAAATATTTTCTAAAGTTCAGATTTTCAACATTTGTTAATGTCTCTGAATCTAACTTTCCTCATTCACAAACTACATAGTAATTATAATAATTTTACATTATATAATATGCTAAAGCAGAAGTAAGTAAAATAAGCCAAACAAATCTTACTGGTCTCAGATGGCACAAGAACATCATATCTAATATATAATTGTACTAAATAAATACTTCATAATAGTTTAAACAGTTGCATCTTTGATTAGTTTCTTTAAAGCTATTTGTGCTAAAAGTAACTAACATGAGGTAACATCTGTAATCTCAGAGTACAGAAAGCAGAAACAGAAGAATATCGAGTTGAAGGTCATTTTTGAATACATAAGGAGTTCAAGGCCAATCATATTCATGAGACTGTAAAAAAATTTTTCTTTTATGTTCACTATTCCAATTTTAAAACTTAAAAAAATAATATCAAGCTTAATGAAAAGATGATATGATACATAGAATTATTTCTGAAGTATTAGAAATTTATTCCTTGGCACTTCAATATGAATTCTGGAATTATGAGAATGTTAAGCAAAACTCAGTAGTTATCTTCAGAAATTTATTACTGATAATCTATAGTTTATCAGTGTCTATAGTGCTGGAATTATAGGCATGCACCATGACTTCTAACTTTTAGTTATCTCTAGTCCAATTGTATGTTTTGATGGCTTTCTTTGCCTATCATGATATTGTAAATGAAAACTTCTAAATAAATGTTTCTGAGCCTAGACTTGAAAACAGTTGTAAACAGTCTTTAAGGAAGCTCTGAATAGTCTCACACCTCAGCTTTGGAATAATCTCCAACTCATCAAGGGTGTTGTAGGTATTAGGTACTTCTCTAAAACAGAATGTGCTAACATTATTACTTAACTTGAAAGTGTATATGATAAAAGCCAATGTGTATGAGGGTACCCTCTTCTCGTTCTCCCACCTTTCTTTTTCATTTCACTCATCTCTTTCTATTTCTTCTTCCTCTTCCTCTTCTTTTTCTTTTTCTTCAGTCTCTTTCAGTCTCTCTCTCTCTCTCTCTCTCTCTCTCTCTCTCTCTCTCTCTGTCTCTCTCTCTCTCTCTCTCTCTCTCTCTGTGTGTGTGTGTGTGTGTGTGTGTGTGTGTGTGTGTGTGTGTGTGTGATTACTCTTAGGAAAAGCAATTTAAGCACTATATTAGGAATGTGGAAATGAATTCCTCAACCCAGCAATCAGAGAAGAAAGAGGAAGAGTGAGCTTGGAGGTAAGTTCTCCTCCAGACATACTATGTGTTTTGTCACACACATAGAGCTTTAACTACCTATCTTGTAAATTGCCACCTTTGCCATGGTTATGAATTCTTATGTCTGAAAACCATCATTGTTACTATTAGTGTAGCTAGAACATTTTTTAAGTCTTTTGAAATATTGCCTTGACCCAGAGAATTTTTCAGTTGCATAATCAACTATTTCCATACACAATGTCATTTGATTCTCTGGAATAAAACATTCGAGACAAAGTATTCTTTCAGTGAAGTTTGTGTTTTTTTCAACTAGTAATTACCAAATGCCAGAATTAATTTTTCTCAGATAATTATTCCTTTAGCATAGTTGACAATCCCAGGCATTTAGCTCATTCATTAAAATGCAATCATAATTTCACCAGTGGTTTTTCACTGGCACTAATGGAATGTGTTATCATGCATCGCTAATTTCCATGAAGAACAATGTTATACTATTTTATTGGCATTTTTATTTATGCAATTTTTTGTTTCAAGCTTGTGAAGAACGTTTTTTGTTTGTTTAGTTGTCATAAAATAACCTAAATCAAATGACCTTTGTTTCTTTCATTGAAGATTAATTAAGCTGTGGTATTACTATATAATGTTGAACTGCTACTAAATATTTTTGTTCATCATTGCATAATTCATCATTATAATTTTAATAAACATATAGCTAGCTGAGAATAATAGTTAATATATACTAAAAACTAATTATCAAGATAAAATTGAGAGTATATCAAACTCTAATTTTAAAATATTCTGAGATGCTGTAAAGTTTTTTCCTTTGATGAGTTGATTTTGTTACCAGTTACTGCTTATTAATTTAAAAAAAATAGTCAATTAACCTACTGACCTACCTCTATTATAATTTCTCTGTTAAATGTTTTATGATAGTAGTGTTTCAGTGTTTACATTAATATTTATTAAAATAACAGTTAGGAAAAAACCTATATTTCTGGCTTAAGCTATTTAAAACAAAATAATTCAAGTCTTTGTACTTTTATATTAGAAAATCATCTCCAGTTTCACAAAATAAAAATGTAGAATTAATCCAGTAGCTCAGAGTTTTAATCTGCATTCACAATGTATCAAAAGTGCTCACAAAATTGGGTCTCCTCTGTGCCACTGCATTCACCATGCACAAGTCAGTCAACACAAAAGGACTAGTTTTGGGTTTGTTTGTTTTCTTGCTTACTTTATTTTATTTTATTTATTTTATTTTACTTTATTTTGAGAGAAGGGTGTGGAGGGAGGGAGATTACATGAAGTTGGGAAGGTAGGAAAGGTACAGGATTGTGAGAGTATCTGAGAAGAATTGAGGGAGGGAAATAATATGATCAAAATATAGTATATGAAAGTCCCAACAAACAAATAAAATATCATAGAAAAATTTCCACATATACTCATTGACTGAAATTGTTTAGATGGAAAATTATTCATTGACATAGATTCAAACATTCTATCCAATAGCTTAGAATTATGCTTTACTTCTTTAAGAGTATATAACCCTTCATTGCAAAGCATGTTACTTAGCCCTGTTTGTGTGAAACAGCAGTGACATGCAGGGCCTGATTAGTTGAAGTCACAGATGTGTTTGCCTGAGGGAAGTAACAGTAACCTAGTTTCCTACATAAAGGTGTTAGCCAGAATTCAAATGATTTCCAATCCGAAGAAAGCCACAACCATTTCAATTATTGTAGTTCTGTGATTTAACTCAACCTAGTAAAAACAAAACACAGGGATTGTGTTTACCGATGTCTCATGTCTACGTAAGTGCCTTCTTTGGAGGCTGGCTTATCTGTTTCCTCCTGGGCACCAGGTACCATTTACTAAAATGCAGGCAACAGGCTCTAGAAGCATTTGAAGATTTTTGTTGCATCAGGCAGCAGCACATGGATGCATAAGGAGGGGTCGTTTTCAGAAAGAGAACACACATTTAATTTGACATTTCCAGACTGAACTTGAAGCAGCCAGCTTCCGTGGCTTTGTTCCATCTTTCATCCCACCAAACGTCTCCTCCTACTCATCAAATAATTATGACATTCTTCATCATAAAACACAGGCAGATGGATTCTTGCGTCATTATTTATAACCTGATTGAAGAGATCTCTGGCTAATTTTTTCCAGTATCCCCCCCACCACACTTCTACAAAGTCAACATCTTTTCCTAAATTTACAAATTTTGTTTAATGAAGAAGGCAATTTAATCAAGAACATTTCTTTTGCACAGTTATAGCAGAAATACAATTTTAAATGTTAGTCATTCACTAAGCATGTATCTAGAGATTATTGGTTTGATTTCTGCTAACTTCTAAACTCCTTACCATTTTCTCTGAAAAATACCTCTATCTCTATCTCTCTGTCATGTGCACATGTGTAATGTCTACCTATTTGTGCATGTGCATGTATATGTGTTTGGGTTTGCATGTATGTAAAGAAGCTGGAGCTCAATATCAATTTCCTTTCTCTTTCATCCTCCAATTCATTCTTTGAGACAGAACATGGCTAAACTGGCTGTCCAAATGAACCAAAGTCATCTTCCTGTCTCCAAGCCCAATTGCAGGACTTGTGAACAACCATCATTCAGTATTCTTGGTTTTTATGTGGGTGCTGGATATCTGAACACAGGTCCTCACGACTGCACAGGCGCCTACCCACTAACCCACCTCTCCTTACCCACTAACTCCAGCCTCCTGAATTACATCTAAATTGAGCTGTTTCTCATTTATCTTTTAAAAATGATTAAAGTATGCAGAAAGCACTTCATTTTAAAAGGTTATCCATTAAGAGTAGTTGTTAGAATTTCCTGAGAGTGATCTGTGCATTCAGGCTTCACTTTCCCTGTGAGTATGCCAGAAACTCTTCGTTGATTAAGACACAGAACTAAAATTGCATGTCTTTAAATTGCTCTATCAATATTGGAGTACATTCATCATTGAGGGTTGTTTTTATTTTAAAAGAAATTTCATAAATTGAATGAATTGAAAAACAACAAATTAAAACCTACAAAGCGAGCTTTGTTAGCTACGTATGAAATATGGACAGCTTACTGTTGATCTGTAAGAAAGTATTTTGCCAAATTGCATTTTTGCATCATATGTATTCATTCATTAGCTCTCTTGGATCCTGGAGAAGTGGAGCATATCTTCATGGGTCATGGTAATTGATTTGACACAGTTAACTAGACACACAAGTATTGAAGCCCTGAGCTCTACTGAGATTAGCTGTGTTTGTTGGTCATTCTACTCCAATTTTACTGCAAATTATAGAAATATCTTAGTGAAAAAAGAGGCTGGCAATTATACAATGGAGTGAATGTGCCTTGCTGCCTCGCTTACATTCATATCTTGACTTTAGTCTATCTTCCTTCTATTTTTCCACTTTGAGAAAATACCTCATAGCAAGTACAGATTGAAGAAACAGAAAGACTGACGTTTGCCAATGTGTGCCTTTTCAGGAAGAGAAATAAAATGCTGGTTATTACATGTTTGGTTTCCCAGTACATAGCATTTGATATTGAGAGAAATCAATTCTGGGAAAGCAACAACAACAAACAACAGAACAAAACAAAATAAACGCACACACAAAAGCACGCAGAAAACAAATTTGCTTTCGAGATCTTATACTCTGAGAGAAAATTAGTGCACTTTATTTTTGGTAGATTATTCATCAAAGTGAGGTGCATGTGGTATGTTAAAAAAAATGACAAAGCAAGAAGGTCACAACTGTCAGTTCACAGAGGAAGCACGACTCCTTCTGATGTGATGTATAATGAAAGGGTCTCAGGGCCATGATGGAGCCTGAAGGTAGGAAGGAGAGCATCAGAGAGAACAATAGAATATATGAGGCTCTAAGCGTGATGAAGCTGTGACTGGAAAGGGAAAGTTTGTTCCCTTTAAAATCTGGAGAGGAGCTTCGTCAAGACTGAGGGTAGGAGACCAAGGAATGGGGCAAACATCTTTATTTCCATCACCAGGGAGACTAATGAAGGGGAATCAAGACGAGCCTGGTCTAAATAGCAAGTTTCAGGGCAGCCAGAGTTACCTGGCAGGGAAGACCCTTTCTGACAACGAAGTTGTGTGTGCATGGGGAGGGCATGCTGTCTGGGGAGCCACTGTGAAGGACTGAGTAGAGAGAGGCTAGAAAAGCATCTTCAAGATAAGCTTTCACTTCAGGACCAAAGTCCCCAAAGGAGTCTCAGACCAATCTCCAAATTAAAGGCAGGGTCTGACTTTTATAAACTTTTAACAGTGAAAAGAAGTTTTATATCACAAAAATTTCACCATAGATGGAGAGCTAAGTCACACAAACACTGCTTCTTAACTCTCTGTCACAGACGGAACTGTAGGAAGGCTTGGCCAGACTCAGGTTATGTGATAAGCTCTGAAGATGAAGGCAGTGTTTTAATACTAAACAGGTATTTACTTGAAATTTTCTTTAAATGGACATTTATCTAGTATCATATAGTGTAAGAGTCAGTTGATTAAAAGGTGGAAAATGTTGTTTTGGACACTGGTTTAACTGAACCAGCCCCTTGTTTTATCACTGAACACGTTTGGGCCTCACTTTTACAATTTAAAAAAAAAATCTGCTGGGTGTGGTGGCTTCTGCTGTGATCACAGTATTCACAGGGAATTACCGTAAACTCAAGTGTTAAAGGTCAGCCCTGGTTATAGAATGAATTCTAGGATGGTCTGAGAAACAGTGTGAAATGTCAGCTTAAAGCAAACCAAAGCAAGCATGGAGCAAAAATGGAAACAAAATTAATAGCTTATCTCTTATATTTAATGATTCCTTTTTTATTATATAGTTTTTAAGTTCTCCTGGAGCTTAAGATGCAAACACACACACACACACACACACACACACACACACACACACACACACATACACACACACACCTTTACCCCCTATAAATAAGGTTTATTTTTTTAATCTCCATAATTGGGCAGTTTTGAGGCCCTCCATTTTTCTTGGTGCTTTATGAAGTTTTGTATTTATGTTTATTTGCCAGACAGATTCTTGGCCATACAATCAGATTCAGTAGCTCAGTGTTGAGTAAACAATAAATGGGGAACAAAAATGCAAGCCTCACAATTTAACTCTGGATCCACGTTTAAATGACATCCTTTATCACTCTACTGGATTTTAAGGTCCCAGCATTGTTAATTTCACAATACTCTCACTATTATTCCAAATGCATGTTTTCTGGGCAGTTTGACTCTTTAGTGTGTTCAAATAGAAGTCTGTTTGCTGATTCCTAACTGCAAGACATTGTACACACAGCAGTGGTGCCTGCTGGATTTCAAAGCTCTGACCATTGATAGAGCTATGTATGCAGTAGACTCCTTGGTGATCATATTTGCTCATGTCTGCAATGCCTCATATCCCTTTACTTGCAAGTCTCTTTAGAGGCAAATGTTTCACCAGTGTCTATAAACAGTAACCTTAGAGAAGGTGGAGAATAAAAAGAGTCCCATCTTTTCCTTCCTCACTCAGCATTTTTATCTTATTTATAACACAGCCTTTCTCCTGTCCTAAAGGGCCACTTGCAAAGCTTATCCCAGCGCACTGAGGAGAAGTCTAACAATATCATCATGGAAGATGTTTGGTCATTCTGTTTCTATTGTTATTTTCATTATCATTTCCAAAGCCATCTCTGTAAGCTCTTCCATTCTCTTTTCTGATACCCTCCACCTCAGAAGAGACTCAACCCCCTTCCTCCATTTCCATGGTTCTCCTCTTGTTCTTCCACTAGAATCAGCATGAAGAAGAAAGTTGTACTGATGCAGGAAAAAAAGCCCTTAAGCATTTCTGTACAAAGATGAAGGAATCAGTATTTTAGCTGGAGAGGTGACTCAGCAGTTAAAATCAGTGGTTGCTCTTTCAGAGGCCCAAGGTTCAGTTCCCAGCACTCACATGCTAGCTCAAAACGGTCTGTAACTATAGTTCCAGGAGATCTGGCACCCTCTGACAGGTATAAATACAGGCAAAACACTAACATACATAAAAAATGAACATTAAAAAAAAGAAAAGAAAAAGAAAGAAACTTATTGACAGATTAAAATAAAGAAAATAAAAAGAAAGAAACTTATTGACAGATCTGTTAACACATTCCTGTAATCCAAGCATCCTGGAGCAGAGGCAGGACGATATCTAATAAAAAGTTAACTCTGTCTCTAACTCAGGCTTCAGTCTTCGACAAAACTACCAGTTCACAGCTGATTTTGCTATGTGTTAAATTAATTTGACTTTCTGTTTCCTCCTCTGTAAAATAGGCAATACAAAAAGCTTACCTCAGACTTGTTAGATCATTAAATAAGAAGGCCCATAGAAAGGCCTTATCCCAAGCCTAGAGCACAGGGAGTCTTTAATGAAAGCTTTTCCCATTGTTAATGCTCTGTATTCTATCTAATTAGTAAAACAATATTGTAAATTATGTTGTGGAAGATAAATGTATGCATAAAAGCAGTGCAGGATGAAATTCATAGATGTTCTAGGTCTGACATGTTCAAGCTGAGGTCAAGTAAATTAAGAGATTAAGATATATTCAAACTCTGCCTTTAAGTTTATTCCATGATTGATATTAGTTTAATAAAACGGAAGAAATTCAAGCTTGTTTGTGGTCTCTGTGCATTTCCACCGCCAGGCATGGACCCCTTGGGAGACTCTTTATCCTTCTTCCAAAACCTCGGCTTTGTTCATCTTCACTGAATTAGAGTAAGCACGCACAGCACAGCGCTTTTCCTATTGATGGACCCATCTGAAGTTCCTGGCCTGGAGGGGCACTGGTGAAGAAAAGCTGGTGTCAGCACATCTAGGGCACATCAGAGAACAACTGAGCACTGTGCAATTACTGCTCTCATTAGATACTTTTTAAACATTTGTGTGCTTGCCAGTGGCAAAGGTGGCAAGCTTCAAGGAGTAGATTGGAAGCATTTTCTATTGTCTCTGTGATCCAAGGAAAATTTTCTTTGCTGTTCTTTCGTCTTTTAATCACTTTCTGCTGGAATCCCTTGGTCAATAGTCCATATCAGTCTATGGTCAGTTTTAGAGGCCCATAGCGAATAAAATGACAGAGATTGGCAAGCATTTCTTTAAGCAATAAAGTGTAAACCACAACAAAGCAGTGAGTCTAAGTCTGTTTCACTTATCCTTTGTATTTTTATAGATGATGTCATTTGGATACATTTTCATATATGATCTCATATGATGAATGAAGATATTTTCTAAATCCCATGTTATACTTAAACAGAATTTAAGGTTATAAAGTATAAATTAATGTTTCAAATTCACTTCTTAGTAAGTAGCTTTGTGAGTGTTATTTATAATTTATTGTCTGCTTTGCCATTTTCCACCTCTAAGTCACATGTAATATGAGTTTAAAATAAATTTATAGATTGCAGAGGTGAAAATGTTTATTATATTAGTAATTATTATATGTAGAAAATTAGAGGAAGAACAAAAGAACTGTAATAAAATAGTTCTGTTACTCTTTGCCTACCTGGACACTCCAACATTCACTGGCTGGTTATATATTCATAACCTGTCCTGGAATTTGTAATTCTCTAACTCTGACATCAGCTGTCACTCAGACAAAAGTATCTCTTTTGCTTGGTATCATTGAATTTTTGCTAATAAATAAAAATTGTATCATTGAATATGTTTTTGGTATGTGATGCAGTATTTTTGGCTTAGGTGTTCATATGGTTGTACAAGATTAACATATCCACTGTAGATCCCATTTTCTTTTAGTTATAACAGTTAGAATGTAATTCTTAAAATGTGAAGTGTGTATTATTATTGTTACCTAATTGTGTGCCCAGTCTTGTGAATTTTTCTCCCACTCAAGCTAAAATGTTGCATCCAATGACCTACATTTCTGTCAGCATTCACTCATCTCCTCAGGCCTTTGTATCCACAGCCTACTGTTTTCTTCTATGAGTTTGTGGGTGGTTTTGGTACAGTATTTTTATTTACCCTTTGAGAATTCCGTACAGTATATTTTGATCACATTCACCCTCCTCCCAATTTTCCTTTCCTTAATTCCTTCCAGATCCACAGTTACCTTTCTGGCCTTTTAAAAAATTTTGACCACATTTTTAAAGGTAACCAACCAAGTTCAATTTGAGCTACACAAACACACATAAGTGTAGGGACATGCACCGGAGCATGAACTCCCAAGGCCACACTGTGAAAGAAAACTGGTTTTCTGTCTCACAATAAATTACCAGTTCTGCCTCAGTTAGTGGGGGTGGGGGAGGGCAGGTTTGTGAGCAGTCTCTGTTTCATGCTATCATATTGACTGGCTTGATCCTGTGCAGATCTTAGTCAGACACCCACAGCAGTTGTGAGTTTATAAAAGCAACAATTTTATATGTCCAGAAGATACTTTTTGTTTACACTCTGGTCCTTTTTTTTAATTGGATATTTTATTTATTTACATTTCAAATGTTACTCCTTTCTTGTTTTCCCCTCCACAAACCCCCTATTCCATCCCCCTTCCCTTATTTCTATGAGAGTGTTCCCCGACCCACCAACCCACTGCCTTGGCATTCCCCTACACTGGGGCATCAACACTTCACAGGACCAAGGGCTTCTCCCATTGATGCCACATAAGGCCATCTTCTGCTACATATGCAGCTAGAACCATGCTAACTCCTTCAGCAACTTTAGTCCTTTCCCTAACTCCTCCTTTGGGGTCACTGTGCTCAGACCAATGGTTAGCTGTAAGCATCCACACTTGTATTTGTCAGGCTCTAGCAGAGCATCTCAGGAGCCAGCTATATCAGGCTCCTGTCAACATTCACTTCTTGGCATCCGCAATAGTGTCTGGGTTTGGTATCTGCATATGGAATGGATCCCTAAGAGGGGCAGTCTCTGTATGGCCTTTCTCTTCAGTCTCTGCCCCACACTTTGCCCCCTTATTTCCTTTAGACAGGAGGCCTTTTGGGATAAAAATTTGGAAATGAGTGGGTGACCCCATCCTGGTTGGGTCCTGGGAGCCTCTTACATTCCTGGGACTTTCTGGTGTCTACCCATAGTTCCCCATCCTTCATTGCTATACATCTTTGTTCAATTTCCTGACCCTCTGTCTACCATCCTCGTCTCCTCCCATACCTGATCCTGACTCCTTATTTCTGGTCCCCCTCCTCTCTTCCTCCCAAGTCCCTCAACCCTCTACCTCCTGTGAATATTTTGTTTCCCCTTCTATGAAAAACTGAAACACCCACACATTGGTCTTCTTCTTGAGCTTCATGTGGTCTGTGAGTTTTATCATGGTTATTCTGAGCTTTTTGCCTAATATCCACTTATCAGTGAGTACATACCATGTGTGTTCCTTTGGGACTGGGTTACCTCATTCAGAATGATATTTTCTTGTTTCATCTATTTGCCTGCAAATTTCATGAAGTCATTGTTTTTAATACCTGAGTAGTACTCTATTGTGTAAATCTACCACATTTTCTGTATCCATTCCTCTGTTGAGGGACATCTGGGTTGTTTCCAATGTCTAGCTATTATAAATAAGGCTGCTATGAACATAGCAGAGCATGTGTTCTTCTTATATGTTGGAGAATCTTTGGGGTATATACCCAGAAGTGGTATAACTAGGTCCGCAGGTAATGCTATGTCCAAGACTTCCAGACTGCTTATGCCAGCTCTCAATCCCACCAGCAATGGAGGAGTGTCCTCTTTCCCCACATTCGCACCAACATCTGCTGTCACCTAAGATTTTGATCTTAGCCATTCTACCTGATGTGAGGTGGAATCTCAGGGTTGTTTTGATTCGCATTTCCCTGACGACTAAGGATGTTGAGCATTTCTTTAGGTTCTTCTCAGCCATTCAGTATTCTTCAGTTGAGAATTCTTTGCTTAGCTCTGTACCCTATTTTTTAATGGGTTATTTGGTTCTCTGGAGTCTAACTTCTTGAGTAAGATGCTTATATAAATTGGATATTAGCCCTCTATCGGATGTAGGGTTGGTAAAGATCTTTTCCCAATGTGCTGGTTGCTGTTTTGTCCTATTGATAGTGTCCTTTGCTTTACAGAAGCTTTGCAATTTTATGAGGTTCCATTTGTGGATTGTTAATCTTAGAGCCATTGGTGTTCTGTTCAGGAAAATTTCCCCTCATGTTCCACAAAAGTCTTTGAAATTCAAGGGAAAGGATAGTATAGAATTCTGAATGGTTTCTCAGATCTTCACTGACAATGTCCTCTGCCCTTTAAATAGTTGTTTCTGTGTTAACTACAACCCACTACACAAAGAAATGTCTTGATATTTAAGAGCTGCACTAATCTATGGGTCTAGATTATCAAAGGTATAGGACAGTTCCATACTTGTTGCCTGTGCCCTGGATTGCTTGCTGCCCAACCCTATTTGCCCTTTGGGGTTGGAGGTTGGGTGTGCAGAATCAAAGGCACAGAGTTCTGGACAGGTGAGAATGGCACAGCAAGCTCCTATGAACACTGCTGCAAGCTCTGTTAATAATTCTCAGGAGCTTAGTGCCTGGGAGCTCTGGGGGAGGAGTGTCTGACTAGTTGATACTGTTGTTCTTCCTGTGGGGTTGCAATCCCCTTCAGCTCCTTCAGCCCTTTCCCTAATTATTCCATTGGGGTCCTTGAGCTCAGTCTAATGTTTGACTCTGAGTATCTGCAACTGTATTAGTCAGGTGCTAGCAGAGCCTCTCAAAGAACAGCTATACCAGGCTCCTGTCAGCAAGCACTTCTTGGCATCAGCAATAGTGTTTGGGTTTGATGTCTGCAGATAGGATGGAGCCCTAGGTAGGGCAGTCTCTGGATAGCCTTTTTTTCTGTCTCTGTTTCATTTTTTGTCCCTGCATTTCCTTTAGAGAGGAACAATTCTAGGTTAAACTTTTTGAGATGGGTGGGTGGCCCTGTCCCTCAACTGGGGGCCGTGACTATCTACTATAGATGGCCTCTACAGGATTTATCTCCCCTTTGTTGGGTATTTCAGCTAATGTCAGCCTGTTGGGTCCTGGGAACCTCTTGCTTTTCTGGTGTCAGGTACTTTCTAGTGGTTCCCCTCAACCCCCATCCCCACTGGTACATATTTCTATTCATTTTTCTGGTTCTCTGGACTTCTCTCCTGTCTCTTCTCATACCTGATTCTTCCCCCCTTTTCCCCTCCTCCTCCTCTATTTCTCCCAGGTTCCTCCCTAAACCACCAACCAAAGAGTATAAATGGATGGGTCCATGGTTGCGACTACATATGTAGCAGAGGATTTCCTTATCTGTCATCAATGGGAGGGAAGATCCTTGGTCCTGTAGAGACTTGATGTCCCAGTGTAGGGGGGTGCTAGAGAGGTGAGGCAGGAGTGGGTTGGTGGGTGGGGGATGGGATGGGGGTTTGTGGAGGGAAACTGGGAAGGGAAACAACATTTGAAATGTAAATAAAATAACCAATAATAAGTACATAAATAAATAATCCTGAGGGCTGCCCTTTTTATTCTCCACCTGCATACTATTGGTTCTAAGCCAGCATCTGTTTCAAGCAGCAGTTCCCGATTGGCCGGCATCACCAATACTTGGTCTCTCAGGGAGGCTTCAATTAGGTTCTCCCGCAGGAGTTGCCATTTCGGCTTGGCAGAGCAGGGCCTCCGTTTATTCAGAGGCTGCCACCATTGTTCCTCTTATACATACTATGTTCACTTAGTAGAATAATAGTGGTGAATTTACCCATAATTTACCCAATATGGCCCGTGGATTACCTATAGATATTTACACTTGTGGAGAAGGCATCAAATCCAACCAGATAGCAGTTGGTTACTACCATAGCGTTTGTACCACTATAGCACCCATGTGTTTATTTTGCCAGGTCAGTGAATAATGGGATTCCTGGAGGAGGGGGAGTAAATTGAGAGAAAGATGACAGGAAAAGTCAGAGGAAGAGGTGGGAATAAAGATAAATAACACATGTATGAAAAAGTCATATCATTTTATAAGCTTCCTAATGTATATGTTGTCTCCTGAAATAGTTTAATTGGCGTACTCCACACAAAGAGTTAGGCTCTTCTGAGAAGTCATAAATTTGCAAATAAAAGCCCAGTGACAGATATTGGATATCTCACCTAGAGTCTTTGGTTAGAGGTATCCAGAGACCTGCAAAATAATATAAGCTGTTGCTATTGCCCTTGGTTGCTGGCAAGGCACCATTGCTGAAGATACCATACACTTTTGCCACAGTACATAAAAAAATAAAGTTGGCATTTACACTAAGATTTTTTTCTTGCAGGCTAGATTTTACTATACCAGTAGGTGCTATAGAGATTGTTGGCACAGAGTGGGTGTTATCAGTTTCTTATATGTCTGTGAACCCTGTAAACTACAACAATGAATTCAGTGTTTAAATTACACTTATAAGTGAGATAGACTAATTATTTGTCTTTCAGTTCCAGGGTTATTTAATTTAATATAATTTGCTACAACTTTATCCACACTTTAGTGTGTAATTCTAAATATACTCTTTTTTTTCTATAAACCTGGATAGCGACCCACTGAGTACACATAAACATTTTCTATCCATCTGTCCTATTTTCTGAAGTCTTCAAGTAAGTAGTTTGCACACTTGCGTCTCTCCATAGGAATGCCCTCAGTAGCCATTTTTGAATGCTTGAGATTTAGTGCCTCTGTATCAATCTCCCTGGAAAAAGCAATGTACCTAAAATGCACTAGCTTTTACCATTGACTAAAAATTATATTTTCATAATTTCTGGAAACAAGGATGAGTTTATTAATCTCTGTAAAATCATTCTAAAAAATTTGTCTCTCTGTATATTAGAGATAACAAGATTATCAGTGGCCTAACTGCAGTGGTTGATGGAGAGGCATTTGTATTTTTTTTCTGCCTTCACTCCCTCCAACAACAGACAAAGAAGCAGAGGCTAAATCATTTGGCAACACAGCAGTAAGTATGATCTATCATGATTCTTCCTCTTCTTCTTCTTCTTCTTCTTCTTCTTCTTCTTCTTCTTCTTCTTCTTCTTCTTCTTCTTCTTCTTCTTCTTCTTCTCCTTCTCCTTCTCCTTCTCCTTCTCCTTCTCCTTCTCCTTCTCCTTCTCCTTCTCCTTCTCCTTCTCCCTCTCCTTCTCCTTCTCCTTCTTCTTCTTCTTCTTCTTCTTCTTCTTCTTCTTCTTATCTATATATAATATATAGATGTTATAATATGTAATATTATATTATATATTATATAATATATTATATATATTATATATTACAATATATAATATTATAGGTGGTCACCCCCTCTTTCTTTTATGCTTTTCCTCATAGACTTCCAAGATTTTCACACTCATTTGTCCACATGAAACTCCTCTTCTGCTGTCTTCTGGTAACCAAAAAACTTACCCTGAAAGTTCCTTGTAATAGTTAATAAATTGTTCTACGTGCCCCTTAGCCAACATTAATAGAAACTGATACCTTGATATGACAATCCCCCTGCCTTAATAAGTGATGAAATCTAATACTGGACATGATGTAGCCACAGAAGTTTGTGTGAATATATGGCTCTCCTACAAATTCTCAAAAGTGTTTTTGTTTATTTTGGCATATATTTTAGAATCCATGGAGTGAGACTTCGTAAAGCATTTTCCAATTCATTTTGAAATATTCAAGGTAGGCATCTAAAACTGGACTGAATTTCTAAGTATCCAAATTCTTTTGAAAGGTAGAGCATAACAATACATCACGTTTGTCATTCAGTTAATTCTGCACAAGCACATTGCTCTTATCTCTATACAACATTTTTTTGTGTGTATGTTTGAAAGTTTTCATGACATATTTTGAAACAAATTGTTTGCATCCTCTTTATCTATGTTTTTCCTACTACTGCTTAAAGTTAAGATTTTTATAGTTTCTGTTTTGTTTTGTTTTTTTTCTGAGTAAAGGACTATTAAGGAATTTTAAGTTAGCCAAGCAGTAAACTCTAATTGCTACAGGACCAACCTGCCAGGCAGGCTGTGCCTACTAATACAACAATGGCAGGACCACTGTCAAAGTTCATTTCTTATTGCTGTGATAAACACAACCACTCCAATCAACTTAGACAGAATGGTGTTAATTTCATCTTACAGCTTATTGACCAGAAAAGGCAGGACAGGAACCTGGAGACAGAAGCTGAAGGAGAGGAGGAGAGGTAATGAGGCAACACCACTGACTGGCTTGCCCCCAATATCTTGCTCAGTTGGCATTCTTCTACCATGCAGGACTACCTGTCTAGGGATAGCTAAGTTCCTAGTGTACTGGGCCCTCCTCATCAATCATTAATGATAATATTTTAAAAAAAATATTCAGTAGACATATCTACAGACAATTTGATGGAGTTATTTTTCTTTCATCAAAGTTGAGGTTCAAATCCCCTGGTGAGTTTATTTTGTGAAAAGTTATAAAAGCAATAACCATTATGTGGTAACCAATCACTTTATTATTGGATCAAAGAATTCATTCCTGCTAGGAATTCAAGCCTGGACATGAATAATGGCTCAAGATGAAGGTCATAGGCCATAGAAAAGAACGTATTTCACTGCTTTGATAAATGGCTATTGTGCCAAATTGTCTTCTAAAAGCTTACGTTTGCAGACTTAAATTTGTCCTGCTCTCAACTTTAGATAGAGAAGCTTCATTCTATCCTGGGCAACAGTTAGTGTGGGGACTCATAACTGGTCAAAATGCTAAGAATAAATTCCTGTTATGTGACCATCTTAGAATGAGACATCTGCATAAACCCCTTCCAAAGTACAAGAGACATCATAAAAAATGGGATAGAAAGAATGTTCAGGGACAGATGATGTGGAGAAGTTCTATAAAGATTGTCTTCTGGAAACTATGTGGCTTTTTCGCTACAACTAGCGTTAGTCACATGAGACCAGAACAAGACCAAGTCAACAAGATAAATCAATATTACAGTATTTTCAGTGTGTTACAGAGAATCAAAAGGAGGGTATGGAGGGGGAGGGGGTGCTGGGTGATGCCTAGTAAGCAGGGATTGAGGCGGTAGGGAGAATATGATCAAGATATATTGTAAAAATTTGTCACAAAATAAATACAACTTTTTCTAAGACAAAACATAATTTAAAAGAAATTTTGTGTTACTTTTGCAGAATTGAGTAATGAGGTACTCTGATTACCAGGGGAAAAGTCAAGCTAGAGACATCTTGGAAATATGAATATAATAGAATCTCCCTATTATTAATAATCCATTTTAAGCCTAATGTATACTTTACTTGAATGACTCAGAAAGAAATTCAAGATCACAGAACCCTCAGGGACAGCATGGCTTATTATGGAAAAATATGCAGAAGTGTCAGTTAATAGAGATTTCTGATTATCTGAGAAATAGACTTTATATTTAAATATAAAATCTGTTATGGAAAGTGCTTTATAAGAAGAATTCTATGCACCATTCCAGAGAAAATAATGGAAATAAACATCCAAAGGTCACTTTCTTGAACTCCAGAAACTTCACAATAGAATAAATTAAGACTCTATTTTCTAACTTCTAATCTACATCCTTGTTTCTGCCAATGCCAGAAACATTATCTTTGCTTTCTTCTGCTTCAGGCCAACAAGACACAAGGTTGACCAAGAAAGAGTATACACAGCAAAGCCATGAGCCTTGGATTAAAATTAATGGACCTTCTGTACTCATTCGTTCTGCAGCCAACGATAACCTATCTTTCCCTGACATTTACATTGTGCATTTCTTAATCCAAACCAATGACACAATGCTTGGCTCACTGAGTTCTTATGAGAAGGAAGGTCAACAACTTAGGTGAAGAGCACAGAACTACTCACTGCACATGCTCTGCACTCAGAGGATGCTCTCTGTACATTTTAACTTTTATCAGATATCTACAGGTGAGTTCCTATTTTCTCAGATTTAGTGAAAAATCTTGTTATGTTATGTTAGGTTATGTTATATCATGATGAACCATCATATGCTAATGGCTATTTCCCACATGGAAAAGAAACAAACCCAATTCTCTAGTCTTTGCTTGTTATCATGGAACTTGTGGTGGAATCTGTAGGGATCAGTGTAAGGCAGAGTAAAACACTATGTAGACAAAGGCAGGACTAGGATGGCTCTCACTGCCAGTCTCAATGTCCTCTCTAATCATAATTTCTTTCCCATTTCTTCTTCAAGTGTTTTCAACTCTCTCTTCTTGGGCTGCATAAAGTTTGCAATCATTCTGGTCATTGAACAAAGCTATGAATCTTTTTAAATCGCCTTTGTGTTCCTGATAAACTTCTTTTCTATTTCTTTACCACCAGCTCCTAAATTTCTATATACGTGTTACCCATTGGTCATCACAAATAACTATGTTATGTTCATTGTGCACCTATTAACAACCACGTGTACCTGGTTGCTACAATTGAACTTTTATTCATTGAAGTTCAATTCACAATTCATTATGTTTGAGAATTTTCATCAGAACAGTTTTTAGTCAAATGCTAAACAGGTGTGTAAGATGGCTCAGCTACTGAAAAGTGTTTGCAACCCAGTCGTATGACCTTAGTTAGATCCCAAAATCCCACATGATGAAAAGACAGAACTGATCATTCAAGTTGTACTCTGATCTCCACACTCACGCTACAGCAAATGTACACATGTGAGGACGCGTGCGCGCGCGCACACACACACACACACACACACACACAAACACACACAGAAAGTAATAAAAATAAACAGTTTTAAAAAGTTTAGTGGGATTAATAGCATTAGGGTCAAGGGTATTTTAAACTAATTAAAATATAACTGAATTTACAAATAAATAAAGCTGCTCACACATAGTGCTTTGTAAAAAACAGCATTGTTGTTTTGAGTTTCTCAAGCTAAAACTTTTAATTTCCTCTACATTTACAGAGCATTGTTTACCTTCAGCTTCTCCAGGACTCTTCCTTACGCCAACTCTCTTGGTTGTCTCTTTATTCTGCACACTCTGTTCCAGTTTTCTTGTGATAAGCACTCATCCACTAGTTTCATATTATTTTATATCTCTAATGCTCTGGTACTCTAAGCCCATAAATTTCATTTAATTATGTTTTATTTTGAGATTATAGTTATAGTTCTCATTCCCTTCCTCTCTCCATATATATATATATATATATATATATATATATATATATATATGTTATGCATTCAGTCACAGCTCATGTAAGAAGAGCCATAGATTTAAAGGTGGGAGATGGATATAAGATACTTTGAAGAGAAGAAATGAAAGGACACTTACATTTCATAATTAATAAAGTTTCCCTAAATTTTGGTAGTATACCCGTGTGCTTAAAATTTAAAATTTAAATTTGTGCTAAAATTTAAAAACCATAAAGAAAATTAAAATCATTAATTTGCAGAAAACGGATGGAAGTGAAATTTTTACATTAAGTGAAATGTAAGACTCAGAAAGAATAGTATTTTCTTTCACTTGCTTTAGATTCTAATTTTTATATTTTCACAAATTTACACACAAGTGTCCATTTGAGTCACTTTATAAAAAAACAAGCAAACAGAGGATACCCAAAGAATACAATTCTAAGAGTTAAAATATTACAACAGTAATACAAAATTAAAGAAAGAACCTGGACTGAGAAGGAAACTATACCATAAAGTATTAAAATGGAAGCACAAAATGGAGACATATAGAATTATTATGCTAGCAACCCAGAAAGTTTACTTTCTAATGAAGAATAAATACTGACAGATGATGAAGGAAAGGAAAAAAAATTTTCAGAACACAGAATTTATCTTTTCATTTAAAAAATTCTTTTAATCTCCATGATCATAAAAAAAGAGTAACATAAAGCATAGAATACTTATGAAATTTTATGAAATAAAAAGGAAGCCAGGAGATGGTAGATCACGCCTTTAATTCCAGCGTTCAGGAAGCAGAGGCAGGCAGATCTCTATGAGTTCAGGACCACTCCTCCAAACAAGTTCCCCTATATCTATCTGCTGTAATATATACTGACCCATAGAAGTGAGTGGCAGTGTTAAGACTAGGAAGTGGCTATTGTCGTGACTATAGAAAACTTGAATTTTGAATACCTGTAGGTTCACGTTCTGGGATTTAAATTTTATAAATAATAGTTTTCTGAGAAAAGTATTGGTTTAAAGAAGGATAGAAGATAAAGATCCTTCTAAAATGTGAGCTGTTTGATGAAACTTCACCTGCATGCAGTTAATTTTTAGTTTAGTTATTTTAGTTTATATCTCCTGAGAAATACATAATGTATTTTATCAGATAAACTAAGTTTAGTAAGTTTTGTTTTATCTGGAATGGTTTCTCTGAGGACAGACAATGTATGTACCTTTAATTAACATATGTCAAACAAGGATCATTTCAAAGTATCTGCTGTAGGAAAAAAACAGATTTTATTGAAACATTAATTATATATTTTTGCTATAAAGCTTTATTATCTAAGAATATATAGTAGAAATGAAAAACTGTAAAAATTGACAAAAAGTAAGTGGAAAATGTTTATTTGTGGTGTTGATACATTGTACATACACTAGAAAGTTTGTTAACTGATAGTAAAAAGCAAGGTTAAAATGTGAAGGAAGAAATACGTTTGAAGAGATGTATCTTCAGATTATGTGCCTTATTAATTATTTTCGTGTGTTAGGCCTCCAGAGAAAAGCACTATTGTTTTCTTTTATGAACTGTTTCTTGACCTCGGGCATGCCTGATTGTACTGCTGTATCTTTCATGAATCAAGAATTAAACCATACTGGTGTTTTATTAAAGATAAAGGGAATCATTGTATGGAAGAAAATAAAAGATTTTCACAAAATTGAGACCTGTAAATACCTACCTCACTGGAATTAACATTAACATAAGGCAGACATAAAATACTCAAAAATAATTTTGCATTTATAACTGTTAATGATGTATACTATAACAGTAATACTCAGTATTAAAATATGTTACTATACTTATTATGAAAACAAAAATATAGATTTTTCAAGGATTTTAAAAAATAACTTAAGTACAGTAAGTATTAAAATGTATTAACTGTGGACCAGTGCAGGTTCAAAAAGGTATCTTCATTTCAGTGTTTACAGTGAATTACATCACTATTTACTATAGTCAAGGTATGGAAACAATTCAAGTGCTGCATAGATATATAACTAAAAGGAGATGTCCTAGAGTCCACTCATTTTCCCCATTACCCACTTCGTACATCTGAGTCCTACCATTCTTCTGTCAAGATAGAGCTTCTTCTCCTATGAGCCACCCCACCCCCATTCTGCTTTCTTTGCTTCTGCAATCACATGGAGTCATCAACAAATCTGAAGAGTTGAAGCTAGGATACAGGAATGAGAAGATGCACATGATGTATGTATTTCTGTGTCTGGGTTACCTCACTCAGGATATTATTTTCCCATCCCATCCATTTACTTGGAAAGTTAATTATTTCATTTTTCAGATAAATAAAATTTCATTGTGAATATGGGCTACCTATTCGTTAACCTATTTATCAGTTGAAGAACCCTCAAGATGTTAACATATCCTAGTTATTGTGACTAGAGCAGTAATGAACATGGGCTTGATGCACCCATGAAATCTCAACAGTATGATTGCCTACACAAGACCTAAATAATGGCAGTACCAGTTGCCATGCCAACATGTAAGAGAGAAATTTCAGAGGATCACACCCCTACACAAAAGATATACAGGTGGCAGTTAATATATAATGACACAGGGAGAATCAGTTATATCTAGGCCTGAGCTCCCTGGTAGGTTATTCAATCCCAACTGTTCATATCATAAGTGTATGTACATATGAGTGACATTAAGTGGACTTAGTAGATTTTCCATGGAGATATATATATATATATATATATATATATATATATATATATATAT
>JANHMN010000016.1:32959467-32990099 GCA_030674055.1 Rhabdomys pumilio | reverse complement strand
ATATATATATATATATATATATATATATATATATATATATATATGCATATGCATACAATAATAAAATTAAGGAAGAGATTTTTGAGGTTGAACTTGAGTGAGGCATGAAGAAAGGACTAGAGGAAAAAAAAAGAGTGTTCAGATTTAAATACAGTACATGTTTATGAAGTTCTAAAAAAAAAAAAAAAACAAAAAACATTGAAATTCAAAGGTCTCTGGGTCCTGGCCTTTCAGGTAGTGTAGGCCCCTGGCATTCTTTTACAGCTTGACCTCAAGTTAAAGGAAACATTGGTTGGCCACTCACATAAGACTTTTGTCTTATTGCCCCAGCACATCTTGCTGGGGAGGGGGGTCACATGTAGGTACAGGGTTTTGTGGCTGAGTTGGTGTCCAAGTTCTCTTTTATTTGCATATAGAATGACTTCTCATGCCAAAGAGACCAAAACAGAAATGAAGGTTCCATGCAGGCAGCAGCTCAAGTTCTCTACATTCAGTGAGCCATGTGGATTTCCTCTTCTGCAATGGGGTCCGCTTTCAAGTTTTCAGAGAGCAGCAGCCTGCATTATTTCAAGATCTAAATGGGATCTCCTTGGCCACCAACTCAACTGAATTTAACTCAATATCACCATTGGAAACTTGCCTGGTTACAAAAGGTGGTCAGTTGGGACTTCATATCTTTCATTACTAAGAGTTCTCACCAGAGCCACCCTCATAAATCCCAGGAAGTTTCCGCCACACTAGGTTACCACACTGACTCTTAAACACCCCACAGTTCTAGCTGTCTCCACCTGCACTGTCTCCCTTCATCTGGTTCCCTGGCCTGATCCTCCAACTCCTGTCTTCTCCCACCACAGTCTACTCACAGAGTGTATCCTATTTTTTCTTTCCAGGGGGAGCCATGCTTTCCCTGCTAAAGCTCTCTTCTTTACCTCTTTATCACAGATATCTGGGCCTGTAGATTTTGCCAAACTTGTCTTTCTGAGTTTGGGTTACCTCATTCAGGATGAGGTAGCCCAGAGATCTAGGGAAGAACCAAACATGGTAAGAGAAAAAAAATCAATGAAATGATTCCTAGTGATATCTCCTATACTTATAGATCATTTCCTTGTTCAGCCATCATCAGAGAGGCGTTCTCTGCTAGCATATGGGAGCTGAAAACTGGGAGCTATTTCAAAGGGGCCCACTGTCAGACACTATGCAAAGGCAGAATCTAAATTGGAGATTTCCATTGTGTCCCTCTCCTCAGAGACTGGGGAACACTGCAGAAGAATAGGCAAGACAGAGGAGTCAGGAGCAATGGAGGACACCAGGAAAGCATGGCCAACAGAATCACCTAAGCAGGACTGTCACGAGCTTACAGAGACTGAAGCAATAAGCATAGAGAACTCAAGGGCCTTCTGCTTATACATCTGGCTGTAAGCTTAGTGTTGTTAAGATGCTTCTAACAGTAGGAGAGGGTATTTCTCTGACTCTTTGGCATATTCTCATGAAAAACAACAGGAAATGTGGAACAAATGCACAAGTGACTTTCAGTTCTCTATTTGCCTAGATACATGGTTGACTCACAGAGAGACAATGGGAAGGCCCTGCAAGGATGTATGGCAAAAGACATTCATGCAGAAAGTGGCAAAGAGAACTCTTTTTTAATTAACCACTGTGATTGTCTCAATCCAATACTTGGGATAGCAGAATATTCATGTTGTATACAATCTGCTGCCTTCAGAGGGCAGAACCTCTACAGGGCTGTAAAGGTCCTCACAAGGGAATGCAGAGTCAAAGACATACTGCCTTATGATGCCACATGTCATCACATTACATTCTAGTAAGCAAAGCTCATGCCGGTGACTAATCATAGGGAATATGCCATTTGGGAACATTACTCTGACACTAAAGGCTCCTGAATCTCTAACAACAATGCAATCCAGATATTCATAGATTTATCTCTTAGGAGGAATAAAGAAATCACAATTAAATGTTGAATTATTGCTCTCTGGCAACCCATTTGTGAAGGATAATGATCTCACCTAGAAGATAAAAGTTTTCATGCGATTAGGTTCTTCGACTCAGGAAGCATTATCAAACACCTGAGAGTAATATGGAAAAAGACCTTTCTTTAGTTCTTCGGGCTAATGAAGAGAAATGGGGTCTCTGAGGAGTCTTCTGACACTGGAAGGTCTTCCAAGAATGCCTCCCTTGTGTCCTCAATTGCCATCTCATCACTCAGAGCCACTGTATTTTGTTCAAGATCATTTAGTTTATTTTCAAGATGCGGTATAAATTTTTCTTGTTGGGGTCCACTGCCGAAGAAACACTATCACTATTCAGCTCATAAATTGTACAGTAAATAAAAAGTCAAAAAAAAAAAAAAAACAACCCATTCTTTTAAACCTGGTTCTATTTTCTTCTAGCAGTCGAAAAATTCCATTTCCACTTACTGTGATTTCCTGTTGCATGCATTTTGACAAAACTCTACCTATTTTATAGTCTAGTGATAAGCAATTATTTTTTCAAGCATTTAAGGCTTATCAACAAAAATCTAGTAACCTACTACAAATGACACTACCGTGATAGAACTAATTAATTGTAGGCATAGCCCTAGTTTAATGAACTCTTAACATGACTTGTTTCATCTATTTTCAACAATTATTCTAATTGTCAAGAGACTGAAGCTCGGGATAAAGCAGTTTCTCAGAGTTCATTTGTTGGAAGAGAAGTCACAGGGATAATTGTGCTCAATTTAGGAATCGTTTCCTGTTCTGGTGTCTGAGAAACTGGAAAAATTGTAGAACTTATCTCCTTGGTTGTCTCTTTTTCAGACACTACTGCCTGCCCTGTGCGATGACTTCTTCAGTTTCTGATAAATAGCCTTAAGGCTAGTGGTAGTCACTTGAGCTTGGCAGAATAGAATTCCCCTGGATTGGAATTCTACTTCTTGGTTTGAAAAATATTTTATTTGACTTATTATTGTGTATTTTACACACATATATTATGTTTATATATTATATTCATATATACATACATAAATATACATATATACCAAATTCTTATACATCATATACATATCTATACACTTACACATAGATAACATAGATATATAAAATGTGTATGGGTACACAGATACCATGACACTTATGTGGAAGTCAGAGGACAATTTTGTAGAGTCAGTTCTCTCCTTCCACCTTTACATTGGTTACAGAGACCAAACTCAAGACTCCAGGCTTAGCATCAAGTACTTTTATTGGCTGGACCTTCTTCCTGGCCTTCTGCTCAGCTTTGCTAAATATAAGGAGGATATAAATTTTCTTAGAGTGACTTACAGTATCTACTGTATTTTCTGTTCTGGTTTTGGTTTTGAAAATCACCTACTAGATCACCATTTTCTTCATGTTTCATATCCCCTTATACTGTCTTACCATGTCCTCCCAGGCACAAAACTACTGAGTGAGAAACAGCGCACATGGTAATCTGGGGCGACAATCTGTTATCTGCCAAGGCTCTGCAAAATACTACACTTAAGATTTTTACTTTTTTTTAATCTCTTGTCCACTTGGAATCAAATGTCATCAAACCATGCACATCTTTGGCAATCATCCATCATTTCCTTGCAGTGTGCTAGAATTCATATATGCCTTTATTTCAGAGAGTTTATTGTTATCTATCTGAAACTCCTTTCATGTTTCAGAAATTTAGTTAAAAGCTATAGCTATTTTAATACTGTTTTAGTAAATCTTCCTTTCATGTCTATTATTTGCCTTCAGATTTCTTTGATAACCAATCCTTCTCTGTATTCATTGCACTCATATCATCTTGCCGTTTCTGTTACAAGCATAGCTGTCTTCAACTCTATTGGGAATTCTTACCTATAGAGAGGTATTATTTAGGCTGTCAGTTAATTTCCTTGGCTTTGTATTCATCAATTACATTACTTTATCGACATTACTGTTTTGTGCATTAAACACCAATCTTTTCTCGTTTTTTTCTTTACTCTAAAGAGCTAGTAATATAATTGTTTTTTTGTTTGTTTGTTTGGATTTTTTGTTTGTTTGTTTGTTTTTGGTTAGACTTCATATTTTTCAAACTTCCCCGTCTTGTGTGCTGTGCTCTTCTTTGGAATTGTTTAGTAGTTTTGCATGTTTGTGAAAGAATCTCATCTTCCAGATGAATGTTACTAGCTGTTATTGTTTCAGACTCAGCTGAACTATTCTCTTATATTTTTCTGTTATCTGTTAAGGTGATATCAGGTAGGTCATACAGCATCCTTTATTGGGAAGAAATGACTGTTTGGAAGTTTTGTTAGTCTTGTGCAGTTCGGAGAGGACACCAGGACTATGTGCTCTACAAAGAAGGAATGAACTGGAATAAAGCAGATATGCGTACCCCAAAACCCGAGATCAGTTTTCAGCTCAAGGATGATCCTTACAATTTATTCACATTTCAGTGAGCTTTGGTCTTAATTTTGCTCCAGCTTTATTTCTCCATGATCCTTTATAACATTAAAAAAAAACTCAAATTGGTAAAAATTACTGAGAACTCTCAGGAAATGTTTGACTCCCCAAGTCACATTTGTATAACGGGGTTGTGGGTAAGATTCATAGCATTGAGCTCTTTCCTAAATTGCTTATAGATGATTTTTGTCTTGTGATTATTATTATTTTTAATCATTTCAATCATGGAGAGAAAGGTCTAATTTTTTTATTTGCAGGCATGTTACTGGTTTTCAACTAAAGGCTAAAGTTGAAATCCATGGAAACAAAATGTCTATTTTTTTCTTTAAACTTTGAAATAATACTAGTTGTTTAACTATGTTTAATGTTGTCTGTGTTCCCAAGAAGCTTATTGGGCATGAACTCGTTTATATAATCACCTATCTCTCAACTTGCACAGCATGATTTCATGATTCATGCACTTATTTATTTTTGTCAGTACTAGTGGCTGTGGGTACTTCTGTTATGACCATAAGTAAACAAAAATTCGGTCTGGAATTAGATAACATGTGCAATTTAAAAACAAATTACTTTCTAGACACAAAACAATATACTGTACCATAAATGCCTTTCATAACAACAGCTTCTTAAGTCAACTGACTGAGGAGAAAATAGGGAAGAGACATGAGGTAACAGGCACAGGATTTTCTGTAGGATAGCCCAGCAGCACTACCTTTAAGACCAACAACTTACAAATGGAACCACATGAAACTGTAAAGCTTCTGAACAGCAAAGGAACTACCATTTAATGTATCCATATAACGGGGACCTTTTTAACCAACTCTACATCTAACAGAGGTATAATACCTAAAATATACAGAGAGTTATAAAAAATAACACTTAGCACCAAGAAAGCAAACAAACCAATTAAAAATGGATCCTAGAATTAGAGAGATTTCTCAGAAGAAACACAAATGGCTGAGTAACTTTTTTAATGTATCATAACTTTAGCTAACAGAGAAATGAAAATTAAACTATTTTGAGATTTCATCTTACCAAGTCTAAATGACCAAGATAAAAATAAAAAGAACAACAGGTACTGATATGGATGTGGAAAAGGGGAAACATTTCTTCACTGCCGCTGGGATTACAAACTGGTATAACCACTGTGAAATCACTATAGAGAGTCCTCAATCAGCTGAAATATATCTACTACATGATTCAGTTTAAGAATATCCATTCTTAAGCACATACCCCCCAAAACTGTATATTACTAGAGAGATACTGGGTCTTGTATGTTCATTACTTCTCTGTTTACAGTATTCTGAAAATGGAAACAGCCTAGATGCCTTCAACAAATGAGTAAACAATGAGAATGTGACATATTAGTACACAAATATTATTCATTAAGAAACATGATTTTTCAGGTAAATGGATGGACCTAGACTCGATCATCCTGAGTAACATAACCCAGACACAGAAAGACGAACACTGTGTCTTCTCCATCATTTATCAAGAATTATTTGACTCTTTAGATATATGGATTTTATTTGGAATACAAATAGATGTCAGAAATGGAGAGTTTTCGAGGGAGGAAAAAAATACAGGTACATAAACTGTATTCTAAATAGAAATAATATAACAGGCAGGATTAAATTGGGATGGGCAATGGGATGGCATGATACAGAAGGGAAAGTGTAGAGGTATAACTAACACTTAGGGTCATTTCAAAAGGCTGTATGAGAATTCAGTATTGTACGTCAGTATTGTACAAATTTCTTAAAATATATACACATGCACTCATAAATGTTGTAGCGGAGTTACCATGCAACTGGGGTCAATAATAATCAGCACACCCTAGCAAATAAAAATCCTAGTATAATGAACTGGTTGTCTATTTTGGAGTTGTGAGCAAAGTGGCTCCTATAGATCCCAAGGATTCTTGGACATTACTAACACTCTTGGCTAACCTGCAGAAGTTGGTAGTGAAATTCTATTGCTAAAGGCACCACATGAAAAATAAAGCTAGCAATCACCTAAAAATTTCATCACTAATGGCTATCTAATAAATTCTATGCATATTACTGGAAGAGAATCAATTCACCAATCTCTGAACCCTACAAATTAAAATAATAATTAACCTGACAAAATATACCCACTGATATATTTTGATAGTAGCATAGATATTTTCGGAGTAATCAACTATGTTTTGATTGGATTTTAGTCTTGCTCCATAAGATGAAAATGCTCAACTGGCATGATTGTTGAGCAAAGTACCTGTAACAAGACAGGGAACCTACTACTATTTTGACATAAATTGATATAGTATTGAAATTACTATTGCTCTACCAGCATGTCTCTCAAAACTCACTAGAGGAACTTCTGCAAGTAGATGGCTATTAACACCAACTCCCTGAACTGGCCAATGTTCAGAGAGTAAAAGTCTGTGGAGTGCTCAGCCCTTTACTGAATGTAAAGATTACAGTCCTGCCTCCAAGACTCAAGAATCTTCTCAGAGGAGGAGGCTGAAAGATTTTAAGAGCTAAATGGTAAATAGTTTCAATAAAACAGTGTTGTCCAGTCACAGTTGGATATGTGATTTTACATAATGTACAGAATTTACATTATATACAAACTGAAGTAAGAGAAAATCCAAGTTTGGGGCAGTTGGAGGCAAGCATGATACCCTATCACTAATCAAGAAGCCTTTGATAGGAAAGAGCTGACAATGGAGAGTCAGTTTTCTTTAATGATGTGAACCACGGTAGGATGAATATGCAACATGGCAGGACTCACTCCCAAGAGTAGTTGGGAAATAACTGGATTTGGTGTGAAAACAAGAAAACTCAACGTAAAGTGGTTAGGAAGGAGAAGATGGGAAAGGGCAGATATGAGTTAGGGGCGGTGAGCAAAATGTGATCAAAATTATATGAAGTTCTTAAAGGGTTACTTACAAATGTTTTATTTTAAAAGTATTTTCCCTAACTTTCAAGAGAAGATCAATATATCATTTCAATTATTATATGTGGCTTTCAAAAGTCAAATGGGGGCGTAGGTTTGTGGCTAGGCTGGTTGTCTAACGTGGGCATGGCCCTGAGTTCAGTCTCAGACACAGTAATAGTAACCACAACAGCGACACATGTTGTATTGACAAGAATCTGCATGCACAGTTGGGTTTCAATAAGTAGGCATGTTTCTGATAGAAGTGTAGCTCAAAGGCAAGGGCTATTTATTTATATTTATTTATTAATTTATAAATAATCATTATTTATGCATCTCAAGGTCATCTTGTCATGTACCCTTGACTGAAAAGAAATCAAGAGCAACAGCTCTGTCAGAATCACTGGAGGGGCTGCCTCTGGAGCCAGTCTGTCCAATCTGTCACCTTTATTTGTGTTCCTCAAAACCCAAGTGCAGATCACACTATCTAGAAAAGTGAAGCTTCCCTTGGGAATAGTTTCATCTTAACACCAAAGTTGAGATTTACAGGTGGTTTCATTTTCTCTAGAGTGCTGAATGGCAAGGCAGGGTCATGTGTGGGTGGGTATTTCAGCAATGGAACTGTCTCTGACTCCATTTTAATTTCTAATTACCATATATACTGTTGTGATTTACAGTGCTTATTTTTAAAGAAGCTACTGCCAACAAAAAATATTAACAAATAGGTTTAATGAATAAACCAAACGGCTGTTCATCTAGCCAGCCAATGATATAATTAAAAGATTAAGTGTATTTAAAGTTTCAGGAACTGAATGAACAGAGTTGTAAAAATGACTTTACTTGAAGTAAAAGTTAAATATATGTAGGTTCACCCCAGGCCCATTTAGAATGCCAACAAAACTTAATATACAGAACTAAAGGAATATATTATTATATAATATATAATTGACATAATATAATATGTGTATATGTATATACAAGAGAATATGTATACATATGCATATATATGGGAATATAATTTCCAAATAATACTAAGTAAAAATTAATTAAAGGGTAAATTCTGAAGATACAACATATAACCTAATGGGCTTTAAAATTTTATTATATATTTATTAATTTATTAATATAATTTTGTTTTCAAATTTTTTTTATATAATTCTAATTTCTCTTAACTTCAGAAACAGATAAATGGAAAACCAAATAAAACATGAAACCTTCTAGTTAAGCAGACACACTAAGGATACAAGCTCCTTAAAACATTAAGTTCTGAAGAATTATGGCTTCCCTCTAAATTTTACAGAAAATTTCTACCTGAAATTACTTCTTTGTTCTAGTCTAATGTCAGATTCCTTCCTGAAGCCTACTTCCTTGTTCTTGGCCAATGTCAGCTTCTTGCCAAGCAGCCCTAAAGGCTCTCCACCTCTCCCCCTTTTTTATTTCATTAATAAGACTGAGCCTGTCTTAGGTCATTTTGACAAGAATGCCTTCCTTATCTGTCATGGAATATGCATTATCAAAAGCAATGTACTTCTGTCTTAGATTGGTAAGCTCCTGTGCAGAATCTTACCCGTCCTTCACTTGCCAGACTGTTAATTTAAAAACTCTGTCTGGGGTTCCATTTTCAGGTTCAAGCCATGTACTTTGACTGCCAACATGTTCATGTTTTTGAAAAGTTTTAACACTATGGGCAGGAATAAAAGTATTCCCAGGACAAGAAGGGCTAGCCTGATCAAGCTATATATGCCATTCCTAAGGTAGAAATCTAAATCTTAGGCTACAGCAAAGAAGTAATCTCAGGCAGAAATCTAAATATTAGACTAGAACAAAGAAGCAATTTCAGACAAGAATCTAAATTTTAGACTAGAACAAGGTAGTAGGCCTCAGACATGTAAATGACCTTGGGCTAGGATAGGAAAGTAGGCTCAGATACTTTGGTCATCCTGATAAGCTTTTAGAAACAGTGATCATGGGAGTGTTCAAGTAACTGGGTTTAATGCCTTGCTTTTCCTTTGACTTTTTGTGTTTATTGTCTTGCTTGTTCCTCCACTAATCTAATGTATTGCTAGACCCTCAACCTAGAACTGATCTTAATACATGCATGTAATCAAAATGATATAAAAGTATAAAGGAAGAAGGGGTATAGAATAGGGAATTATAGGGAGGGGAAATGGGGAAAGGAAATAACATCTGTATTGTAAATAAACAAAATATCCAATTAAATAAATAAATAAATAAATAAATAAATTTTACAGAAAAGTTTTTCTTCTTGCTGCCAACAGAGTGAAATCTTTCTCTCTTTTTTTTAAATCACAACAGTAAGACTCTGAAAAGTCAACATCAGACACACAGGAATACACAGTGACCACGTGGCCTTGGGAATTCTCTGTACCACTGGAAAGAAGCAAATCTGATGCAAATTAATGACACTTCCTCCTTCACTTTCTTAAACCAGTATTTCTCTCCAATATGTTGACAGTGAAGAAATTAAACATTTCCACAGTTTTTATTTGTGCATTTATAGCTCAAGGGCTTTTATTTTGAAAGAAAGAATGGAGAAAGCTCAAAGAAACAAACTCTGGCATCAGAATAGTGCTATCTCCCTCATGTGTAATCATACTGGTCCCATATTCATACTATTCTCCACTATCGACATAGGAGGAGAACACACAGAGTATGTTCTATTTTGGAGTGGATGAAGACAAGCTGTGGATTGTAATTGTCTGTGTTGAGTTATGACTGACTCTTTCTTCTCAGTAAAATGAGATTTCCTCCAGTGAAGCTCACAATACATTGCACACCATAAGACTGTTGTTCCTCGCTTTGATCTTCAGAAAATGAAATATTCTGTATTACTTTTTGCAGACTTTGTTCTTAACCACTGTCTACGAGTGCTGTGCTGTGTTTCCGTATATGCTAGGATAAAGGAAATTTAAAGACAAAAGCAATAGTATGGGTTATATTACCTATTTTATATTTAGAATATTTTACTACTTAGCAGTAGCATAAAAATTGAGATGAATTAAAGATTTCTTTGGTTATCTACGGTATTAATTTATTCTATGTTCCCGCACTGAATCAGTGCCTGAATTCCCAGCTGCAGGCACTGTAAGGATTAACTAAATATCATTATTTGATGCTAGGGCATAATTACAACTATAGATGTATTAGATATTATTCCTGTACTTGTTACCAAAGAACTGTGTATGGTTTAATATATACACTGAAAATAGAATGGTATTTTGCAGAGGCTTGTAAGCGTAGGGAGAATCAGGGATGAGATAAAGTTGGCCATAAGTACTAAGTTACAATGTAACAGAATAATAATCTGCTAGTGTATGATAACTATATAATATGAATATCTTCTTTATTTTAAAACTGAAGAAAACTGATTAAATGCATTTACCACAAATAAATGATAAATGTTTGAGGTGATTGATATCTTTACCCTAATTTAACACAGCACATATGCATACATGTATTGAAATATCATATGCTATGCTTCATAAAAATGTAATTATTTTCCAATTTTTAAAGTGGAGAAATCAAAGACAACTTTAATATCTAAGCCTCCTTTTCTATAGCTTTTCTAAATGTAAGATAATGGCTACTTTATTCTCTCAGTTGATGAATAGAAAATATTTAGAACTAAACTTTGTCCTGAATCATTTTACATTCACATTTTCAGCAAAACCCTCCTGAATCTACTTCTAAACTTCTAACCCTGTTGATGATGTTGCCAAATCTCCAACTGCCTTGTCATTCACCTGAATAGTAACAATTTTGCGATTTTTATGCTCCTGTTTTTCTATCTTTGTTTTTCTCAACCTAGCCAGTGACTTGGTAACCTATGAAGAGCATAGTGTTGCTTCCTCACTGGGAAAGCTATGAGAGCTTTAGTCCTGTCACAAATGTCAGGTCTAAATTCCCGTGGTTAGGCAAAAGCCAGTATTTCTCAGGAATTTGTTAAGCCAGTTGACTGCTGGCAGAGGACCTTTCTTAGCTCTGGTGAAAAGGACAAATGACTCTCCATGGTGTCTTTTAGCTTATCAAAGCACACACACCGGCTCCATGTTCCATGAGTGTCACAAGTATTTGTTACACATTGCAAAGCCCATGCTACCTACCATCCTAACTCTCTCCTACACTAAGTTTCTCCAGCTCATGGGTTTCCCTCCCCTCAGCTACTCACTTCTTCTTATGAAGAGGTCAGCTCAGGAACTTTGGAAAAGTCATTGGACACTTGCTAGATGAGAGAGGCTAATTAACATTCCTTCCTCATTGGAAGCTTGCTGGATTAACATTCCTCAGTCAGAGGAAGAAGGGAGATGCTGATTAACATTCCTCAGACCAGATGGAAGGAAACCCACCTATGGGTGGGGAAGGCCCAGAGCACATAGACACATTCCACAGGATGGACCAACCTTTACTACCTTCAGAAAAGGGAGGTCCTTGCCTCCTTATTCCCTAAAGACCAATCAGTTTAAAAGTCACACCTTTCTGCCAATCATATTGTGCTTAGTAACTGTTTCTCTAGTCTATCCCCTTAAACTGTATAAAAACTAACCAAATGGGCCGCCTGGGGTCGCTGCCTCTCCTTTGGGTGCAGGATGACCCCAGTGCTTTTAATCATTAAAATTCCTCTTGCTTTTTGCATTGATTCATGTCTCCCTGTCTCCCAGTGATTCACTCAGGGTGTCTCTCGTAAGCTAAGGCTCACCAGAGTCTTACACTTATACCCCTGCTATTTGAGGTAGACTCCTCTCTAGGCACTCACTCATCTCTGTCTGTTTTTCTCTTGTTCTGATCAGCCCCACTCTGTCTTCTCTTGACCATGACCAGTAGGCAGGCCATGTTCTATCTACTACTATCTAAGCTTCAGTAGTTCAGTAATTCAATCTATTACTCCCTGCTCTTCCAGATGCTGATGTCTGAACTACCCCTCACATCTACAGTTAAAAACCTCCTGTTTTATTATACTTTGGAATGAACACTTTGTCTATTAATTCAAAATAATGAGAAATTCTATTACTGAGTGACCCAAAAGACCCTAAGATGTGACTATCTATCTCCCAAAGACTTTCAGTTTAATGCTTGTCACTCTCAGCAAGCCACAGAGAACTCAGGGTTTTCCTTTAGCTTTCCAGGTGTGTATCAGTCCTCGTGGCTCCCTGCAGGTTCTTTTGGTTTTTCTTTTGAATGTTGCTTTCCCAGAATGGTACATGGATGACTTTCTTACATCCTTTGGGTTTATACTTAAATTTGTTTTTCAATACCACTTCCCCTTATATTCTATCTAAAAGCATACCCTAAATGCTTACATTGTACTTTCCTTTTCATTTCCCTATATGACATTGATCCATCTTACGTTCCAGTCATTAACTCTGTTCATTGTCCATCTCTTCCAAAACAAGAGCACATGAGTTTGAGGTTTTCTAAGTTATGCAGACCTGTATCAACAGAAAAATGTCTAAAACATGCCGAGTACACAATAAGTATATGAAGAAAACGAATCAACAGATGCCAGCAAAATTATGGTTAATATAAATTTTGAAATTTTTAAAATTTAGAGTGGATAAAAGATTTATTCTTTTAAAACATTTTGCTTGTGATGATATTGAATTTAGTTTTTATTACACTTTATTAAACATATAAAGTAGGTACTTCAAAATTTTCTGGGATTGATGAACTTACACATGAATATTAATAGAAGCAAAGCTATATAGTAAGATGCAGGAATCAAATAATAGCCAATAATCTGTGATTTAAAATTCACATCACATAAATAATACAAATGCAAAGCTGAGTTGAATCCACAAGGTAGACAGTAGAGATGGTTTTTGTAGGACCTCTCTCAGTCTTTAGGATCAAAATGGAAGTGGTGGAAAGTCTTTCTTGGAGACACTTTGAAGACATATGATGCCACCAAAATAACCTTTGATCGTGATATTCTTCATGACTACACACTGCCGATCACTGGGGTTACTCTTTAGAAGAATAACAGCCTTTCTTGTATGTTTGTGTATATATTTTAGATACTCTATTTTCTTAAAGTAATACTTTTTTTTCTGTAAAGAATGCATGGACTAATACCAAGACTGTGCCTGTTTTGTTGCCTGATTCATGACTCTATCTTTTTCAAGGAGCTGGAAGCCATCATTTGGTATTCTTAAAGATGGCCCTGAAGTTAAGTGTGGAGTTTCAGTCTAAGTTACTTTTTTTATCCACTAAGTATGCCCAGAACGTTGTGATCCACAACAAAATAGCCTGTTAGTGAAACATTTGAATGCATGCCTTAAAACCCATTATGTACATAGAATAACTTGAATGGATGTATTTAAGTTAAATCATTTTTGAGAATTTCAGACATGCAAAAAATCATGATACAAATAATTGTTTTCAGTGCTATTGTTGAAAATTCTTAATTATGTGTCAACAGTTGAATTTAGATTTCTAATTCAGTTTAAAGCTTCTAAAAATAGTCTTCAGAAATCACGTTTGCATGCTGCACTGCATGTTTATTCAAGAAAATGAAATTTCAGTTCAGAATCTTGTTTAAAATTTGTCTTTAATAGGACTCTGCAGTTTAAAAGGCATGTTTTTGTTCTGTGAATTTTACATGAATATGTGAGAGAATGGAAGCAATCTGCACTGTTTTCATAAGAAAAGAAAACAAACAGCACTTGATATTTTCTACACATTGTAGAAAACATATTTAAAACAGAAACCTTGCTCTAGTTGAAGGACAATAAAACACATCATTTGGACCAAGACTACTCCTTCCTAAGAGAGAAGGGAGAAGAATAAGAATTGTTCTCTGAAGATGTTGACTAATCCTAAAACAGATTTTGGTGTGCACATACATCAGGAAGGTTATTCGTTAAAGCAGGCTGCCGGCAATTCTACTCTTGACAAGAAAAATTATCATGCTGTATAACATTTTTGTCAGAATATAAGAAATATGAGGGAAAATCCCATATAAATCAGTCAACGAGCAGAAGCAGATCTAACGCCACATTACTAGTAAATTGTTTACTGTCCCATATACAACTAAAAGGAAACTTTGACCATCAAGGTAAAGTTAGATTAAAAAAAAATTATTTGGTTTAAAAAATTTATACATTAATGAGTATTAACTATTTCAGTTAGTCTCTTTGAGTCTCTGTAACATATTCTAAACTATTATCTAATTGTAGCCATTATTTCCATGTTTCTCACTTACTTTGTGTGTAAGTGTGTGTGTGTATACATGTGTATGTAGTCATTAGTTATCCTTCTGGGTCATTCATTATTTTGTGAGACAGGGTCTCTCATTAAACTTAGAACTCACCAATTCTGCTAAACTAGCTAGCCAAAGAGCTGCAAGGATCGTCCTGTTTTCTACAATGCTAGAGTGACAAACATGTGTTTTATATCCAGTATTTTGCACATTTGTAGTTAGTTGGTATTTTACCCACTGAGGCATCTGTCCATCCTTTCACATCTATTTTATGAAAACTTTGTTTGGATATTTGTTAAATTATTTTAATTATGTGTGCTTATGTGTTGTTATGTTCATGTGACTGCGGGTCCCCCCAGAGGTTAGTGGTGTCTGATTTTCCTGGACATGGTCATCTTTTTGGTTTGACTTGTAATATATTGGTTTTAAAATCAGTTGATTTAAGAAAATTATGCACTAATAAACAGGCATGGTGGGGCATAAGGGAATTTCATTATTCAATATCTTAGCAACTGGAGGACAATGAATTCCCACAGTGAGTATTTAAATATTAGCATTAAAATCAAGTCTACCTCTAATCCAAGGAAGTGATTTACTTAGCTAATATGTTCAAACAATTAACTTAAATCAATTCATTTATATTTTAAAATATAAGCAAAATTTGCACATACATAACTAGTTATAAATAGCATTCTACTTAACATAGTTGTTTACAAAGAGACTTAAAATGACTTTTTAAAGATGGAAAGTTAAAAACAATTCTGAAAGTAGACATGTTACATAATAATAAAATCAAAAGTGACACATTTAAGTAATATTTAAAGGAATAGAAATATTTAAATAGCCAGCCATGTTGGTGCACACCTTTAATCTCAGCACTCAAGAGACAGAGGCAGGCAGATCTCTGTGAGTTGGAGGCCTAAAAAAAGCAAGACCAGGACATTCAGAGCTATTTTATTAGAGGGATAAACTACTTTTCTTATATTAACCTAGTCAAGGATTGCCAACTTGCCAAACTACTTTTATATCATTGTTGGTTGAAAGTCTTTTCTCCTCAGTTAATTATACCTCTTTGCCTCAGATGAGTCTTCAAAATCTTGATTACATCTTTCCTTCCATAAATAATAAGACTGAGAAAAAGAGACTTATATATTTGAGAGAAGTTAGTTCCATGATATTTGTTTACAATACTAAACATCCTGTATTTACAAAGCTCTTCAACCCACTCTATTGTCTCGAGAGTACTATATATCAAAATGCTATGAACTGGGAACAAGCTAAAATGCTCACTTATTTTTTTTCATAAGGAAATATTAGAATTTCTTATATTTAATCTAATAAAAATTGTTCAAATTGCTTCACGTACTTAGAATAAGTTTGTCATAAATAATGAATGCCATGTTCAATGTAAAATGATATACAAGTGTAGTTAAGAAATTACATCATGCAAAAGAAAACTGTATAGGTAATTTCTTTTTTGCTAATCAATTTACAGATCACTGACATGTGCTTGAAAAAAATTGCACAGTGGGTGAATTCATATTTTAGAGAACGCTTATTCACTGCCTCCATAGATTTGAGAGCTAAACTATAAGCAGCAAAAATAGTGAAAACAAGGTGGAGAGGGGTAAAGTTTAGGTAACTCGTGGAGTCCACCAACAAGAGAAGCCATACAGCTCTGATTCTCTATCCCAGATCTTCAGTATTGCCAACCTCAAAGCACAAAATCCGCTAAGACAATAGTAGAAAGGATCTGTTGGAATATTCATTCAATAAAATGGAGAATCAAGGAAATAGCAATAGCCATGCATTTGCATGCTCTAGCCTACCAATATCAGGTTTGTGATTAAATAAGAAAGACTTCTTGGATTCTTAGAGTTGGCACTGCCTTTTCAAAATGGAAGATGTTTTGCCAAGTCATTCTGAAAACCCAAGGTACACTGAAAATTCAGTAAGTTTTAAACATTATTTTTTTTGTTCAAGATATCTCTTTCCTATCTTTTTAGTTACAGAAATAACTTACAGAGGGGACAGTCAGGATTCCAGCCTCAGGAGAAGCTCTCTCAATTCATCTGTTGCTGTTAGGCTAAATTTAAACCCTTTGAGCAGAAGACCAAAGATATTCTGTTGATTTATTTATTGTTGCTAATCTATTTTATTTTGTCATTACACAGTTATTCTTTTTTAAAATTTTTTATTGGATATTTTATTTATTTATATTTCAAATGTTATCCCCTTTCTCAGTTTCCCCATGGCAGCAATCTGTAATTATCTTCCATTTGTTTGCAGTGTCCCCCATTCCAATACTACAGATACTAACTTAATTTCTGCTGTGCAAATTGCCAACTCTCTCTGCTCCTCATTCCCCATATCTTCTCTGTCTGTCTGTCTGTCTGTCTGTCTGTCTGTCTCTTCTCTCTCTCTCTCCCTCCTCTCTCTCTCTCTCTCTCTCTCTCTCTCTCTCTCTCTCTCTCTCATACAAACCAGGAGGTATGCAATTTCTTTCTTGGGTCATTTTAATGTTGTTATGGCTTAGATCACTTACTTATTAAGACTGATCACTAGATTGTCAAGGTTTGATTACACTGAACAGGGAATCAAAGGCAAGAGATGTAAGAATCTATTCCTGACATAACACCCTGCTTTTCTAAGTAGAGAACCTCTCAGTGTGCTCCTGCAGCAGGTCTAGGATGCTCATGCATTTGCTAACCTTGAAAGAAATCAGAACCCTTTATCATCAGGGCAAAGGAATTGGGGAGTACAGGGTCTCTCAGAACAAGAACATGGGAAAGAATTCAGGAACTCAGTGTGTGTGCATGCATGTTCATATATGTTTCTCTCTCTCTCTTTCTGTCTCTCTCTCTCTTTCTGTCTCTCTCTCTCTCTCTCTCTCTCTCTCTGTGTGTGTGTCTGTGTCTGTGTCTGTGTGTGTGCATGTATGTACATACATGTGAGTGTGCCATCTTTCTTTTTACACGTTAAGCCTTAGGAAACTTTCTAATACATCCCTAAGTAGTGCCACTACTAGACCCACGTCTTGTTCTATGTGTCAAGTTTTATAATCTGTCCTTGGCACTGACCAAACACTTAGTCTAAATACTCTGTTTTCTAAAATATGGAACATGTCCTACAACAAATAACAATTCTCACTGATTGCTTTTTACATTCATTTACATATTTAGATAAAATAAAACTATAAAGAAATTTAATAATTTTATATTCTTGCAAATAGATTTACCCACTGTTTTTATTGTATTTAAAATAGAAAGGTCAGATAGGCTTAATTTGTTGATCTCCCCTCTCAGCACTGCCTGAGAGCATAGATCTGATGTTAATCTTTTCTCCCTGGTGCTCTTGGTTTGTAGCAACTCTGCGAACATCAAACAGCCATGTATAAAGCAGGGGCTATCAGGAAGATACAGCTAATGAGTGAGAAGATTTACCAAGCTATTCTATTGAGTTACAGTCTTCCTCATGATGAAGTGAGGGCAATGGAATTAAAGAGTTACTGAAAGAGCATAACATGCGAGGTGCATTATGCTGTTGTGTTCTATAATAACTTTGAATATTAGTCTTGTTTCATAGTTTAGACATTGCTGTGTACATTTTTTAATTAATGTGGCATAAAGACACTGCCAACATACGTTAAGTATACACATGTTCTTCACTGTATACACAGGAATTTGAATACACATGCTATATTTCTATCATTATGGAATTGAACCATGTTAACTGTTTTGCAAATGAAGCTTCACAGTAAGCCATGTTGTGATGATACCTGCCTTGCTCTGCTAGGAGAATAAAGAAAGGTATTTTGACCCAGTAATATGTGTCTGTCCTCACTTGAGTCCTTCCATCCAGCAATGGGAGATGCATATGTGTATAACTCATTCATTGAAAGAAAAATGTGCAAAAACAAACACACAAATAAACAGCAACAACAAGAAGAAAATAGTCATGCAGTATGATTGCTGGAGAAGAGCAAACCGAGGTCCTGCTGCTGAAACCAAAAGCCCAGGTGTGCCTCTGCATTTGCCCATAGCTTCTTGGGAGTCGTTCACAAGCGATGGCCTCATTTCCCTTCTTTAGTGTCCTTGGGGCTATTAAAAACCTTTCTATCAGAAACACTACAAGAAAAGGCCCTGTTCCTTCAACATATTTAATCATCTGCCTTGTTCACTCATGACCTCTCGCTTCACAAGCCTACTCTGTTTTCTGTGTTCCTTTGGAACATTTAACTACTCCCACATCATAGAGGCCTTCAAGAAAGACCAAGAGTGGCAACAGTGGCTCAAAGAAGTCAGTTGTTTCCATCTTGCTCCATTGCCTTTGGGTGAAATTGTTTTGACAACGTTTTTACTGATACCAGCAAAATAGAGATTTCAGTTAAATTGTGTTCCTGGGCTTCTATCTGCTCACGAATGGATGGTGCCAAAGAGTCAGACTACTTTCCAAGTTGCTTTTTAAATCATTAAACATTTTTCACTGATTTAGGTTCTTCCCAGTCATTAGGAACATTCTTCTACATATTTGTACAAAAAAAAGACAAATTACTGATGATAGAATTAAAGGCTCTTCCACTCACTGCTCAAACAGAAGCTTTTTAAAGTCAAGATTCTCTTTTGAGTTTTGAAGGAGTTACTTTAAATACTACAAACTATTTCTAATGCACATACTAATTCATACCTGGAACAAAGTCTAGATGACTTCTAATAATAGTAATAAATATTTAGTATGTTCCTAGCTAATTACTTCTTAGAAAAATATATCTCATTTTAAAGTTACACTATCATATGTTCCATTTTACTGGAAAGAAATATATTTGTAAAAATAGAGTGAAAATAAAATTAAGGGGACTTTTGAGATAGGTCAATGGTTAAGAACATTTGCTGTTATTCAAGAGACCTTGGTCTAACTTGTTAATATGGAAGCTATTAGTATGTGTATGGAAACTCACGACTCTCTAGGTAACTCCACCTCTCAGAGACTGTATGCATGCACTGTTGTTGGTATTAGTCATGTATGTGGTTTTTGTACATACATTCAGCAAAACATTGATTCAAACGAAATAAAAGCACATTTTAAAGTAACAAAAGATAAGCAGAATGATTATTTTATAACCCATAAATGACTCTGAGGGATAATATATTGAGTAGTTAAAAGTTTTCCCATTAGGCCATGAAAGTATAAAGTCTATGTTTTGTCCAGAGTTCTAAGTTGATTTTTTAAAATATCCAGTATTCTGATTACATGCCAGTATATTTCCTCCCATTTAAGTAGACCAAATCTACAAATACGATGGATTACCCACTGAACAGGCCATAATAGTGACTCTTGATGGGACTGACAGAAGAGAGAGCCACTGTAAACGCTTCAACCCTCTCTGGAAAAAGTAATCTAAGACAATAGAAAAGTTTTAGGGATTTCCTTGCTGAAGTAATGCATTTTGAAGAGCTTGGTTCATCTAGGAGGACACATGGCCAGAAGACTGAGAGCAATCAGTAGTCACTGAGAGTGTTGTTATTATTTGGTATGCTGGCTAGTTTTATGTAACATCCAGGAAAGAAATCATATAGTAATGTGTCATAAGAATTAATCTTACCAACAAACTTATCGAGGTAGGAAATAGATACATCCTTCACTGAGCCTCAAATGAAAATGATTCCAGCAATTTCAGGGTTTCAAGTGCTAGAGCAGAGCATCTGGTAAAATACATTGCATTTTTGATCCATGAAAACTGTGAGCCAAAAGGTTCATACTATTTCAAGCTATTGCCATTCGGGTACTTTGTTGTGAATCAAGAGAGAGCAAAAGCTATGAAGTAGAGGTATTTCCAACTTGACAGTTACTCTTCTATTCTCCGGAGGCAGCCCAGTCCATACTTCTTGGTCCAAGCCCTTCACTGTGAGGGTGAGGGCCTCACTTGTCTTTGAAATGTTTTTGACTTTCACTTGTCTTTCAAAAAACTCTGAGGCATATTCAGTATCTTTGTGTCTTAAATATGCTGGATTTGCCTTTAAAAACATTGTTACACATACTGTCCCAACATAAAATACTTTCTCCCATATTGATGTTTGCAAACCTTCCACATAGATCAAAATCCAGATCAGGTTTTGTAGTGTGTAGTTTTTGCTACCCTGCTTTAATGATTCAGGGACAGGCTGGGCTACTACCCCTTACCAAGATTCCCTTGGATCCACAGATAAAAAACAACACACACACACTCACAGGCCAGTTAATCTTAAAATGCCTTTGCTAACTCAATGTCTGGGCCCTCTTAAACCTTCTCTGCTATCCCACGCATAATTGGATTGGCCACTCTAACTAATAACTCCCATGGTTGGTTAGCTTTATTAACTACTTCTACGGTCTCCTTCCTCTTCCTCCATCCTCTGGATTCTCTCTGCATCCTCCTAAGCGACTCTTAGTGTCCCACCCTGTCCTCAGTCATTGGGCACTGGTATCTTTATTGATTGATGAAGAACCAATTGGGAAACAGAACCTTAGCATCAGAACTACCTTCTGTAAGATATTATTTCTCCTATGAAGATCTCCTAGGCTACTCTTGCCATAATCAGTCTAACATGATATGTTATTAACAGGATTTGGTCTGTCTTTTGTGGCAGATTCAGTGTTTGGTTTATCTTTCCTGCATTAGTACTATAATTCAAGGACTGACACGTATTAGATAGTAAAAAATTAGTGATGCTTTGCTGAATAAACAAGAAATTAATCAATACATTTGCATAAATTATGACCAGGAATAATCCCATTATGAAAATAAGAGTTGTTAGATAAAACTAACCACACAGATAAAGTGATGCTTTTCTTTTAATTTTTTAAAGTTTATTATTCAGGAAGATATAAGTTTCTCCACTAGTCTGCTATACTTGGAACCTGTGACACTAATTGACCTAGCAAACATTTGTACCTGTTTGTGTGCTGTTTGGAACATAAGTCAACTTTTATTAATTGTTCAGTGTTCTATAATAGGATAGTTCTTTGAAGATGATAGATTTATTTAATGGCTACTTAAGCTGAGGGAAGCAAAATTGGACACATCATCTTTATAAGGCATGCAAATCTTAGTTTTAGGGCACTTCTGTCCCTCACTCTGCACACCACACCATTCCAACTGAAAAATGGTAAACTATGATTGTTTAGTTTGTGGGGGGTTTTAGAAAAGGATTTTTAACTGTTGGGCAGTCCTTATATCTCTTCTCTCTGTTTGGATCAGCAACTCACAAATTTGGCTATTCATTAAAGTTACTAGTGAAAGTTTTAAAGGTCTCAATGTCCAGACCACAAGCAGAATAGTTAAAAGGGAGTAGTGTTCATTCAGTCGTCTTTAAAAACCTGCGTTGGTTTAGTGCTGCTTAAGATGAAGTGAACAGACACTCAGCAGCCACTCTTCCGTATGCCTTTGTTTTTTGTATTCTGAGGCAAGCATGAACCCTCTTGAGCTAAAGATGAGACCACAAATTAACCGCAAATTTTCAAACTTAAACTGTGGCCCATCCACTGCTGACAGTCATCCCATGACTGCACAACATTCATTCTAAATTTTCTTCAGGAATAATGAATTTTAAAGGAAATTTCTCCAACATCAACAAACAAAAACTTGGAAAGCTTCCTGGCAGATAATGTTTTAAAACAAAGCCTTCTTAAGCTTTTTTTGGAAGTTGGATTGGCAGGTTTTTTCTCATTCGAATCCTTTTTTATTTATTCTGTTTGTATATGCTTAAGGTTAGACATGATAATTTGCAAGAGTTCATAAGTTTTTTAGTTATTATTATTGATGGTTTTGATTACAGTATCTCCAGGTTTATTTGGTTTAAAAACTGTAACATAAATAATCATTTCAAATGAGATAAAGAGGTTACTAGAAAGACTGCCATGAATCCTTCAGTTTGTCGATTCCTTGCAAAACAAGAAGCTAGTTTGTTTTTAAGTACAAATTATTCCCCCAGAAGTTCTTTTATTATTATATTTTTATCTATTATAGCAAATATAGGATATCTTTCTTCCATAGAAAAATGTGACATTAATACAAATATTTCAAATGACTTTTTATAAAAAAGATAAAATGTTAAATAATCTATGAGGACTGTTACCATAGCTACATTTTTAACACAGAGTTTTATGCCACCTCTTTCCTTGGGAATTATTTTATATCTCATGGAAATGTTAGTTAAAATTGAAAAGAATCTGTGTCTGCAGATACTGACTGGCTGATTAGAATTTTAATTCTACGGAGAGACTGGAATGCTGTGAGTCCAGAGGCTAATTACTTTATCTTGGGCTAAGTTCTGACCATCTGAGACAAGCATTCCCTGTTCACGGTTCATGTCTGTGATGGACTAACATCTTGCAACAATAGATACAAATCTTTTAGAATGTATTGACTTAGCAAGCAACTAGATTCTACCAGTCCCAAAGTTAAGATGATAAAAGATAGCATCTTGATACTATAGGAAACCTCCCCTCATCTCCATGCTCCTGCCCCTCTGATGTACCCACAGTTGTGGGTTAAAACTTGTCATTATTTAGCATTCTCTAGTCCATAAAACTACAAAACCATTATGAAACTGCTTCCATACTGAAACATGTAATTTGGGGTGACATAAATATATGTTCCTGAACCATAATCATGTAAAATATCTCCATAATAAACTATCTTTTATTGCTTTTAAGAAAGACAGTCTATTCTCCATCAGAATTAATAATTGCTAAAGATTCAGGAAGGAATGATTTTTAACCTTGCTGTGTATGGCTCAGAGAGTAGGTTCTTGAGAAGCTAGTACATAGAGTACACAGTTAGCCAACCTCTATAACTAAGAAAATATTTTTTTAAATTTCAGTGGAAATATATTTAGGAATATTTTCCCAAAGTATTGACTAAAGGTAATGAATATTAAAGCCATGATCATGATACATTTTCTGTTTATGTAGTCACTCATACATTGACTTCATAAGCTGTTATTACTAATCTATGTTCTATGTTATCCCAGTCCATTCCATCTCTACTGCAAATAGGAAACCTCAGGTGTGAATATTGCCATCTTCATGATGAGATACAAGACTTTTACGAGTTCGAATCTAACCAAACACCATTTTGTAGATCACTTCGACAATGTGATACAGACAATGTCTCTGAATTCCCGTCAGTGCCTCAGTAATCATCAGGCAAGGAAAGTTTACTGAAAGGTCCAAAGTACATGCAGCAGGAAATGACAGTCTTGTAACATTGCTAGAATTTCTTTTCCATATAATCATTTGTTATTTTATGTATAAAATTACTCGAAAATGAATAGCAAGTTTTGTGCACTACTGAATTTAAATGTATAGGTAGCTCTCAGTCCTCATCAAAGAAATTTCTTTTGGCAGCAGACAGAGATTATTTCAGAAAGCCACACTGGTTAGAATTCAGAGATAGCTAACTGTGCAAGACCTGCCTCTAGTTAATACATGTACAACAAAACCTCACACTTAAGACTCACAAAAGCATTAAGGAAGAGAGTATGGGAAGATTGTAAGAGTTAGAGGACCAGAACAATGGCTGTAATACAATTTCTTCTAAAATAAAAGGAGAGGGAGGACTGAGAAACTGAGAGATGGCTCAGTTTTCTATTAACTTACTTTTGTTGGTAGATATATTTTTAAAGGTCCTTATTCTCTACTTTCATGTTATCATACACAATAACTAATAGAGACAGAACTCAGAAATGTATGTTTGACCAACATTTTCCAATTCTTAAAGTCTCTGTACCTACTACTTCTTTGTAAAACACCATCCGTTATAGAATGTGCACACAGTGTGGTAGAAGGAGGGCCAAAGCATGTCTGTGGAAGTCAGAAGGCACCTTTGTATAGTCTTTCTATCTTTTATGTGAATCCCACATATTAAACTCATGTTGTCAGGTCTTCATGCACTAAATCATCTTGCTAACACCAAATCCTCTTTTCTTTAAAGCCATCTGTACATATTTAAAAAAAAAAAAACTGATGCAATAATTTACCAGCACATAGATGTGATTAATGGTAATCAAATTAACAATATGTTTATTTAAGTTTTTCCAAAAATTCTTTTTTCTCTGATGCTATGTTGTATGTTGGCATTCTTAGGTATGCTCTGTGATGACAAAAAAAAAAAATCATGTCTCCTTTTAGATGACAAAGAAATTCTTCTGCTTAACTAATTGTGTCTTCTTAATTATCCTCTAAGAATTATCATCCATGTCAGATGTTAAAGAATTATTTTGTTCTCATTTATTCTACCAGGATCTCCATCGTTAGTTTAATTTGCGATGCGTTTTTGCAAGGAAGCTCTTTGATCTTTAGTCATGGTCTATTAAATCTCTGTCCCGAAACGTGTGATCCTTTCACCTCGCATCACGATAAGTATCTTTCAAGAGCCTCTCTGAATGCCATTTGCTTCATGACACTACTCAGGATGCAATTATCCTTCCCATGAACATTTTCATCACTCTGATTTCATCTCTACCTTTAAACATCACATTTTGATTTTTGTTCATGTGGATTTCTTGAGCATTTTCTTTGTTTAAGCACTACAATCTACAATGGAGATTCAATGATAAAGGAAATAGAACCTTTGTCCTCCTCGTGTGTGTGTGTGTGTGTGTGTGTGTGTGTGTGTGTGTGTATGGAAAATTATGCTGTGTCTTTAGAAATAAAACTACCCAAAATTGATGGAGGCCAGTGGAGAGTGTTTTCAGACTTCTGCTTCAGGAAAATCTACAAATGAAGCTAACATCTACGTCAACTGTTTAAAAATAAGTACAGAAAGCCAGGCATGATACCCTGTGCTGCAGCTGTGCCTACTTTGAGTGCCAAGAAAAGAAATTAAGGAAAGCCTGCTTAGGTTAATGAAAGAGATTATGAGTCCAAATTCTGCTTAGGCTATGGCAACAGTTCAAAGTCAAGCCTGAGCAAATTATTAATCCTCTGGCTCAAACTGAACAACGGATTTCGGTTATAGTTCAATGGTAGAATGAATGTCTAGTGTTTTAAGGCCCCTCCCTATATTCTCAACACCACAAATAAAGAAATAAAAAAGCTTGGGTAGCTTAAACAAACAGCACCAAATAATTTAAATGGCAATGAATGTTGACTTCGATAATGTATGACAAGAATTATGACTACTTTGGATTTTTGCCATAGTTGTTTGGAACATGAGGTTTGAGTTGAACATGGAATGATGGAAAAGAGAATGTGTCTCAGAGGGTTTGGATTTATAATCAAATAACCAGACAGGCATTGTCTGAGAGTAGTGAGACTTCAGAGTAATTTCAGAAGGGGTATGTTATTGTCACATACATGCAAATATATGCATCTATATGTATGCTTGTATGTATGTATATATGTATGTATTCATGTGTGTATGTATCACATTGTTTCACATAGTCTAAACAGAACAATCTTTCAATGTTTATATATAGAATAGAGAGCTGGGAAAACTGGTAGTCAGAAGCCTAGGATAAGTGGAGGGGGTAACTGGGAAGTGGGGTATTATTTGAGATGTAAACAAATGGAATGATTAATTTAAAAATTGGAAGAAGAAAGAAGAAAAGAAAAAGTCACTTTAAGGATACAGACAGCCTGAGGCCATGGGCCTGGACATAACCTGAAAATGCTGACACAGATTCACTTTCAAAGGCTGAAGGTTCAGAAATCTGATATCCGTAGTTAGCAAAAGAAAAATCTGCTGGTCCAAGAAGATTCAGCTGTGTTCCAAAGCAAATATCTCTCATTTGTTCTTTTATTTCAAGGACTAGCCTATTTGATGGTAGCTCTCAGATCAGGTCATTTGCTGTCATCTCAGTTTGGTGACCTACATGACAGCTTTCTCTGGCATCATCCTCACAGACACAACTAGCCAGCAATGTGTATGACTCATTTTCTAGGCTTCTGTAACCCAGATGAGATGACTTTAAAACATAAGCACCATATACTGTAACCATCACAGTGTGTGAAACAAATGGAAAACAGGCATGATTTATCTAACATAGAATACATGAATATTTTTAAAAATTAAATAATATTTAACTATTTTTGTAAGTCACACACAATTACAAATAAAACTTAATAGCCCCTTAGTAAATCTTTCCTTCTCTTTCTTGTCTTCTTGTTATAGAAAATGCCACTTAAAGTGTTTTTAAAGTGAAGGAAAAACTGTGTGAACTTCAGATGTGACAGAAAACAAACTTCAATGGATGAGATTTTAGTGAGATTTTAAGATTATATGGCTACCAACAAGTAAAACCTTTTAACAAAAACATTATTTATTATCTATTTATTTACTCAATTTTTAAAATTGAAAATATTTTCTCATAAACTGCAGATATGACCATGAATTAAGAATGCAGAACAGAACAATAATGAATCAGTTGTAACTATTTAGCATTGTTCTGTGTGCTTTAACTGAAAAGTTATAATGAATTAAATTTTATATGTCAAAATAATTGATTCTTGCACAAATAAATATCTATATCTGTGTAAGAATATTTATGTTACACCTACATTCAAATTTATCCCTAGAGAATTGGCAGCAAAGTCCTATATTTATTACAGAGAGTGATAAGTTTTCAAATCCACCTCTCATTCCTGTTCCAAATTGCAAACTGCTTTACAATGAAATAAAAACTATCATGCTTGAGTTTGCCCACTCGTTAAAATAATAAATATAGTACTAAATGAATATGAGTCAGAAAATGATATTTAAAGTGCATATGAAGGCTTCATGTTTAAACTCAGAACCTAAATATATTGAATTTTGATATTATATTTATGTAATATGAAATCTGACAGCAATATTTGCTATCAGATAAAAACGAGAAAGCCATCACAAAACAACCTGAACTTCTATCATCTCAGTGTGTTTTTTTAATCCTCAATTAATCAACAAAGCATTAACTTATAATTAAATTACAACCAAACCAAGGCAACACTTGTATCGAAGAAGGTGATCATCCCTATTTTCCACTTTTCACTACCATTGTCTGACTACTTACTATTACACCCAGCTGATGTCTGACTACTTACTATTACACCCAGCTGAAGAAAGCTTACTTTTCATTTAAATGATAGAAAAGAACTTAGTAATTATAAAACATAAAATGCATTTTTAGAGAACTAAAGATAATTTACCTGATACAAGAAAAGTAGCAAGTGTATGATAGGAGTGCTTTTTGAGAGAAGAATATTTGACTCAATTTTTATTGGCAGACAACTATCAAAAGATTTATTAAAGACACAAATTTCATAATATACTCATTCTGAATATATAGACTAAAGGAATATGTCTCAAAAATGATATGATTTCACTGCAACCATAGACTTCTAAGACATCATTTTCCAATAGAGTACTACTATTTTGGGTGGGATTGGACCCAGTGGCTAAAGCCCTCATCCTTAAAGACAGATTTTGTTATGTTGCTTACCTAGATTTACTTTCTTCTCTAAGATAGTGGAAAACAATGAAATACTCTAAAAAAATTATATTGAAGCTCATTATATTTTAATATTATTAACACTTATTATGTATTTACGATGCACCTAAGTAGATAGTCTGTGTAATTCCTAATTAATATAATGAATCAAATGAAATAATTATAAAGTATACATTATTAAGTTCCACTAGGATGAGGGCAATTTTGTTTAATGAAATCTGTCCAATTTTCAGAGTCAAACAACTATTAAGTATTACAGATGTTCTCTGATACAGAAGAATACAAGCATAACTTTATGATATGATATGATGTTGAGATACAGTATCAGTTAACATCAGGGGGTTAGGTTTCAATTACTGCTTTGCACACCCTAATTTCTTTCTTTTGGTACCAAGAAGTAGCCAAACACCATTCACATTTCTGTGAGATAGATTTCGGAAAATTAAGTTGTTAGTAAACAATGTAATGTCTAACTGTATATGCATCTAGATATAGTCACAAGAATAGTCTTTACCCTTAAGAAATTGGAAAAATATTGTCAAGCACATTATATCCACAGAAACTCATTGTTGTAAAAGCATACGACAAGAGAAGCAACATGTTATTTCCTCTTAGCTTGGGAGTTTTACCTATTGAATTAATCATAAAGGACTAACGATGGACCAATGTGGAAATCATAGATTTGTTGGAGCCCATGGAACATGCAGAAGACTTAGATAAGTCAAATGATTAATGCCTATAGTCAGATACAGGTAGATTCTCCTTTATTTGTTATCAAGTCTTATGTTCCAGTGTGTAAACTTTTTACGTTAAATTGTTGATGATCTATATTTTAATTCATGGTATTGATATTACACTTTAAATCCCAGAGAACAAAGTTATAACTATAAATTTTAGTTTATGATATTTTTAACTACTGATCAAATAGTCCAAGTTTGTTGAGCTCTAATGACTTATGAAAGACATGCAAGTTTTCTTTTTTTAAAGCACTACAAATATTCTGTGCTGGAATGAAAAATATTTACTTTGGAGACAATTGTAAATCCTTATACTGATAATTTTACAGAAAAAAAAAGGAGAAACGTCTAAAGTCACTAATGTGGTGATAGAATACACTTGGGTGACCAGACTAATGTTTAAAAAATTAATAAAAGCAGTCAGGGTTTTTGGAAGTACTATAAATTGTGCTGTTAAATTATGGCTGGATTCTAATGCAAATCCAGGTTACCCAGCCATGAAAAACAGTATCACTTGGGGACCACTCTGTTATTTATTTTCTGGATAAGCCATCTATTGAACTCTTTGTTCCCACTGAAACACACGCAAACCCCATGCCGATAAAGAAGTAGCAGGTGACCAACAGTAACCCTAGGCTATACTTTTTCCAGACTTCAATGTACTCAAGACATATTCAGCATCCTTTGTATATTAATAATCTGGTTGTTTGACTAAGCTTCACAAGAGTGGAGAGTCTCATCTCATTTTAAGGAGGCATGAAGTGACTGAATGGCTGAAATTTGCCTGGAAGAAGCTGTCATGCCTTCTTTGAATCATCCCTATAGACACAAAGACTTAAACCACAGAGAGTGACACGTCTCACCTTAAAATTATTCCAAATCTCCTAACAATGGGTAAAGTGAATGAACGAACCACTAGGTTCAGGGACTAAAGTTGAATGGCAAAAATAGAGATGTCTCCAAAGTGTGTTAAGTAGTAGATGTTAGTGGTCTATAATCTTAAATCTGAAAGTTTCAGTTTTAGGTTATTTTTTAAAAAACCAAAAAGATGGTATGTTGTTTCTAATGTTTTATTTACTAAGTAATTATTAGAAGATTTTGGAAGGATTCAGAATACAAATGTTATGTACAAGGTGTATGTACATCTCTTTACATGCTTGTATGTGCGTGCACATGTGCATTCAGGTGTTTATTTTTTGTGTAAGGTGAGAGGTCAATGTTATATGTCCTCCTCAATAGCTCTCCACTTTACAGGGTCTCTCACTGAGCCTGAAGGCATCCGATTCAGCACGTCTAGCTAACAGTAAACTTCATGGATCTTACTACTCACCTGTCTCCAGGGCTGGAATTATTGGTGTATGCCACCAGTGCCCTACTTTTTATTAGCTAATGAAGATCCTAACTTAGGTCTTTATGCTTTTATGTTAGGCAGTATCCTGAGCCAACTCTCCAGCACTGTTATGGAGTTCTAGTCAGTTAATGAATGTGTTATCATTTCTGTAACTTTTATGAATATGATCATACGTTTATCAGGCCAAGTGAGGATATGACTCATGTTTAAGGATATTTTCCCTCTTCTCATGTCCATTACAACATAGAATGCAGAATTAACTGAAGTCAAGGTATATAGGAACTGACTTTAACAGGAGTCTATTATGATCATTACTGGTTTGGTAATCACCTGAGTCCATAGTTACAATTTAAAGTCATATCGCTGTATCTTCTTCACGCTACCAAGACTTTAGTCTAGAATCTTGCTTGAAGCAGGGAATTCCAGTACCTGAAAATTCTTTAGGAGAAGAAATATAGAAATAGAAATAGAAATAGAAATAGAAATAGAAATAGA
>JANHMN010000016.1:32929021-32959367 GCA_030674055.1 Rhabdomys pumilio | reverse complement strand
ATAGAAATAGAAATAGAAATAGAAATAGAAATAGAAATAATAGAAATGACCTATTCACTCATTGAAAATGTTCATATGGAGAAAAAACGTCACTTATTGCATCAATAAAGAAATAAAGGTAAACATGAATAAATGGATGGACAGATATACTAAACCTTCTACAGAAGTCTTGTGACACATTTTTGTCTGAGTTTTATATTAAAGCAATTTTGGATTTAAATATATAAATAATAGAGATTCCATGTATTCTTCACCCACTGTCCTTTAGTATAGCTTGTATTACTAAAGTGAAATAATTAAAACTATAAAAATAATACTTGTTCATTGCCACGGATTTAAATAAAGACTCTATTTTAAATTTTCTTTACCTCTGCTAGGATCTAGCCCAGGTTGCCACTCTCCATCCCATGGCCCTGCCTTCTCAGTTTCTTCGTTCTGGAACCATTTCTAGTCTTTACCGTTGGGGACCATGACACTTTGCACAGTATTGGCCAGTTAGTTTGCAAAATATCTCTTGTTTATTTTTGCCTGTTGTGTTTGTTCTTTATTCACCTCCACTGGGTGATGTAATTTTGTTATGGTGTGTGTTGGAAGGCATACGATAGCATCACATTCTACCAGTGTCATTGGTTGTTATCATTTTCCTAAGTACATGTCTTTCCCCTGGTTTTGAATCATCTTCACTGCAAGTTACTCTTTTACCATTTGTAAATAACAAGCGTACTGAATGAAATACTAGAAGCTATGCAAATGTGTGATTTCTTCTCAAACTTTAAGCCACAATTATTATCACAGCACTTGGTTCAGTGGCAGCTATGTCTAAGACAGAAGTGCAATTTGCCCCAAGTAAGTCATCATATATTTAATATGTATATTTAGTCACTGTATTGTATCTCATCAATATATATTCATATGACAAGTCAAGGTTTTACAATTACTAACACTATAGTCCTAAATTTCTGTGTTTATTTCATTTATTCATTATAATCTACCAATTTTAAAAGCTGTTTATCTCCTCAATTACTTGCATATCCAACTTTTTATACCATGACGAGCTCACAGATTTTATATTGTTTTATATATTATGACCCCTTAACAAGAGAGTCTTAATATCTTAAAAAGTCGTACTATTGATCCCTTTTTTGTGAGGGTCAAGGATTTTTGTCTTCTCTTTAAAATTCAAACTGCATTTGCTTCCTTGGTTCATTACAGAATATACACCTAGTCAGATTTTTAAATTTTTCTTTTGATTTCCTTGTCTTATCAAAATGCCCTGTTGGTAAATTTTAGCTATACTTCTAAGATTTTAATATTTTTAAAAGAAATTATCATGCACACTTTATTCTTAGTTTTTGCAATTTTCGTTTTGTCCTCTTTTTCTATATGTCTCTGTTTTTGTATAGGGGCTGACGAAGGAAGACAATCAGTCTGATATGGGCAAAGATAAACGACTTCTTCCCATCTTTTGAAAATATTCCATTTATTTTTTTTTGACTTTTAAGATGAATGTGAGCAAATTAAAGGAGTCATTCCTCTACTTTGGCCATCAATTTTCAACACCCCAGGAAGGGTGACAGTTAATGGTGCTGATAATGGGCTCTACTTCTTGTTCTATTATTGTGGCTGCTTCAGAGAAGGATTGACAATACCTATGAACAATGACTGGGTCCATCAATCTTTCAGCCCCAAATAATTTAAGACAGCACATAGTTTTGTGGGTGAAAATTAAAGCAATTTTTTATTTGTTTGATAATCATTAAAAACAGCTAGATCCCCTGTTAGATTCTGGTCAAATATATAAATGTATTCGAATCAGAAACTATAAATCTGACTTTCTTTTTAAACGTATATTAAAACATATAAACAACACGTATTTTATTGTGGTATTGAAGAAATTTCTTGAAAGGAGACAAAAACCATCAATTCTTATATTCTCTTTCTCTCTTTCTCTATGTGTGTTTGTCTCTATGTGTATGTCTCTCTCTGTGTATGTGTGTGTTTGTGTATATTGTGTGTATGCGTGCTGTTTCCCTAAGCTTATAAAATTTTAACCAAATCTTAGACAGTTTTGAACACATACCTATAAATGATTTGTAATGACTAATGATGGTGATATATATCACTGAGACAGCAAATAGCTAAGTCTATATGATTATTCAGACAAAAGATTAAAATTTCTAAAATCTACATATCATACTCAATAGTAATAAGTAAAATGTGTATTTCTTTCAAATTATAAATGTGTTAAACTTATCTATGGATGGTTTTAAAAGTATGAAAGTGGTTTAAATTAGCTAAATTACTAAACAATGAATCAAAGACTCGTTTGCCTGCTTTTGGGACTCTACTCCTAATAGGATGTCTCGTCCAGACTTAATGCGATGGTATGTGCCTGATCTTGTAGCTTGTTATGCTGTGTTTGGTTTATGTTCCTGGGAGGCTTGCTCTTTTCTGAGAGGAGGTGGGAGATGTGTGGAACTGGGGGAGACAGAAGATGGAGGTAGACTGTAGGCATGATAGAAAGGAGAAACTGTAGTCGGAATGTAATATATGAGAGAAGAGTTAAAAAACAAAAATAAAGGAAAATTTTAAAATACTAAACTAAGAAATGACATAAATACAATTTGATTTATGTTTACCTGTTTAAAAAAATCTTGATTTAAAATTACTAAAGGTATTGATTTAAGAAGCCACCCAGAAAAAAAAATAAATATTCCAAAATCTCCCTCATTAAAAATGTCTCAGTCATTATTCCTAGCAGTAACTATATCATTGCCAAAAAATAAGCCAACAAAGAAATGTGAAGGACTTATAGAGATGAAACTCATAAATATGAATGACTAGTAAATATATTTATATCACAATTTGGCCTGAAAAGAAAAACACAACTGGGGAAAGATGAAGTGGGTATCTGAGAGTCTACTCATTTGAATACACTCCAATCAAATCTATGAAAGCTATTCATTTGCATTGAAATGATCCAAAAATTCATCCAGGAAGAAAATCGTATTCAAAATTACTTTAGTAAAGAAGTATGAAAGGATTAAGTGAGTGGAATTGAAGACCTAGGTAAATAAGTTTCCAAAACTACAGCCATGTGATTCTAAACACAATTGTCCATACCACACACTGAAAAAGTGATTATCAAATGGTGCTGGGAGATGGACATGGCATGTATTAACCTGCATCTGTTTGTCATAATATGTAAAAGTCAGCTCAAAATAAGTCACAGACCTGACACAATGAAACTACTGGAGGAACTACAGGAGAGAAACCCATAGAATATGGATAGAGACAACCACTTTCTGAATAGAACTCCAACTTTTCAGAAAAAAAAAATAGTAAAAAGTGACTTTTGTGATTATTTGAAATTTAAAACTTTCTGCACAGAAAAGCATACAAATGAAATGAATGAGAAGATGGCCAGGCCTACAGAGTAGAATGGAAAAATCTCTAGTCATTCATCAGATAGATGATTAGTATCCAGTATATATAAAAAACATAATAAAACTAACACAGATAGTAGACAGAGATATTAAACCAAAATACCCAAATAAAAACATACAAATAACTGATAAATATTTTAAAATATCCAGCGTATGTAGCTATCTGAGATAAGAAAACCAAAATTACACTGTGATTCCATTATACCTAGTCAAAATGACCATCATCACAAAAACAACAAATACTGATTATGATATAAAGAAAACTTAATCCTTGTTCATTGCTGCTAACAATACAAATTAGCTCAAATATTCTGGAAATCAGAGTGAAGTTTATTAATGTAAACTGTAATATTGAGGCTAGAAAGATAATTCAATGGGTAAGAGTGCTTGCTGTGTAGTTATGTGGGACAGATTTCAAATCCCAGCACATGTGTCAGGTGACTCACTATTACTTGTAACTCCAGCTCTAACAAGCCCAAATCCCTCTTTGGCCTGTGTAGGAAATTATACATATATGTGCATACTGTTATAGACACATGAATGCACATAAATAACAAATAAAAATAAATATAAAAGAAAAGCCCCAAAATACAAATACCATAAGATCCAGCCATCAGGTCACTGTAGATATTTGTGCATGTCCATGTTCATTATAGCACCAACCAAAACACCCAGTTACAGAATCAAAGGATATAGCAGTTAAGAAAATGTCATACATACACATACACACAGGCACACATGTGCATACACAGAGAGAGTGAGAAAGAGAGAGAGAGAGAGAGAGAGAGAGAGAGAGAGAGAGAGAGAAAACAAAGCAAATAAAGCACCATGAATTTGAATAAATGCAAGAGTTTTGGAGAAAAGAAATGAAGGGAATGAAATAATTATATATTTTGAGATATTTTGTGTGATTAATTATATATAAAAATACACACACACAAACAACAAATACTAATGATTTTGTTCATTTGAGCAAAATCTTTGTTCATTGTTTCTAAAAATTGTATATATTGTATATATGTGCAATAAGGACAAATATTTATGTACATGCTTTCTATTGCCTACACTAGTAAGGGATGCATTGTTTTTGAGAAAGCAAGTTCTGTGAGCAAAGTGAGCAGTAGGAAATTGTCCAAAAGCAGTACTTAAATATAAGCAATTTCTATCAATTCTTTCAAATTCTTATTTTAAGACGCATGACTTAATCGCAAAGAAAATGACTTTCAAATAGGCTAAATAATATAGGTGGACAACCATGGCTCTTTTAGCACATTTTTCTGCTACCCCCAGTGATTGTTGTAGGTTACTCAACATTTTCAATGTAATTTGTTATAACTCAGAAAAACATTAATAATATCCATTTAAATTCTGACACATTTTCAGTGAGATATTTAAAAACATTATCAAGTACAAGACAATTTTCATACCAGTTATTGATACATGTACTGATTTTATTTTATGTTATAAAATAATATACTTTCTCTCTTGATGGTAAACTTTTTTCGATTTAGTTGGATTCAGAAATAAGAAGGCATGCCAGAGAAGTGGATCAGTGGCTAAAAGTAATGATTGCATGATAGTGACAGCCTGAGTCTTTTCAGAACCCACAATAGAGAGAACAGACTTCCGAATATTTCCTGTTCTCACATCTCCACATGGAGACACACCCTCACCTGCACACATCTGCACTTGCATACAGACAGTAATGATAATTTTGTAATTAAAAATAAAAAGAAGGGACCTAGTGTAACTCCAGTTCCAGGGCTCCAACATCCTCTTCTGGTCTCCACTAGTACTGCATGTACATGTTACACATACGTACACATACAAATATGTTTTTCTAAAAAAAGATTCTTTGATTATTAAAGCACACCTCTGAGAAGGCACCTTCAAAGACTAGATTCTGAATTTTTAAAACTAATAGTTAAAACTATTGATAGTTCAGCATTTAAAAGCTGTTGACCCTAAAAGAAATGCTATTGATCATTCAATATTTAATAGAATGTTGGAAGTGGTGCAAGAGTCAAAAGTGGGGCAGGCATGCAGGAAGTCAGTTCCTAAATGGATAACTTTGTGGGCTATGTCCTGCCTTTTTGCCTTACGGGCCCATCCTGTTTCCTGTCCTCCATGATGTCAGCTGCTCCATCATGTCGCTTTCTTCTACAATGAACTGAACCCATCAAAATGGTAAGCAAAAGGATTCTTTCTTCAGTTGTTAAAGAAATCATCTTATGAGCAACAATGAAACAGCACATGCCAGCTGCCAGGCTGCTTGGTTTTTAATAAGTTATGCTAATAATGCTTTAATGTAGAGCAAGAGAATGATCCTCAGGGCTGATGCACTCAAATTGTGATAGACCTTTTTATATTTTAACATTTTATAACATTGAAAAGCTAAACTCCAGGGTTCATTATTATCTCCAGTGGTAGACTGACTCATGGTCCTCCATTCTTGCCTATGTCTATATCCTGACTGATGCAACAGTACAGTATCCTTTTGATGGACACCAACATGAGTCACTCATACTTGTAACTTGATTTCGTTAAAAACAAAGTGTTTCCTAGTTTCAGCATGAGCCCAAAATAGGCTCAATATATTCCTTTGTAGATCTGCCATCAGTTTGTCAAGAACATCCAGGCTTAACTAGTACTTTCTAAAACAATGCTGACATAAATAAAAGGGAAAAACAACCACTGACTCACTTACATCATTTGACTCTGTTAGTGGTTCTCACCAAGAATGGAAAAGCATGCCTCCATTCAGCCTCCCTCCCAAGATAACCCAGATGGGTGAACACAAGAGATATGTGAAAAATTAATGTTAATTGCTGTATTTGGTTGATTTTTATGCATTAGCATTGTATCTGTAGGCAACTGGTACTCTTTCCATGTATTAAATAATTATGATTTGTTTTATTTCTCTTACTTTATAAATGGGTTATCATTTTAGTAGGGCATTTTATGGAATTATTTTAAATTAAATAACAGGAAACAATTTAATGACTCATTTGGTTTCATAACAAATTATTCTTAAATGTCATAAATTTATCCTAATGTCTGTTTATAACAATAAATTTATAATCTTTATCCTTTTAAGTTTTTAGAATAAGTCTTGAAAATTAGACTTGTTTAAAAAGGAATACAAAGGTAAAGTTTTCTGGATAGAGTACAAGTAGGTTTAAGGAGGAAAGATTCTTGTGACTAGGTTAAGGGCAACATTTCATGACTTATAGGGCAACATTTCATGACTTATGTGATTTATGTCACACTAAAATACTGAAATATTCAACAAACTATACGTGACACAATGAGATAAAACAATTAAGTACAAAAATACTGTACTGGAAACACTATCATGGAATAATGTTTTGAATTTTTCCCTAATTCCTTTTGAGTATACTGGATTCAACAGTCAATTCCTAAATAAATGGGCATCAAATATTCTTTACAACTATTTCTTAGGTTTTGTGATCTTTGAGGTTTATATCACAGACTCTAAGAAAATGTTAACAGTGTAACTGAACAACAATTAATTTCTCGGGTAAGTATCTTTCCAAGTCTTTGAATGTGTCTATTACATGAGATTTCATTTTAAACACTAAAAATAGCTTTCTGAGATATATCAACATTATTAGAGATTTTAAAAATTATGTCAGTACATAATTAAAACATTCTTGGTAATTTATTTGGGCACTTAATAAATTGAGTAATATATTTATGAAAAAATAAAACTTCATTTTGTTTCTACTGATTCCTGTAAAACTAACATATATGTATCCATAAAGCAAAACAAATTATAAAACAATTCACGCAGAACTCAAGAACTCAACATTTTTCCAACCATTTCATATGCATTTCTGGAAAATTAATTTTAAAATTGTATTAAAATTAAAAGGATCTAGAGTAGAAAAATGTCATGACAGTATAGTGAGGACCACTAGTCAAAGCGACAAAAGGGAGCAAGAGAGATAGAGAGTATTGTGGTAGAGAGAGAAAATGATCAAAATATGCTAACTGTGTGTATGAACATTTCAAAAGGAGACTCTCATGTTTGAGTGAATGCATTGAAATCTTTATTTTTTTATTTACATCATGGCAAAGTTCTGTGGAAATGTTTATTTCTAGTTTTAAAAATCCCAGAGAAGGATAAAAAACAAGGGGAGTAGCAGTTAGTGAATAGAATTAAAGGACAAAACAAAACAAAATGTTCTTGGTACACAGGCTGACACTTGAAGATAATGTCCCACCACAGGGATGAGCATGAGCCTCAGTTTGGGGGTTTTGTGGCCAAAGAGAGGAATGGAGTTCAAAGCTCAGTATCAAACAGGTAAAATTCAAGGAAAAACAAGTGCAAATTCATGATGAGTGTGAGAATGCACATTTCAATCGCAGTACTAGGGAAGCTGGGGCAGGAAGATAGTAAGTTTCAAGGCAGCTTGATCAACATAGTGATGTCCTGTTCCTTTCTTTGCTGTTGCTGTTTTTTGTTTGTTTGTTTATTCATTTGTTTTAATTCAGGCTGATTCCTCATCCCACAATCCAAATATTTGTCTTTCTACTCGGAGACAAGAATATTCCTCACCCCTCATCAAGGAAACTTCTCTTTCCAAAGGTGGAGGCCATTAAAGAAAACCACAACCAATAAAACTACAGAGTTATGACTATACTTATAAAACACTCCCACAGCCAAGGCTCCAGGAGCATTGAAAAGGATGGGAAATAAAGATTCTAAGAGCCAGAGAATTGGGGACTTTGCTGTATGATTGTATCTCCTAGTAATGTTAGAGGCTACACCTATAAAATCTCACCAATATAACTGCCTAAACAGGAACTGAACCAGGATGGTGCCATTAGAAATGTCAACATGAATAGGGAAGAGGCCACAAGGTCTCAACACAAAACTAATATAGAAAAGTGTATAGAACTAAGAAATCCTAAGAGTAAAAGAAATAGTCTTCAGAAAAGAGCAAGCAAATTAGTTATCCAGTATCAAATGATCAACACTGAAAACATGCAAATGGATAACAATACACAGACCTAACAGGTTATATTAGAACTAGGTAGATAGGAAGATAGATCGATTGATAAATACATACTCAATACATACATACATACATACATACATACATACATACATACACAGATAGATATACATATACACACATATGCACATGTATATTCACATGCACCTAGAAAAAACATATGCAGGTAATAACAATTAACAAAAACAGAGACCAAGTTTTAAAAGGTTGAAGAGGGTTATATGGAATAGGTTAGAGTAAGAAAATAAAAGAGGAAATGATATAACTATATTAAAATTTCAATAGAATAAAATAAATTTGAAATTAAGAGTATGGTTAAGCCTGAGGGATGTACCCAACAGTTCTGATAGATGTGAATATGGCCAATATACTAACCAAAACACTTTGTCCACTTTGGCTTTCTCTTTGTACCTAACATGACAGACAGAGAAGACAACACACACACACACACACACACACACACACACACACACACACACACACTTACTTCTTTGGCAAAGGCAGTCAATTCACAGTGCAAACTTTTAACCTTTTATTACTATGATAGGGCAGTTTTAAAGCCTCCTCCTAGTCTTGTCATATTAACCACAATGACGTTAAGAAAAAAACAAAAACCAAGATGGGAGTGGGTGGGTAGGTTGGGCCACATCCTCATAGAAGTAGGAGTAGGGGGGATGGGATAAGAGTTTGGGAGTGGAGGGGAATGGGAAAGGGAATAACATCTGAAATGTAAATAAAATATCCAATAAAAAATTTTAAAAAAGAAAACAAGCAAACAAAAAACCTAACTCAACTCCAAGAAGGGGTGTTGCACAGAAACAGAAGCCAAACAGACACTATCATTCTTATTGTGGGAGTTTATTTTACAACCTGGAAAATTGTTCTGATATTTAACATATCACATATATATGTTAAACATATATAACATTCCTCAAAATTGAAAGTATCTAAAAGAATGATCTTAAGAAAAAAATTAGTAATGAAAAGAGTTTTTTAAGTTATTTTAAAAGTCACTCCATAAGTGTCTCTCATTTCATCAATATTTACTGAGAATTTTCCAATAGTAAACAAGCATCATATAGAGAATTGTCATAGATAAAGAGATGCAAGCCTCACGATCTGTTCTGTCCTCTGTAAATATGATGCTTCTAGACAATTACCTGGTTGTTACATGTTCTTCATTTACTCTTTCAATAACTGTGTTCTTTGTTTTTTATGATATATTTTTAATATTGTTGTTATAGTCATTGTGGTATCTACATGATTGGTTAATTTTTACATTTCTGTATCAACTTTTTATGGAAAAGATGGAACAGTCAGGAAATTAAATGGGTATGTTGGAAAGAGGAAAACGGTATTACCAGGAGAGGAGAGATGGGCAGTACCACAAGCTATGTAGTGCTGTAGGATACGTGGGGAAGTATCCTACTGGTTCTTGTAAATTCCAACTTCAACATGGTGCAAAGTCCTTTCTTTACAACTTGAATTCTCTCTGTTTTTCACATTTACTACTCTTTGGGCAGGCACATTACAAGTGGAAGGGCAGCGGGTTGATACATCAATCCTAGACAATTCAGTGGAATACTAGGCTGTAAGACAGGTTTATATGGTAAGTCTCTTACACCTTCTCTCAAGTCCTTGCAAGGGAATATTCTGATTGTCTTGTTCCTCCCAGAAACATGGTATTTCTGCTGCTTTCTTTTCAGGCTGAATTACAAACTTCCACCTTCCACAGTGTACACTGCATACACTCTCCTCCCTCAACCCACCTCATTTAATCTTATAAAAATGGAGATCTCAAACCTCATTTGCTGTACAGACATTCAAATCCATTTTAACTGTTATTTTTTCTTACATCTTGGCATGATGAAAGGTGCTTTTGTGATATACATGAATATGGACAGTAAGTGAATGTATAAAAAGCCGTGAAGAAGAATGACTCAAAGCATGTTTGCATAATAAAGTCAAAGAAATTGTGAGTGCCGTGTACTGCAGATGGGCTGAAAGCTGAGTTTCTCTATCCTTTGTAAAATTTTGTTTAATAATGGTCTCCAGTCTTGTGCACACTAGCAAAGTAATCTGTCACTGACATAGATTTTCACCCTTGATTCCATTCTTGTTATTTCAACTCTAATATATTCCCACTTACAAAGTGATTTGAGACAAAAGAACAGCAAAGATACCTTTGAGTTCATTTTGTGTTGGGCATCTTGATTGTTTTCTAAAAAATTAGAGAGTAAGAAAGCATGGAATAGGGTAGGTAAGGCAACAAAAAGTATCAGGGTAGAGTTGGAAGATGAGAACCTTTGATCAGAATATATTTTATGAAAAAAATATTTTCAACCAAAAAGTATAGTATAGAAAACAAAAAGAGAGAACTCATGAAAATTACACTCTTCCACTCCTGATGGTAACTGTGATGACTCTTTTCTTGCAACACACACACATATATATATATATATATATATATATATATATATTCCATCAAGTCATTCTCTGTTTAAAATCTTGACTGTTTGCTGTCCAATTAGGGGAATGAGAAACAAAATCAGGATATAATTAGAGAAAAATAAGAAACTGCATTTTTCCAAATAGCAGAAATGATGAAAAGATGAAAAGGAAATGAATAGAATTCTAATATCAACCTATCTTACTACCTTAGAATGTCTCTGGTTTCAGCCTAAATGTGAGGATCTAAGGGCAGCTGGTAATGCCTTGGCCTAAGGATGGACAGTTGGCCCTGGAGAGATCACATGGAAGAATAGATCACATAATAAGTAGAGAACATAAAAGCACTGCAAAGTAAAGGACACACAAGGAGACCCCTGAAGGTAGCTAGGACACTTGCACTTAAGTGTCCCATTGAGAGTTTTGATATAAGCACATGCCTTTGTATAAAGCCCATGAGGTAGACTAAGGAACCCTCAGCAAGAGGCAGAGAGGGCTGTAATTGGAACTGTCATAACTGGCTATAATGCTTATTGATTTCAGCTAGACTAGAAAACACTACAGTCAGCAGCACAGAGAAAAAAATAGTCTGATGCACCCAATAACCTGAATCATTCTTCCAGGATTAAAATTTGCTTTGAAGAGATTTGACAAATAATACCAACAGGAACAAAGCTAAGTTAACCACAGCTCCAAGGCCAGAGAAAATCTTTAGAGGTACACGCACATCAAGAACCCAATTAGAACATCTACCAATTTACTAAACAAAACTATTCTAAGCACACAAATCAGCAGGAAAAATGACATGTTTAATGAGAGGGAAAAATATCAGTTGATACAGAATCAGAACTGACATCAGTTTCAAAAGTACTAGACATGGAGGGTAAAAAGACCATTTTTAAAAGCATAGCATATTTTCAAGAAGCTAAGCAAGTTGTTAGGTAGAGATGCTAATTTTCCAATAGACATCCAAGTAGAACTTCTTGGGACAAAACTTCAACATCTGAAATGAAAATTATACAGGGTATGATTGGTAACAGAATACACTCTGCTGAAGGAAGGGTTATAGCATAGATGTGGCAGTACAATCCCTCCAAATTATAACAGAATGGCGAGTGTGATAAAGAATAATCAGAGTATCATAGAGTTTGGGACAGTTTTAAGTGACCAATTGTATACACAGGACCTCACTAATCACCTATCTGTCCTCCAAAATCAAAGAACTGATAACAAAAAAACATGATCAGATTATTTATAACCAGTTAGATATTTAAACAATCTTAAAAGAACTTGAGATAATTAAAGAGATGCAAATCAGAATCCCAGGATGACAAAAATATAAAATTGTAAAACTGTGTAAGAGAGTGATGAGAATGTTTGTACGGATTTGAAATAACTGAAACTCATTTATACTGCTGTAGGATTCTCGAAGGGCACTCCTACTATGGAAAACATTTTGTAGGTTTTTAAAAAACTAAACACTTATATTCCATATGGCTCAGTCATCCCATTCTTGGGTATTTGTCTGAGATAAGCGTATAGTTGCCGAGTACTACATGATGTTTTTAATAGCTTGGTGTGAATTACTCAAAAGCTGAAGAATTACAAATGCTATGTGCATGTGAGTAGATTGGAATACAACTCAACACCAAAAAAAGAAAAAGATGTTGATTCTTAAAACAACATACTGAGTTAATCACAATATAATCACACTGTGGGAAGGCATCTGAGATTGGTGTTTGTTTTAGGACAGGAGTGACTGGGGAGAGGTTTGCAAAAATCATGAGAAAATGCTTGAGTGTGACAGATATACTGTCTTAGTATGATAATGATTTTATAGATATTTCTTTACACAAAATGCATTAAATATTATATGTAAAATATATAGCTTAGTGTGATACTGATCTTGGGGAGATGTGCATAAAGTGCCTACACACTCCAGATAGGGGACAGACAGCAAAATAAAGTACAGATACATTGAAATCTAATTTCAGTAGGTCAGAGAGTGACCTTTGCAGATAGTTTAGCTGGTCGGAATGTCTGCTCCCCCAACCACACACACACACACAAGGCAGAGAAGCTCACCTGCTATTTTCCTTGCAGGAAGCTCAAGGATCCCTACCTCCTTCAGAAGCTTTCTCTAGGCAGTTCAGTGTCTTTTGGAGTGTCTCTCGGCAATTTTTTCCTCAGATATGCTTGAATAAAGAAGACACTTTCGAACATGGTCAGTTTCTGGCACTACATGCTGGTATTTTGAGATGTTTGTTTCCTTAGCTTAAAGAGCTTCCTGTAGGATCTGAGGTTTCACATCTATTTAGAAAATTCTGTCATTTTACATCAGTGCAAATAATTGCAGTCTTAATGAGCTTCTACCATAGACAGAAGGGTAAATCTTGAAGGATCACGTTACATGACACTTCTGACATTCTAATAGACACAATCTAAGAGCAAGCTTTCAGTTAAGACCCTCCTTCAGCCCTTCTGCCTCAAGGATCCATGAGCTTTACATGCAGGAGTCGTGTTGCAGATACATCAGTTGGTACTGGGCTCCACAATTCTACATTTTGATGGGGAATTTAAAGTCTTCTGTTAGATATAAACATTGGCTCCACAAAGAAGGAAATGCAAGAGACAGTTACGAGGCTAACAAATGGTGCCCTGCTACTAAAAGTTTAGACATTACATTACTAATTTATAAGAGATAAAATCTCTGTCGTCGGCTAGATGCTCATTATTTTTCTCCACTTCCACATCTCACAAAGATCCTTGGCTTCCTTTACTGACATCAAGATGATTTCACAGGGAACATGCAACTTTGTTGACTTGTTCTAGCAATATTCACATCCGTCTGTTAAGAAATGTTTTTCACAGTTTAGAGCAAGTATTTTCCATAAATTATTTTTAAAAAATCTTTTGTCATAGAAACTGAATTTCTCACAGATGGTGTTAAAATAACCCCTTTAAAAAAATCTCTTCTCTTAAATTTTTTCCCAATACTAATGTAGTGGTTTCTATTTTATTCTGGTTTCATCTCCTTCTGATACCCAACTCTGAGTTCAGCCTTTGCCTGAAGACAGGAGGATGAAGACAGTGATGACAGGACAGGGTATAAGTAAGACTGCCACCCAGAAAATAAAGTGTACTCCAAGCCAATCATTTAAGTACGTTTTAGTAAAAGCAAATTCAAGTTTTTTTTTAATTTAACAATAGATTTGCTGAACATTCTTCACAATGATGACATGCTAACAGCACAATGTAAGAAATGTGTATCTGACAAATTTGTTCAAGGTTTTATATTGTTTTTTAGTAATGTTGCAAGTTTTTCATCTTAGTATCTTCATTTGTACTTTATCTGACTGTTTCAAGTTTAAATTTGATAAGGTACAGAAACATGAATCCTTAAGTAGTAAAAAATATTCAAATATTAATGTTGTAGGAAAGAATGACTTATGGCAGTTTTGATTGTTCACATACAATTTCTAAAACCATCAATTTATACTCTTTATATTTATACTCAAGCATAGTAAATTTAACAAATTAAACATCAATATATAAAATAATATTTCCTGTATTATATTGATAGGAAGGTACTTGTTGGATATATTTTGTCAGTCAAGTTTTTATCTATCAGCAACTGGTTCCAGTGTGGAATCTGATGTAAAGACAGCCTAATTATGTTAAATTAGATGAAGAGTTTGTTCAATATTACCTGAAGACTTACAATAAGGAGAGGAGCTAAAATCACCTATAGTGACATGTAAACACACATACTTGTGTCTGCTAACTATGATGCTATTCAGTTGTTTTACAGAGTCACAGAAAACCCTTTACTTAAAAAATTTCTTTAAGTATCCTGATGAGAAATTCTAAGTGACAATGACCCCAAGGGTATCAAACTATTCTTTCTCTTTGTTTGACTCTTGAGCTCTAGTTGAGGTATTGGACAGAGCCCAAAGGTTCAGCAGAAGTTGACTGCCTCTTCATCTGTGTGACGCTCTCTGAGTTGTATCTTATTTTCTCTGATAAGTCTTTTGCTCTCTTCCTATTCTGCTTGGTTAGTACATTTTGGGGAGGGGGAGAATAGATTATTTTTATTTGATATTTTATTTATTTATATGCTAAATGCTATCCCCTTTCCTAGATTCCCCTCTGCAAATCCCCTATCCTACCCAACCTTACCCTGCTTCTATGAGGGTGTTCCCACACACACACTCACCCTGTATCAGGCTCCTCTCAGCAAGCACTTCTTGGCATTTGCAATAGTGTCTGGGTTTGGTGTCTGCATGTAGGGTGGTTAGCACTTATAAAACCAGATTCCTTAACCTGGAGAAGATATCTACAACTCTCTTTCAAGCACATCTCAGAAACCTATATAAAGTGACAGCCATTTGCATGTCTTGCTATTTGATGGGACTATAGAATTCTGGCTCCATCTGACCTAAAACAGAGGAAATTGAGGTCTAAATTTTGACTGGACCCAATGGTTTGTTTGAACAATAAAGTACTAGAAACATTGTGATATAAAGCCAACTAGAACTCAGAGGGAAGAGAAAAGAGTGGCTTTATTTGAATATTCTGTTGTATGTACTCTTTCCACTGTTTCAACATTTTTTTTGATTATCTGCATAATAATCAAAAAACTGCATCAGAACTAAAAAGAATAAAATGTGTGAAAGCCTTAAACTGAAGGAAGAGTGTCTTCAAACTTGCTGCTGACTCTAAGGATACATTCTACTCTGGATTTCCAGTCTCTGCAAATATCTCCAAGGTTCTACCTAGTGAGGTAAAACCAGCTAGTTGATTTACTGATTAACATTTTCTTTCCACTAAAGGCAGAATTTACAGGAAAATATGATTTACCTACGCTAGAATTTTGGAATCATTAAGAATATAGTCATTGACAGATTATTTTATATTTAATGAAAATTTCCCATTACTGCTAATGAAAACTGCTTTGACACTAGTGATACAGAGATATTTATTCTTTCCTTTCAATGTCATGTCATTGGGTAGCAGGATTAGAATTTGTTTCAGACTCACATAATTTTCCTTCACCTCTCTTTGTCTTTCATTATTTAATTTGTTTGCCAGTTAGACACATGTAGTTATACATTCCTCCCTAGTACCACAATTCATCTGGGTTTGTGTAACCTTCATCACATATAAAGCTAGCTTAAATAATACCAAATTTTAGGGTAAATGAGCTTAATTCAGCATATCCCATGTGTCTCATTGTGATCGAATCAGTTATAAACTGAAATATATTGTTGGGTTTGGTCCGGTGCTACTCTATATTCAAATGCTAAAACTTGACCCCAAGATCGAGTTGCAGTCCCATGAGCATATTCTCATGCACACCAAAATGTGTTGCTTAAACTTTGTTTGCCAATCAGCTCTGTCTGGTTAAATAAAAATAGCTTCAAATAGAGGTAAGCGAGCCTTCAGTTACTGGATCACAAGTAGGGACCATGAGGCCTACAGAGAGTTGAGAAGAGAAGGAAAAATGTAATATTAGGAAATAAACTGACAGAGAGAATCCAGCACAGACAGGATTACTATCTGCATTAACTTAGAGCACAGCTAGGAAATACCCAGTCTAGCATAAAAAAGTAGTTTAGGGGTAATTGTTCAGTATTTGTACTAAAGTTGATTAAATAAATCCATAGAACATTGACTTGGTTATTAGAAAGCTGATCATGTCATCATAAGAATTAATAAATTTATTAAGTCCCTTACTACAACAATATATCTTATTGTTATAAATAAAGGTGTACCTTTGTTTATAAGTTTCAGAGTAAAAGGCAGGGAGATGTTTGATAAATGTGATATGTTATCGGCATCAGTACTCATCATCCTTAATAAATTTGATAGACACAACTCCACCAAGCATGTGGAAGATGAAGAATAATGGGATGGCTTATATTGCAACTCCTTTTACAAGCATGATGGAGGTGTCAACTGTAGATGTGATTACATCTTTAATGTCACCTCTATTAAAGTTGGTTTTTTGCTTTCTGAGTGACAGTATCAAGACCACAAAGAAACAATTTCTAGTGCATTCGTGACACTACACCTTTGGGAGAATCTCACAGCCTTTTTTTTTTTTTTTTTTGCTTACTCATCTGTGAAACTTTCTTCTGCTCAGTAACCTCAGCTACAAAGATTTCCAATGGCATCCTGTTATGACAGCATCGAGATGCCTCAGATCTTCTGGGATGGTTATAGATGTCTCTCTTCCAAGCAAACACGTTGAAAAAATAATCACATTTGTCCCATATTGGAACATTTAAACAGACAAGAGTGCCTTTTGAAAAACACAGCATGTGCCAAATTGCTGACATTCTTAAATGACAATAATCATTTCCCTGAATTCTTTAGAAAATGTGACATATTTTACACTCTTTTTTAGATGCCCATAGTCATGCTATTCCTGACAATGCCTCTGAAGCATGTGCAGCCCTTTGTGCAGTAAAATGGCTACTTGAGTGCTGAGGATTTCCCACCTCATTCCAGTAATGGAGAAAAAGGTTTACATAGTGCCACATCTCACTCTTACTTTCTGATTCATAAAAATGACCAAGTAAAAACCTGGCTGTATGTCCATACATCAATTCAGCAAAAGTAACTGAGAAAAAAACCAACAATTAAAGATGGTTTTTTTTGATCAGTGCTGTTAGTTTATAACAAAGGTCTGTCTAGGTCTCGCAGAAAACAAGCCCATAACCAAGGTCCTGCTAACTTACAACATCATAATCCCAGAAGTCTTTTAGTTTGAAGCCACAGTCTACAGGCTCAAGAATGCCCCCCACCCCAAAAAAAATCCTGCGGCATCTCAGGATCCCTGCTCCTATTTTGAGAATAGCCTCAGTCAAGCATAATTTTGTATGCCTTTAATCCCAGAATACAAACTCAGTTGGATTTCCATGAGTTAGAGACCAACCTGGTCTACGCAGTAAGTCCATGTAGTGAGACCCTGTCTCAAACAAGCAAAGAAAGAGAGAGAACAATTTTATTGCTCATTTCAGTATTTGGTAATTAATCAGATTGGACAAAAGACATGGAGACAGAGTCTATAATTACAACAAACAAGAGAGGAGGAAGAATAATCTCAATGTGTGTTCTTCCCATACTTTCTGCTTTCTCATTTGCATGGAAACAAGCACTATAGAATCACTTTGTCATGCCTGTAAAGATAAGGTAAAATTTTTGTCTAAAAGTAACAATTCTCCCACTAACAGGAAGTTGAAGAAGGCAAAAACACTGGCAGATAAAACCCATGATATTTTAAGTTAGAAAAACAATCAAAGTATGATCTGAAAAGCAATACAACAGTCTACTCTACAGAGAGTAGAATCATTATTGTTAAGAAAGTGTGAACCTGATTTTTGCTTCCAGAGCCTTGGGTCTATAATGTGTCTTCTTTAATAAAGTAACACATCTGAATCAAAAAACATTTCTTTGCTCAGGGTGTGTCAATCAACTCTCTCTGTATTGTATTGAAGAAGGTTCTTCAAAACTTACTAAAAAAGTTAAAACTTGGTCATGTCAACAGTTGAAATCTATCTGCAGTTGAAGAAGCAAGACCATCTGTGGTTCAGCAAACATGTGTTGAGAGCTTTGGAGTGATTCTACGTAAGACTTGCAGGCTGTGCAGTTCATCTTACCAGTCACACTTGTAATAGTATATTTTTCTGTTTCAGTTAATCTCATTTTTCACATTTGTAGGATGTGAAAAAAAAATGGTCTTATTTTTTATAGTTCCTGATTAACCTGTCCTGTCAGCATATTTGAGAGGAAAAAGAAAATTAAGTCTTTTTAAATTAAACAAAAAGTTAATTTTGACTTACCTTCTACAGAAGAAGGACAACAATTCCTCAACTCCACCAAGTCATACTTCATTTCTGAATTAGTGAAATGACAAGCATCATAAGGACACTACCTAGCAGATGCCTGTTCATTTAAGAGGTTGCTAGATACTTGGGAAAATGAAACAAATAAGCAATGGTAGCTGTCAATACAGTTAAGCCTTGCTCAGCTCTAAATGTAGAAGAGTTCTACATTTGAATTGATTTCTCTCCTTTATTCTCTCTACTATTTGTATGTGGACAAGTGTGAGTGTGTGTGTGTGCTCACCTCTTGGGTATGGAGGACAGGACAGATCTAGCAGTATGTGTGTGTGTATATATATATAATATATATATATATTGTCCTTGCTGTCTCCACTGGGCATGTGGATTACAAATGTTCATTATGTCATAAAAGTGTGTCAGTTTCTAAGAGAATTCAGAACATAACACAAAACATTTATAGTAAAAGTCACAATATGTCAGCACTGTAAAATAGTGTGTGTCTTTATTCTGTCTTAGAAATTAACATGTTGTTTGTGTTTAGATAATGAACATGAATCTTGCACACACATGCTCTCCCTTATCAATGTTTGTAAGGTAAGAAAGGCAGCCTGCTGTTTACAACTTGAATAGAAACACCTTTCATTCCTCAATTATAATTCCCTTGTCTATTTCTCTAAAAGAAGTTTTTTTTTTTCTCTTACTTGTGAACTGGTTTAGCCTAGAAAATGTGGGTAGAAGTAACTATGACTGAGTTCAGGGGCTTGAATTCTGAGATTAAATTGTAAGTAAGGATTGCATTGTCAAGTGTGTAGGCTCATGTCTGCAACCTGACATCAGCATGACTTCAGGTGGCAGCAATGGCTACTCACATCAGGTGGTTCCTTATCACTATTGTGTCTCCAGTTTTGCCACCTTTCTTCATAGGTCGCAAACTGCTCTGCTTCTCTTCCTTTTCCATCACTCCACCACATACTTGCTTATTCACAGTGGTACCTGCCCAGCGTGCACTGTTTAGCTGTCTTTCCCTGTATTTCCTCTGTCTTCCTCTCCTCCACTCTTTCTCCTGACCTGATTCTTTTTTCAGCAGCTCTATCTATTCATAACTATGTATTCTATTTCCTTTTGGGGGGGTTACATATCTGTCATTTCAGTCCCTTACTCTATATATTACCTCCGTGGTTCTGTATGTTGTAGCTTGGTTATCATTGATTTAACACAAAACAGTCACATATAAATAACGACATACCATATTTGTCTTTCTGGGTCTGGGTTAGCTCATTCACAATGACTTTTTTTTCTTACATCCATTTACCTAATAATGTCATTTTTCAACTGCTGAGTAACACTCCATGTGTAAGTTTATGTCATTTTCTTCATCCATATTTCTATTGAAGGACATCTTGGTTGTTGCTAATTTCTGACTATATTGAATAGAAGAGCAGTGAACACAGTTAGGGAATGTTTCTGTGGTAGGATGAAGCATCTTTTGGGTATATGTTCAAGTGTGATATAGTTTGATCTTGGGATAGATCAATCTTCATCTTCCTGAGGACCTACCACACAGATTTACATAATAGCTGTACATTTTTGTAATCCTATAAACAATGAGTAAGTATTCCCCTTGCTTCCACAGTCTTGACATATGAGCTGTCTGTCACTTGTTTTACTGATCTTATTCATTTAGACAAGTGTAAGATAAAATCTCAAAGTAGTTTTGATTTACATTTTCTTGATGGCTAAGTATGTTAAATATTTCTTTAAGTGTTTCTCAACAATTTGAGTTTTCTCTTTAGAGAATTCTGTTTATATCTGCATCCCAACTTTAGTGGGTTATTTATTTTCTTGATATCTACTTTGTTATGTATTTTGGAGATTATTCCTTTATCAAATATGTAGTTGGTAAAATTATTTTTTTATTCCACTTTGTCCAGTTGATGGTGTTCTTTGCCCTAGAGAAGCTTCTCAGTTTCATGAGGTTCCATTTATTAACTGTTAACCTTACTGCCTGTGTCAGTGGTACTCTATTCAGAAAGTCTTTTTCTGTGCCAATGAGTTCAAAGCTATTTCAATCATTATCTTCTATCAGGTGCAGTATATCTAGTTTTATATTAGCATTTTTGATCTATTGGGAGTTTAGTTTTGTTCGGGATAATAAGTATAGAACTACTTTCTTTATTCTCCATTTAGCTTTCTAGTTTGACCAGTAACATTGTTGAAAATGCTGTCTTTTGACAGTAGGTGTTTCTGGATTCTTTATTTGAAAAGTAGGTGTATGGATTTATGTCTGAGTTTTCAGTTTGATTCTGGTGATCAATGTGTCTATTTTCATTCCAGTACTAAGCTTTTCAGTACAACTTGAAATAGGGCCTGATGATATCTCCTGTACCTCTCTTAGTATGCTGTATTATTTTAGTGATTGCTAGCCTTTGTGTTTCCAAATGAAGGTAAAAATTGTCCTTTTAAGATCTGTGAAGAATTGTGTTATAATTTTGATGGGAATTGCATTGAATCTGTAAATTACATTTGGTAGCATGGTCATTTTTGCTATTTAACCTTACAAATCCATGAGCATAGAGATATTTCTATCTTCAGATATCTTCAACTTTCTTCTTCAGTGACTTAAACTTTTTATTATACAGCCCTTTCATTGTTTGGTTAGAGTTACCCCATAATATTTTCTACTGTTAAGGACGTTGCTTCCCTGGTTTCTTTTCAGTTATTTTGTCATTTTTATATATGAGGGCTACTAATTGTTGTGAATTAATTTTGTATCTAGCTACTTTGCTGAAAGTGTTTATCAGCTGCAGGAGTTTTCTGGTAGAATTTGTAAGGTCACATATTTATACTATCATATGATCTGCATAAGGATAATGTAACTTCTCCTTTTCCTATTTATATGTTCTTGATCTTTTTCTATTGTCTTAATGCTCTAGGTAAGATTTTAAGTACTACATTGAAAAGATGTGAAGGGAGTATAGTGTTTTATTTTAATATGTGATCACTTTTGAAAAAAGTTCACTGAGGTGCTCAGAAGAAGGTGTATTTTTTTATGTTTAAGTAAAATGTTCTATAAGTACTGTTACAGTATATTTGATCACATTGTGAAACCCTTAAGAACACAATTTATGTGATGTGGCTCAGATCTGTACACATCTTTTATTCAAGAGCTTTATGGTTTTTGGTGTCTTTATTGAGAAACCAAATGTTAGTCTAACAGGTCTGCCCTTATATGTTACTTGGTCTTTTTACCTTGTAGCTTATAGTACTCTTTCTTTGTTATGTGTGTATAATGTTTTGATTATTATGTGGGAGGGAACAATCTTTTCTGGTCCACTCCTTTTGTTGTTCTGTATGATTCTTGTACTTCTTTATAGGCATTCCTTTCTTTAGGTTAGGAAAACTTCTGATTTTTTAAAAAATATTTTCTGGGACTTTGAGCTGTGTTTGAGTATTCTCTTTTCTCTATGTGTATTATGCTGGATTTGGCCTCATATAAAGTCACAAATTTCCTGGATACTTTGTGCCTAAATTTTCTAGATTTAATATTTTTATCATCCCAGATATTAATTTTTTCTGTTGTGTCTTAAGTGTCTGAGAGTCTGTCTTCCATATCTTGTAGTCTATTTTTGCTTGCTCTGAAGTCCCAGTATCAGTTCCTACATTTCTTTGTTTCTACATTTCCCTCAGTTTTGGATTTTATTTGTTGATTTTCCTTCCACTTTTCATGTCTTGAACTGTTTTATTTATTTCCTTCCAGTATTTGTGTTTCTATAGACTTCTTTAAGGGATTCATTTATTTTCTCTATAAGAAGTCTGTCATATGCATAAAGGCTATTTTAAACTTTTATTTTTGTAGGGTGCCATAGACACTCAGCAGAAAGTTCCTTGGCATCCATGTTTTTTAAAATTTAAAATAAAAAGAGCATGCCTAGGTGAAAAGGAAGGATCCACTTACTGGCATATGGTATGATACAAATCAGGTATCTAATATGGAAAAGAGAGATGTTTGTGTTTTTACTGCATGATGCTGAAGGAGCCTGGTGGCTGCCAGAGTAATTGTTGAGACTGGTAAATGCTGGTTCTGGGACAAAGAATGATGCTGACTCGTGAGCTTGCTGAGAGCGCTGACAATGGTGACTAGGAAGCTGTATCGGACATATGTTTCTGATACATCTTTGCTTTCCTATATCCCAGATGAGACAAGCTGCCACTCCTCAAGTTTTTGACCTTGTAGAACAGAGAGTCAAAACAGAAGTTATAATGACTCTTGTATTGTTCTTAAATGTGACCAGTTATTCTAACTCAATCATGTACTTGTCTAGAAATCAATCCAATATTGGAAATAACAGTCTTCATTTGGAAGGCTGTTTCTGGATATTTTCAGTTAGCTGCAGTTCTCTGATGATATGTTAGCAAGAGATAAAATTGGGACAGGATCTGGATTTCAAACAAGTGTCAAGTTAAAATTACTTTTGTTTTTTCTACAGTATATATTGTAAGTTTCATTGATTGTACACTTTCTAATTGGGTTAGTGTGTTGAAACCTGGCATGTCTGTTATTAGGGTCTATCAACTAGCTTTTGTCTTATTGCCCTGAGTATTACAGAACTTTGTTTTTCTGAAAAAATTTTGCAAAGAAGTGATTTAGGGGCTTGATTATTGCTGGCATAACAGCTTTAATTACATTAATTGCTAGCACCACTGCTTCTACAATTGCTTTTATACAAGAAGTTAGGATTTTTGTTAATCATTTAGTAAAAAATGTTACTAATATGTTGAGTATACAAGAAGATTTACATAGGCATTTGGAAGATTGGATTGATGCTCTTTATCCTATTCAAATTATTGGAAGGAGATTCAGAGTTTAAGAGTAAGGAGCCATCTCGAGTGTCATGCCAAATACCAGTGGAGTTGTGTTACTTCTAAAATTTATAATGATAGTCATTATAATTAGGAAAAGGTTTACAGATACTTGCAGGGTATTTGGCATAATTCCAACACCTTTTTGGATGTTTTAGTTTTGCAAAGTGAAATTATGTATTTAAAGAATGCTGCTCTGCTAAGCTTTAATGCGGCAGATATTGCTGATTTAAATATCCAGAGCTTGAGGTCAGTATTTCCATTTTGATCAAGCAACAAGAATGGCATATACAGCTTGATTACACTAGCTCTTTTTGTCTCAGGAATACTTTTATTCCTGCCCATCGTGTATAAGCTTGTCTTTAATAACATCAATATGCTGGCAGCCAAAGTACATGACTTGAAACTGAAAATGGACCCCCAGACAGAGTTATTAATTTAACGGGCTGACAAGCCAAGGACAGGTAAAATTCTGCATAGAGCCTTACCAACCTAAGAGAGAAGTGTATTGCTTTTGATAATGCATATTCCATGGCTGGTAAGGAAGGCATTCTTATCAGAAAGACCTAAGACAGGCTCAGTCTTGTTTATGAAATAAAAAAGGGAGAGATGTGGAGAGCTTTGGGGGCTACATGGCAGGAATCTGGCAATGGCCAAAGACAAGGAAGTAGGCTTCAGGCAGGAATCTGACATTAGGCTAGAACAAAGAAGTAATTTCAGGTCAGAATCTAAATCTTAGGCTAGAACAAAGAAGTAATCTCAGGCAGAAACCCAAATGTTAGGCTAGAACAAAGAAGTATTTTCAGACAGGAACCTAAAATTTAGGCTAGAACAAAAAAGTAGGCATAAGGGACAAAAAAAGAATTTGGGCTAGGACAGGGAAATAGGTTCAGATATTTTGGTCATCCTGATAAGCCATTAGAAATAGTGATCAAGGGAGTTATCATGGCACTTTGTTTATTGCCTTGCTTGTTCTTTGACTATTTGCATCCATTGTATTGCTAGTTCCTCAACCTTGAACTGACCTTAATACATGCATGTAATTAAAATGATATAAAACCAAAAAGGGATGATGAGGGATTGGATATGGGTTTATTGGGGGGAGGGAATGGGAAAAGAGGATAACATCTGAAATATAAATAAATAAAATACCCAATTTAAAAAAAGTCTTATTCTTGTTTTTTAGCCATATTAGAACAACAGGGCCTGCTACTTTTGAATTGCTGAGATCTAGTGGAGAAATACTATTCCCAATATTGTTGATTGTGTCTTTGTGCTGACATTTAGGCATCTAGGATTAAAAAGATTGTAATCCCTGGTGTTCATACCTGTTCTTGTCATTGTTGACTGGATGTTTTGTTCCTTGTGTTCTGTTTCCTTTCTTGTTGTTGATGATTGTGGTGACTGTGTGTTGCCTCGTAAGAAATAGTTCTAGGATCCTGATAGGTTTTACTATTTGGGATTATAGGCAAAATGTTTTTCTGGAAATTGGACATTATCAGAATTGAGAAATTCAAGGTGATTCACGAGAATATGCTTGGCCCCTGGGAATCACAGCAGAAGGTCTGCTATACTACTGGGGATGAAACTATGGGGTTGGACTTTAGGAATAAAAGAAGAGGTAAAGTACGCAGTTAGTCTACTTTCTTCCCTGGTCAGAGTAGTCTGCTTATTTCCACGTAGTGCCAGCTGGAGCTTGGGAGTGGGATAAAACAGTGAGTGGAGGGAGGACAAATAGGAGGAAAAGATCTGTGTGATCTACTGGAGATGGGTGTGGAGAGAGAAGGAAGTTGGCAGCAGGTAGCCTGCTGTATAGCTGGAAATGAGACAGGAATGGATTTGGAGTAGCTGAAGGGGAGGTAAAGATCTTCAGTCAGCCTGCTTTTTTGGTCAGAGCTATTCTTTAGTTCTTCCATTCATAAAAGCCAACCTTCAGAATTGTGAATTCAAAACATAGAATCAACAAAGCTAAATGAATGGTAATCCCCAAACAATGGTGAGCAGTCTCTAAAATTATTAGTTTCTCACATTAACTCTTCCCATTCAAAAACCACTTTCTGTCTGCTACAAATGTGATTCTTAGAGTGTATATCAGCAACTGCCTGATAGGATTGACATAGCTTCTTTTTTATTAGTACACTCTGTACACTTCATTACCTCAGAGACCTTGCTCAGAATGAGACCAGCCTTTGCCTTTGCTGCCTTGGTGAATTGAAAGCTAACCAAGCTGAGAGCTAGATTAAGTGACATGGAAATTTAACAAGATCGTAGGTGCTCTGCTCCTGAATGAAAATACCATGCTATGAACTTTTGCTTCATTCTTATGCAGTAGAGATCTATCATATATTAGAGCCCAAGAGAAAGTGAACAAAACAATGGAATTTTTATGCAGCAATGATTTCTTTCCCTTATTGTTTACACAATGGAAACTCAGTCTTAGATTAATACAGATCATTGTCAGAGTAAGATAAGAATAATTTTGCTATTGCTCTCCAGTTTGGAACAGAATAGCTTGCTTATTTTCTGAGATCAGGAAACAGTACTCTAAATTTTAAATCAAATTGGGCTACTATGAATTGAAAATAAGATTTTCTCTTATTAATTTGGATGTGGCAGGATTCTTCTTTTTCTTTTTACTTTTTTTATCATTTGCAATCTAATTATTCTATACACAAATGAATGTTCTTTAAGATTAATCCTCCATGAGCCAATACCACAGATGATTTTAGAAGTAGCAGAAATTAGCACAAATGGAAGTTGTCATACTGGGTGTTTTAAATATTCATGACAAAGTCTGGTTATTTAGTTTCCCTACACTCCTTAGTCTTGACATATATATTTTTCTAACTGAATGAGTAGTTTACTTCTCAAGGAAGAAAATGAGCAGTGGAAAAGAGGTCATATCAGTACCCTACATCTATCTCCATGATTCCTCTGTAACAGCAATGAACTCTTTTCTTACATAATTGTTAAAAAAAATAACATTGCTGTCCATTAGCCAAATAATTACATTATAATTCTTATACAACTTTGCAGAATTGAAGAATTTTGAACACCTTTATTCATCTGTGCTAAGTCTCTATAAAATAGATTAAAATAGAGTGTTAGATTAGATCTTTTCTATTGCTATGATAATACATCATGACCAAGTCAAATGAAAGAAAAAGGGGTTTATTTTGAGCTTCTGGTTCCAGAGGGATACAGGTTTGTCGTCATCACCAAGGGGAATCATGGCATCAAGAAGCATGCTTGGTGGGATGAACAGCAGAGCACTCACATCAAGACCTCAGGGGTAAAAAGAGATTGAACTCAAAATGTTCTGCATCTTTAACTCTTTAAAGCCCACCCTTACCTCACCTCTAGCAAGACTATGTCTGGTAAGCCTACCCAAATAGCACCAGTATTTAAGGACAAAATACTCAAATTCTAGCAACTGTGAGAGATATTCTTACTTAGCCCATCATAAATTATATTGTTATTTTCTTATTATTTCGAAGAGGGAGCTACTCAGTTTTCAAAAACTTGTCCAAGACTTGGGATAGAGGTTGAGGGAGACTTGATTTGTCTTCAATCTTCCTATGTCGTGCATTGTAAGTAATATCAAAAGAACTGACCTACCTACCTATTTGGGAAAATGATGAGTTTATGACAACTATCATTGATATTGTGATAATTAATTTTTATTTTTAATATGACTGTATTTAGAATTAGCATAGAAACACACTCCTAGATGTGTTTGAGGGTATTTCAGAAAGGTGAAACTGAATAAGGAAGACTTATCCTAAATGAGGAATGTGTCATCCAGACCAAATAAAGAAAAAGGGAATGGAGAATAATTCAGCTACCTCTGCTTCTTAATTTGACACAGTGTGACCAGCTGTTTTGTGCTCTTGGAACCATGCCTACCTCATCTAGATAAACTGTGCCTTCTTCAAAGGAAGTAAACACTTCTTTCTTTAAACTGCTTTTGTGGATATTTTGTCAAAGCAATGAGAATAGTCTGTGCAACCCTGGTGGTGAGTGGTGTTTAAATGCCATTGATTCTCAACAACAAACAAACAAACAAACAAACAAACAAAAAAACATTCTATTTCCCTTGCAATGTATCAAACTCTTGGAGTTAAATAATTTAGAAAACCTTTATGCTATAGAGCAGTTTAAATTTGGTTAGAAAAGCTCTTTTCTTTGAATTTTACCAAAAACATTAAGTCACTCAATTTTTGTGTTCTATTGCCTTTCATGCTTGGTTCTTCTTCATTTTATTCATTTATTTTATATCTCATTGGTGTTTCTCTTCTTACAAACAATAAAATCAAGTATTGTTCTTGTTAATAATAAATCAAGTATAGTAGATTTTGCTACTGTACATAGCAAAATTATGAAGAATGAACACATCTCTGCTCTTCAGCTAATCTCAGCCTCTAGTTAGTTGCTGTACTGGTTGGTTTTGTTTGTCAACTTGACACAAGTTCACATCATTAGAGAGGAAGGACTCATTGAGAAAATGCTTTTTTCTCCACTAATAATCAATGGGAGACAGCTCCAACTATTGAAGTGGGTCTATCCCTCAGCTGCTAGTCCTGAGTTCCATAAGAAGGCAGGCTGAGCAAGCCATGGGAAGAAAGCCAGGAAGCCATACCCTCCATGTCTTCTGCATCAGTTCCTGACTCTAATCTCCAGCTTAAGTCCCTATCCTGACTTTTTCCAATGATGGATGATGATTCTAAAATGTAAGCCAAATAAATCTTTTCCTCCCTAACTTGCTTTTTTGATCTTTGTGTTCCACCAAAACAATAAGACAATAACAATAAAACAATAAGTTTATCTGAATGAATTAGGAACATTTATTTGGCATATAAACAGTACTCAAAACAATGTTCCTAAACTAAGATTTGCATTTGTTCAGCGGTGCAGTGTATTTATGCAGTAAGTTTACTCTGCCAACTTTATGTAAATAGAACATACAGCTGATGCAATTACCTGCGAGCTCTAGTAGGGCTGGTCTTTTCTCCCCATTTTTGATATACTGCTAGCCAAGCTTAGGAATCACAAAAATTACCACAACTTCTGTATGGTGACATACCACACAGGTGTCACTTTTTCCTACTTGCAAGTTATGTCACCTAAACTTACTTGAGTTTTACATAAGGGCCATGTTCTTGTTATTACTGATTCTCCTCATATCTATCAAAGGCATTTACATACAGAATAACAACAGCTCACCCAGTGTCTTCATGATTGTTTATATCCCAAATAAATGTTCCTGGTTTATTCAGATAAATTTCAAAACCATTTTTGACTTTTTCCACAGAATAGCACATTTTGCCAATCAACCAACAGTTTTCCTGATGAGCACATTGTTACTGAGCCTATCGAAGTATCTAATCCAACATTAGACATGTGAGAAATTGGTGAGATAAAATATTGTCTGATTCCATAGGCAGTGCTGGCTCATTGTTTACAATGAAAGCAATGACAGCACCTGATTCAGAGTGTAGCTCTCAAGATTATATCTGCACAGGCCAAGCTTGCAGTACAGTGCCCTGGAAGCTGCGAGATGACATAGTTTCAGTCATGCATAACTCTCCTGATTCTGTGCAGTCACTAAATCTGAAACAGGACAGCAACACTAGGGTGAAGGAGAAAGGCAATGTCAGGCTGAAGGAAAAGTGTGATGTTGGGTGATGTATAAAGTCAGCATCATGTGAAGGAGAAGAGAAACATCAAGGTGGAAGAACAGGGTACTTTTTATTAATTAAGGATTATGGATTTCATTTTGTATCCAAAGTGAATCAGTCCAGAAATAAAAAAAAAAAAAGACAGAAAAAAAAATCAAAGAAAACACAATACTGATTCTTCAGACTGTAAAAAAACAAAGTTGCTTAACTCAGTAATAAAAGGTCAAGCAATTTAGTCATAAAAATTGCAGTTTTAACTTACCAAAGAAGACACATAGATCCAAGAAACTATACAAATGAGTTCTCAGCACCAGTAGTCTATAGAGAAATACAAATTTAAACCCAGCGAGATGTGCTCAGATGAGCTGATGTCCTGAGTTCAACCCTGGAATCTAACAGACAGAGAGAATATCTGATCTCCACACATGAATGTGCATGCACACGAGCATGCACATGCACACACTGACATGCCTACATACCAGGGAGCTAACTGGGGAGGATATAGAGTCATGGAAGAGGGTTCATACAACTGAAGCAATAGCAAGATGCAACAATTCTTTTGGAAAATAGTTCTGCAGTTACTTATAGAATTAAACACACTTTCACTATAGTGTCCAGACACTCTATTCTATGACATTTGTGAATGAGAAAAAAAATGTACAGTCAGGTAAGTACTTTAAACAGATATTCATAGCATTATTTATAATAACTGAAACTATAGAATAACTCAAATTTTCACAGACAAATATTTGAACAAAACAGCATTGGGCATACCTATAAAATAAAATAAATTATAAAAGAGTACACTAATAATATACTCAATAGTGTGCATAAATGATTCAAAAAATACATTAAGATGTCCATTACAAGGCATTCTAAAAAGCTCAACAAAAGGCATAACAGTGGTTCCTTGTTTAGAAGTGCATGTCAGGTTAGGGGAGAGAGAAGAGAGTGACAATAAACTGGAAAGGTAAAATGAATAATGAAAACCCTTTATTATGTTGATGATGGCTTATATATAC
>JANHMN010000016.1:32846394-32929011 GCA_030674055.1 Rhabdomys pumilio | reverse complement strand
TTTTGAGAATAGATTACTCCTCATGTATCTTACAACCATAAAACATGATTTCTTATGAATAGATTACCCAAAGCCATAATATTGGGGTTATATATTTCTCAGTCCCTACTGGATGAGATCCCTTGGGATAAAGTATTATTTTATAACATTGACTTCTTATGATTATAGCAAAAGATATAAAGGATAGCAGGGATGCCATAGAATTTTGGTAATACATGTAAACAAACTATTGAAGTTCACACATTAATAATAACTTAATTGTACGTATTTGTTCTAACTGCAATTACTTGGGAAGGGGGAGAGCAAGCAAGACCTCTGTACAACACCACTCACATGGTAAGGCTGCAAAACACAAAAATCAGATTCTTCATGTGGGAGCAATTTATGAGACAGATGTTGATGCTGTGGGCACCAAATGATCAATAGATCTACAGGTGATGAAATCTCAGTGAGACATGGGAGCTTTAATGGAAGAAGTCTCCCGGCAAGGTGATTTATTGTAAACACAGAAATTGAGCCAAGAGTTTTGCTGAAAGAAATAACTGTGACCCCCAAACAATCATGGCTTTTACAATTGGCTTTAGTTTTTTTTTTTTTTTTCAATTGCAATTGAAATCCCTTTATCATGATTTCTACACTCAATACCTAAATGCCACAAAATCCTGCTGGCGCTCTCTCTCTCTCTCTCTCTCTCTCTCTCTCTCTCTCTCTCTCTCTCTCTGATTACTTAAGTCATTATTATAAGTTATTATAAAAATAATCAAAATCCAAGTCTCTCACCAATCTTCCCATGTGCGGCTCTAACTAATATTTGGAGACATTTTTTCACTTATTGCTAATTTTTATAGTCTGAATATCTTTGAAAATTCATGTGTTGAAATAATGACACAGTGTGACAGCTTTAAGAGTTTGGGCCATTGGGAGATGATGAAGTCATGAGATAGGAATGCTTTGAATTGGACTAGAAGCCTTATAAAGGGTTTGGCTGCAACCAGCCAGGGCCTTTTCTGCCTTCTGCAATATGACACTGCACTAGCAGCACCTCACCAGAAACAGAACTCTGACACTTTGATGGATTTTCCTTCTTCCAAACCTGCAGTAAATAACTTTCTCTTTACAAATTACTCAGGCTCAAATACTTTATGACAGCAACACAAATTCATTTAATCCTCTGCTTAACAACTGTAATGATGAAGAAATGCTTGTCTTGAGCATGTCACGCAGCCCTTCACCTTCTGGCCTCAGCTGACATCATCTCCCGGCTGACTACAGTGCCTTTATTATCTGTGCTCTAGAAAACTCAAGTCCTAGAAATCTTCTATATGCTCGCCACACACTCCTACTCAGGTATATATATATATGTGTGTGTGTGTGTATCTTATGTATATAATATATACATAATTTATATTATATAATATATATATTTTATATAATATATATTATATATATTATATATATAAGATATATATAATATATCTTATATATATAGTTTTTGATGCATGTAAATATTGTTTTCTAAAGTATCTACCTGCTGCATTTCTATTCACCCTTCATGGCTCAGACTAAACAACACTTCATTATAAGGATTCTGTGATGCTGCAAGTGCTCATTTAGTCATAAACATCCATGAGCATGCATGCGCACACACACACATTTATAAAGCATTGAGAGAGAGAGAGAGAGTGAACATGATCAAAATACATTAATACATTGTACAAACTTCTCAACTAATTAAAAGAAAGTCCTTATATGTTTAAAAGTACATCTTTTGTTGTCAGCAAGATGACACAGTAGATAAAGACACTTGCCAAGAAGGCTGAAGAATTGAGCTCTATTCTTATGACTTGCATGATAGAAAGAACATGTGCACACACACATTTATACACAAACACACACAATCGAGTGATTGATTAAATATGTTTTTCACACATCACACACACCAGTTTTCTCCTTGCTTCTCACAATTCACATATTGCAAAGTCATTTAAGAGGAAATAGAAAGAGCATCCTAGCCACTGCTTTGGACTTTCTTAATGTGAGAGCTTTCCACTTAGTAAATATGAAAATCAATCTTGATACAATCTCCATGAGCTTAACAATTAGTAAGGATTTGTCAATTGGAAATCTGTTTTTGTGTAAAATTTTCAATGATGTTAAATTTTAAAGAAAATTCTTAAGACCATGCCACTGAATTATATACCCATGCATACTTTGCTTTATTAATTTTAATATATGTACAGGTAATCAATTGTAGAATTATGTGCCAGAATAAATTTACAAGGCCTCAGTTAATGAATATAAAGGTTTTATAATAGTGCAGTTACTTTTCACAAAACAAAATTATTTAGAAACTGTTGTGGCTGTTTTCTTTCCATGATAGAATTTTCCCAGCGGATTGCAGAATTTGTGTCTTCCTATGTTGTCTGTAAATAATGAACTTACTGACTTGGGCACATTGAAGAAAGGGCAATTGACTCTCTATAAAATGTAGAACTTGTACAGAGTTGAGATTCATTAAGCATTTGTCAAACAAATTTTCATTTACATAAGCCAGTGTGGAGCTACTAACTCTAAATTTTATAGTAGCTATATGAAAAACTTATTTCTGTGAATTTTCAAAGACAATTTTTAATATCAACATGTTTTGAGATAAGGAAAAGAAGATAAGTTGACATTTCAGTGTAGATTTGGCTGTGTTGTAACAGTTCCAAGAAAAAAATTATAAAAGACAAATTGTATCATTAGAATCTGTTTAGCTGGCAATATCAGTAAAATAATGCTAAAAACTATTTATAAGGATCAGTTCTTGCAAGGACATTGTTATGGCACAGATGCATCACTATCTTGTAGCTGTTGTGTACAGAGAGTACCAGCCACAAAGCAGAAATATGGGTCTCTTTCCAGGATTCATGGGGTTTTGTTTATTTTATTTATTTATTTTTTGTTTTAGGTGCCGAGATTTTTTTGTTGTCATTGTTTTGGGTTTTTTGTTTGTTTTTGTTTTGTTTTGTTTTGTTTTTTGACAGAATCTCACCAATCTCAATTGGCCTGGAACTTGCTATATGACCCAACCTGTCCTTGGTCTCCTGATTTTCCTTCCCCAGCCTCCCATGGCTCGCCCTTTTACAGTAGCTGTCCTCTGTGAAGTATAACATGAGATACACTCACAGGACACCACACTAAAACCTCATTGGCAAGAATTCATGGCCAACACTTAGAAGTATAATTTTGTACTATAAACATGCTCTGCCCTATTCTGTATGTGGGGTTTTGAGATATCAGTATATGAGATCCTTTATACAAAGCCTGTTTTGGAATTTGGATATATAAAGATTGTGTGAACAATTATACATTTCAATACTGGGCAGACAAAACAATCTTATCTTGTCTCAATTCCTTGGGAAGTAAACTGAGAACACAGAACAGGAAAGTAGGTGCTGTTCTAACATTTGGCATTTCTTTTACACTGCTGGTTCTGTGCCCACTTATTCCAAGAAAGAATAGATAACTCCTTTTTTCCTCATCCCAGCAGACTTGCTACACTAACTGTGTGGTTGTATGATCAGCAAGAGTGGTGTGTGTGTGCAAAAGACATGAAGGAAAGAACAAGAATTATTCCAACAGGTAAAATACAGAACATATACTATAAGCTAACAGAACAAATCATTGTGAACCAAGGATGATGCTGGCAGAAGTGGCATGTTTTCCTCAGATCTTTAGTAGTTTCTTTTCTCTTGCACCCATGTATGAATTACCCTACTTTACTTTTCTCAAAATGAACTTTTTCATAAAGAGTCCCTTGGGCTCCTTGGCTTTTCTTTTTCATATATAATTGGATATTTTATTTACATTTCAGATGTGATCGCTTTTCCCCATTTTCCTCCCATCCAGGAACCCCCTATGCCATCCCTTCTCCTCCTGCTTCTATGAGAATGTGTCCCCACCCATTCACCCACTCCCACCTCCCCACTCACAAATTCCCCCAAAACTGGAACATCCAGCCTTTACTGGACCAAGGACTTCCTCTCCAACCTATTCCCAACAAGGCCATCATCTCCTACATATACAGCTGGAGCCATGGGTCCCTCCCTGTGTGCTCCCAGGCTGGTGGTTTAGACCCTGGGAGCTCTGGTTGGTTGGTATTGTTACTTTCCCCATGGGGCTGCAAACCCTTTCAGCTCCTTCAGTCTTCTCTCTCACTCCTCCATTGGGAACCCCATGATCAGTTCAACAGTTAGCTGTGAACAACTGCCTCTGTATATGTCAGGCTCTGGCAGACCTCTAAGGACACAGCTATATCAAACTCCTGTCAGCATGTACTTCCCGGAGTCTACATTAGCATCTACCTTTGATTACTGCACATGGGATGGATAACCAGGTGGAACAGTCTCCAGATGAGCCCGACTTCAGTTTTTGTCCCACGCTTTGTCTCCATTTGCTCCCATGAGTATTTTGTTACTCCTTCTAAGAAAGATCATAGCAGTCACATTTTCTAAATTGTCAAGAACTGGCATTTTAACTTAACAAAAATATAATAAATGCCTAAGTTATTTTAAGGTCACACAATAGAATTAATGTATTTAGATCAAATTATACTGCTAAAAGGTATATGCTGTGATAAAAATCAATTGAAACTAATGTTTTAAAGTAATGAAATTTTCCTAATAATTTGGCATTGCATCTGAAAGTTTCAGATTTTAACCAAGACCATGTTTATGAATGTTATAAAATAAAAGTATAGACTCTAATAGCCATCTTTCTGGAAAGATCCATTATCTGTTAGTCAATATTCAGGGATGCATCACTCTAAGCTTAACACTTGTTGAATCTTTTATAAGTTACAAGACAAATTAATCTCAAGTAGGCATTTTTAATCCCTGTTAATTTTCTTCATATACCATTGTATTTGGGTTTCAGTCGCAAAGTTCACATCAAGTAATGCCAGGAAGAACTGGCCCAAAGGCATCAAAGCTACTGAGAATTCCATTTTCATATTTTAATGTGTTGCAAAAGTAAACTGGGGTTGATTGTATCTTTGTTAGTTTATAAGGAGAGAATAAAAACTTTGAAGGCTTTTTCTATTAGCATCTTACATTACTACTGTTAGGCAACAAGGGAAGTAAAAGCCTAGACTTGGTGCATTCATTTTTCATCTCAAAAAATAAAATTCTTCCAATCTGTTATAGATGTATCTCAGAATCAACAGATAAAGCAAATAAATAAAAATAGATGCTAACTATGAAAACAGAAAATATATGAAACCAGTGAAACTGATTTAAGTAAACTAGAATTAATCCTTCTATTTAACCTGTATATTCTCAGAACTCTTGTTTAACACGCAAATAGATTGCTACCAAAAGACTATGAAGAATTATGTACAACAACTATTTACATCACTGTCAGAAACAGTATGAAGATTCCCACAGGTTTATGTTCTAGTTGGTCAGTATTCTATTGGATTTCCATGACATGAAATAGAATTATGGAAAGACAAATTTTTGAAAGAAATCTTCAAAATTACTATTTCACACATGATTATGTTGTCAACCTGAAAAAAAAAGAAACTTCTGATTCATTATAAAAATTGCAATTCCACAAACTTTCAGTATTCAAATTAAAACTGTAAAAAAAAAAGTCAGCTTTCTTTATTGGTGTGTTTACATGCTTGCATGCATGCATGCTTTTGTGTGTGTGTGTGTGTGTATTTTCCAAATACATAAGTATAGTTTACTTGATCCATATAATGTTATTTGTATGTACATGTTTTCAGGTCTGATCATATATGTAAACAGTAATCAACAGTAAATGGTAATTTTAATAGAATCTTTCAAGTGAGAAAAGTCATTTAAAATAACAGAAATATTTTTTTTGTAATGGAATGCTTTTTGTTGCAATTTTCTTCAGTGAACTTTATGTATATTATCCTTAAATAAGATAAAATTGTTTTTGTTTTGTCAGAAGATGACAAACCTGTCCTTAAATTTGCAGTGGGATAGCTGTGAAATTGAACTCCTGCAAGAACTGATTTTTTATAATTCTGTAACAACTAAATCAATATGAGAATTGAAAAATAAACTAGTGGAATAGAGAGAGGATTGATTGTTTGAGAACTTTGTATTAATTACAAACCTTATTAGTAATCACTGGATAGTAAAGATGACAGTGAACAGGTGGAAAACTCTGACAGGTTTGTATAAATCAAATTTTTTCTATGTATAATGTCCCTCTCAATAGAAAGTAAAACTATATCATTAAGAGAAAGTGTCTCTGGTACATAACTGTAATGTTAAGATAAAAATACATGAGGTACATGAATAAATAAGTAGCATTTTTCTCTTAATTTAAAAAAATTAAAAGAAATTAAAACACATATTTATCACCAGAATATCTGGATCCCACTAAAAGACATTTTTTATTTCTTACATATTCAAGTCCTAAAATTTGATAGTGAAATATTTTTAGGGAACAGTACAGTATGATTTTGAGTGCTTTAAGAGAAAATTTACATAGTGGGCACTTTGGATGATTAGATTTGTCCTCTTGTATTTATGACGGCCATGAAGTAGAAACTGAAGTTTCTACCTAAAACCACAGCTACATTAAAGATTGCACACAGCTGATAACTAACACCACAGTGTTTTGCAGAAGCTGGAAGTGTGCAGGTCAAGTATTTACTCAAATAACCACCGTTTATTGCCCACCTCTGTGTGTGACTTAACCTCCTCATGATTATTATATAACTCCTGTTGGATTATATAAACAAACTGTCGGCTTCTGTCAATCCTATAATTTTACTAAATGTTGTATAATAGAATTTGAGATTTCATAGCAGAGACTTCCATGCATATCTAACCTGCATTCAATATTTCTGCCAATGTATTTGAAAAGTGCTTTGAGTTAAGGCTTTCTTAGCATAAAACCAACATGAAACATGAAACTCTCTAAACCTGTTTTGTATTCCTGTATCATAGTCACTTGTGGTTCAAGTACAAATTACCCCTTATTCTTTTTGAGACCATAGCTGTGGCTTTTCATAGACAGAAGCATGCTTCCATTTGAATACTGAGGCACGTCCCGATGTATCTGTGACTTGTGACCCTGAGTGTCTTGCCAAAGAGCAGTGTAGCACAAATAAGGTTTACTTCAGGTGCCTGGGAACAAATCTATGTGAATGATGTCAGAAGCACAGACAATTTGTTTACAGCCAAATAGGGTACACAGGAGAAAAAGGAACAGCTTCTGGAAACCGAGCTTTTAGAAGCTTCATGGCACAGTAGAAGGAACACTGCCACAGTTTGAGTTTTTGTTCTTGCACTTTGCAAGATCTCCTGGGAAGAAAGATCTGGCTTTTACAGGTCATGAATTTTTAGTAAGGTCCATGGCAGATCCCCATCCTGATATTTCTGGTTCTAAGATTCAATCCCTTTGGCATTTTAAGAAAGCCCACCACATGTATTTTCATTTTTGAGCAGGTTGTATTTAGGACTACTCTTAAATGGCTTGTGGTTTTAGTTTCTTGAAGAATTATAAAATAAATCTGAGTTCTTTCCTCCAGTGATAGCTGGAAAGGAATGCTAGTCTTTCTATATCCTACTGAGTCTTATAGAGACATTTATTTTTATTATCTCAAAATTGGTCTGTCCTTTTCTGCTGTTTCATGACAGGTTTGTAACCACCTAGCTGGCAAGATGTAGTAGATACTGTTTCTCTGGCAGACATATAATAGCTATCTTGTTCTACCAATAGGTTAGATGACAAGATATGAATGAATTCCCTTATTTTGTTTTCTTATCTGTATTTTATTAGTTGTGTAACTAGAGCTCTGCTCCCTAGCACATAGACAAAACTAAGAATAAAGTTTTTAAAATGTATTTTATTCAGAGAACTAGCAATCAGAGAAGAAAACAAATCAGCACCCGAAAATGTCTGACATCTTCTCTTTAGCTAGCAGGGAAACAAAGTCAGTCAATTATTTCAAAGTTTATTTAGTCTCTAATTGAGTACAGCGGTCAGTCTTGTCTCTGAGATTTAAGGTTTAAGAATTTAAGATCTAAGAATTTAAAAGTAGTCTCAGAAAAAAAGTTCAAGTATCATTTTTATTAGAGTTTGAAAAGAAAACAACGAGGAAGGCAAGATGAAAATCTTAGTAGCGGCAGGAAGAGAAATGAAGAGGAAAAGAGAAAGTTGTACCTTTGGATTTAAGGTTCAAGTAAACCAAATATTACTCAAAAGAAGTCAGGAAGCAGCTGCATGGCAAAATGGGGTATGGATAGCATCAGAGAGAGAGAGAGAAAGCAGAATGTTAAGGAAAACTGAGTATTTGTGTTTGGACAATATGTGAAAAGATAATAAACATAAATAAAAGCATAAATCAGGATTTTTGAGTTGAAAGTTGGAAAAGTGGGAAGGCTTAGCTTTGCTGAATGGTACAGTCTTTGTCACCAGATTCATCAAAGGAGGATCTCCTGGAAGGGATAAATAAAATCAATATTCTATCCATCTCCTTAGCTTGCCTTCAAGTAAATCATGCTTTCTATTCTACAGTACCTGTGGTATGGTGATTGACAAGCTCCATTGAAGAGCCTACTATAGGAAGAAACAATGTGCTTCCTTTGAGTAATGTTCTAATCTTTGAGACAAATTAGAATGTCATACCTGTACCCAGAACTGAGACTAAGTTAGAACCTAGATTCCTTCCTTTTTCTAGGAGGAAGCTTTTCCTTAGTAGACCTCAGTGAAGTCCTGGTACCTCTACATTTTATGTCCTATGGAGTGCACTTGTGACATTCCCTTTTTAGTATTGCATGGAATATTAGGCAGTGTACAAAGCAGATAACTAGAAACCGTACTCAGTGGACTCTAATAACAAAAATCCCTCCGCTGTTTTAAAGAAATGTATACATTTATAATGAGAAAATGGGCATTTTGAAAATATTAAAAAGCAAACTACTTCTTTCCTTCAGAATTCAATTTATTATAAATGAACAGTCTTAAAATTTTAAGTGTCTTTTGTCTTTAGCCTTTAATTGGTTACAAAACCAGATAAAATGTACTCAAATATTATCCCCAAATAGCCCAGTTTTCTGACTTCTATTTTCTATGATTTTAGTAAATATTAACAACATATTAATATTTTGACATATGCTGTAGTATTTTAAAACTTGATAAATATAAAAATCTTATCATACAAAGACTAAAACTTTTTGTCACTATTCACTACAAAGAAGCAAATCTCTAGTTGGTAGAATTTTTACTACTTAGCAATTACCTTGAAATTGTAAGTAAAAATCTATCCCTACATTCATGGGACAAGAAAAGGCATATGCCAACTTAAAAGTTGATAAATGAATTTTTATTATATTACTATATAAGACTGCCATTTAATACTATGGTTTCACTAAAGGAGTATGATAAAGTATTATATGCACAATAAATTTACTTGTGATGTTCTTGTTGTTGAAACACATTTCTATATCATGCTGTGACAATAATCCAAGTCTACACTTAAGGACTTGACAATTAACATTACCATTGAGATAGTAATTCATATTTTCTTTACGTTTTTCATTTGCCTCTTATTTATTTTGAAATGAACACATCATATTAGACAGAAAGAAGTAAGAAAATCATATATTTCAAGGCCTATGAAAGAAGGAAATCTCTAAAAGAACTTTAAAAAGTTATAGAAAATATGCTATAAAAAGTTGTAATTCATACCTAATACAGAAGTTCCTGAGTGCTCACTGGGGACTTGAGTCTTGAAGGTATATTTTCCTAACTCAAAGGAATTAAGAGCTTAGAAATTTTTACCAGCTGCACGATAGATTCTACTCATCTGCTTTAAATAGGAAGCCTTTAAATTTATTGTGTATAAGGCATTCACCACAATGCTGTTTGCGGAGCCATTCCTTCCAAAGTACATTTTGATGTTGTATTATTTTTAGTTTGCATAACAACTGCAGACTATAATTAAGACAACTAAAACTTGTAAACAACATTAGTTTTCTGTAATATAATGTTTTATTTTTGTCACATGTACAACTGAGTATCCACAGCCTATTCCCAGAGCTCCTCATATCTTTATAAAATTTTTGTTAATAATATTTTCAGGAATTATTCCTTACAGCTCACTAGGGCTGCAACGTTCAGGAGCCATCCTCCAGAGCTTGAGAGCAACAACTTTGTCCCTGGATACTTCTTGCTTTACCTTGTTTCCTAGGTGATGAACTTCTTACTATTGGAGAGTGACTGTTGCTGGATCAAGCTATGTGTGACCACATTGTTGATTTGCAAACTGCAATGTTCCAAAACTCCATGATGGGTGTCTTTCTTTTTTTTAGTCTTGACATGAAAAATGCTTGAACTAGCCATCAACTGACTGTCAGAAGCATGGGAAATGGAAAGAAAATAGAATTCATTTGACTTGCCACAAAAGTTACAGTTATTTATAAAGTTCAGGCATCTACTGAAATACTGTGGGGTGATAAAGCTCAAATTCTGTTAATGAGGAAATTGTGAGTTTAAAAGGAGGATGAAGGAATTTGCATTAAGATTGGATCAATGCCAAAGGCTTTGTTTAAGGTTCTGCAGAGAGATTATTTTAATCTCATCAAAATGTGCTCAGTACCAGAGAAAGAACATCTCTATTGCTCTTTCCATCTCGAATATTTTTGTAGGAAAAGCAAATAGTTAAAGATCAAACCAGATCAGTTCTTTTAAGATAAGAAAAGCTTGTTCAATAAAATAATGCAAGAAAGTCGTCTGGTCTTTAAATGGCACATTTATGCCATTTAAAACATTATTATTTCAAAGGCAAAGATATCTAACATCTTGAGGGCATTTTATATTTTTCTTTTCTAAGACACCCGGGAACCATTCAAATTACGATAGTCTTTCTAATCTACTTTTTTTTTTGAACTCAGAGCATGTATCCTTGATGTTTCTGATGTTCTCTGGAATAAGAGAACTGCAGGGAAGCTCATGTTGGATGACAGAAAGAATGATGGTTCATTTTCACTAGAAGATTAAGACTTCATTATTTTGGTTGTTCAATTCTTTTAATTTTTATTCTCTGAAAATTTCTTATATGAATTCAATGTGTTTAAATTATATTTATACTCCAAGTCTTTAATCTTCACACATATCCTCTCCCATCCTCTCCCAAATTTATGTCCTCTTTCTTTATAATAATCCATTGAGTTCAATTATTGTTATCTACATGCATAAGCCACAAGAGCATGGCCAAGCTACCAGGGTCCATACCCCTAAATAAAATAGGCTAGCCCTCTCTAAATAGCCATCAACAATCAATAGGTCCCAATCTTGGGATAATAACTCACATGTCCCACCCAGTACATGTTGAAATGTTGATTGGCTTGATTCTGCACAGGGATTTACAGGCAATCATAGTAACTGTGAGTTCATGGATACAGGTGCCCTGTCATGTTGTGTTTTACCGCAGTCTTCCCAGAACTCTGTCTCTTAGATTTTTTGCTCCATCTTCTGGAATTTTCTCTGAGCCTTGTGATGCGCTGTGATATAGATGTCCTATGTATAGCTAAGTCCTCCACATACACTTTGTGTTTCTGTGCTTTGACCAATTGTTTGAATCTCTATATCAACCCATGTCTACTGCACAAAGAAAATTTTCTGATGTGGGTTGGAAGTTACAGTAATAATCAGATTTAGAAGTGAGTATTTAGAAGGCAGTTTGATATTATGTCCATTTTGCAAAATAATAGTGGTAGAATCAACACTGGAGCCTATGAACTTCCCCAACACAGATTTTTGACAAGATCAATATCAGACATGAGTTTCTTCCGTTAGGACATACCTTAAATTAAGGTAATATCCATTCCTTTATTATACATGTAAGTGTATCTTGGCAGGCCTGTTATTATTGTAACTTGCAGGATTCACAGTTTGGAGACCATTGATGAGTTTTCTCTTTGAAAAGCCTTCATAGCACCTTCCAGTATTATGAAACCCATCAGGAAGTTTCTGGATCAGTCCTATCTTGATTTCTTCAAATCCTCTGAAAGGATCAACCATGACTGTGTGTTTCTAAGACTAGTATATTTTAAACATGGATACTTTAGTTGACATTTTAAATATTTTATAGCGTAAGTACTTGATTGTCAAAAATTGTCCTTATAAATAATTTTCTCTATAGGATAAAAGAAAATCAAAAAGCAATAACCATGAATCCCACTTAGAAGGTGGCAAAAAAGCATTGTGAGGCAGAAGTAAGCAGGGACATGGGTGGAAGATGGTAGACGAATAGGGGAACAGGATCAAGTATGGGGAGAGACAGGGGAGAGGCCCTGAGAATCAGGAGAATGAATGGAAATATACACCTACCAGGGTGGGGGATGGGAGTAGGTGAAATCTCTAGGAAGTCCCAGAGACCTGGGATGGGGGAGGTTCCCAGTACTCAATGCAGATTACCTTAGCTGAGATGCCCAACAATGGGGATATGGACACTGAACAGACCACGTCTAGTAGCCGAACTGGACGTCAGTGGAGGGATGAGGATATCAACTGGTCTCTAAAATTTTCAAACCAAAATTGGTCCCTTCTTAAAGAAATGCAGAGACAAAGGTGGAGCAGAGATTGAAATAATGGCAGCCAATGACCAACTAAACATAAGTCTCATCCTATGAGCTGTCACAAATCCCTGACACTATTAGTGATGTTATGTTTAGACATGAGCCTAGCATGGTTGTCCTCTGAGAAATTCTGACCAGCATCAGACTGAGACAGATGCAGATACCCATAGCCAAACTTTGGACAGAGGTTGGGTATCCCTGTGGATGAGTTACAGGGGAGGAAAGGAATTGAAGGCCCTGAAGACAGGGGGAAACCACAGGAAGACTAACAGTGTCAACTAACCTGGATTCCTAAGAGCTCCTAGAGACTGAGCTATCAACTAAAGAGCATACATGAGCTGGTCCAAGGCTCTGAGCACATATGCCACAGAGCTGCCTTATCCGGCCTCAACTGGAGAGGATGTGCCTAATCCTGCAGAGATTTAATGCAGCCAAGTTGAGGAGGGAAGATATCTGGGGGGACACTCTCTCAGAGGTGAAGGGAATTGAGGATGGGGGCAGCATTTGTGATGTAAATCTATAAATATTTTTTGAATAGCACTAAAACATACATTCAGAAAAAAACACAAAGAACAAAATCAGCATATAAAAGTCAGCTACAGTTTTGTATGCTAATAATAACCACCTGAAATGAGAAAGTAATCCCACCTGTAATAGTAACAAATAGAATAAAATAGTTAGAAATAAATTGCAGAGTTTAAATATGTATACGGTAGAATCTACAAAATGTTGATGAAAGAAATTTTAAGTAAAAACAAATAGAGAAAACATCACAAGCTCTGATTGGGAAATATAATACTGCTAGTGTCCATACTACAAAATAACATCTACAAAATTAGCTACATGTCATGTTCCATTATATTTTCATATTGAACATTGTTTTAGTGAATAGCCATGCATGAAATATTATTAATATTTTATAGGATAATAATAGAGTATAATAAAATGTAAGATAAAATAACACATTAGAATTTGTCAAAACAAGCAAACAGAGGAAATGAGCCTGAGAGAAGCTATAGTTATAAGAAACGAGAGCTATCAACTAAAGAACATACACGAGCCGGTCCAAGGCCCCCAGGATATATGCCACAGAGGGTTGCCTTATCTGGCCTCAATGAGAGAGGATGTGCCTAATCCTGTAAAGATTTGATGCACCAAAGTAGAGGAGGGAAGATATCTGGGGACTGGGGCGGAGCACTCTCTCAGAGGTGAAGGGAATCAAGGATGGGGACATTATTTTTGATGTTTTTGATTCATAAATATGAGAGATCTTCTCATCTTTTGATATATTCTTCAATTTCTTTCTTCAAAATTTTAAAGTTCTTACCAACTCCCAGCTGTATTGTCTGGAAATCAGCAGTTCAGTTCATAGGTTAGTAGGGAGTGTCAGCCCTATCCACTCACAAACACCTTATGGATATGCCAGTAGTCCGGTTCCATAAAGTCAGGTTAGCAACAGCAGTGACATGACCTAGCAGAGTCAGCCAGGCCTCAGCCTCAGCCTCAGCTTGAGTCAGCAAGAAATACCAAAAGGAATACCAGGAGAATTTCTCAGCTGTGCCTCTCTCAGGGAAGTGAAGATTAGTGAAGATGCAAAACCCACAAGCATTGCACAGCTAGTTGTACTAGAAAGCCAAGCTTTGTCTCCATCACTTTGTGGAGTCCTATTTATACCCTCCAAACATCACATGTCTTCCATGTGCCTTGCCTCAGCACAGGTCATGCCTCAGTACTATCTTGCTTCAGCACTTGCATCCAATCAGCCTGAGTCCTTGGAAGTGGCAACAAACTGCAGCACATCACCAAATGTTTTTGGGTGTGTTTCTATCTATGGAGTCCCAACAAATGCAGCTTAACTAGGCAATGTAAGGTGGACCAATATATGTGTGTCATTAGCAAATAATCTTTTATCATGTGTCCGTTCACATGCTTGCTTTAGCAGAACATCCTCTCTCCTGTGTCTGTTTCTGCATGGTGTTCCTTCACAAGTCTGCCTTAGCCTTTCACACCTATGTCCTCTTTAACAAAGCATTCCTTCATGTTTGCCCCAGCAAAACACCATTCATCCAAACAAATTTCCCAAGAACCCTTAAGTTTCCATTTCAATTTTGTATCCAGCTATTTTGCTAAACGTGTTTATTAGTTGTGGAAGTTTTCTAGCGGAACGTTTAGGGTCACTTCTGCATATTATCATATTATTTGCACAGAGATACTTTAACTTCTTTCTTTCCAACTTGTGTCCCCTTGGTCTGGTTCAGTTGTCTCATTGCTCTAGCTAAGACTTTAAATACTATATTGCATAGGTATGTAGAGAGTGAAAAACTTTGTCTTGTTCTTTATTTTAGTTGAATTGTTTTGAATTTCTCTCCATTTACGGCTATGGTCTTGCTATAAACTGCCTTTATTATGTTGAGGTATGCTTTGTGTATACCTCCCCCCCAATCTTTCTAGGAATTTTAGCATGAAGGGGCACTGGATTATGTCAAATGACTTTGCTGTATCTAATGAGATAATCAAGCAGGTTTTGTCTTTACTCTGTTTATTTGGTGGATTCCATTTATTGATTTATTTATTTGCACCATCCTTGAATCTCTGCAATGAAGCCTACTTGATCATGGTGGATGATCCTATGGATGTGTACTTAGATTTGGTGTAGAGAAATCTTAATCCAACAACATGGATGTTCTGGCAAGAGATTACAACCAAAGAATTTCTAAGTCTATGTTATCTGGTTGGAATACAGTACATACCTTTTATGCCTCTGGCTGGAATACAGACATGCCCTTAGTACACAGCTTTAATCTCCAATAATGAAAATAAAATTGGTTTGTAGAAGAAACCAGCCATGTCTAGAAAGTGAAGTATAATTGAGGGGCAAACAAAGGATGAATCAGAGAGAAATTTGACAGAATGAGTCAGGGATATGATATTCCCTACTCACATGAGAAAAGACAGAAGTAGGGGGTTACTTAAGAGCAGTACAGGGAGAGTGTAATTTAGTTGAGTTGAGACAATGCAGTGGAGTTCAGTTAAGTTCACTTTAGAGCAGTTCAGTTGACCTCAGTTTAGTTCAGAGCAGTTCAGGTTAGCTGAGTTGATTTCTGGTGAAATGGTTTTAGAAATATTGACATTAACTATCCTTGAATGTCTGATCAAATTTTGCATTAAAACAATTTGGCCCTAGGGTGGTGGTGGTGGTGGTTGTTATAAGACTACTTCTGTTTCACTATGGATCATAAATCTGTTTAAATTCCTTATATGATCTTTGGTTTAACTTTGATAAGTGGTATCTATTGAGAAAACTATTTATTTCTTTTAGATTTCCTGTTTGCTGGAATATATGTTTTGAATATCATTTGGATTTCCTCAGTGTCTATTTTTTTCTCCCTCCATTTACTTTTAATTTTATTTATTTTGGTATTCTTTCTTTGAAAATTCAATATATAACATACACAAACATGCAGGACACAATGAAGACGGTTATAAGAGGCAAGATCATCGCTATGAACTTTTATACATGCTAATTCCCCATATAAAAAATTCAAAAGACCCTATACTACTATCATAGTGGTCCATCTAGTAGCCCTAAAACAAAAAGATGAAATCATATTCAAAAGAAGTTGTTAGAATGAAATAATCAAATTGTGGTCAGAAATCAATAAAACAGAAACAAACAAAACAATACAAAAAAGCAATGAACTGTCTAATTTTAAAAAATCAGTAAGATTTACAAACTCCTTCAAATTAACAAAAAGATGAAGATAGAGTATCTCCTTGCATTTTTTATTAAATTTTAGTGTAAGGAACTCTCGAATAATTCTAAAGTCACACAATTAAAGAAATAAGACCACAAATCTATGTATCTCAATGATCTTCTATCCATTTAGAATAGCCATCCTAGATATGTAGTTTCCCATTAGATTTTAAATTTTCATTACCAAATACTTTGTATGAAGTTATTTACACAACACCCAAATGTTCACTATAGATGTGAACACTAGAAGAACAACCAGCTTATCCTCATTCATAATTAATGTGCTCATTATCTATGTTTAGTCATTTTCTCATCAGTCAATACTCACCTTCTATTGTTCTGATTTCTAATATTATACTGTACCTACAGAAAATTCTAAATTTCTCATTTATTTTCCAATTTGCTTTATCATTCAAATGAGTGTCATCAGTACAATAAAATCCCTTTCTTATCTGTTATTCAAATTTTCTACTAAGTGTTTTCTTTTCTACTTTACCTGATTGCTTACAGATAGTCAGCCAGCTTGAGAAGTTAAAAAAAAAGTTTCTAACCAGTAGTTACTTCTAAAGAGTGAATAAAAGACAGAAAAGACAAATATAGAATAGGATCATTGAAAGAAATCATAGTGTATATCCAGTTCAAATAATCGCAGATTAGAAAGGGGAAAATCCTTTAGTAAAGAATGAATGAAAGGGAATAAAGGGAAGTCCATGATTTTTGGTTGCAAATCTGGTGATCTTTTTCTCTCTTATGTAGTATAATTTGTTACGCACCACAAAAATTACAAATTTACTGTTTGATAAATCTGGGTCCCCCAAAAACTTCTAAGATGCCCTAAATTGGCTACAGTCCCAATAGTACATAGACATGGTCTTCTCCACTACAACAGGTGAAAGTATTTAACAAATTAGAAAGGTATAAAATTGATGATATGATATTCAACATCTTCCTTCATATAAGACTGGCCTAAGGAGGAAAACTCAGTTCATTTTTCTCTAAATTCAAACACCTTCAAAAGGTATTTCACCTTCAGAAGATGCTTCCCAGCATCCTGCTTCACTCATCATGAGAATCCTTTTAAATATAAAAACTTAAATTAGGGATTTAGGTTTTGTAGACTGGAGTGCAGAGGCTCAGAGTCAATATAATTTTAAAATGTCAAAATCAATGAAGCTTTGAGGATAAATACCAGTAATAATGGAGCTTTGTGCCTTTTGATCTGCTATTTGATGCGATTGCCTGCATCTCTGAGCATATCTTTTATAAATGGACATCCTAAGCCCCTAGATTAGTCTGACAAAAACAACAGGAAGTTTAGAAACAATTTTATGCTCAACAAAACATTGTAATTCATATCAATGGTGGATTAGTCATCTACTTCTGAACTATGACATATTCTGTGCATTTCCTTATCCTGTTCTATGTTTGATCTGATGATGCCTGCATGATGCTGTGCTCATCTAGAGAAGTCGGAGTCTTTCCATGTCTATTTACATGTAATGACAATATTTTCGTCATTGCCCAATGAATAAGTTACTCTTCCAATTGTTGTAACAAAAGACCTGGTGAAAAGGAACCTGAGTTCAGGGTAGGGAAGGTTTAGTTTTCCTCTCTCAGTTCAGAGGATTTCTGACTAGTCGGGCAGAGGAGACATGGAAATAGAATTGATAAATGGATAGTTACATTTCGTCAATAAGTAGAGGAGAGATGAATGTTAGTACTCTGCTTATGTTTTCCTCATTACCTCTTTGTTCTTCTGGGACATCTGAGCAATGCTTAACCTTCAGTAAACCTCTCTGCAAACACCCTTACAGAGATCCTCACAAGTGTGTCTCCTATGTAATTCTAAATCCAATTACATTGGAAATGAAGATTGAATGTATACCACATGGACATAAATTAAATCACAGTGCTCATCTACAGAAGATCTTTAGCCAGCAGAAAGATTTATAATAGGAAAAACAGTGCTTTCCCAATGCACATGCTTTATTGTTGGAAAAACCAGTGTTCTTGGCACCTCTTAGTACATTCTTTGACTCATGCAAAACTCTCTAAGGCAGACTCACAGGCTAGAAACCACATTGCCTATCTTTATTTAGAGCTAAAGGAAAAAAAAGTTGTATATCTACCTTTTTTCCTTGGAAGCTTAGAGGTGATATTGACATCCATCCACACGTCAACTAAGGAAAAAAAAAGTCTCCTCCATATCTCACACCTCATTCCAAGCCTGTAGTTTCCTACATTGATTCTTTGTCTTTCTCTTCTCAACTTCTTTGTTTTTATGGATGCTTGTTAATTTTGCTTCAACCTCTTTTCTTGTTTCTGTCTTAGTTTTAGAACTAAAATATAATTGTAATGGGAAATGTTTGGAGACAATGAACAGACACTGAGAAAATGAAAAAAAAATGAATTCATACTTTAAGCTAAGTCCTATGTTAAGTGATTGACATGGAGAGTTTTACTCTATATATTAGTCAGGTGCTTACTTACTAATCTCATTTTAGAGTAGAAGAAATTGATATCCAATAAACTTAACTAATCAAGGCTGGATATTGTGGCTTATTCCTGTAATTTTAGAAAATGTAAGGTTGAGTCAGGAGGATTATCATAAGATTGAAGATAGTCGTGAGTTTTGGCCAGGAAGTCCCAGGAAAAAGGCCAGAACAACAACTAATAGTAATAAATAATAAATTATAAATAAATAGGTATTAGGAAAAAATGTTGAATTCAAATTATTTTTTATTATACCAGGATATACATTAAAGCTTGCTGTTTGTAGAGAAAGAGATTAGTTACAAAACATAATACAAATTAGAGAATAAGTAACGCTAGGAAAATATATACGTATACATATATGATAAACATAACAATGTCTATATGTACACACATACACATAAAAGTATATCAATAATTAATGAAAAAGAGTCTCTGAATTATAAAGAGTAAGGAAAAGTATATTGGAGAGTTTAGAATGAGACAAGAGGAGGAAAATTATAAAATTATATTACAATGTATGAAAAATAAAATAAATAATTTAAAGAAATTTTCTCCATATAAGAATAGCACTCGCAGCAGTCTGTAGGATATCTGGCCCACATCCTTGCTAGGTCCTTAATAATTTTACATTTCCCAAGTCAATATCCCACTTGATTTTACCATGGAAATGAAGACTTCTATAAGTCAAGTCATGCAACACAAACATAGATATCAACAGTTCCCAGATATATGTATGCACACATGTATGTATGTATGTATGTATGTATGTATGTATGTATGATGTATGTATGTATGTATGTATGTATGTATGTATGGTATGTATGTATGTATATATCTGTAGAAATTAGGTCTGGTTCTGCCTCCCAGCCTCATGCTTCCAGAAATAAGACTCAGTTCAAAATATATTTACAAATACATGCGCATACTACTCTGACTAGATCATAACTAAATGACCCAATTATTTTAATCTGTATTCTGCCACATGGCTAGTTAACTGTGCTCAGGTACCATGCATCCCTCTCTGCACATCTTTGCTACAAATCTCTTGCTTCTAACTCTATCCCAGAATCTTTTCTCCTTCTGGATGTCCCACCTTCTATTTCTTGCCTAAGCCATAAGCCATAGGATTTTTAATTGACAGGTGATCCATCCATACAATATATAAGATATTCTCTCTGAAATTTCCCTTTTTAGTATAACAAAAGGCTCTTTTTATTTCAAATAAAAAATTTAAGACAATTATAATAATTATGAAAGTATTTATATATTTGTAATTTCCAATATATTCATATTTGGCAACTTAGATAAAGTATTCTATCATCTATCTTATCTTAGTGAGTTCAAACTTCTATATCTAAATCATTTTCCATCCTAATTTGTATTATCATCCTAAAAACATCTCAAACCTAGAACAATCTTAAACCCTAAACAGTTTACTCTTATAGTAAGCTTATAGTATGACTATCTAGTCTTCAATGCCATCAGAGACCTGAAAAGGAGTAAACATTACCTGAATACCTAGGAAGCACAAGAACATAGCTTCCAAAAATTATAGAAATGGCAGAGACAGTTGACAACCTGGACAGTCACCAATTTGTTCTGTAACATTCGAGCACCTATCTTCAGCCTCCTGACACAGAATATCTGACAGACCTTTTGTAAAGCAGGAATTATGAAGTCCTTCAAAGGTAGGGGAGAAAGATGGTTAATTGGACAAGGGGGTTGTGGACCTGTTTAGAAGTAGTTTTGGGGGACTATTCCAACGTTTTGTCAGTGTATCAGCAGTCTAATCCAATAGCACACACCAAATATGAATCAGTAACACTAGCTCAATATAGTAGAAACCTCACTGCTCCCTCGAATCAGCATAAGTAAGCAGAAATGGCAAGAAGTAGCCAGAATACCACAAAAAGTTCTTTGGAATATTTCTTCCTACAAAATCACGACAAGCGAAGACCACTGAAGACCAGCGAAGCATTGCAAAGAATAGCAATGCAAGAGTGTCACCTCACTGTCTGTCGCGTTCTGCTCATACGGTTTCCAAACATCACACACCCACTCAAACAACTGCTTCAGCAAAACATCTTCTCATGTGTGTTTTAGCAAAACATCCTCTCACAAGACACAACTGAGCTTCCAATGAAACCAGAAATTTCCACTTCATAACTCAGATTGTATAATATGACTTGTTTGTATGATTTCAGAGCAGACAATTTGGTATTGAAAAACCAATTGGTGTGCTCTGTTCTTATTCCTAAATACTGGACATGCTACCTAAAATGTGAGCAGTTGTTATATTGCCTCTCCCGTCCAAGAATAAGTTCCTCAAACACTGACATAAACACTATTATATTGCTTTTTAGAGTTGTTCTTTGCTTCTTCTAACACGATGCTAATGACAGAAACTTATTAGGTAATAGTTTATTATGCTGATCTGCATAGTTTTATGCCTATTTATTTAATTATTTTTATCATATATACATGTCTGGTACATGTATGTATAATACACACATGTGAGTGTACGGGTACACATGCCTGTTTATGCATGTATTGAGGCTATCCTATTGTGCTTTTTTGCTCTGACACTGAAGTAGAAGCTCAAGGTTTCAGCTAGGCTAGATAGCCAACATGCTCTTGAGTAACCATGATGCTGGGGGATACAGGCACACACAGACATGCTTAGCTTTTCATATGGTTGGTAGGGAATTGAACTCGGGCCCTCATGATTGTAGAGCAGTGCTTGTCTCTTGAGCTGTCATCTCAGCCCTAACCTAGAAACCTAGCAATTTCTATTTAATGTATTTGAATTGTAAACAAATTGCAAGTAAATGTTGGCTTTGGTTCTCTTCCCTGGTCTCCACTACAGTCAAGAAGATGAGGCAGAGCAGTGGTCTGAAACTTGCCCTAGGCATTTGAAGCCAAATGGCTTTGCAGCGATGAACAGGAGACTAGAGTTCTCTAATTTTCCATCCCAGTGCTCCTCTCCCTGCCAGGAATGTGACTAGGGTGTTAAATTTAGAAGCATTAACTCAGTGAGGAATTTAAACAGAAGTTCAAACATATCTGTGGCAGTTCAGATCTATATTCTTTTTGCTGGCAGCCTGCGGATTTGGGGAATTAAGGGATTTGACATGCTATACACATTTTGCCTGCTTACGACTCTTCTAGAATTTCACTCAAGGCAACACACCGTGCTAAAGCACTCATAAAGAGGGCAGTATTCTGAGTATGTCAGGAGGAAAGAAATGAGAAGGACAATTCTTAGCATATAGGAACTTCTCCTGGATGCCCTGGTCTTCCATGTCTGGCAGAAAATGTTTCAGCTCAGCTGTACTGTTATTTCTCTAAACTGCTCAGAATAGTGTCCTATCTGTTAAACTACTACATGTTTTGGCACTGTAGTGATGGGTTTCACAAGGAAGATTATGTATGAAAGCAAATTACATATGGTTGTTAGTAAAGGTGTGAACACTGTGGTTTCTGAAAAGAAGCCACAGGTGTCTTTAATGGCCAGTCCTAGAAACCTGTGAGGTAGATGCCTGCACTCTGTTGCTGCCTTCATGTACTTGGTATGGGTTCTCTTTCTAAACTCTTACTGGGCTGAAGCAAGTACTTTTGCATTCTCAGGTCTTTTAGATCCAAATTTATCCACAGTTTTGTATAAAGTGTCACCTTCAAAAAACACTGAGAGAACTAGCAGTTGCTGTAACATTTTCAAAAATCTATCATAGCTACTTCTAATATCCAAATGCACAATCTAAGTCACTGCTTTTTAGATCATGCCTTATTATGGCCAATTTCCCATCACTCATCAGACAACAAACAAGGAGTTTTAAATCCTCAGCATCTTAAACGTAATTCCTTGTTTATTCCTTCCTGATAAAAATTAAGCATTGAATCTAAGATAAATTAAATGTAGAAAGGGAAAAGCTACAAATCTAAAAATAAATGGGCCCAAAAGACTTAGCAGAATTTGAAAGCACAAATCAGAAACACTTAATGAGACTGCAGGGGTGGGGAGGATGTTCTTGTTAATCTCTAGTAATTGAAAACTTTAGGGTGATCTGGGCAACCTAATTGACTGTCACTGTAGGATGTGTGACATGGCTATCAAGGAGGTCAATGTAATTTGGGGCTGGCTATGCAGAGTCATCATTTCTAGTGGAAATAATCTTCCTTCTGTAGGCTAAGCTTCACTCAGGAAATAGAGAAGTAGCTATCAAGGTAAATTTTAGGAAAGACATTAATAGACTACTGACCGTAACAGATAATTAGAGATGTGCAAGATGACTCCACTCTGACTTGAAGGCTTTGCAGTAACCTAGCCCAAATCAAGAGACCTTTGACATTTTAGAGTTTATTCCCTCCCAGAAGCCCTAATTCATCTTGTCAGGTGACGACTAATGGGACAGTTTCAGGTATCCATTACTGAGTTGACTTTGTGATAAGAGAGGCCTGAGAGGCTTGAAAATCAATTTAGGGTAAGAGATCTTGAGTATTTCAGTTTATGGTTGAGAAATACGCTGGTCTTTATGCATTTGTGGCAGGCAGAAGTGATCCACAGTGCAGATCTCTAATGACTTTAGAATTCTACTCTAGTGAAACTAAAGGTGTTATAGTTCCATTCAGCCTTTGATTTTAGAGCAAATTCAGATTTGTAAGAGGTTGTAAGAGTCCCTAAATATCCTGCAAGTTGTGTTTCCTATAATAGCCTCTTGAGAGTTATAAGTTATATTTCTCAGAGCTAACACATCATTATTGATTCCCTAGTGTTAATTTAAATGCATACTTTACAGAATTTCCCTTCATTGTTAACTTATATCCTTTTTCTCTGTTCCAAGATTTCCTCAAGGAACCATAGTGTGTGATTGTAACCATGTCTGCTTAGGGGTTTCTTGGTTGTGATGCTTTTTTAGGTTTTCCTTACTTTTGAGGATTTTGACATTCTGAAGAGAGCAAATCTCCAATAATCGTAGCTAAAGCAATTTGAATAACAAGAGAAAATAATTGTAGATTGTAGTTCAAGATATAAAATTTTTACCTTTCAGTTGATGATATAATTGAGTGAATTAGCAAGTAAATAAAATGAATTATTCTTTTGTGCAGATAAGTTATCCAATTATCAGTGATATTGAGCCTGGTTAAGTTCTTTCAACAGTACTGTATAGCAATACTGGATAACTTCTCAATGGAAAAATGTGACAAACTGTCAGCTATGATGTTTATCATCAATAACGATAAATGATGTTGATAGTTTGTGTATCTGACAGAAGGTAATAAAAGAGGTGGTATACCACCCAAAACTTACTGAATCAGTTAATAGAAAAATATCAATTGAAATCCAACTGAAGGACAATCAACAATGGATTTTTTCCAGTATTTGTGAAAGCAAAAGGCAAACGTACCTTCCAGTTTGAGAAGCCTGATTATAATGATCTTCCATTAAGAAGTACATTGTAACTTCTTTTACAGTTTTAGTTTTTCTTAGCATCACTCAGAAATACAGGAGAGAGTCTGACTCTGAATCTCACTAGTCAAGCTGACTCTTTCTTCTTCTTTCACTTTATATTGGTGATTAAATGAGATGTATATTAATAAATATCATATCAGTTTTCCCTCCTGTTATATAGTATCCTGGTGCAGAAGGGGCAACCTGCAACAGTTTATCAATCAGATTGATTTGATGAGACAAGTGTGTTGATCATGCAAGTAATTGAGATCCAGATACATAAGAAATTTTAACATACAATTTTTAAATCCATAGATAACACTAGTGATGAAGCTGTATTAAAGCATGGACATATTGGAGAGATCTCAAGTTTTTTTTCAGTGTCTGGTCAAGGTTCTTGATTACATATATTTATACAAGGATGCCATGAAACTATTGAATTGAACTACATTACAGGTGGAAAGAAAAGTTTTTCTTTTCTTTTTTTGTGGGAATTAACTGCTGGTCTGCATCGAGGAGTAGATGACAGCAAATTGACAGGAAAGCAAGAAAATTTGACATAATAGCAGGATGGGAGCTGATATAGGCTAAGTTAGCAAAAAAACTAGATGCTTTTGCCCTAGGTTCTTAACTAATGAACAGATTAACAGAAACCCACCCTAAACGATTCCTAAGAAATACTGAATTTAAACTCCTGTTTACCAGGCCAGAGTCCTTCTGTTTAGAGCATTGTTATCAACACCGCTACTTGGGGGTCTCACTTCGGACCTAATGGTATACAATCTCCAAATGCTATTCTTTGTTTCCTTTCAGTTCTGTTCATTGTGAGTGTATATTTTATTTTTTACCTGAAAGTCGTCATGTTCACAGTTGCTTACTTTACAGGATAGTTTTCAGATGATGTTGGTGACAAGAGCGTGAGGCTTGCCATGTTCTTTTCATGAAGCCCACTCATCAGCATGCACTTCAGCACTGCTACTAAAATTTATTTTGAACTAATGAGCCATCTGTAGTATTAGTGAGATATCATTTTCTTAATGTAGTAAACAACTGAATAATAAAAGTAAACAAAGGTAATTTTTCATAATATTGAAATCCCCTAGAATTCATATACATATACGTTGAAAAGTTGTGAATCTATTCCAGTCAATATTTCTTTCTCTCTCAGTGAATCTATCTTAGTCTCCTTGGAGTATTAATAGTAAAATTACATGATAATTTTTCCATGTGAGTTTTTGGAATTTTCTCCTAGATTATTGTATTTAGATGATGAACAGAATTAATTTTTGTAGATATCATTGGGAATTTTACACTGCCATCTAGTGATGTGCAATCTCAATTGATAGATGGTTGAAGAAAACTAGTAACTTGTCTGACAGATCAAAACAGTGGACTTGAAGTTGACAGACCTTTGCAGTAGTCAGAGAAATGCCCATTTCGATAATTCTTAACATTTAAGGTAAAGACACTAATTCCTTGTCTTTTTCAGAGTAGAAGCTTCTTATTAGTGTAGGCTTCCTTCATTTTTGTTTGTTTGTTTGTTTGCTTTTTAGTGAGATTTGTGTTCAATGACTCTTGACTCTCATTTATTTTGGGGCGCTTGTGAGAGTGACTAATACTCACTGTGTGTTCGCCATTTGCCCAGCATATTGTAAGTACTTTTTCTGTATCATTTTATTTCATTTTATTTTATTTTAGGCTTAGGAAGGAGTCACCACTTTGTCTCTCTTTCACTTAAATTTATACAAAGAGTAAATGATCAAGTTGTGATTTTACACCTATTCAGGCTAGTTTCAGAGACCATGTGTTAACAAAAAAGCTTCTATGCCCCGCTTCACATTCTGCAGCCAGAGTTTGAGTAGACACAGACACACACACAGAGATACACACACACAGGTACACACACACAGGTACACACACACTCCTTCCTTACATCCTGTACACTCCCCACACCACCCCATGCTCACTGTTTCAGTCACTGGTGACCTAGAGTTATCTTTGCATGAGTCACCACATTCCTGTTTGGTTTATACATAATATTAGTTTGGCTTCACGTGACTTGCTTTGTTGTCTTGGTTTCGTTTTCAGTTTTTTGCTTGTTAGTAGTCAGAAGGTGGTAATAAGTTGCCATATTAATTATAAAAATTTGAGCTCTACTCTTAAAATAAAACAAAAAGACATCAACTTAAAAGATGTTCTTTGTACATAAATGTGTCAAATGTTATTTTTTCCCAAGAACATACAGAATATGAAGGACATACAATAGGTGGCAGTAAAATAACAAATGTGGTACTAAATCTTAATTGTTGTGGTTTTTTTTTTTTTTTAAAAGAATCAGTCACATTAGCTGAATTATTAATTTTGTAACAAAGGAAGTAATTAAATTGCATATTTCTTACAAATTCAAGGCACTTCAACAGTTAGTCAACATCTCTATTAAGTGACATCACATAACTCAGACATCTAGAAGAGGAGCCAGAGATGTGTGTTTGTTGCATGGAGGAGCTCAAAGAGAGGATGGCAATGAACCTGTAAATTTTGTGGTGACAGGACTTTGTCTTTGTGTTCAGCAGGGGAGAAAAAACAGCCCATAGTCCAAAAAGATAACTAAGTAAGAAAATAAGCATTTAACAAATAAAATAAATAGGTGCTGTGATGAAAATATTCTTTCCTATTCAGAATAAAAGGGCTACTTTAGAAATCAGCAAAATGAACAGGTCTCCCTATTGTTTTAAGTTAGAGTAAAAACATTACTATTTTATCATTCTATTTGTTTCAAAACTTTATTCGATTGACTTTAGTCCACTGATATTACTACAACAAATGGGACTGTCTGTGGATTATATAAACCAGAAAAGTGTCCTTCTTATAGTTTAAGGACCTAGGAAATTCAACATTGGGGTACCAGCATGACTGGCCTATTGAGTGGCTGCTTTTGGGTTGCAGACTATTAAATACTTACTTTTTTCTTATGTGGTAGAAAACAATACATGTGATCACTTGGGTCCTTTTTTTAATGACATTAATCCCATTTATGAGATATCTGGTCTAGTGAACTCACCACCTCCTAAAGCACCATTACTTTGGGGGTTACGATCTCATCATATAAACCAGAGGAAGAAGCATGCGAACAGTTGGACTACAACATCAGTCGTCCCTGTTCCTCACCTTCAAAAACACAGCTGCAGAAGACATAGACAAATGAAACCTGACCATATAGAGTAATGATCTGTCTGAGACATCAAACTTTGATGCCTTGATATTGATTCTCAGTCACCTGTTCATTATGCAGCACAAGGCTCTAGAATGATCACTCAAGAAATCTTCATAAAATGAGACCTCTGATGGACAGTATTCCCCTCCCTTAGCAGGGTCTCCTTCAAAATTTTCTCCAGGGTTCTCCATAACCACCCTCGACTGAAGTTCACCAAGCACAACTTCTTCATATCATTAACATTTTGGAGCCTCATACTGGCACAGATGTGAAAATTATAAGCAAGATACATAATTAAGGGGCTTACAAAAGTCAGAAGTAGCATTTTTGAAAACCCTCCATCTGCTCTGCATCTTTCTCTGTCAATACAGTGCACTTTAATTTAACCAGGATATGTCAGGTTGTATCCAATATCATCTACAGTTTGTAGATTTAAGTAGGAGGTATTAAATTAATATATTTTAAATTAATGGATTATCACATTGAATTATACAGACAATATTCTAAAATTAGCAGCTGTCTTAGTTGGAGTTTCTGTTGTGTGATGAAACTCCAAAACACCGTGATCAAAAGCAAATTGGGGAGGAAAGGGTTTATTTGGTTTACATTTTCATAACCACTGTCCATCATAGAATGAAGTCAAGACAGAACCGCAAACAGGGCAGGAACCTGGCACAGCTGACTTAAGGTCATGGAGGGTTACCACTTACTTGTTTACTCACCGTGGCTTGCTCATCCTGGTTTCCTATAGAACCTAGGACCACCAGCCCATGTATGCCACCACCTACAAAGGGCTGAACCCTCTCCTCTCCATGCCTAAGAAAATGCCTTACAGGCCTGCCTACAACCTGATCTTATGAAACAATTTACTTAATTGAAGTTCCCTTTTCTCAGGTGACTTCGGTCTGTGTCAAGATGATATAAAGCTATCCAGTGCATACCAATATTTTAATTTCTTGTTGGATGGGATAGGTTTTATGAAACAATATGGTCAAGAGTAAAACGTTTACTGTGGATGTATGTACATTGACCTGGGTTTGTTGAGTGTCCCAGCATTTAGCTTATAGAGCGAAACAGCCATTGCTTTCTTAACTAGAAATGTCTGAAATTATTTACAGGAGAAAGGAAGACATCAAGAGCATAAGGGCAGAGCACTGTGGGTTCTGAGACGTTTGGGTCCACACAAATGGTCAGTCTTGGAGGACAAGAGATTGATCAGAGGCCAGAGGCTGATTCACAAGTGAACTCCAGGCTCCAGCAGATGCAGCCTAAGTCACTGGTAATACTGGGCTGGACTCTCAGTTCTTGATCAGGGAAAATTTCCAGACTGAAATTCCATATGATACCAAGACAGGGCTCTGCTTTTCAAAAACAAGGAAGGATTCCTAATTTTAAAACACCAGAATTGGGGTATGTGTTAGGAATGAGTAGAGGTAAAGACCTTTGAATGTTTCTGGTGGTGAATACAAATCAAAGTACCTGATTTGCTCACATCCAGATCTGTGAGAACACATTTTCCCATGGGTTTTCCTGACCTGACTGTGGGGGAGGTGTTAGGAAAATAATAAAAGGTCAGGAAGTTGTGAAAGACCTCAGCATGGAACTGTGAGGAATGCTAAAAATTGCCTTCGAAATTAGGTTGAACAAAGTGTTTTGTTACATTGGAATGAAAACATGACAATTAAATCCACGTCTTTGTATAATAACTAAAAATTCAATTAAAAGAAAATAAGTAATAACTAAAAATAAAGATAGAATTTGGAATTTTCAGAAATCAGAATCATGCTAATAGGTGAATACGATTTAAAATACCATTGATGAAGAATGCAGTAAAAGCTTAGTTTCATGAGTTAAATTTTATGACTCAAAACAGTCTTCAATTGGTGATGTAATTCCTTCTTTTCCAAGTGGAAAGGAGAAAGAAAGCAGTGGAGGGCACCTTCAGAAGAATGTGGAAGTGTTAATTGCTCTTCATAAAGGCAAAGCAAGGGAGCCATTCCGGTTGTTACAATACGGCTCTGGGGTGATTCAGCAGTGAAACTGGTCCCTAGGGTAGAACTGAGGGTTGAAGGTCAATTCTGATTTGGTCGTTTGGTGCATGAAAAGCATGCTTGGAGCCACTTTCACTCTCTGCATCTAGAAATTGACTAGCCATGCAAAGGGCATGATGCCCTCCACAGTAAGTGTTACCCCAACCTTTTAGGTTCAAATCTCCATGCTCCTCCAGTTCTAAAGGTTAGAATTTAGGGCTCTCTCTCAGAAGACAGTACTTGAGTCTGCCGGCATATATTTTCCTGAAATCAGTTCTGATCTAGAGAAGTTTCCCCTGTGTGGTGGTTTGAGTATGTCTAGTCCAGAGAGTTGCACTATTTGAAGGTGTGGCCTTGTAGGAATAGGTGTGGCCTTATTGGAGTAGCTGTGCCACTGTGGGCTTGGGCTTTAAAACCCTCATCCTAGCTGCCTAGAAGCCAGTTTTTCTCCTGTTTGCCTTTGGAGGAAGATGTAGAACTCTCAGCTCCTCCTGCACCATGACTGCCTGGATGCTGCCATGCTCCCACCTTGATGATAATTGACTGAACCTCTGAACCTCGAAGCCAGCTCCAATTAAATGCTATCCTTATAAGACTTGCCTTGGTCATGGTGTCTGGTCACAGCAGTAAAACCCTAAGACACTTTGTTTCCAACACAGTATTTATTATTCATGTAGTTGTACATATCTGCATGCAGTATTAAAGTGGTGTTTTAGTCAAGTTTGATCAGGTCCAGCATCAAATTCATAAACAGGTCTTACTCTCCAAGTTGCTGAGATTAGAGTTGCCTGCCTACCATACCTACCCCTTCACTATCATTCTGTCTGTTTACAACTTTGTCTCTTTCCTTATTGCTTGAGGTAGTTGTGCTCCAACTACATATGCTGTTGATAATGTATTTCCAGTTATTTCTTTCTACTCATCTCTCTGAGAACTTAAGTAATGTTGTGGGCTTTTTTTCTTTTTCTGATTGAAAATAGAAGAAAACATGTTAATAAATAAGAGTATGTTACAAGTTCATCAGCATTCTTAAGGACATGTTTTTATTGACCATTGCTGAATAGCTTTGGGTGAAGGCTAAAGGCAGAACTCATTTTGTTCAGTACCTTTCTCTGTGTCCTTTTCTATTTATCTAACTTCTATCTTACACTACGATAATCTCTGAACTTTCTCCCGACTCCCTCCTACCTAGCACATCTAAAGTCATCTTTAGGGAAGGAGCTGTGAGTTTTAAGATAAACAACCTTCACAAATGCTCAACTTCTTTTTCTTTTCTTCTTTGTAGCTGTAATGGCTAATCTTGATTGTTAACTTGATTGCATTTGGAATCACCTAAAATTTGAGCAGCTGGGCACTCCTGTGAGGAATTTTCTTTATCTGAGTACTAGAAGTAGGAAGATTGGCCAAAATCTAGGCCACAGTTTTTGGTGACATCCCAAATAAAGGACAAGCAAAAAGGTAACGTTTTGCCTGCTTGACCTCTGCCACTGGCAAATTCATACATCTTGTTCCTTTTCAGTGTTAAGACAAAGTTCTTCTGGATTTGACAGACTGAAGATCAACAACTCTCTAAGAATATGTTAGCCTCCAGTGCCAGGTTGGACTCCAGTGCCAGCCTGTGGACTGAACAGCCACTAGATTTTTGGACTTTGTTATGAAATATTCACTGCTAGATCACTACTTTAGAGAATTGTGACTAATATAGTAGCATAGAAAAAAATGAGGAAACTCATTTTAAAATCTCAGGATGCTAGCAGCCAACCATTGGACTGAGCAGAGTCTCCAATGGAGGAGCTAGAGATGGAACTGAAGGAGCTGAGGGCGTTTCAGCCCCACGGGGGGAAGAACAGTGTCAACCGGCCAGACTAGACCATCAACCACATAGTACACATGGAGGGACTCCTGGTTCTGGTGGTGTTCGTGACAGAGGATGGCCTTGTTGGACATCAGTGGGAGGAGTGATCTTTGATCCTTTGGGGGTTCGATGCCCCAGTGTAGGCAAATGCCAAGGTGAGGAGGCAGGAGTTAGTAGGTGGGTTGAGGAGCACCTTCATAGAGGAAGGAGGAGGGGGATGAGATATGGGATTTCCAGAGAGAAGACCTTGAGAGAGAATAACATTTGAAATAATATATAAAGAATATATACAGTAAAAAAAATTCTCAATATATTACATATGATACAAAGGTCTCAGAACTTAAAAGTATGTGTCTGGTCTTTTGTTCAATGCGTTTAATTTCTGCCCAAGGCTAACACTTGTGACTGTAGATGTGAGTCACTTCTAGCAAGTGTAATGGTTACACCAGGAGATTCATAAGGACCCTGAAGATCTGTACTGAGCTGTAGATATGAGTTAAGGATATTCCCAGGGGATGTTCCCAAGTTCAGAGACCAAGTAATCCCTTGGTCTTTATGCTGGCTAATATAAACATATGAATGAGACCTCTGGCATATTTGTAGAAAGCAGTGAAAATCCCTTAGCTACTCAAAAAGTTGGAAGCAATAAAATTTACTTGTATTTAAATGAATAAAGTAGACAATAACAAAGTTGGTTACTTGACACTCCTCTAGTCTCTGAATGTATGGACACTGTGTAAATCCCCTACACACACACACACACACACACACACACACACACACACTGCTAAGAATGACTTGCTATGAAACTTTATTTTCTACTACTAACCATGGATCTAAAGGCCAGTTATGTAAACAAAGAAATTAAAAAGCGTAAGGCAGAGGTCATCCCGGGTTACTTTGAGATGCTAAAGAAGCAGTCTGTAATCATCATAGAAAGCTGATGTTTTGAAGCAAGAGATTCTACAATTATTGATACAAGAAATAAAATAATGTTGTGGAAACAAGATCTTTGTTCTAGATATAGCTCACTATGAGGACAAAAGGTGTTACATTTGTAAAGGAGGAATGGAGCCGGGCGGTGGTGGCACACCACCCTCCCAGCACTTGGGAGGCAGAGGCAGGTGGATTTCTGAGTTTGCGGCCAGCCTGGTCTACAGAGTGAGTTCCAGGACAGCCAGGACTACACAGAGAAACCCTGTCACGAAAAACCAAAAAAAAAAAAAAAAGAAAAAGAAAAAGAAAAAAAGGAGGAATGGGATTCAGTCAAACCTGTTAGGAACTGTGAAGCCATTTTCTCTACTTCTCCCTATTGGGAAATTATTAAAAAGGCACAGTGGGCCAATTTTTGGCCTCCTTCTCACACTGGGTGATAATATACACTGTACTCCTTCTTTTCCCACTCCTGGAATAGTTATTCATAACAGTAAACTTAGTTCATCCCAGAACTTGTAGCAAGAATAATCAGCAGCATTCATGTTTATATCTCTTAAATTTTAAAGCTCAAAATTTAATGTTTTTATTGTGGTGTTTAAAAAGTAACTTCATTGCTGCCTTCCTGGACTCAAAAGCTGATAACAATATTAGAAAGGTCTTCCAGAAATCTATGGTGACAGTGATTATCACTGAAACCTGTTTCCTATGATTCTCCAACATCTCAGAAGTCTACATTCAGGGATAGTTCAGACAATTTGGTACACAGCAGAGTTCATTGGTTCATAAAACTCGAAAAATCCCTCTATCTTGATATGTCTATTCTTCTGGTACTGGTACAGACACTCAGTGCACTCCAGGGATCTTAGCAAAAGGTAAGTAATAACATGAAAGGCAGTTGAGTCCTGTCAAGCATGTGCATGAGGCTATTTAATGAGCAAGAAATAAATGTATTACTTTGTGGCAGTAGCATTTGGAGTTATTTACTGTAGCATTTTGTTTTCCTAAATCTGTTCCCTTGAGCTGTACATTAACCATAGGGAGCAGAACTCTTCTACTAAAGTTTAAATAAAGCTTAAGCTATTAAGATATAAACACAATAGTCTAAACTCATGGTGTGCACTGCTGGGAAGGTTTTAAGTACAATTCTCCAAGGATTCTAGAACTGATCTGTATTTATTAGGTATTTGCTAAATGAAATCTTTCCAAGGAATATCCCAAAATTAGATGGTGAGAAAAGATAACAATTTCTCACTTATATTTATTATATTTACAGTAAAAAGATCAATAGAATCTAAGAATGTGCAAGTACATTAATAATTTGGATTTTGAATCAGAAGAATGTCTATCATTTAGTTCTGGGTAAGTAGAATGATAGAATCTGGAAGAGCTGAGTGAACTAAGAAGTAAATAGAGCTTCACACCAAAGAAGGTCAAAGAAGGGAGAGAATTTGAAGCTGAAAGATGCATCTTTCTGGGGTACAGAGAACGATGAATTGAAGAAGGGATGGCTGCTCATGTCTACAGATGTCAAGGATCAGGGAATGTGGTAGAGAGGAGGCACTGCTAAACCCACAACCAAGGAGCTTCCCCCAGTGGTCTGCTCCCTCCAATGAGGCCATATTTCATGAAGGTTTCACAACTTCCAAAACAGTGTTAGGAGTTCCACATCAAATGATCAACCAGGAGTCTGTGAGGGACACTTCATATTCAACATACAAGTAGTGACTAAAATTCTAGAGAATTAAGGTACTAAACTTTCCATGAAGTAGAGTGAATAGAGGAAGATGTCCCTTAGTGTCTGCAATGTCCAGAGACAGATCTGAATCTATTCAAACCCACAGTCCTAAAATGGAAGGAGTGTGGAAGTAGAGTAATTGAATTGACCAAACCATGTGTATATACATACATACATACATACATACATACATACATACATACATACATACTTTGGTGACATAAATTTTAGGTCACCTGTAAAGAGAGTATTAAAATTATCCAAGTAAAATGCATAAATTAAAAGTCATCTGTAAATGGATAGTATATTCTATCTAGTCTGTATAAAAGATACCCAAATCTGGCATTTTATTTAAAAGTTGTAGTACTAGATTGGGCATGTTCTGAGCTATTTTAACTTACCATCCATATTTTCATTGTTATTTGCTGTATGAGTTTTGCCCTGGCTGTTTCTGTCCCATCAACTTGTCCTTAAGGCTTATATCTCCTGGCCATGCACTCATGTTCCATATGACTTCATGGCAGCCTCCTCCTCTCCCATCTTCTCTCTCCTCCCTGTGGTCTCTCCTGAGAATCCTTACTAAATCTTCAAGTCCTGCCTTTCTCTCTCTCTACTGCCCAATCACAGACTCTAGCCTTTTATTAACCAGTATCTTTAAATTAGGGAGGAAGATTTACACAACAAAGGCCAGTGTACATGACATTTCATTTGTCTGGGGACAAACAGATCTTGGGGTTCAGAACTTAGCATTTGTATACATAACACTTAAGCAAACCCCAGCAGTCAGCAATGGAGAAGTTAAAGTCTTCTTCAACAGGAAGTGGAAAACTTCATTTTGGGCTCCTTGGTGACCTTAATTTCCCTTGGGTAGCATTTCTGTTGGAAAATGACAAGAGTACAGAAGAGTGTTTTCAGGAGTCTGAAGCAGCTGGTGATGTCACCAACTTGGGAGGCAGAGGAAGGAAAGAAAACTTCTAGTCTAGCTCTGAGCTATGACTCTCAAAGCTTTTGCAAAAAGTTGGGGTTCCAGGGATGACTTCATTCCTTTACTACTTTTCTATTCAGAAGTGAAAGTGAGTAAGATATTAAGTCAAGACTTGCCCTTTGAAAATGCTGTAACTAAAGCTGTTTTTCTTTTGCATTATAACTAAGAGGTTGTTTGTAAAGAATATATTAGCAAATTAGTAGGGAAATAATTTGTAAAGCCTTGCTCTCTGTTCTTTATAAAAGCTGGTATGACATTATTGTAGTGTATATCTTAAATACTATGCACTATCAACAAATTTTTAAAATGAATAAACTATCCTTTTCTATACATTGAATTTCAATTTATATTTTAAAAACTCTAAAATAAACTGTACTATTATTAATATTCATTTGTGTTCTGCAGTAAATTACTCTTCTTTTTGCTTTGCTTGTTTAATTAATTGCTTTTGCTTTGTTTCTTTTCTTTTTTTTTTTTTTTTCGAGACAGTTTCTCTGTATAGCCCTGACTGTGCTAGAACTCACTCTGTAGACCAGGCTGGCCTTGAATTCAGAAATCCGCCTGTCTCTGCCTCCCAAGAGTTGGGATTAAAAGCATGTGCCACCACTATCCAGCTAATTAATTGTTTTTAACTAAACATTACTTACATCTATATTTTTTAACTTTATCTTATAATTAATACATTTGTACAAATAGTTTGTGTAGTTACATAAACATTACTATATAGAAATGTACTATATGAATGCATGTATCTCTCATATTTACAGTTGGCTTTTTGCATTCATGAAGTTCTATGTAAGGACAACAAATATAATATATCAAATTTTCTTTCTAAGAATTGTTATAATTTTAACAGATCAAAGATATTTTTTTATATTTATGGACAATGTATTATGAATAGTGGAAGCTATTCACTTCTCTCAATAATACAACAAAATTACCATTTCCCCTATTTTTGCTATATTTGGTTGTATTCAATTTCACTCATATTTATATGCAGTATGGCTATGTATCCTGAAGAAATATGGATGCATGTATTTATAATGCAGAATAAAAAGAAGAGAATCCAATCTGCAGCTTTGAATTCTCTCATCTGTCCATTTTTTTCTTTTTTATTATTTGGGCGGGACTTAACAATAAGGCATTAATTAGCTCATGTGTTAGATACTTCAATCATTTCCTATACTATGTGGTTACACTCTAATTATAGGAAATGACAAGGATCATTTAATGCATGCAAATTGCTCATTGCAAAGAGGAATTAGAATGCAGACTGCATGGTTATACCTTGTGAAGAAGACGGGCCAGCTGTAGAGATTAATCTTCCTGTTCTACTTCAGTACTCGGCAAGTGAAGGGCCACCTCACCCCATTACCTATGGACACATGAAAAAAATATTTGTTGAGTGATCTGACAGCAAACCTTTACTAATATACAAAAAAAAAAATCCTAATGCTATGGCTAAGTTATATTTTAGAATGTGACTGGCTGAATACTGACATGCTGTTGTTAAATAAATAAAGACTGAGTTTAAAGGGGAAGAGAAAAGGGATTTCACATACTGATGTTCCAACTGTTTCTCTGAAGACAAGCATCTGCTTAGCTGGAATTTAACCAAACACACAAATAACACCACCTCCTCCAAATTCATAAAACAAAACCAACAAAATTTCCCAAATAACAAATAAAACAGCTTCCTTTAAAGTCTTCTCTACCTTGCCAATAAAAACAGATGCAAAGTTTATTTTTCAGAAGGAGAATAAATTTAATATAAAGCATTAAACAGAAAGTCCGGAAAGCTCCCTATCTGCATGGTGGGCCAAGACTTCTAAATCTTTCTGCTGATCATTGGAATGTGCTTTCTTTTCGCTATGAAAAGTCTCACTAAGTACAGGGTTTGCTCAAGTGGGGCCAACCCAAACAAGGCTCCTAAAAGAATGACCGTCTTCAGAGAGATAGGTGAGTCCACAGTTACAAATGCTTGAAGCTATTTTTCTTGTTTAAAAAGAGTAAAATGTGTGTCAATATTGACAGACAATAGCAATAATGAAGAAATTCTGATTAAATCATCCCACGGGTTCCTTTTAGACTAGTATAAATAGTTTGCTATAATCAATTAGAATAATTAAGTCCCTGGTCTGGATCTAGAGGAATTCAAATGTTCTGCTTAGTTCAGGGGATACGTGTTCAGCAAGTTTAACATTTTAGAATGATTTTGATATTTTGAAGAATTGAAGTTTAAGGACCATTTCAGTCAACAGGGTTTTTTATTTTATTTGTTTGTTTTTGTTTGTTTCTGAGACAGAAATTCTCTGTGTAGCCCTGACTGTCCTGGAACACCCTCTGTAAACCAGGACGGCCTCAGAGATGCACTTGCCTGCGCCTCCTAGAGCTGGGATTTAAATTGGGATTTATGGCTCCAGATGCATATGTAGCAGAGGATGGCCTTGTCTGACATCAATGGGAAAAGATAAAATAAAATAAAAATAAGTAAATAAAATGTGTATCAACACCACTGCCAGGATGTCAGCCAACATTTATGCACTAAGACTTGGTATCAGAGTCTAAATTTCTACTTATTTTATGTTACCTTTGCTTATCTTTTCTAATGAAATATATAGACTTGGCGTTTTCAAGACATGAATGTTTCACAAAAGAAGAATTACAGAACAGGGTTTTCAAAAACCACCATCCATTCAGACATTCCCCAAAGGTCTCTCAGATGGGTTATAAAGATGGTCCCAGGAGCCCATACCTCTGCCTTAGCCAGAGGGGTCACTTTTTCACATTGTATACATTGTAAGATCTTGTTTGAAAAGCTGCCTTAACACATACTAAGGTAGTCAGTAATAGTTTTTTAGTAACTTATGATTAAAACAACAACAACAAAACTCAATGCTGTGGTTGTTTTTTAACCTCTGATAAAAATCGCCATTTCTGTCACTGTGAAATGTTTGTTAGCACACTTGTGAACATCACTGACGTGAGGAGCCTACAGAAGGTTGCTATCATCCTTGCAGCCATCTTGAGCCATATACCCTGACAAGAGGCTTGTTTACAATAGCCTACAACAGCTGAGCACACTCTGATAACATCTTGTTTTAGATACCCAGGATCTTCCCTTGGGTGTGTGAGACTTAAAGGTATGTGACTTAAGGGCGTGACTTAGAGATCAAATTTAGAGACAAGACTTAAAGGCATGATTTAAGGGGATGACTTAAAGGCATGGCTTAGAAGTGAGACATATAAAAGGCAAGAGGCAGACAGAAGAAATTATTAGACACTTGAGATTTGGAGTAGGCACTTCAGACTCTATACAGGCAACTAGGAATCAGACACTTGAACAGAGAACTAGGAATTAGACACTTGTACTTGGAAAAGTACTTGAGACTTGAGACTTGGAACTGGAAACAGGAACTTGGAGGCACTAGGGACTAGGAACTAGGAACTAGCAACTGAAGACTTGGGACTTGGACTAGGAAGAGAGACTGAAGAATAAATGGGATTGAATCACACTCTGTCTGGTCTCCATTCTTCGTGTCCTCCCTCACTCTCTCTCTTGCTGAACCCGACCCACAGACTGGAGCAGCTTGGGGCAGTGCAAGCTCTAACAACTTAGCCCCCAAAGCTTTTGGCAGTACGGGTTCCAACACTGATAGAGCGGTCCCCAACATTTTGGCGCCCAAGCGTGGGGCAGTGCGGTTCTAACACACTGACATTCAATATTATTATTTTCTTCAGTGCCCTTGAGCTTGTTGCCAATGACCTTCTGTTAAAGAAGTTGGTAACTAACTTTATTCTCATAACCGATATCAATTTCATGAGCTATTTCTTCTTCATAGACATGCTGATGAACTTTAAAACCACGATGGGCAACAGGCAAGAGCAGGTGAATAATGAAAAGTAAAGAACAGAATTAAAATCAATACTACAGTTTAGAATCCCTCACCATTTTCCGTGATGAGAAGCTTATTTCTTCAGTGTCACAGGATCTGTGACAATAATATCAAAGTCAACTCAAGACAAGATACTAACTGACAAGGAGTAGCTGTGCCTGAGACTAGAATTTCATTATGTTGCTCAGTCTAAAGTAATATGCTGAGGACGAAGGAAAGGTAGTTGGAATGGTAACTGCCTATTTTGAAACAAAATATTATGAATATGGAATATGAGTTTGGTGGAATATGGAAAATATTGAGTTACTTCTTTAACAGTTTCTATCTTACAAATGTGAGCAATGAATCCAAGTTTCAAGGAGAGCAAGAAAAACTAGGCAATTGCTAGAATTACATCAAGAAAGTACCTTAAGAAATATTTATAGCCTTGCATATAGGTGTGGAATTGTTTAGAAGGAATAATAGAAAAACTACAACCATTTTATAAAATTTCTTTTATTTTTCAGACTTATTGTGTTGAATGCAATGTCAAACTTCATTGTTGTAAAAGGAACAATTACGCTTTTTTTTTTTTAACTAGTGAATGGACATTGTTTTATATTGTTTCAAGGTCTGTGTAATTTTTCTGTAGCTGTGATTAAAACATCTGGCTGAACACAACTTACAAAACGACTAACCATTTTATTTGTTTCACTGTTTGAAAGGTTTCAGCCCCTCATTGTGAGAAAGGTATGGCCAGTTCACAGTTAACCCCTTGGCAGCCAAGAAGCAGAAAGAAGAGGGGCCAAGGACGAAGCACAATTTTAAAAGGAAGAGTCAAATGACCTGCTTCCTCTCATTGGCCTCAACTCCAAGTTCCTGAGACTTGTCAAAATAACATGACTAGCAGAGAAGCCACACATTCAACACACTTCTCACAATGGACATTTCTTATTCAAACCATTGTATGCTTAATTGCACTGTAATATGTAAATACACACCACTGTCAGGATAACGCTTGGTTAAGTAGAAACTGCATATCATACTCTAGGGTCGCTGTTATTTTCATTCTGTAATGCAGCTTCTATGCTACTCTGTCAGAAGTTCTTAATTGATATATGCTACTTACTACTGCAAACTTTCCATCTTAAAGATGGAGTGAACCTTACTACAAAAATGAGTTCATTATTTGTTTGAGATAAGCCATGCAAAATCATTGAAACTATGATCTCTAATGTAATTCCTCTGGTTAAGTTACCAATCAAATTGATTTGCAAACACTAAGATCATACTTGTTATTTAGAATATGGTCACAATAGTCTTACAAAAATAACAACACAAAAAATAATCGTTGATAATTTTTCATTGTTTTGTCCGAGATCAGTACAGCTAGCCTTGGCATTTATATGACAGGTATTTTCATGTTAAAAGTCTTTGGATTAGAAATATAAAAGGATTCTATCAACACCAATGACTCCATTTTTGGATATCATAAATTCTTTACCAGATTAATAAACATCCCTCCTCTCCCTCAATCCCCCTAAAAGCCCTTTCTCCCAGATTCAGTAATCTCAGACAGTTAAAAAATAGATACTTTGTGGTTTTGCTATTGAAAGCAATGTGTGTAAATGTTTTAATGCTCTCTACGTAATTTTAATCGGATGAGCTGAACTGTATTATGAAAAGAAAATTCTCTCACAATGCTCCTATTTTTTTCCTCAGAAGAAATAAAAACTCACTCATAGATTTACAAAATACAGTTTGTGGCTGAATGTGTTAAGTATTTAAAGTGGCACTGTTGAAGAAGTGATAATAAATATAGGAAAATATTATTTTTCTGTAACAAATAAAAATATGAATGATAAATAGTATACTGAGGAAATCTTCAATGAAAGATTGGGAAAAATATATAGAGCACTGAAAAGTACACTATATGAAATAAACAAATTCAGAGAATTATGCTCTAGCTGACAAAATAACCACTTAAAGTACATGAAAAAGAATAAAACAAATATATATTCAAAAAAACTTCAAAGATTATGACAGTTGCAGAGTTGAATAGTGCCACGAAGTGAGAAATTGTTTGACTGAGTCTGTGAAGTATCAAAAATGCAAGGGAATAACTGCTTTTCAAACTCCATATGATAAAAATAGAATTTCATTGCCAAAAGAATAATATGTGAAACAAAACTAGATGTAGCATCTTACGGTTAAAGGAAGGAGTGAAATTTGGACTTGTAGGCAGATACCAGATAACTTCACCAGAAAGTATACTCCCAACCTTACAGGAAAGTAAAGCAGTCACTGTGTTGTGTCTACATAACCATGAACACAAAGAAATTGATTAATACATATTTTTCCAGGGTCTTCTAGCCTGTCAAATGTCTGAAAAGCTCAAGGCAAATCTTTTTGCAAAATTTGTGCATTACTAATTTGAGCGCTTACTGAACAAACAGGCCATTGTAATTTAGTATCAAATGTTGCATGTTCAAGTTGACTGCATAGAATAAATATCTTTCTGAGGTAGTAATATACGAAATCATATGACTGAATTTTTCTTAAATATTAGGATTTCTTTGTGCAAATTGTTCATATTAGGAACTGTATGAAGGAGTTCTCTTGGCTAAGCTAAGACATGCAGTGTGGCATTTTACAAACATGAACAATGCTAAGCACCTCAATAAAAGTACAGAGTTCTTGGTCTGAGTTAAGATGATAGTGCATTTAAACCAATGCAAGATGATAATAACCTTGAGCCCCATTAGAAGTAAGTTTCATCTTCATTTAATACTTGCCTATGATAGCAATCAAAGGATTAGTGAACCTTTAGGGATGATCACACAGAGTAAATTTCCACTTTAAATAGCAATCCCGATTTTATAAAGAAAGAGAAAGAAAGAAAGAAAGAAAGAAAGAAAGAAAGAAAGAAAGAAAGAAACTGCTTGTTTTGAGCTCAGTTATCTCTTCTTCAAAGGACAGTTTCTGTCACAGAAATGTAGCTGGACTCTCAATCACCTGTCATTTGTCCACAGCAAAATTTTGAGTTTCACCATCAACTCCTTTATTCTTTTAATACTCCCTGACTTTTGTCTCCCTAGCAACGCAATATCTTTCTTGCTAGGTATAACAATTCTAAACACTGACGTCTGCTTGCTTCCCAGCCAGACAATGCCAAATTCCCCAGTGATAAAGGGGAATGGGACTTTAAATACTGTGTTATGTTACTTTTGTCTTGTACTTTATAAATTCTGTATGCTAGGTTATTTGTCCTTGTGTATATATTCTTTTGCTAGGGGGGAATGAAATGGAGTTTTTAAAATTATTACATCCCAGGGCTTGCCATTGATTAAACACTGGATAAATATTTTAAGCAAATTATTAATAGATGGATGGGTATATCCTTGGGAAAGTTGTATATATAAGGCAACAAGATTATAAATGATGATTATGACCAAACTTGGTCATCCCTGGGATGACAATTCTAGTGTATGCTAAAGCTGGTATAATGTCACTATCAGCCACAGGATTTGGTCACATTGACTACTTTGGTGTTAATGACAATTTCAGGCAAATTCCATATAATGGAACAACTGCACACACCTTTAAAAAATACAACCATAAGGAAAGCTTTCGATGTTTAAAGCAAATAGGGTTTATCAGAATTAATAAAATTCCTACCCTGAAGTGAGAATACCATGACAAGCAAGTGGAAATGAAATGATTAATGAACGACCAGGGGAAGTGGACAGTGTGGATATGGGTACTGTTGTCTCCATTTCCATCGTGACAAGCGAGACGTACTATCTCACTATGGAGTTCTCCATGAGGGCAGCTTTTAAAACCATCCAGATAGATGTTGTCCATCCTTAACTGGCAGGTCATAAATAAATGTTGACATGACATTACTGTGTATCTGTTCCACTCCACCAGCTCTTAGATTGCTCTCATTCCTGAACATGGCTGCTCGTGACAACAAAAGAGAAAGTACGCGGAAGGCTAAAACATCTTCAGAGCTCAGCACTGGCTGGGGTGTTTCTCTAAAGAAGATTAATAGTAACTACAATACCTTTGAAATATCAGTAGCTCCTTTACCAATAAAATTACAAGAATGAGCTGGCCCTAAAAATCTCTACCGGTTTCTTTAAACTTTATTAAGATCTCAGGGTCTGAAACTGCTGACCCTGTCATTTTCTAACACGCAATGAACTTTCAAATGTTCTGGGGAGCAGCCTAGTAACAAGTTTGGTTGCTTGGTTACAAGTAAGGATATCATTGGTTTACTAATCCCTGAGACACAGTCAAATTTTGTTTAATCTTGAAGACTACTCGGTACCAGCTTACACTACTGTTAACTATATAGATCTCTTTTATAGCAATATTCTAAATTACCCTCACCTTCGATTAACAAGAAATGTACCTCTTTAATATTAGTCTATGTTTTTTGTTTCGTTTTGTTTTTCTGTCTTTTTATTTTTCATTGATATATTAAACCAAAGAGATAAATTGTAAAATAAAATGATTCAAATATTTAAAGTAAGCTGGGTCATTTTCCTAAACAATTTAGTGTCTGAATATTAGACACACACGACTTCTGAATGTTGTCAACTATAGTCAGCTTTACTTAAAATTTGTACCCTTTCTAACTCTAAATAAGAAACCAGAACAGTATTGTAAATATCCCTTTTCTAATTATTGCTTGGTCTATTTGGTATCAGAAATAGTAGCGAAAAGTTTGACTATGTGTGAGGTCTACTGATGTCAATGCCAGGGTTGTTATTATAGAGGAAGTATATGTGCAGGGTGGGATAAAGGATGGTATTACATTTTGGGGTTCTGGTGACAGTTCAGAAGGTAAAGTGCTTGCTTGCCATGAAAGCATATAAACTTGAGTTCAGATTCTCAGCCGCTGTGTAAATGCTGAAGGTAGTGGCACATGTCAGTAACTTTTAGGAGTGTAAAAGGCACAAGAGACAAGTGAGAAAACAAGATAGGGGATTCTCTGGAGTTTATTTGGTCAGCCAACTAATTTGAACCAGTGGAGAGCAATCAAAGCATGTAACTAGTATCAGCCTCATGTAAATAACGATATACGCAGACAGCACATTCAGACCATACCCACAGGTACACACAAATGCACACATGCACACACACACACACACACACACACACACACACATGCATACACAAATAGAAAGTGATTTCTTGATTAACTAAGGAAATGGAGTGGCTGCTCCCAAGGTGTGAAAGTTTGTGAAGGCAGAAGTTTGAGAATGGAATAAAAGAAGGAAGAAAATAAATTTCATAAACTTTGAGAAGATGACAATAGTCTCCAAAATCAAGAAGTATGAAAGCTTGAATTACTAAATCCTTCACATATAGGGAGGAAATAAACAGTTCCATGATCCTTTATCCTAGGAATAGAAGGTTTGAATAGAACATTGATTTGCTGTTCGGTGTTTAAAGGAGATAAAATTTTGAAAAGCTCAAAGAAATAATTTTAAGTCGTTCACCACAAATACATGATACTTTTATATCTCCAATAAAACCAACAGTTAAAGATGAATAAAGAGAAACTGAAATGTTTAAAAATGCAACCGTTTAAGGCTATGCATATGAAATAGACATTCTAACAATGTTATCTATTGTCATTGAATAAAAAATGGCATTATAATATTAAGCTCACCCTTTAACAATTCTTTCCAATCTTATCTTCTTGATAAGGTCAACTAAGTCTATCACCTATCTATATTTAACTTTCTCAGCTTCTTTATTTATTTAAAATTGAAAGTAATTTCTCAGCCTGAATGCAATAATGAAGTGGGAACTGGTTGTACTGAGGAAATGGTAACAGGGATATTGGTAAGAGGTCCATATTAACATGGGGATGGAGTCATTTTTACAGCAACCCAAAATAATTTGGACACCCAAATTACAACCAGACCTTGAAGTGTTGATAGTTACTGTAGTTACATCAAAGTTATCTTTCCCTGAGCCTTGTTGTATTATAAATAAGTACAATCACTTTCATTATGGCAAAACGGGACAGGGTATTTGGAGCTAAAGGTCAAGATAACAAATCTACGCACAAGACCCCAGGCTGTCTGTGCACTATTGACTTTGTTGCTGTATCCGCTCCAAACACATCCTGTAATAACCTAAAGATCATCAATAAAACATCTATACATAAAAATGCACAAACCTCAGCAAAGAGGAAACCCTGCCTTGTTTCTGCGTTTACTGTCCTACCTGCTTAGCAGTATTTTGTTACATTAATTGATATATAATAAAAACTGCTCTCTCTGCCAAATGATAATTCTGAAAAAAAAAAAACCATATAACTTTGACTATTCTGTTTTCATTGCTGAGCTAACCCTAGTAGTGGAATACTACCAATAGCTGTTTCCAGGAATTCCATTACAAACTGAAATAGTTCAGTATGTATAGACCAAATGAAGCAGGAAAAACAAAGGTTTTTTAAGTAGTATATTTATTCTGATAAAGCGTACTTCACAAAATATATTAATGAATGTTGCTCATTACTTATATTTCCTAGTTAATTTGCCCTTAATTATGCTAATTTTCACTGAGCATACGCAGTAAATAATATGCTGAATGAGGAGAGAAAAATTAATGGTTCATATAGAAGGGAGAAATTTACTGTCTGATATTGGTCTTTAAAATGTGATACACAGTATTTTGACAATATTTATTTTCTCCATAATTCAAAACCCAAAAATTGGTATTTACGAAACTCTTATCTACTTCACTAAAGTGAAATGTTTCCAGCCATAAAATTTCTAAGGTCACTATCCTACAATTGATAAAGTCAGAATTTTTGTGGCATTCTACACCTTTAAAGAAGCAAAGACAGTGCAAAGAGAGAACTTTGAAAAATCGGCTCTTTTTCACAAGCTTTCCCTTAAACTTATTAATGAAAGAAAAATCTTGACCTGAAGACATAGAGACACTAAAAGTGCCTTTTTTTTTTTTTTTTAACCAAATAGCACATAAGAGAATCCAGACTTAGATCACCTCACTGACTTGATTTCTCTTCATGGTCATGATGCTCCAGGACTTGTCTTTCATAAGTGTAAATGTAACTTATACAAATTTGTGATTTGCAAAGAATGATAGCTCAGACTCAAATACTACGCAACAGCAAAGAGCATTTATTGAGCAGAGAACCTGTATGCAAGGATTCACCATACTTTGTATGGATGATACTGGGTCAATGTAAAGCCTGTTAGGATAGGAGTTAGTGACTTTTACCTTTCTTTTCCTTAATTGGTTGGTTCTATCTCCAGGATTATAGGTACCTTTGTGATTGATTAGGGATCTGGAGGATTTGGGGGAATTTTGCTGATTAATTATACTTGGCTCAAGCTAGGTGCTGGGGCAGCTTTTACAGCTCTTGGATGGGTGCCTGACTGAGGTTGACTCCCACTACATAGTGGGCCAGTAGAAACAGAAACTTAGGCCTAGTTTCCCAAACTGCCAGTTTGCATACTGTCATGGAGTCAGCCTGACTCTATTTTACTCTGTCCTCTCATAAACATGGGTACATATGAAATCCCTTTGATAAGGTTTTGAGACAGAGAGAAAATTCTCTCCTGGAACTGCTTTTGATTGTATGACCGTTAAATTTGTAAATTTGTATTTAAAATAAATAACAGTGTCTCTGAAGCAAATTTGTGCTCCATCATCATTTACTACATTCTGCTTGTCTCACATTGTTCATAAAATTTGGTATCTCAACTATAATATTCAAAGTTGAAGGTGTGTGTTTAAAATGTATCTATCATTGAGGTGAATTGGAATTATTGAATGAAACAATTAGAAAATCAGAATTCACTCATTACCCAGCCACCTTGAAATAAATACTATTAAGTGAAAGTAATGTTCAATTTCTTTTATTCTTTTACATTGACATAAACCATTTATTTCCAAAATATAGCATCTACACTTATATTATATCTTTATATGATTATGCTACTATGCTAATAAATTCATGATACCATTTTATTTCATTATCCAGCTATATTCATAGAGGGTTATTTAATGTGTTTGTGATTCCTGTGAGGACACACGATTAAGCATGTATGTATGTATACATGCATGTGAGCGCATGTTGTGTGTGTTCACGAATGTGCAGCAGTTTGTGGGAATAAGCATATGTCATCTTGTGAGGACCACCTGTTCTTCTCCTCCTGTTTTGTTTGTTTGTGTGTTTGTTTTTCAATAAAGTCATATGTGTAGTTTGATATCAGCTGCACTGAGACTATTATTATCTACAAATTGTAATCAGTCAAGTGTTCTAAATACTGGTTTATTGTTTTTCTTCTCCTTAAACTCCACTGACTGAGCTTACTAGAGCATAGTCAGTTAGGGGTGTGAGAGGCAGCTATCTTCAGAATAAAGAATTGCATCAACTCTTCTGTGTTCTGAAAATTTTTATGTAGACCATATTATCTGTTTTCTGCCTGGGAAATTCAAACCTCTCAGACATGGCTGTTAAAAATCTAAAGTGGTGTTGATACTTTAGAAAACAACCTAGCACTTTAAATGTAAACACACACACTTAGCATCAGACTTAGCAATTGCATTCTTGGCCATGCTCCCAGAACAAATGAACACTTGTACATCTTCACAAAACATATATATTTTGAGTTCTTATTATAGATCTCTTATTTTAAGGCACTGACAGGTGCTGACTGTGACGACAGAAACTATTCTTTTACAACCTCTGTCCACAGTCTATCCAGTATGTATTTTCTCCATGCTATTTAGATAGAAAAGATAATCTTCAAGCATTTAAGAAACACTGTAACTGACAAGCAATTTTGATGAGACTTCATCCCTTTTTAATATCAGTGAAACTTATTATTCACTTGATTTACATATTATTTACTTGATTTACATATTTGCATATGCAATATAGCAAACTGACACTTCCCTGTGAAGAAATGTGAACACCATTCTCTGTTCAAGCTTTGAGGATTTTCAGCTTAGTGGTCAGTTCATGAAGAAATACAAAGACCACCAGACAGAACGCCTACAGTACTGACCTCTTTTACTACATTTATTTTCCTTTTCTATAGTTGGAAAGACAGGTTACTTTCCCCTTTCAGTACCAACAGTCGGTTGTATTTATTGAATGAGATCCATATATTTAGCAAAAGGAGACATTTAAATAGCAGATCCAAATATGAACAGGATGAAGAACAGACACGCAATTAGGAATTGTTTCTTTTTTTTTCTTAAAATCACATTTATTAACATGGAATTAAAACTCTGTGATATACGCTGTACTATAAAATTATTGTAGTTTTTCTTAATAGCCACTGTCAATTGTTGCTAGAGCAGTCTTTCCTGAAACTTGGGACCTTCTCTATGAATAAGAAATTATAAATCAGGATTAATCTACATTAAAATGGACTATAATCTAGAATATGTATCATTCTACAGTTGCGCTAACTTGATTCTGTGAACATATACATTTGTTGCGATATTAATCAATAGCAGCAATTCTGGACCAAACCAAACAGAGGGTTTCCAGAGAGCTATGTTTTGCACTGCTGTCAAATGTCAGCTAGAACCTGGGGCAACATTAGAAGATATGGCAGGAGAACAGGCAAGTGATTGTCAGTGCTGCTGCTCTACTTAAAAGAAGATGAAAACACATCTTTTTTTTACCTGGACACCTGACAGAGAATTAATTCACAGGATCTACAAGTGACTCTAAAATCTAACAAATCAAACAACATCTGTTTGCAAACAGATTAATGGATAAAGAAAATGTGGCATACATACATACATACATACATACATACATACATACATACATTATGAGATTTGATTTTATTTTACTCTATTCTGTTTTTCATATACTAAATTATGTCCTATAGTGGGAGAATCATTCATATGTATAACCAACATATTTAACCAACTAAAGCAGACTCAGAAAAACAAATACTGAAAATCTCATGTTTGTGGTTCCTAGATTTATTTTATTTATTTGTATGTTTAAAATACGCTGAAATGTGAACATATTTCTCTTCCGGCCACCAGACCACCTTCTCTTGTATATTCCCCACAGTTTCAAGGGTTTACTTAACTAGGCTAATGAAGTAATAAAGAAGGGACAGACACATGGACAGAGAAAAGCCACCAGATACAGATAAAGTTTGAGAGCACTGATGGAGAAGCGCCACTACCCTAAATTTGAACAGGAAAGTCGTGTTATTGCAAAGAGCTGAACCAGAAACTAGAGTTATTACAAACAAATAAACAAGGTGGCTTATTTAGCTAATTGAGGTCAAAGCATTCTCTGTAGGGGAAGAATATTCAGGCTGTAAACAACTATGGGAAGAAGTTTATGACGGAAATTTTCTGCACACACTGTCAACATCTGTACAAGGTTCAGAGGAAGGCATAGCCATCTTCTAAGCCTCAACTGAGGAAGACTTTACAACTCCCATGGGGCTGAGGCACTGGAGGTCCTTGGATTGGTCCTGACTGTTAACAGTACATATTCACATAAGATTTCACTAACTGTCCTCCCACGGTTTTCTTCTTCTCCCCTCCATTACAATCATTTTATCACAAAACCATCTTCAGTTAGATTGTAACAAACTCAGTATGAACTTGAGTTTGATTTTTCTAATGATTGTCTTCTACTTAATTTATGTATTAGTCTGAATTATTCAAAACATGAAAATTTTAAGATGAGATAAGAATCATCCCAGATGCTCACAGCTAACCATTGAATTGATTGAGGGTTTCCCAATGGAGAAGTTAGAGAGAAGACTGAAGGAGCTGAAAGGGCTTGCAGGCCCCATGAGGAGAGCAACAATATCAACAACCAGAGCTTCCAGGGTCTAAACCACCAGCCTGGGAGCACATAGGGAGGGGCCCATGGCTCCAGCTGTATATGTAGGGGAGGATGGCCTTGTCGGGCAAAGATGGGAGAGGAGGTCCTTGGTACCATGAAGGCTTACGCTGAGTGTGGGGGAATTCCAGGGTGGGGAGGTAGAGTGGGTGGGTAGTTTCATTCTCATAGAAGCATTAGGGGGGATGGGATGGGGGTTCCTAGTTGGGTGTAGTGGGGAGGGTGATGGGGTAAGAGGATCACATCTAAAATGTAAATAAAATATCCAATTAAAAAATCTTCCCAGAACTCCAACAATTTTACCAAAATATACACCAAACAGTTTAAAAGCAAAAGACATGTACCTTAGTTTAAAGGACTGGCCATTAGGAAATGGAGGTAGAAACACACTTCATCCATTTTTTTTTTATATTGATACAAGGTCTCAATATGAAGTTTTGCCTCATCTAGAAATCACTGTATAGATTAGTCAGGCCTGGAATGTGCAGAGATCCACCAGTCTCTTCCTCTAAGTGCTAGGATTAAAAGCCTTAGACAAGCAATGCTGGTATCCACAAACCAAAGCCACTTCTATTTTGTTTGTTTGTATTGATTTTTTGCGCTTTTATTAAATTATTTTATTTATTGACATCTCAAATGTTGCCCCCCTTTCTAGTCGCCCCTCCCAGAGTTCTTCATCACATCCCCCCTCTCCTTCGCTTCTGTGCTCCCCCACCCATCCTCTCACCTCCCTCACACTCTCATCCACCCCACTTCCTCCCCATCACCAGCCCCAGCAGCTGATTGAAACATATGCAACCACTAGACTGAGGTTGGGGACTCCTATGGAACAGTTACTGGGAGGATTGTTTTAATTGTTTGAGACAGGGTGTCTCCACTTAGCCCTGGCTGTTCTGGAACTCACTCTGCAGACCAGGATGATCTGGAACTCAGAGAGATATCTGCCTGTCTCTACCTCCCGAATTACATAAATTTCCCCCTTCCTTTCCTTTCTGCATACCTTTCGCTGGTCTCTTTCAAATTCTTTTTCATTAATTAATCAATTAATTAACTAATTAATTAATTAATCAATTTCTTTTTCATTAATTGTTGTTACATGCATATATAATATAGGTATGCATACAAAAATATTCCTAAATACTTTAATACAACCTTCCCACTCTGTAACCTATAGGTTATGTGTATGCTTAGAGGGCTGAACATTTAATATTGGATAACGGTTTCACATTCAAAAGCAAGGAACTGCCGTCTAAATTGAACCATGCCATCTTATTTAGTTGTACTGATGTTTGGAGAGTAGGATTTGATAGTACAATGAGGTGTATAAAATCTCTCTCAAAACTTCAGGATTCTTCCTTTTGAAATAGTAGCCCAGGAACCAGTGAAAACAGATCTTTTGGCAGATTGTTGATGGTTACTCTGTTAGGCTTTCTAACCAGTGTCTCTGAAATATTTGCTTAGTGACAAACAGGACAATAGTTCTTTACTTACCAATGGAATGCTATAAAGAAAAAGTAGACAAATATCTTTCTTTTGTAATGGCTTGGGAACAATTTTTTAGAGTGTAAAAGGAACACCTCGGTACGGTTGTTGTGCTCTTCCCGGGGAAAGGCTATTTCTCCCACTCTGCACTTCTTAGTCACCTGTAGTTCTCTGTACAGAGTTGATGCCTTGTGAGAAATCCTCCATCCAGTTTGCCATGTCTATGGTTGTTGCCTTTGCTCATCTCATATTTAGGCAGTCATTTTGGTGAAACTTCATCGGCATCACTTCTGACATATCTAAGAGACCTAATCTCAGCAAACTTCTGGATTCTCTGGTTCTTACAATATTACTACCCCTTCTCCTATAACATGAGGTTTATGTATGAGAGTTGGTTTGTTGCTCTATGAACTGGGCAGGACTGGGCTCTACAAGGATGCATTTTGATTGATTGTGGTTTTCTGTCATTGTCTCTGAAATAGGAAGCTTCCTTGATGAGGGCCAAGGACAACACTTATCTGTTGGTATGAGGACACATATTTAGAATGCAGTTAAAGATTGCAATAGTTTTATAAATTGATGATTGTAGACTCTTCTCTAAGATCCATGAGTTTTCTAACCCTGGGTGGTTGGCTAGGTTTCCAGTATATAGCATGATTTTCTTCTCGATGAGTGGTTCTTAAATCTAATTAGATAGCTATTATCACCAGAATATATGTACCACTCACACACCCTGGGGTTGTTGTGCTATGACATTTATTTTTGTAGATTATAGGTATCACAGATGAGCTCTTCTTTATTTTCAGTGGATAAAAATTAATATTTTTGTGTTTTAAGATTTTCTTACAATGCTTTTCACACACACACACAAAACCATGAGCCTTAAAAATTAAAGTTACCAATAAGTGTGTTTAGAAAGCATAATACTTTAAGAAGCAATTAAAGTATTATAACAGTCTGTTGCTCTGGGTGTTTTCTCTGCACTTGGAATGACAATACACTGAAATAAAGTCACCATGTCTTATACCCACTGGCACTTGTCAAATATTAAAGCTTATTGACTGTCACTGTCACTCAAGTGGCAGATCATCCTTACAGCCTGCAATTCTAAGAAAACAAGAATGGAGTTTCTCCAAATTTTAATCTAAAGTCACTCTAATGAAATCAACAAATAAAAAAAAAATATGCTTGGGCAGTGTGTTACAGACCACAGACACGCAGCTTGGCAAGTCTGCCCAGTTTTCTGAATTACTCAGGAAAGTATAACTTCCTTTTTATTTCTATCTTTTCTTGGATTTCCCTAATATTTTTTCTTACTCCTTCTCTAAAGCCCCTCTCCTAGCTGCCTGGCTGCCTGCCTCAGGAGGCTGACCATCCTGCTGGCTAAACAGCTTGGCTGTTTACATCTCTGCATTCTCCTCTTCAGGGGAGCTGTCAAGAGTTGGTTTGCTTGACCTGGAGTATTCCTTTTAAACTCTGACAAAATTGTTCTGGATCCATTATTACTTACTTTTCCTTTATACCTTGCTCATTGATATGTTGAAAACTACAACTGTTTGCCACTAAGCAAATATTTCAGAATCACTGAAGTCAAAGCTCCTAAAGAGGAGGCATCAACATCTGTACATGGGACTTTATCCCTGATTCATGGGCTCTTATTTCAAAAAGGAGAATCCTAAGTTTTGATGGACATTTCCTACATATCATTGTACCATCAGGTCCTGCTCTCTGAGCATCAATACTACTAAATGAGGTGGCACAGCTCAGTTTCAATGGCAGTTCCTTGTGTAAATAGAGATTCCTTTAGCAGCAGCATTATAATGTTGTTTATTGCTAATAGTATTATGCTTATAGGGGGTATGTTTTGAAATATACATATATATTTTGTCTGCAGTAGCACCAATACAGCAAAGCTATGTCATTTTACTCTAGGAAAGTTGTACATCGTACTGAATGCACATACAAACCTTCACATTTTGTATGCTGTTATTGTAACTCAAATATCTGTAAATTTGTATAATTATTAAATGTAAGGCTTATTTATTTGATTATCTTAAGTTGTTTAATAACCATTTGATTTTCATTTGTTCATTTATAATCAGATGAGATTGAATAAATGACTCTTAACTTCACAGAACATAACCATCAATCGTTTATTAAAATCCCCTTTGTGCTGTTTTGCCCTAGTTTGTACTCTTCCGAGTCCTCGGCAACTGCCACCTGGATGACTTATTTTTATGGAGCTTCACAAACCACTAAAAAGTTCCCTAGAGCTAGGTTTAAAAATCAACGCTCCTCATTACTCATATTACAGATGAGTGGAAGATGGTGGAAGTATCCAGGAAGTTCACAGTGAAACAATGGCTTTGATGATAAGTGGCCAAGCTTCCTTTGCCAATGCTTCATAGGTGTCGTCATTCCCATGAGATGCCATCCTATGGATGCTTAGTGCTCGGATAGTTTAGACAATTATTAGATACTAGTTCTGCTCTCTCTTGCATCTTTGTGTTTCCGTGAGCAAGATTCGAAACTATTCGCTCAGTTTCACTTTTATCAACACCATGTTTCAGATAAAGACACTGAGTCAGCGAAGGTCAGTCAACTTCCTGCTTGTCATATTGCCATGTAGATCTCTTGTAAATATTTACAAGTGCACACAAGTGCCTACACAGATGTGTTTCATTTAGATTGACACTATTTTATTGTAAGTTTTTGGATTCATACAAACAAATAATATAGGGTGTATATAAAAGTTTGAGATACAAGGAAATAAAAGCCTTGCTGCCCTATCCAGCAGGTCAGTAAACAGGGGTCCGGGGAGGTCACCTGAGAGAGAGAATGGGGGAAACAGTCAAATGCAAAGAACCATGATTTGTCTATAATCTGATCAAATCGCTGATTATAATTTTTTCACACAGGGGTTATATGCACATAGAGACAGGATGTGGGGAAGGGGATGACGCAGGAGACTAAGTGTTCAGGGGGAGTACTGATATCTTCCAAAACAGGGTATTGGCTGGGTGAAGGTTCAGGGAGCAGATCACTATGACTCTTGTTTATGAATCACTTATCCTTATCTAAGTTGGTACTATCCACCAAGGCTGCCTATCCATAAGGTCTATGACTATCCAGGCTGGTAAATTTCCACCAAAGCTGCCTGTTTACAGTATCTTATAGCTATCTGTTTCACTGTTTTTCCACAGAGACCCAAGACTTTGTGTTAGCAAGCTGACTTAGGGCTATTGCTGATTTTAGGCCTCCAGTGTATGAGCAAGGCTGCCCCTGACACCTTGCTTTTTGGTGTCGCTTCTATTGTTATCTTTCCAGCAAGAAGACAGAAGCCCATGATATTTATTGGCATTTGAAAGTAGCAATATATACTGAAATTTCTTTTTGCTAACACATAATTATTTTCCTTATGTGTGGAGTACAATATAATATGTTGACAATGTGTATATATATTTCCTGAAAATCAAATTAGGGCAATTAACGCACATATAAAAATAAATATTTACCTTTTTGCTGTAAGAACACTCATAAACCTGTCTATTAGGTATGCAAAATGCTCACACAGAGTAAGGACAACAGAATAGTGGAGTTACTGTTCTTAAATTAACCTAATTGAATATATAATCCTTACATTATCAACCTAGTATCTCGTAGAGACTTTTATACTTCTAGCTTCTCTGACAACAATGTCTTAAATGGCAATATAATTGTAATAAAAAAGATTTATTTAATCCATGATCTTATAACACCTGAAAACTGCATGTGAGCAAAATTTTCTTTTAGATTGCTGGTATCATTTTATAGCTCTTGGTTGACATAACCCAAGTACATACATTAAGAAAAAAATGATTAAACAAGGTTCTTAGATCCTTTAGCTGTCATTGGCTAACTATAACGTATTTATTTCCTAAATTGATGTCTAAATGTCTTCTTAGCAAATGTTATACATAATCAATAAAAAGCAAAGTGTCACAGTATAGTTAATTTCGTATTGATTTGTAGTGAGATATCAAAATAGATTTGATCCAAGAAACAATTTTAACTTATTATAAAGAGGGAGGTGGGGAGGATTCGGGAGGAGTAAGGTAATGGGAAAGACTATGATAAAGATGTATTGTACTAAAAACATTGTAAAGAAAAAAATCTATTATATTTCATAAAAGAGGTTTCTAAAGTACAGTCAGCTCTTTATTTTTTTTAAATGATGGCTATCAGAAGATATTCTACAACAGATATAAGTTCTCTGCAAAATAAAGAGAATTTTTCTACAGTAAGGAAATACCCTCTTTATGCCTCATAGTTTTCTTATTTTCTGTTTGTTTTTATAGCAAAATAAAGATCAGATGATATATAGTATTATAAATTGTGCTGCTCATGAAGGTATCTGGCTCTTAAACACGTCATATTTTGGGCTGAGAGATGGCTCAGTGAGTAAGAGCACTTGGTGCTTATCCAAAAGATACAAATTGATTTCCCAGCACTTATATGGTCTTATCTCCAATCCCAGAAGGTCTGATGCCTTCTGGTGTCCTTAGACACTGCTCCTATGTGGGGTATATTCACAGACCTACACTCAAATAGATAAATAAATAAATATTACCAAAAAACGAAGGAAAACACAACACATTTTATGTGTAAGCATATGTTAATAATTCACATCAGAAATACACATACAGGTAATGTCCTGATTTCTGCCAGTCTTTTGACAATCAGTTGAATTTTTAATAAAAATTCAGGAGCACGTTCTATAGTTGTGGGCTTCTGTTATGCTTGCATTAGTTTTTTTTTTTTTTTTTTTTTTTTGTAGCTGGATTTAAATCTCATTTTAAACAGAATGGCAAGGCCCAACAGCTTAATGAAAATAAACTTTGAATGCAAGTTGTAGCCTTCTGGTGGCAACCTGCCAAAAAAGCTTTCACTGGATAACAACCATTGTAATGATTACGGCAGCTGACCGTGGTCTAAGCATGACCCCACACACATCCTTTTGAAGAGCACAATGCTCTGAAACAATAGCATGAACAATGCCAGGGTGGTGGGTATGAGTGTGAACAGCCAGAGTGACAAGGCAAAAGAAAAAAGCAGGTGGCCCTCATAAAGAAACCACCAAACCTGCCGTGATAATATAGATAATTAATTTTGCCCTTGAATTAGTAAGATTGGTTTAAATTTGGCATATTTTTGTGCCACCTCTGAAATTTTTTCTTACAATTTTAGAAAGCATTATTTTTTTTTTTAAAAAAAAAACTAATTTTAGTTTTTAATTGTCATAAAAGTGACGAGGACATTTCATGCACATTTAGTTTTGGTTGCTCTCCTCCTTCCTTCAGATTTTATCTTCCATCTCCTTGTCCCCACACTTACTTGGACTCTTCCTCTTCAAGTATTTCCCTTCTACTTTCATGTCATCTGTCATGTGGTTTTATTGTCCTCTCCTCTCTCCTCTCTTAAATATTCTCTTCACGTGGGCCCCTGGCGTTTCCTGGCCTTTGCCCACACTCACTACAACACAGTTACACACACACATAAAAATTAGAAGCTAGGCACTGCATGAGACAAAGAATGTGGAGGTTATCTCTCTGAGCCTAGATCACTTTACCTAAAATAATATTTTCTATTTCCATCTATTTTCCTTCAGATTTCATAATCTCATTTTTCCTCTAATGCTGACTACAATTCATTGTGTGAACACAGAACATTTCATAATTTCTTCATTGGGTGATTGACATCCAGGCTGATTCTTTCTCCTTTCGATTGTGAATTGAGCAGGAATAAATGTGGATGTGTACATATCTCTCTGGTGAGATATAGAGTCCATTGAGCATATGTCCAGGAGTGGCATAGCTGGGTTGTATGATAATTCCATTTTAGTTTTTATAAGAAAAATCCACAGTGATTTTCATAAAGACTGCACTATTTTACATTCCCAGAAACACTGAATTAGGATTTCTCTTTCATGAGTTAGCATAGCAATTTAAAATTGAGCATTAATAGTTTCTTTTATAATCCTTTGGGTCATTTTATTCCTAAGAAGAAACCATTTTAATTAAAAAAAAGTGTAGTTCTGATAGCAGCTTTTTTACTTAGTACACAAATTTAGTTATTTTTCTTACTAAATTTAGCACATATTTACTATTTATGTAAGCATATATGTAATATATGTATTTATTATATTTATATATTTCTCTTTAATGGCTACCCATATACATGAATGACATTCATAAGTATTTTCACATAGATACATGCACTTAACTAATCTATTTTGCTTAAGAATCTATACAAAAATAGAAAGTAAATAATTGGGCATAAAAATATGTTTCAAGAAATATAAATTTTTTGCACCACAAATCACATAGTAAGAACATTAGCAGTGAATTACTTATCTGATATTTGTCTCAAATGATAGATTAGAGTGTTGTGTCCTCCCAGAAACAAAAACAGCTTTCATGGGGACAGAGTGTACTCTGTCTGCATTTGGTATGGCTGCAATCTTGAAATGATGTGCTGAGAATCTCCAAAGAAGTCAGTGTGTTCCCAGTTGCTGTGAGGGAGAAAACAGCCATAGGAGAGTAAGACCAATGCCCTTGCTGAGACGGTCCACTTGCCCGAGGAGTCTACTGACTGTGACCCAGATCCTACATTTTTGGTGTTCAATTAAACCCAAAAATATCAAAGCAAAGGAAAGGCTAGCTTTATAAAAAGGAGGCATAATTGGCTTGCCCCGACTCTTTTAACTTCTATAATTGGAGCTCTGCTCCTTTTACAGCCTCGTTAAAACTCTGTACCTGTCTGTCTTCACATGAATTCTTTCCAAATGCACTTTGAAGACATTTCTATACTTTACAGCTTAATTTAAGAAATCTCCCACATAATGTATTTTCCCGGTTAGTTTTGCTCTATTCAGATCATTTCATTTATTCACTTACCTTCCACGTTCTTTAACATATCCTAATACATTGGTTTTAGTAAGTGGTATGGATAAGATGAGGAAATCTTAGATAATCAAAAAATATTCATATTTAAAGCAGAAGTCCTTATTGAACATTAACTGAAGAATTGGGTTAATTTTAAAGGTTGAGTTTAAACTCAGTAAAAATGAGAATAAAAATGAGCTATTCAGGTAGAAAGGCTTTCTAAAGCCTTCCAAATTACTTTTCAGAATCAATATTTAACTACCTGTGCTGGTCAATCAAAGTCAGTTCCAAGTCCTATCTGGGTGAAATAAACCTCTCAAGTCAGCAAGGTGGTGTCGCCCCCTAGAGGAACGTGGCGATTTTTGAGTGAGAGATGAGCCAGGTTTTATTTATTGTTTATTTAGTTAATTACTTTATTGCTTGATTATTGTAGCGAGCTGGCGAAGCATGTCTTGATTAATGCAAGAAAGCTAAAGTTACTAGATACTTCTCAATTAGTGGCATAGATTCTTTAAAAAATATTCTTTGTCACACACAAACAGCACAAACTTGGAATATCTCACTAAGGAGTAGAGTGTAGAGAAAGTATTCACAGTTGTGGCTGTCAAGAATGTTTCTCTTCCTAAATATGACACAAAGGTTTTTGTGTCCAACTTTAACAGTAAATTTTCTCTAATGGAAACTACAAGTGGGATCAGAGGATGATTTTAATATATTGTGGTTGAAAATGTATTAGTTTTTGATCAGCATGTCACCAAAATCATATTGCCTAGTGTTGTGTGTTTGAGTAACTGATAAAATACACCCATAGCATCTGCAGCTGCTAAGCACTGCTGATTTAACATGTCATGGGTATTTAAACCCTCTGTTATCTGTACTTGTCACGTCTCAATGTTACCATGCCGTTTGTGTTAATTCAATCCACTAAAAAATTTTATCTATGTCAATTACACAACACTACTCTTAAATTTTATTTCAGGAAAGTACAGGACGTGTTATAAAATACCAAATTTTATTAGTTGGTTACTGGTCTAAAACCAAGATTGAAACCCTCCAAATGCAGTTTAAAAGGTGATTTACAAGGTTGATATTTTGTTTAGTCTGATGTGTCTTTTCTTATGAAGGAATAACATGGGTAACTGTTGGTTTATTTGAGGCCCAAGTGGTAGAGGTTATCAGACTAAAATCATTACTCCAGAGAGTTGCTCTGGGGTTTTCTGGTAATCAGTGCAATCTACATGTTTGTATGACGATAACTTTCACTGTGTTTGCAGTGGCAACATTTCAAATATTACAATGATAACATTGTGTCATTGGGAAGATGAAGGGTGTTGAGAGGAGCATCTAGATTCCCAGGCAAACCTTCTAAGGGCAGGCAGCAAAAAGAGGGACAGGGCTCTGGACATAAGATCTGAAGTCTCTGGTGTCATTGTGTTAATGCCACATGTATTCTAGCTGCCCTTACCTTCTCTTGCCCATTGCCCAGCTGCCCAGCTGGTTGAACAGTTTACTCTTATCATATCAGCAACAGTCTCAACAGTATTGTTTTTGTGATTACAGCATCTGTATTTTAAGGTGTGTGTGTGTGTGTGTGTGTGTGTGTGTGTGTGTGTGTGTGTGTGTAAAAGAGGGGGGAGGAGGAAAGAGAGATAGGGGAGGTTAGAACTAAGATCCAGAGGCTACAGGGAAGTTGGTTCAGATATTTTTGGTCATCCTGATAAGCCCTTAGAAACAGTTATCACAGGAGGGTTCTTGGAACTTTGTTTATTGCCTTACTTGTTCTTTGACTATTTGTGTTTATTGTCTTGCTTGTTCCTTTACTATTTGCATGTATTGTATTGTTAGTTCCTCAACCTAGGCCTGACCTTAATACATGTATGTAATTAAAATGGTTTAAAAGCAAATAGGAGGAAGGGGGATTGGAGAGGGGATTTCTAGGGAGCGGAAATGGGGAAGAGGAATGACACCTGAAATGTAAATAAATAAAATATCCAATAAAAAATAAAAAATTAAAATAATTCTTTAAAAGTAAAAAGAGAAATATATTTTTAAAAACTATATGTATGAATGTATGATACATTTCCATAGTAACTACACATCCTACAAGGTTTGTAGCTGGATTCTATTGACATATATGCAGTATAGAAACAGAAAATATTCTAGTTGTATTCTATCATTTAATGGAAGATTCTAAAAGATTTTTCTAACCTTAGAACAATACAAGTTTTAATAAGGTACGCTAGATTGCTTTCTAATCAAGTTGTATTGGGGTTCTGGATAAAATATGTTTTGCATAAAAATGTGTTCAAATTTTTGTAACACTTTTATTATTCAAAATCCTTCTTCACACGACTCTATAATACTTACTTGCTTTTCTTTTTTGTTTGTTTCTCTCAGTGTTATCTTTTGTAATATATATATATATGTATATATATATACATATATATATATATATATATATATTTAATTATTTATTTACATCACAAATGTTCTCCCTCCAGGTGGGTTCCCTTTTAAAGAATTTTTCCCTTTATCCTCCTCTGCCTCATGTCTGAGAATTCAGCCCCTCCGCCAAAATTCTCCCACCCTGCTGTACCAACTCCCTGCAGGATTAGGCTCATCCTCTCCCACTGAGGCAAGATGTGGTAGCTCTTGGCAACAGACATGTAGGGCCCTGGGACCAGCCCATGACTGGTGACTCAGTGTCTGGGAGGTCCTAGATTCCAGGTTAGTTGACACTATCAGTCTTCCTGTGGGGTTGTCATCTCCTCGAGGGCCTTCAATCCAAATGTGTAGCCCAAACTGGCATTGAACTTGTGATCTTACTGCCTGGTGTGTGCTACCACAACTGGCTTGTTTTCTCTTATAAGTATTGTCTCTGGAACATTCTCACTGTCTTCTAAGGGAAACTTTTCCCATCTTAACCGTTAGCGATAAATACATGTATTTCTCTGAAACCAATTAAAACATTCTGCTGCTGTGGTTTTCTTTCATAATTGTTTTTTATTTCCTTTAAGTAATTTTATTCTCATGTTCTTATTTATTTTCATCTGCTCTCCCTTAGGAATCAAATATGCCTACCTAATAAAAATGCCTTCATTGATTCTTTCTTGAGGACAACCAAAGACCATTCTAGATTTTATTGACCTCCTGCCATTTGCCTTTCTCTCGCACTTGAGGTCACCATTTTATGGTCAGAAGCACATGTTCCCTTTGTCTGGTTACTGTGCATTTTGATTCCTTTACCTACCTAGATCTAGGGCAGCTTTCTGTAGAGTCCACATTTAGCCAGATGTGGCAGCCTTCTGCTACATATATGATGGAGATTCAGATATGCCTAGGTGGTGCTTATTTTATAGTTGAGACAATTCCTGCAAATGTATCCTACTACTGTGATATAAATATATGGAAAACCCATCTCCTTAGAGTCTATCACTTGCTCACTTAGCTGCGGGGTGGTAGTATGCTGCTGAAGCTCCACATGCTGCCTGCTCAGATGTGTTCTCTAAAGGGATGTGTGTGTGCACACAATGAACTACCCTCTAACAGCCTATGAAAGCTCCCATCATCACACTGCAAGGGAATGGCTGCCAGTTCCCTAGGTAGACCACTAATTTTTCTCAATCAGGAGCCTGATAGTGGGCACATTGACACAATTACATCCATATATGGAAATAAGTGAATGGGTTTTCCATTTTTTTTCTAACCAAGATTATTAAAATTGTATCACATTCTGAGAATAAAATTAATATTATTTTTGATGTTCAGTTTGTAAATTTTCACTTCCTGTATCTTTATAGGGATGATGGTCTTTGAAAAGCTGCAAAACTGCAACAGCTATTATAGAATTGAACACCTGCAATCATGAGGGTCTGGGTCATTGCAACATAGATCTTATCATGGAGGAAGGGAAGTGATTTAGATTTCAGGTCACCTTGAAGTCTTATGAGACACCCAGGCGAAGGTGTTAATGAGGCAGTTTGATTGGTGAGCCTGCGCCAGAGCGAATGCTGACATTGGAGTTTAAGAGTCAGAACCCTATTATATATGTGACAGTTGCTGCTGTAGGGCTAAGGACAAAGTCCCGGTAACAGGCAACTTTTTAATTGACGAAGCAGCAGCTGAGAAGAGAAGCAGAATGAGATTGTATGATATAATCTAGGGTGGGGAAGATATTTTTCAGAAATAGTGTGGTTTTAACAAAGGTTAAAATGCTGAATGGAGGTAAATTAGATGGACCCCCAAAAGCTGACCTTTAACAAATTTGGTCTTAAACGTAAGTCCAGAAAGAAGGATGGCTGCTAACAATACAGATTCCTAACATACTGAATACATGAGAAAAGACGTGCATCTGAGATCACCAAAACCCAATCCTGACTTTGGACAGGAAGCTGATGTACAAGGTAGAAACTTTCAGGAAAGGAAACAGGAAAGGACAGGAGAATCTGACCATCAGAGCAAAAAGGCTCAGTCTGTTGAATTCTCTCAAAATGATAAAATGTAACTTTACCATTTGAAGGTCTATTTTCTCTTGAACCAGAGGAAACAATTAGGTATAGTATTAGGTATAGTTATGATACCACAGTAAGTCTCCACAAAGTTTCTGACATTTAACAATTGTTTTTAAAAAAGTAACTTTGGAAAGATGTTCTTGGTAACATAGTGAGCTGACTGAGAACACAGACTCAGGGCTATGTACTGACTATTACAACCTATATGCTGATTATTACATCCTGACTCAACCACATGTTGGCTGTGAGGTCACATTCTCCCACCATAATCTAAAACTACTACTCTTCCTCCTCCTTCTTTTCCCTCTCTTCTTCTTTCTCCTCCTTTCCCTTCTCCTTTTCCCCTTCTTCCTCCTCCTCTTCCTCCACCTACACACATGCACACACACACACACACACACACACACACACACACACACACTTTAATGGATTCCAAATGAACTTTGACATATGATGGGGAAGCTCTCAAAGAACTGTTATTTGAAAATATCACCAGTCAACAATGCCATGAAAATATCAACACTACTTAACATCAAAAATTGACAACACTAAACTCTGTAGAGCATCCAGGGTTGCCTCTCATGATCTGTGGATGTACAGAAAGATACTATAGTAAGAGATCTTCATATTTCTAGAAACTACTATCTCCAAGAATGGAGCCATTGAACCCAAGAAAAACAAGGAAAGCATGATAAGGGTGAACAGGCAACACAGTCTGAATACACCTGCAAAAAAAGTGTAGTTTATTTGTCACTGGGATTTGATGACTGGTTTTTGTTAGGGAAAACAGTACCAGAATCCCAGGAGAAGCTGCAAACATGTAATGCCTAAAGCAGGAAGTCATATACCTTCTTCTCTGCTTTAATAGCTCATTAGTGTAGCCTCTGGCATTACTAGGAACCACTATCTCACAGAAAACTTCCTGATTTGATTCTTACAATCTTTCTACCTCCTCTTCTGCAGTGTTCTCTGAGACAAAAGTGCTGGGGTGATCATGAGTGTATTCACGAGGACAGGACTCCACAGCTCCACATTTTGATTGCTTGTGGTTGTCTGTTGTCTTTGCTTGTCAAGAGAAGTTCCCTTGAGGAATGAAGACTACACTTATCTGTGAGTACAAGGACAAATATGTAGGATTATGCTCATTCAGTAAAGTAATGATTGTAGGTTCTCCTCCAATCTGAAAGAGAGGAAGGAGAGATATATGAGAAGGTTTGGAGGGAGGAAAGGGAAAAGGGGTGTGTTGTAATTGCTTTATAATTTTAAAATTGAAGAGAAGAAAAAAATTAACTTATTGATCATAGAGAACTACACTTGGTATAACATATGAGAATCTAAGAAGAGAGTTTAGGAGGGAAGAGTTATCAGGAACAATGGTAGAGTGAGATTAAAGTATGTGTGTACATGAATATGTTACCTAATGTTGTCTAATGCAAACCTAAAGCTGCAAGACACAGTCATGCTGACCATACCCTGTCCCTAGAAGGACAAATCTTCTCTTACCCCTCACTGTTAGGAAAAGTCTTCATCGCTCATATTATTATAGAAGTATCTTTTGTTCACTATTCCCTCCCCAAATATTTCCAAAAGAAATTTTTGTAGTTGTTTTGCAGTTCAATGCTTGATTATGTTTAAATACAAGAAGATCAATCACACATCACATTTCCTGAAAAGAAAATTAGCCTCACAACAAACAAAGAATTTACTTTTAGATTAAGCCTTAAAAGTAAATACAACTATTGGTCTATACAGATAATAAGAAAACATGGCAAATGGAAACAGTGTGGAACAGAATACAAGAACCCATAGCTATGATTGGTCAATGTTTGCAAATTAAAAGAAACTATTTTTACATATTGAATTCACAAAGATGTTCTCAATGCTTGTGTGCAAACATAAAAAGTAATTTACAAATGGATACAATCTTTTAGAAAAGTAATAATAAAAAATATAGACAACAATGAAATATACAACACAAGAAATATACGTATTTTAGAAATTCTATATAAAAGGTGTTTGGAAGTTATATTTAATCTATGGGGAATGTAGCACAGTGGCAGAGCTCTAGCACAGACTATGAAAGGTCTTTGTTTCAATCCACAGCAACAAACACATACACACACATATACACCCCAAAAGACAAAAGCACACACACACACACACACACACAAATGCAGGCATGTAGACACATGCAAACACACACACACACACACACAACACAAGCACACACACAATAAATGCACGCACATGCACACAGGTGTGCACAAAATATTATGACGCTTGTGTTAAATACTGTTTTTAGAAACATTTCTAAATTTTTTTAAAGTGAAGGTGACTGAAACATCCACCAACGGAAAATGGTTAAATCAGCGAAACCCTGTTTAACCAAGAGATCTTACACAGTTAAAAGGTGACATTTTGAGCTCCTTTAATGATGTGAGAAAATAAAAGTACAATATATATAGGAAAGCTGAGCCTTCTTTAAATAAAATGACATTTTATGAGTTAATTTATTATTACAGATAAAATTATAATGGCTTAATTAAAGCTAGTTAATGTCATTATACAAATCTTATTAATAAGCCGGGGCTCTGGGGAAAGGTTTTCTGAATATCTGAGTATGTGTCTCTATTAGAAATTGTTAACACAATATAATGAAACTCCCCCCTCCTTTTTTTTTTTTAATTCTCGACATTTTCAAGCAAAATAGATAAAGCTAAGAAAATAATCAAGGAATGTCACAAATTTACATATGACTTGGTAAGCCAAATTTTGTAAAATGCTATCACTCTTTCCAGGGATTAGAACCCTGCTCCTTACAATCCTGAACAGGTATCAGATGGGGTTGGGATTCTATTGGCCTCACTCTGCTGCCTACACTGGTCCCTCAATAAATATCACGGTTGTAACATAAGCATCACAAGATTATTCCATACCATTAATTAAAATAACCCTTCTAAAAATTTATGACCTTAGCTTAAAATGAAAATTTTAATAACCATGAGTATTCTACCACTGACCATGTTTTATTCCTGGAGTGGGCAATTAGAAAATAAACATTTTTTTCTGCTTGAATCATATAAAGTTTTGTAGCTAAAATATTTGTTTTGTTTTCCTAGACAAAATGATCAATACAGTGTTTTAAAGTTTTGGTTTTAAAATAATTTTCAAACTACCATAATAATATCATGTAAGAAAAACACAAAGATTCCAGTTCCTGAACTTATGAGGTTAATTTGCCAACATTATGCTCAATTAACTCTGTCTATGTTGGTGCTGGTTTTCCAATAAATGAGAACATTGCTTCACATAAACTCAGTGAGATTAATATGAAATAATAAATTCTGTTTCTACTAGCCCTTGAATATTTGTTATTTGGTATTGTCCTATACCAAAGGGATGACTCTTCTTAACTCATTAATTTCATTTTTATCAGTACAGATGCGATGCACAGATTCCTATACTATTTAATAACATATATATATATATATATATATACATATATATATATATTAGTTATAAATTTCCTAATGCGCAAAATATCCCGTTTTGCTCTGGTAGAGTCATTTAAAGATGAATTTGTGTCCTTTTAGCCTATCTCTATCATTATTAGGTCACTATTTTACTTTAATTAATTAGATTCTAGGGATGTTTTCTATTTGCCCTATATTTTCCTGAAATCAGTATATTCTCAAGCACAGTTCTGGTTCCATTGAGCAGAAGATGTGAGAAGATACCAAGATCTATCCATGTTCACTGTGATTAGAGAAAGAGTCACTATTCCTGGGCTCTTTCAATGCAGTACACTACACACACACACACACACACACACACACACACACACACACACCTAGCATTTCTAGACTTTGGTATAAATGACATAAAATGCTTACCCTTACACGTCTAGTTCCAATTAACCCCATAAATATATTCTACTTTTCATCTATTTCATACTTACACCTTCTATTGTGGTGAAAAATCTCTGAACATGCCCATCAGTTTGTCATCCTTTTTGGATATGATGTATTGATCATCCCAGACATCACTTTTCTCAACTGAGAATTAAACTTATTGTCCATTTTTCTTGCTCAGGCACTAAAATCTCAGAGAGAGCCACTATCTGTATGATGCTGAAGGCTATGGTGATTGACCTCGTTATCTGGCTTTTACACTAAATTATTCACAGCAAAGAGAAAGAAGAAAATAATAAAGTAGGCAAGCATGCAAGAGCCCACAAAATGAATTTTCAATGCGGGCTTCAAGTTTAACTATTAAATTGTCAAGACTGCATCTCTTTAGAATAGCATTACAAAGGCTCAAAACTACTTTGAATAATGGTTTTGTATGCAGGATTCTCTGGTGGGAGTTATTGGACAACATGTGTGATCTGAGATGTAGGATCTGCTACCATTGTAATTCATAACAATAAATATGTATAACTGTTGAAGTTGTAAAGTGGCTGGATCAAATACCTGGATGACACCAGTCACTGAAGCTAGTTAAGTGGTAAATGAAAGGATTCACATGGGATAGATGTTTCTAGAATTCTCCTATATTTAAATATTTCTATATTTAATATTCAATAATTCCTATATTTAATACTATATTTCAGTATGCAAGAAATGTCTTGATCAAACTTCTTAACTCTCTATAAATAAGTCATTGAACCTTTCTATCTCTGTAAAGTACCAAATAGCTGTTGGGTAAGACGCATTTTTAAAATAAAAAAAAAAATCTATTTATTTTCATGACAGGTTACTAATAGTCTCAGGTCATCCATTTGGAGAGCATGCATCCCCAGCAACCCAGGAAATGAGAGGATGGTGCCAGATTGGTGCCAGGTCACTGGATATTTATGTGTCCAATTTGAATTAGCATTTCCAAATGCTGTGTTTCCCTTTCTCATATTTTCGATGTTATCAACGTTACAGCTGTAAGTTAGCAACACACACTATCCCATGAGACAATGCCAGAGATTGTTAGAAAGTCAGTCTAGAACAGTATTTCTTAACCTTCCTAATGTTTTGACCCTCTTTAATGCAGCTCCTTACGTTGTGGTGATCCTCAGCCATGAAATCATTTTGTTGCTACTTCATAACTAGAATTTTGCTACTGTTATGAATCATAATGTAAATATCTGATATGCAAGCTATATAATATAATATAACCCCTGTGAAAGTCTCCTTTGACCTCCAAATGGGAAGCAACCAAGAGGTTGAGAACCACTTGTCTAGAAGGTACTTCTAAAAATTAGTAGGACATGAATAACATCAACTCCTCTTGTCTTTAAATTTTCCTAAGTTTGGTATTCTTTAGTACTTAGAAGCTAAGACTTCTTGCTTTATAGCAATATCATTTTATACCATCACTGAAACATTCTGATGACAAAGGAATTTGCTACTTTAAAATTATATTATTTTTTGTTTATGTGTACGGTTGTTCTGCTTTCTATATGCTTTCTACATGTTTGTATACCTTATAAATTCCTTGTGTCCTAGGAGGTGTTGGGTGCCCTAAAACTGAAATTACAGACAATTGTGGGCCACCACTTGGGTGCTGGGACATGCAAGATTCAGTCAAAAAGCTTCTCTCTTTCTTTCTTTGTTTTCTTGCTGCTGTTGTTATTGTTGCTTCTTTCCCACCAAATGCTAAATTTCTAAACATTATATTTATTTAAGTACCTGGTTCTTATAGCAATTTTAAATTATTTATCTTTATTTTGATGAAAAATTAATAAATGGCTTGTTGAAAAGCAGTAAAAAAAAAATGTGTTGTAAAATGTTCTAATCTACCAGCCCAAATCTCATGTGTAGTGTCCTGAGTGTTCTCATGATTTCTATATTTAAAAAATGCCTGTGTGGGGCCAAAAGTAGAAGGAAGAAATCTTGTTTACACAATTCAAGTATTAAATAGATACATAATGATATTAGAGACCTATATCACTCTACTAGCACAGTCATATGCTAATACAAAGCAAACACACACACACACACACACACACACACACACACAAGGAAATACAGACACAGCTATCCTATTATACCATAGACTTTGAAGCAAGAGTATTTATTGAAACAAAGGAGTTGTTTAATCTTAAGGTCATCAGTCCACCGAAAAATAACATACTTCCCATTGAAATAAATGTATGAAAAATGTTAATAAGAAAAGCAATGAGAACTACAATCAACAAGAAAAGTGACAACAAATTTGTCTACATAACTGACATAAGAAGCAGATTAAAATATAAAAATAAGGGTATAAACCCCTGCTATAAATTAAATTTTAATCTAATTGGTTGGGTTGAACTTTTTGTTCTAAGATGATAAATCACATCATCTCTTCAAGAAAGCACAGAGAATATCTACATATTTGCAAACAAAGCCTCAAACAACAACTGATTTCTAGGAATGAAGTACTGTCTTCTCAGAATACAATAGAATTAACCTCATAATCACTAAAACTTACAAAGTAGCAAATAGTTTAGAATTTAAAATACACAGAGAAGTACATGGGGATTAAAAAGGAAATCCCAAATAGTATATTTTGTGGACAGGCCTCTATTTCAGGTTGCAGGGTTTATAGCTAGATGATATTAAATAGGAAAATTTAAAATTAAGACATGTGTGTGTGTATGGATCTATGGATGCTACTGGAAAACCATTTTTTACTTAAAAAATATGTTAGTGAAGAAAAAGCTGAAACTTAATGATCTTATTATTGTCACGTAAAATGCAAACCATACCAACTATCAAATGTTAAGAAATACTTAATGAATATTAAATAGTCAATAAAATGCAAAATGAAAAGTTGACTGTTTTGAAAAGAAATAAAATAGAAGAACTCATGGTGGGGTTAAAAAGTGTGGAACCTAAACAAAATTAATTGTTTCATTATTTAAAAAGTAGAAGTTATTAAATTACAGCTACATATTAGTAAATTTTAGCTATTAAGTAAAGAAATAATAATTATTTTACTTGATCATTTCAGAACACCCCCTACTCTCTAATGTGATTATGAAACTCTGGATTTTACTTAACAGTTGAGCTGGAAATACATTTTTTCCATTTCTTGGTCGTTATGTTTGGTCTACTTCTCCCAGCCTAAGTTCTCCTTAACATCTGTGATTATTCTTTTCTTTGTGACATATGGTAGACAAAAAATAGACTTAACACTTGCCTCTTTGGCAGAAAAAGTCATTCTTTTTTCTTCTAAACTGAAAATATTATATAATGACACTACTTAAATTCAGTAAAACATGTCTGCTACTTCCTGCTCAATCCACCACTTCTAAGCTCCTCAGCTACAGAAATGATGGCTACCACGTAGAATAGCCAAGTTTCTTACCCTCCTCTTCAGAGTAAGCAATTCTTTTTACTCATAGGTTTGTGAATTTACTCATTCAAGTTTCTGTCCACTCTTTCTTTTTACTTCTGCATAAAGGGCTGGTGTTCAAATGCAGGGTTTTATAAACACTGAACAAGATCTACCGCTAAGCAACATCCCTAGACTTATTATTTTATTTGCAATGCTTATTCTATTTTTATTTATGTGTATGTAGCTGAGTCTGGAGTCGGTGTCCTAGGTAGCTATGAACCACTTGATGTGGATGCTGGAAACCAAATTCAAGTCCTTGGCCAAGAGCAGCAAGCATTCTTACACGATGAGCTGTCTCTCTCGGCTTTTGCAACAGGATCTCCCCATACAAGCTGAGAATGGATTCAGATCCATATTATTTGGCTACACGTCTTGAGTTACATATGTACAACACCACAACTGACAAATGAACTCCATCCCTATACTAACTCCAGATCCCATACTATCTACCTAAAATCCTAAGCAAAAGTCTCCAGGGTATTTACCTATTATATAAAAATCAGTCTAGTTTTACAGTACTTTCAATATTTGTCATGTTTAATGAATACCAATAAAAAGCCAAACCCATGACTCCATTGTTTCATCATTGCTACTTTAGGCATAGAGTCCAAATATGGAATTCTGCCATCATCCTCATATGAACAGGAATATTTCTAACTGTATAGACAAGTAGGCAAAACTCATTAATGTTACGTGAACATATGTTTTAATTCAATTAATCTTTCACAATGTCCTACTATAGGTTTGGGTTACTAGCTAGAAAAATTATCCTGAAACTTGCCTTGTCCTGATAATGTAACACCTAACAGGTGACAGAATAATGTAACAGAGATTGACAGAACTGTCCCCCACATGGAAGCATCTGAATAAAAGACATTCCTTCCTGTTTTCCTCATGCTGACTTTTACAGAATACAGAATATGGGGTCTGCTAGACGTATTATTATTAGAAAGCTGTCTGTCAGTGCTTGTCATCCTGTGATAGAATAATTCAGTCTATAATCAAATAAGTCTGGAAGTCATTTTTATTTATGTATAAATGATAAGATATGGATGTCTGAGGACAAAAGAGAATGAAATCTCCACCTTAACCTGGTGGTTGTTAGGAGTCTCTTTCTTGTGTGTTCCTGATCTTTTATTTTATATTTATCCTCAGATTATTTTTAATGTCTCTACTGTGAGCTGATAATTATGCCTTCTTTTTTTCAAGTATGTCAGCTATTTCTCTCTTAAATGTTACACAGTTATTTTTAAATTTTTTATTTACATCGCAAATACTGTTCCTCATCACAATACCCCCTCAGTGAGTTCTTCCCCCTTCCCCTTTTCCCTTCACATCTGAAAGGGTGCCCCTCCTTGGGTATTCCTCCCACCCTGCTACATCAAGTCTCTGCAGTTTTAGGCACATCTTCTCCCACTGAGGCCAGACAAGATAGCCCTCTGCTACATATGTGCCAGGGACCGGAGATGAGCTCCTGTGTCCTCTTGAGTTGGTAGCTCAGTCTCTGGAAGATCCCAACAGCCCAGGTTAGTTGATACAGCTGTTTTTCCTATGGGGTTGCCATCCATTTTAGTCCCTTTAATTCTTGCCCTAACTCTCCCATAGGAATCTTCATCCACTGTCTCATGCTGTTTGGCTGCGGGTATCTGCATCTGCGTCTGTCTCAGTCAGCCTCAAGGTAGAGCCTCTTAGAGGAGAGCCATGCTAGGCTCCTGTCTGCAAGCACAACTTAACATCAGTAATAGTATCAGAGATTGGTGCCCAGCCATGGGATTCATCACAACTCCAGTTGGGCCGGTCACTTGTTGGCCATTCTTTCAATCTCTGCTTCATTTTTGTTACCTGTATTTCTTTTAGCCAGGAACAATTTTGGATCAAAAATTTTGAAGGTGGTTTAGTGTCCCCATCCTTCCACTGGAGGCCCTGTCTAGCTACTGGAAGTGGTCTCTTCGGGTTCCATGTCCCCACTGTTGAACATTTTGGCGAAAGTCAGTCACACTGAGTCCTGCGAGCCTCTCCCATACCAGATCTCAAGGACTTCCTAGAGATCCCTCCCATCCTCAGAAGCTGCATATTTCCATTCATTCTCCTGGCCCTCTGGGCCTCTCTCTTGCCTCTCCCCATACCTGATCCTGTTTCCCTATTTCCCTCCCCATTCTCTCTCCTACTCAGGTCCTTTTCTCCCTATGTCTCCCATGACTATTGTGTTCCCCTTCTAAGTGGGATTTAAGCATCCTCACTTGGGTCTTTCTTCTTATTTAACTTCTTTGGGTCTGTGGGGGTATATCATGGGTATTCTGTTACTTTAGGCTAATCTCTTATATATGTGTACATACCTTGGATGTCCTTTTGGGTCTGGGTTACCTCACTCACAAAGATATTTTCTAGCTCTATCCATTGCCTGCAAACTTCATGATGTCCTTGTTTTTAATAGTTGAATATCATTTCATTGTGCAAAAATACTACATATTCTGTATCCATTCTTCAGTGGAGGCACATCTGGGTTGCTTCCAGCTTCTGCCTATTACAAGAAAGGCTGCTATGAACATAGTGGAGCACATGTCTCTGTAGTATGGTGGAACATCTTTTGGGCATTCACTCAGGATTGATATAACTGAGTTTTCAGGAAGAACTATTTTCAGTCTTCTGAGAAACCACCAGATTGATTTTAAAAGTGGTTGTACAAGTTTGCATTCCCACCAACAATAGAGGAGTGTTCCCCTTTTTCCACATCCTCTCCAGTATGTACTGTCACTATGTTTTATATAATAATTTTTTTTAAAAAATGATAAAACATCCATTTAGGAACTTTTATTTACTCTGTAAATATAACTACTTTTAAAATATGCTCAGCAAAAAATAAACCAAATTTATGTTCAGGAAATAATTCAATTTCCTTAGAGCTGTCCTTTGATTTTTATTTTTTATTTTTTTGCCATTTTTGCCCTCACCTTTATCTACAATCACAAAGGTAAAGAAACCTACATTCTATCATTGAAAATACTGGTACAGTTAATACCAAGCTTTACCTTGGATATCACTAGTTGACTAATGCAACTTTTCAGAATTTGTTAGGACAAGAAAATCTTGTCCTTAAGAGCTAGATGTCTTGCACATACCTGTAACCTAAACACTCAGACGGTTACAATTGTAGGATTGTAAGATTGAGGCCAACAGAGGTCATATGGTAAGATCTTGTTTCAAAGTACAATAAAATAAAATAGACAAATGAAGCAAAGAAACTTAATAGAAAGTAGAAAGAACCTAATATTGATGTTTTCTCAAGAAAAAAAAGCTTCTTCTATTTCTTACACATAGTTATCAGAAAATGGGAAAAAATTTCAATAGTCACAAAGAATTAAAACAAAAAATACTTTCAGGAAGTCCACCATTTTTCTATATCTCACATTCCTTAGTATTTTCATACATAAAGTCTTAATGCTGTCAATACTAAACACTTCTGAAGGATAAGTCGTTAAGATTTTCCCTTATTCGTACAGTAAGAATGTCTATGATTAGTACATAGCACACTGCAATGATACACTCGAATTGTCCTAAGCATGTCTTCTGTAAATAAAAAAGTACCCTTCTGTGAGTCACAGGAAGAAGTAAAGAAGAAAATTAAAGTGAGAAGGATATCTGCCAGAAGACCGGTTCAGATAGCACACTGAGCTACTAAATTCTGCCATTTTCTAGAATCTAGTCACTTCCCATTAACAGAAGCATGTGCTCGAGCCTGAACATAAGCAGAAACTGATGATGCTAAAAATGCCCAGAGAATAGAAATTACACATGGAAAATACGAGGTCTATATGAATACTGTTGTGTTCTATCAGCCTGATTTCAGAGGAGCTAGTGAATCTTGCATAAGCTCCAACCTATCATAGCTTCAGGCTGAGAGCTTGAGTGATTAATATGCTAAGTAGGAAAACCTGAGTTGTTGGTTGCCTGATTTTGCTGGCCAAATCCTGAAATTAGGACATTATTGCCAGGAAAAAATCTTCATCATATGGCAGTCTGAAGAACATGTGGAGAAACCCAGACATTAAAGGATACTTAATAATAATAATAATAATAATAATAATAATAATAATAATGGGAATATTCACTTTTAAAATTGTATTAGCTCCATGTGCCATGACTCAACTGTGGAACCAAAGCACACATGCTAAGTTCCAAAGCTGACTTCACATCCCATTCTTGTAGAAACAAATAGAAATAAGTTTATTTTAAATTACTTCTAATGTAAACTATTCCTTAAGAAAAGTTATTTATACTAGTTTTCAGAACTCTTCACAATGGAAAGTATTCCTGAATCCACACATGGTCATGTTTCTAACATGTTTGGAACCACTGCTGTTATTAAAAACCAAGGGCTGAGATTCACAAATCAAAAATACTTTCTTTTACATACTGAGTCACAAAACAGGTCTTAAAAACCTTAGAAAGACTTACAAAACACTGTGTAATCTATCTGAGTATAATAAAATTAAACTGAAAATCAACAGCAAAAAAATCATTAATAATTACACAAACTCATGGAAATTAAACAACAAATGAATGAGTCAAAGAAGAAATCAAGAAATAAAAAACATTCTGGAAGTAAATGAGAATAGAAAAACAGCACAGTAAAACCTTTGGTGGTCATTAAAAGCAGTGTATGAGGGGAATCCATAGTTCTCAGTGATTACATTGAAAAAAATCTGAAAGATAGCAAATAATAAACTTATAAAAATTTATAAAACAATAATACACCAAATCCAAACACAGTAGAAGACAAGAAATAATAAAAATCAAAACATAAATTAATAAAATAGAAGAAAAAACAATACAGATAATAAATAATTCTAAGAGCATGTTCTTTTAGGAGATAAACAAGATCAACAGACCCTTTACACAAATAATCAAAAGAAAGAGATGATCCAAATTTACAGAAGGAGAAATGAACAGGGGAAAATTACAACAAATACCAAAGACCTATTGACGTTTACAAGGTAATGCTTTAAAAACCTGTGTTTTCTTAAACTGGAAGAACTAAACAAATTGAAGTATTTTCTAAACACATCAAAACCACTAAAATTAAGGAAACAAGATAATAACAATCTACAAAGACTCATATAAATGGCCTCACTTAAACAGTAATTAAAGATTTTTCTGACAAAACAGCAACAACACAATGTCCAGGATCAGATAGATTCACAACAAAACTTTTCCAGGCATTCAAAGAGTCATATTCAATTTTTACATTATTGAAGGAGGAGAAGGAGAAGGAGAAAAGGGAGGAAAGACCAAATGAGTAAATGAATGAGCATATGAAAGAATGAATGAAACAAAGACACATAAACAAAAACTAAAAGAAAGAAAAGAAAAAGAGAGAGGGCATGGACAGGGGAAAAAAGAGCAGTCCCAAAGCCCTTCTAGGAAATCAGTATCATGCCAATAAAACCAGGTCAAAGTGAACACACACACACACACACACACACACACACACACACACACACAAATTTTTCAAAATTGCAGGCCAACTATAGGTCAATAACCCTGATGATCATAGATTCAAAAATTTTAAATAAAAGACATGTAAATTGTATACAGATATAAATCAAATGATTATTTACCATGACTGAGTTGGCTTTATCCCAGAGATGTAATATTAGTTCAACATAAGTCAATAAATGTAGTAAGTCATACAAATAGATTTAAAGACACTAGCACACTATCACGTCCAGAAATCCAGAAAAGGCCCTTGACAACTTGCAACAAGCCTTCATGATAAAAGTCCTAGAAAGTAAGATTAGAGACAACATAACATTAACATAATAAAATCTGCATATGAGAAGTCTACATTCAACATCATTCTACACAGAAAAGTGAAGTAATTGCCCTGAAATAAGGAATAATGCAGAGATGCCCATTCTCAACAAGCAGTTTCAATACTGTGCTCAAAATACTAGATCAATAAGGTAAGAGTCAAAAACAAAGGGATAAAAGAGGAAAAGAAGTCAAACTATTTCTATTTGCAGATGGCATAAATGATACCTGAGAGATTTCAAAAATTCTACCAGAAACTTTGTAGTAAGAATCAATTCTAGCACAGTGTCAGGATACAGAATAAACTTTTAAAAAATCTATACCTTTTCTATTTATATACACCAACAAACACAGAAAGAGATCGTTGACATACTTTCATTTAAGATACCTTCAAAGAAAATAAAATGTCTTGGAAGAAACTTAACAAAGAAGTTGAAAAAAATGATCTGCAAAGAAAACTTCATATTTCTGAGGAAAAGCAGAGAAGGACATAGAAAATAAAAAAGACATCCTATGCACATGAATTTGTACTATTAGTCTCTTCATTGTAACACCTCCTTGCCTTCTCTCAAATTCATGGTTTCTTTTCCTTTCATTCTTTAATTATTGTTTCATGCACATGTGGTGTGTGTGGTTCTAGATATATAAAGAGAACTTGCTTAATCCATATAGTATTAGTTGGCGTTTAGCCACAAGCCTCTGTTTGTTCACCTCAAAAGTTATCAGCTATAGATAACCTGAAAACCTATTTATAGTTGTGAGACATCAAAGTGATTTTATTTGAAAACAATGAGAGAAATGAAATTTCTAGGTATAACAGATGAACTAGATGTAATTGATAAATTATTAGCAGATAATCATGTATCTTAAGGCCAAAAAAAAAAAAAAAATGGCTAACACTCACAGCAATTAGAGTTAAAGGTGGCCAAACAAAATATAAAAGACTGTCAGATTAAATTGGTTTTCAGATTTTAGCATCAATTTAATGTGTTTGCTTTCAATGCTCGGTGGGTGGTACACCTCCTATCACAGCAGATAATTGACTCCTTTAGGTCTATAAAAGGTTTTGGTTTCTATGGTGGTGGATAGTAAGTGTATCACTGGGGGTGGTGTTTAAAGTTTTGAAAAACTAAGACAAACCCAATCTCTCTCTCTCTCTCTCTCTCTCTCTCTCTCTCTCTCCCTCCCTCCCTCTCTCTCTCTGCTTGTTGTGCTGTTCAGGATGTGTCTCTAAGCTACCGCTTCACTGTGACACTTGCTGCTATGCTCCCTACACTGAGGACAATGGACTAAACCCTTGAAACTGAAAGCAAGTCCAAGTTAAGTGTTTAATGTTCTCAGAGTGTCAACACATAAAATTCTAATTGATGGACTGAGTTTTATAAATTGCAAAGTTTGCCTTGGAGTCCAATTTGCAGGACTGTGGCAACCACCTGAATCTAGCCCTAAAGGACAACCCCTGTGCATCTTTATCAGATTCCTAACATACCAAATCTCAATATTCCAAAGAAGCTTACAAATTCTTGAAGTCAGTAATTCATTGTCTGTAAAATAAATAAATAAATAAACAGATAAAGTCAAAGTAATCTTTCAATGTTCAGTTATATGTACTAAACAGCTGCTCAGAAAAGACATGCTCCATACATGTGAAATAATTGATCTAAGAACTACAGTGGAGACTTGGAATCAGGGACTGTTTCTTAGCCTAGGACAACTCATAAACTTCTACAAATAGATTTTTCAGTTTAATATCTCTTTAAAAGAAAATTATTACTCGCTTGGTCCTTTTGGCTGGGGCAAACACCTAGCTGGTCTGCTCCCATGAAGACACCATACCCTCAGACATCCTAGAGGAGGCACTGCACTCAGAGCAGCAGGTAAGAACCCTCTCAAACTAACCTATGCCCCAGAGCTATAACTGGGAGCCAGGGGTGCTCAGGACCCATCAGCCACCCAAACCCTGCCTGTCCAGAATACCACTCCCCTTCTGCCCTTTGCTTGTTTCTTTTGGCTGGGACAGACACCTAGCTGGTCTACTCCCATGAAGATACCATAAACTGAGACATCCTAGAGGAACCACTGCACTCAGAGCAGTGAACACCTAGCTGGGCTGCTCCTGTGAAGACACAGTATCATGAGCCATTCTAGAGGAGCCACTACACTCAGAGCAGCAGATTTTCAGGATCCCAGAGGCAGCATGAGTCCCAGAAGCTCTTACACCCAGGAGCTCAGTGTCACAGAGACATCTGAACTCTGAGGAGTTCTGACACAAGCAAGATAACTGGAAAGATAGACTCCAGTCAGACACAGTGAGTGCAGGTAGCACTAGAGTTAACCAGATGGCACAAGACAAGCACAAGAACATAGGCAACAGAAACCAAAGTTACTTGGCATCATCAGAACCCAGTTCTGCCATCATAACAAGCCCTGGATATCCCATCACAATGGAAAAGCAGGATTCAGAATTAAAATCACTTCTCATGATGATGATAGAGGACTTTAAGAAGGACATAAATTACTCCCTTAAAGAAGTACAGGAGAACACAGGTAAACAGATAGAAGCCCTTAAAGAGAAAACAAAAAAAAATCCCTTAAATAATTGCAAGTAAACACAACCAAACAGGTGAAGGAATTAAATAAAACCATCCAGGATCTAAAAATGGAAGTAGAAACAATAAAGTAATCTCAAAGGGAGACTACCCTGGAGATAGAAAACCTAGGAAAGAGGTCAGAAGTCATAGATGCAAGCATCACCAACAGAATACAAGAAATAGAAGAGAAAATCTCATGTGTAGAAGATACCATAGAAAACACTGACACAACTGTCAAAGAAAATGTAAAATGCAAAAAGCTCCTAACCCAAAACATTCAGGTAATCCAGGACACAATGAGAAACAAAATCTAAGGATAACAGGTATAGATGAGAGTAAAGATTCCCAACTTAAAATGTCAGTAAATATCTTCAACAAAATTATAAAGGAAAACTTATCTAACCTAAAGAAATAGATGTCCATGAAGATACAACAAGACTACAGAACTCCAAATAGACTAGACCAGAAAAGAAATACCTACCATCAAATAATAATCAAAACATCTAATGCACAACAAAAAAAGAAAAATACTAAAAGCAGTAAGGGAAAAAGGAAAGTAACATATAAGGGCAGACCTATAAGAATTACACCAGACTTCTCACCAGAGACTATAATAGCCAAAAGATCCTGGATGGATATCATACAGATCCTAAGAGAACACAAATGCCAGCCTAGACTACTATACCCAGCAAAACTCTCAATCAATATAGATGGGGAAACCAAAATATTCCATGACAAAACCAAATTTACACAGTATCTTCCCACAAATCCAGCACTTCAAAGGATAACTGATGGAAAACTCCAACACATGGAGAGAAACTACAACCTAGAAGAAGCAAAGAATTAATCTTCCAATAACTCCAAAAGAAGATAGCTACACAAACATAATTCTACCTCTAATAACAAAAATAACAGGAAGCAGCAATCATTTTTTCTTAATATCTCTTAACATCAATGAAATCAATTCTCAAATAAAAAGACGTAGACTATCAGACTGGATACATAAACAGGACCCAGAATTTTGCTGCATACAGGAAATGTACCTCAATGACAAAGCCAGACATTACCTCAGAGTAAAAGGACAGAAAACAATTTTCCAAGCAATGGTCCCAAGAAACAAGCTGGAGTAGCCATTCTAATATCAAGTAAAATCAACTTTCAACCAAAAGTAATCAAAAAAGATAAGGAAGAATATTTCATACTCATCAAAGGAAAAAAAATCTACCAAGAAGAACTCTCAATTCTGAACATCTATGCCCCAAATGGAAGGGCACCCACATACATAAAAGAAATTTTACTAAAGCTCAAAGCACCCATTGCACCTCACACAACAATAGTGGGGGATTTCAACCCCCACTCAGCAAACCTGAAAGCTCTAGAACAAAAAGAAGCAAATACACCCAAGAGTAGAAGGCAGGAAATAATCAAACTCAGGACTGAAATCAACCAAGTAGAAACAGAAAGAACTATGCAAAATATCAACAAAACCAGGAGCTGGTTCTTTGAGAAAATCAACAAGATAGATAAACCCTTAGCCAGACTAACCAGACGGAACAGAGACAGTATCCAAATTAATAAAATCAGAACAAAAAAAAGAGATATAACAACAAAAACTGAGGAAATTAAAAATATCTTAAGATCCTACTACAAAGGCCTATACTCAACAAAACTGGAAAAATCTGGATGAAATGGACAATTTTCTAGACAGATACCAGGTATCAAAGTTAAATAAGGAGCAAATAAACCATCTAAATGGTCCTGTAACCTCTAAAGAAATTGCAGCAATCATTAAAAGTCTCCCTACCAAAAAAGTCCAGGACCAAATCGTTTTAGTGTAGAATTCAATCTGACTTTCAAGGAAGACCTAATATTGATGCAAAAATACTCAATAAAATTCTTGCAAACTGAATCCAAGAACACATCAAAACAATCATTCATCATGATCAAGTAAGTTTTATCCCAGGAATGCAGGGATGGTTCAATATTCAAAAATCCAGTAATGTAATTTACTATATAAACAAACTCAAAGAGAAAAAAACCCACATGATCATCTCGCTAGATGCTTAGAAAGCATTTGACAAAATTCAACATCCCTTAATGGTAAAAGTCTTGGAAAATTCAGGGATTTAAGGCCTGAATTAAAGACCATTTTCTCAATTTTTGTGAAGAATTGTGCTGGAATTTTGATAAAGTATTGATCAAATCAATACCAATCTTATCAATCTATGTCCATCATTTTCTCTGTTCTTTGTTTTTTTGTTGTTGTTTGTTTTAAATTTTTGTTTAGATCTTTTATTTTATTGGTTAGATTTGTTTGCTTGTTTGCTTGTTTTTCAGGCTATTTTGAGTAGGATTTTCTCATGATTTCTTTCTCAGTATGTTTTGCTTTGGTATATAGGTATTACTGATTTTGATATGCTAATTTTGTTACCTACCCCTTTGCTAGAAATGCTGGTCAGCTGCAGGAGTTGCCTGTTGGAGGTCTCTCATAAATACAATCAAATAGCATTTAAGAAATTATAACTTCATCTTGATAATAATTATACAGATTTCTACCAATAAGTTATGTCTATGAAATAAATCCTAGCTAATTTTCCCTGTTCCAACAAAACCACTACTTTTCCCTAGAAAGACAGCCCAATATTAACCACCTCAGTCCCCCAAGCTCAGGGAATAGGGGTGCCGACTCTTCATTAGCTTCTTCAAGCTGATTATGGGTGTTGAGATATTAGAAGAGGGGTGGGGGGAAGAGTAAATTGATAAGCCTTTGACGCTGTGTCTTCACTGCATCCAGATGGAATTCCAGGATATCAGAGGTTTGAGCAGGTCTGCTCAGCTTGCTTGATGAGTAGATACACCGAGGCTGTGTATTCTGCAATATACAATTCTCAAAACAAATTTTAGTATCAAGATAATTTTTTAGGAGGGTTGAAATTTTATTAAAGATGTTGGTTCTAACAACTTTTCTTCCCCCCCCCCCCCTTATTTTTATTGGATATAATATTTACATTTCATATTTTATCCCCTTACCCCATTCCCCTCACCACCCAGGAACCCCTTATCCCATCCCCTCTCCTCCTGCTTCTATGAGGGTGTACCCCCATCTACCCCCCCAGTTCCACCTCCCCACCCTCAGATTCCCCCCCACTCAGTGTTCAACCTTCATGGGACCAAAGATCTCCTCTCTCACCTATGCCCAACAAGGCCATCCTCCCCTACATATACAACTGGAGTCATGAATCTCTCCCTATGTGCTCCTAGGCTGGTGGTTTAGACCCTGGGGAGCTCTAGTTGGTTGATATTGTTGCTCTCCTCATGGGGCCACCAACTCTTTCAGCTCCTTCAATCTTCTCTCTAACTTCTCCATTGGGAACCCTTGATCAGATCGATGGTTAGCTATGAGTATCTGCCTCTGGGTATGTCATATTCTTAACACATTTAAGAATACAAGACTTAGAGCCAGTCCTTCTTTAACTTTTTTTAGCTGATTTGATATGGTTAGCCTGTGAGTTAAGGGACTATAGCAAATTCATGGCTTTGAGTTTATTGTTAGGGTGTTTTCTATATTTTATTTAGAAATAGCTGAGAGGAGTTAACAGACAACAGTCCAGATTACCTTACATGGATAGTTGGTTTTCAAAATGTCAGAAGTCCACAGAATTGACATTACAAACATTTCTGTATTAATGTTCATTTTGATTAGAGATCTGTGTGCTCCTGAAAGCTTCCTGTCTTGTATTCTAAAAAGAAATTGAGCATCTTTGGAATTACTCCAGTTGTGGTGAGACAGCCACTAGGCAAGAATTGCCTCTTTCCATCTACAGACAAACTACTGTCCAGAAAAGGACACACTTGCAGAATAGTCGACTGATTATATCTGCCTAGACAGAGTAATCAGCCATTAATAATTCTGCATCACTAAGGTCTGTCAGATGATCCTGGGCCAGAAGTACTCTGTACTTAGTATAACATATGGATACAGATATATATTAGATAATATATAAATTAGATATAGAGATATATAGAGATAGATTAGATAAAGAAATAAATTGGATATATATATATATATATATATATATATATATATATATATATATATA
>JANHMN010000016.1:32779887-32846384 GCA_030674055.1 Rhabdomys pumilio | reverse complement strand
TATATATATATATATATATATATATATATATATATATATATATATATTGGTTAAAGGGAGGTATAATGAGATGGTATAAAAGCAGCTGGAAAATGTAATCACAGATAGAAATTACTATATTTATATTCAATTTATATTCATTGTATACAGGTATAAACTTCTCAAAAATAAAAAAGGAAAGGATTCTTTATTAAAGTTTTTAATTAATTAACAAGAGAGGTAGTCTATTAAATAAAAAAATAATGACATGTGTATGTCTGACAGAGGATTAGTGTATAGAATATACAGTGTAATAAAATCAAAACTGAACACCAAAAAAAAAGAATGACTCCATTTTAAAAATGAGTTATAAATTTTTGAACTATGAACAGACAATTTTCAAAAGAATTCATTCAAATGACTAAGAAATATTTTTAAGAAGTGTTTAATTAACCTCATTAGCCTTCAGAAAAATTAAAATTACATTAAAATTCCATCTTACTGCAGTCAGAAAATCAAAAATTAGTAAATGGTGATAAATAGAGTTATGTATATAGACTTATACACATAAAAAGTTTAAACAGAATTACTTCCTAGAGAGTATAATGCTAATACATTATACATTGTCAAATAAAAGGTTCAGTGGCAGAAGTACGATACATTCCCCTAAGATATTGGTCAGGGACATCAAAGAGATCCCTTAAAATAACATGCTATTGCACTGTTGTTGGTTGCTGACCACATACTTTTGTCATTGAAGTTGGGGGAATTAAGATGGTACTCACCTGGAAGTGTTTTCCATGCTGAGTTTTCATTGTACTAGTACATCCTATGTAAGTTGTTGAGGAATAAAAATTATCAACAGTCTTATTCATTTGACTCACAAGCTATCATAATGACTGACCCATCAATCTCTTGCCATTGACACAATAGTGGCATAGATGCTATGGGAGTAACCAATTATTCTCTGACTGCCTCTAAGGCATGCTCTGTAGGAAAAAATTCATGATTAGTACTTAATTCTAATTAATCTCTGGATAGAAGGACATAGGCTCAATGATCAACTTACAACTATTCTTTGACTAAATGAATATAATGTCAAACTTATTTCTAAATTCTTATCTCTATAACATAGATTAGCACAGTTCTCACTCTTCAACAGAGAAGCATCTTTATGCAGTGGGTGACAGTTAGTACAGAGTCACAACTGATCAAAGTGTAGAGAACAAGTATCTGTGGGATGCTCAGCCATGAATGTAAGTTTAGAAAATTACAAAATAGGGAGGCATAAATAATTCAAGAGCTTGAAATAGGGGAAAGACAAATCAAGACCAAAATGGTATCTTCTAAATATGATAGAATCATAAAACACATGAACTCACAGAAAATATGGCTGCCTTCACAAGACATACAAGGATGAAGCCAGTCAATATTCCAACACTGATGGAGAAAAAGCACATGAGGCCATACTAATAACTGAGTATAACAATTGCTGGCTACTAGAAGAGGGATAGTTGTGTTCTCTGATAGTTTGATTATATTTCAGTGGATGCTTCCAAATCCATGAGTGTATACATAGCACAAATTGAATATAGAGGGTCATACAAGATAAATACATGAAGTAGGGTGAGGAATGTGGGATGATCTGGGAAGAGCTGGCAGGGAGGACTGGGGTTTGAATGTGAACATAATACACTTTATGCACAGAAGCAATTATCAAAGAATAAAAATATAAATGAAATATATTAAGTATAAAATATAAACTACATAAATATGTTTTATATATAAATAAATAAAATATATTTTTATATGTAAATTAATTACAACACAACAAAACTGGGGTGAAAGTTGATCAGTGGATATTAATGTATAGTTATATAGGGGTATGGTGTTCTAGAGTGCTTTCGTTCAGCAGGATGGCAATATATAAAAATAGCATACGGTAACTGTCAAAACGTTAGAAGAAAGGACTTTGAATTTACTATAACAAAATCTTAAATATTTGAGGTCCTAAGCTCATTTAACTTGATTGAAACATAAATGTTTTACAGTATAGACATGTGTTAAAACACCATTCCACCATCATTAATATGTATATCCATATGCTCAGTTAAAGTAAATTATTTTTTAAAAATGAAAGACTTGAAAGATTTGGGGGGAGGAATTATTGGTCAAATGGTACATTTAAGTTTTATGGAAAGAAGAAATTGAGAGGATCTGTGGTTCAATATAATGACTATATTAAAAAACAACTGCGATATTTCATTCTTGACCATTTCTATGTTGATATCAAGTGTTCTCACTAAAACAAATGATATTAGCTAGTAGATACATTCATTAGCTTACTTTAGACATTTCATTATGTGCACATATTTCAAAATTATATATTGTTTAAAACAAAAATATAATATAAAATTTATCAAGCAAAATTAAATAATTTTGGTAAAAAAAAACTGCATTATAGGATCTTTGGGTCAAATAATGCATGATAAACTTTTGTTACTGTCCTTAAAATATGTGACAAAATATAGACACTTGTTCAGAAAAGGGTTATGAATATTGATATTCACAAGAAATATTTTCATTTGTCTTTTTCTAAAGACTATCAGCAAAACTTTTGATTCGTAACTCTTTTCCTATCATTTATATTTTCTGCATCCTATAACTTGCTTCTGACTGCAGATGCCAAAATCCATCCATAACAGATGCAAGGCTACCTGTTATCCAGGGCTTACCATGCCTGGAGGCATACTATAGAGTAAATATACTTATTAATATTTTATTTGTAAGCATTTCCATGATGGACTTATGAATAAATTGAAGAAATAGAGTGGTTATAAATAGTTATTTAGGTTTGTTATTGGTGGGATTACCATGAGCTAAGATTGCTATATAGTGACCATGCCAGTTTTGAGATATTGTTTTAGACACTATGCTCTACCTTCCTGTCACTCATCAATCATGGTGACCTAGTGAACTTAGTGATGTGCCACCATTGTTTCAAATGACTCATGTGTTAGTGATAGAATGAAGAGGTTTAAGAAGAAAAGCAAAATTAAAACTGCATGACATAAATGTAATAAAAAAAGGAAAGCTTAATAGAGATACTTATAAATTTTCACATGTATAATTATAGAAATTTTGTCCAAAATAAGCATAGAAAATATGTACTATTGAACGGAAGTTGTTTTAAAGGAGTGTTATTTATCAACCATAATTTGTGATCTCCCATGAAAGTACATTTTATCCACATGACTTCACCCCTCAGCTCAAAACAGTGGGCTAAGCAAAGAATGGTTAAGATAAGAAAGGAAAGCTCTCAGGAGATTATATGCAGAATGAATAATGAATGAATCAAGAGACTTCCCTGAACACTAGCATACCCTTGGTGTCACCAATACACTGGGAATCAGAAAGACAGACTAAATAAATTTATATAAAATTTGAGAGAAAATAGTACATCCCTGTCAATTAAAAGCCTTTATAGTTAATTCTATTTGGTATCTAGCGAATCAAACAATAAACATGCTGGCAAAAACCTGGATGGCTTCATGGTGCTAACAAGATACTGTGTATGTAAACTATGCAAATAAATCCCCTATCCACCCCCCTCACTTTTCTCTTTATCTTGCTTTTCTCTTTCTTGTGAAATCCCTGAAGTTATATATTTGCAGATAATGACAGAGTAAAAGGGTTGGGTTCTGCTTTCTACTTTGAAGCTTTAAAAGAAAGGAAAGGGGAGGGAACTATCAGAGAGAATATTCACTTCTTGTTTATAATGATAAATGACATTAGTAAATGTCACAAGCAAACAGAACTGACATAGATGAGGTCTCTGGTGTGTATGAACCACATTACACTGATGAAAGTTAGAAACGACCCTGCTAGCAAATCACAGTGGAGACTTGGAAAATTATATCCTCTAAATCACGGAAAGATAGATGCATGGAGTAATAAATCATTAAAGCTGTGTTTAAAAGTTTGACTTCCATGTGTTTGAAACTATGAAAGTATGAAAACATTTTAATGGTCGTTTCCCTTCCACTTCCTCCGGTCTATCTACTATTACTGAAAGGTTTAAAACTTCTAACCCAAAATTCCAAAGGAGAAATGTGGCACTGTCATATACTTATGCTATTTCCTCTTTCCTCTTTCTCAGTAAAGTTCTTGAAGAGAGTCACTATTCACCACACAATAATGTATCTGCACAGTATTGTTACAGTTCACAGGGCCTGCATAGTTTGGCTAGAGGCTATTCTCACATGTGTAACTAGTACCTGAGTCTCTTCACGAATGTCCTTCTTTGATTCTAGATTTTTATCCAATCTGTATATTTTGAACGTTCTATTCATGTTGTGGAATACGTTGTGCTACAGTTAAGACCAAAATGGAGCTGTGAAGTAAATATGCCTGTTTTCTTTGTTCGACAGAACTACGAATAAGAAATTTCTATAAGATGGAGGTCATTCCTTTGCATATGCCTGGGAAGAGGTGGCATGTTTATTCTATTGTTGAAAGTAAGAGTTATACCAGCAATAATCAATCCCACTACCCTCTCGCTTCTGTTTAAAGCCTGACACTTCTTTCAGTACTTGTGAGGTTATTTTCAGAATACCGAGTTTCTGTAATATTCAGGACAATACAACAAAAGCTGGTTGATAGACCCCCTTAACAGACATGCCAGGTTTAAACAAATTAACACAATTAGAAAGTGTACAATCAATACAACTTTCATAAATACTGTAGAAGAAACAAAAGTAATTTAAACATGACAATTAAAAGAGCATGCACTCAACACATGCACTAACACTTGTTTGAAATCCAGATCCTGTCCTAACTTTATCTCTTGCTAACATAGCATTATAGAGAACTGCAGCTAACTTCCAAATATGTCTTATAAAATGTCCAGAACAAGACTTCCAAATGAAGACTGTTATTTCCAATATTGGATTGATTTCTAGACCAGTTCATGATTAAGTCCAAATAACTAGTCACATTTAAGAAAAGTACAAGAGTCATTATAATTTCTCTTTTTCATTCTCTGTCCTACAAGGTCTAAAACCTTGAGGCAAGGTAGTTTGTCCCATCTGGGATATAGGCAAGCAAAGGTGGATCAGAAACATATGTTCAATACAGCTTCTCAGTCACCATTGTCATGGCACTCAGCAAAATCACAGGTCAGCATTATTCTTTGTCCTGGTATCAGCATGTCTCACCCATCACTCTGGCTACCACCATCCTCCTTCAGCATCCTTCAGAAACAGCACAAATGTGCCCACTTCCCCATATTAGATACCTGATCAGGATCATGCCTTATGCCAGTGAGTGGATCCTTCCCTTTCACCTATGTGTAAGTATACCTAGTTGTAGAATGCCATAGACGCTCAACAGAAAGTTCCTTGGCATCCAAATTCTTTTAAAAATTTAAAATAAAAGAAACATGATTTAAATAAATTTGTGGTATGTGGGGATATACCTCCCCCTTTATGTCATTCTTGTCGGAAAGTCCTAAGACAGGCTCAGTCTTGTTTATGAAATAAAAAAGGATAAGAAGAGGAGAGCTTTGGGAACTACTTGGCAAGAATCTGAAAATTACCAAGGACAAGGAAGTAGGCTTCAGGCAGGAATCTGACATTAGGCTAGAACGAAGAAGTGATTTCAGGCAGGAATCTTAGGCTAGAACAAGAAAGTAGGCTTCAGACATGAAAATGACTTTGGACTAGGACAGTGAAGTAGGCTCAGATATTTTGGTCATCCTGATAAGCCCTTGGAAACATGAACAGGACTTTGGTTATCTCCTTGCTTGTTCTTTGACCATTTGTGTGTATTGTCTTGCTTGTTCCTTGGATATTTGCATCTATTGTATTGCTAGTTCCTCAACCTAGAACTGACCTTAATACTTCCATGTAATTAAAATGATATAAAAGCAGATTGAGAAAAAATAAAATAATAAAATAAAATAAAAACAAAAAACAAAGTAAGGGTTATCTTGCAATATGTAACAATAATAAATGCCAGAGACAGAGTAAATGGTATTGATGTCAGGAAGACTAATCAGAAACCATGTGCATGACTATGAAACCTGTGTTAAACTATTATTATATAATATATTTTATATTTATTTATAAAATATAGCATATAAGAGGGAGAGAGAGAGAGAGTAATCTATAAAGATAAACTGAAGAAAATTCTTGGACATGAAATAACTTCTATCTTAGATCCTATTATATTCAATACAAATTCACATATCAGAATAAAATTTGGATTGCTTGTGAAATTACTTCTTTGGAAATGAAAAGAGAGAGAACAATACTCATTAATCTTTTTTTCTTGTGTTTCTAAATAAAATATTTTATGGGATTTGGAAGTGTAAAAACTATAAGTTATTAATTTGAATCTTGAAGAGGTGAATTGCTGATTAGAATTTCCAAATAAATACTAATTCTACCAATAAGATAGATAACACATTATCTCCATCAACCAAAATGGCAACTCCATAGCTTTTCAGTCTTAGATTTCCTTAACACATGTACAAAGTCATAAGGGACTCCAGAGGACTTTTTTTTTTAAATACAAGTTATGTTCACTAAATTAGAAACTAATGCTGAGATCATTTTATACTATTTTAAACATACTACTTTAAAAGTAACTATACACACATGTGTATATATGTATATGTATATATATATATATATATATATATATATATATATATATATGTGTGTGTGTGTGTGTGTGTGTGATGGTTTGTTAGTAATATTTCTAGCTTTTTAAAACTTCTGGCTTTGTAGATGTTTGATCAATCGCTGTATGTACTCTGGTGCTCAAACTGCTGTGATAACACATGGCACGTCATCCCTGAAACCTCAGTCACGAAATCAGTGGAAGAGAAACAGCATCTTATTATTAGGAAAATTGTTTGACCTCAGTCTTCATTTCATTGAAGGCAAGCAGGCAAGCACTGTCAGAGACTTCTAGACAGTGTTTTAAGAACTGATGCAACAAGAGTTAATGAGTGTTGCAATGTTTTCAAGTATGCTAACATATTAAATTTATAGGACTATATAGACTTTATAGATTAAATTTATAGGACTATATCTAAACATTGCAATGCTCTACAGCAACTATTACAATAAATATCAACTGTTTATTGTGTTTTATTCAGGTCCCTGCAGATTCTTATAAGGAAAAGGTGATGATTCTTTATTCAAAATCACTCTTTAGAGGGAAAGATGCAAGGGCTTTTAAAATTTCTAATTTTCTTGGGCTTCTACAGGATCATAGCTATGAATTAAATATTTAGTAAGAAATATGTAGCAAAATGGTGCTATGAATTATGTATCACTTTTAGAATAGGTTTTATTAAAATATCAACTTTATATCATTGTACAAAAATATAAAAAGGATATTAACTTAGATGTTTATATGATGCACAAAGCACAGATGTAGTTGTAGAAATCTACACTAACTCTTAAGTCTCCTCGGACTTTACTATGGCTGTGTTAGGAACAACTGGACTAAAGCACCCATGACAGGCTTAGCAGAACACATTTCAGAGAACATACATACATGGGAACATAGACATTCACAGACAGACAGACAGATACACACACACACACACACACACACACACACACACACACACACACCTTCAGTATCATTTTTAACAGTGAATTAAATAAAGCCCCTCTCACATTTCAAGGCAATTTAATGAAGAAATACTTTAGGCTAGAGAAAGACTATAACACATGAGTTAATGAATTTGAACTTCATGAGGCCGTCAATCATCCTAATATGGTGGCTATACTTCATCTCTCAATAGACAATTTACCAAAGAGCTAAAACAGGAAGCACTTTGATAAGACACAGCATTAACATGGGAAATCACACAGAATAGGAGAAAATGACAGCATTGCTATCGCTATAACAACAACAACAAAAAAAAAAGTGAGGTCTATACTTAGAAAAGGTTGAAGTTTGCTTTTTCCATTTGTCATTTGTGAAGTCTAACAAATCATAAGACACCCACCACCAAACTATGTCATTTTCATTGCCATATTATTGACCTAAATCTTTGTTTTGTCTTTGGTAAGGACAATTTCTTAAGTCTTTCTCATTTTACACTGAATTGATACAAATGAATGAATATAAACAAAAGTAATAATATTCATAATATGAGAAGCAAATATAACACCATAATTTTAGGTGTATAGTCACAAGCTCAGCCAAACCTCTCATGTCCCTGATATTAAAATAGACATTATTGGTAATACAAAAACAGCTTCTAAGTAGTCATTGCCCTCAAATAATTTTGATTATATTAAGTAGACAAAGTGAATAGAAGTAATAATATAAAGTAATTTATACAAGGTAGCATTTTATATAATAACACAAGATAATGTATCACTTTTATAATATAGAATTATATGTACATTATAATTATACAGGAATAATTTATGTTACACATAAGTTATAAACAAGGTAATATAGGAAATTATAAATTACTACAAAAATAAAAATAGTAGTTGGAAAAAAGAAAGTACTGACTATAGAATATGGTAAAAAGTATCTTCTGGAAGGCATCTTTGTTGGTTTTTGGTGAATGGATACTATGAGAATGTCAGAAATGAGCTGAATGTTTTCATTGGGGCACCATGGTAAATAAGGAGATATCATACAAGGCCTTCCTCTGAATTCTGCACAGGCTAGGTGTATGAGAGTTGATTTGTAACATAACTAGATTGGCATGTGTCTATAGATAAGAACTCCTCAATCAAGGACTAATTCATGGCTGCCTTCTGTAACATCCATACCGCTGGCTGTAGACACAGTGTGGTGGTGGCACCATGCTTGCTTAGCATACAGCAGCTTTGGGTCTGAGCCCCAGCTCTACATAGTGCTAATTGTATTGCTCTGCCTGTTGTTTCACTTGGTCGAGCTTTTAGGTTCTGAAAACACACTAATTCAACAGAGAATGAACACAACTGTACTGAGGAAGCAATGGGGATAGACTGTGAAACAAGTAATACAAAATGCCGTCTGTGGTGGTTTGAATAGGTACAGCCTCCATAGATTCATGTGTTTGAATGTTCAACCACAGAGAATGGCACTCTTCATAGGTGTGGCCTTATTGGAGGGGAGTGTGTTTGTTAGAGGAAGTGTGTAGTGTACAGGTGAGGCTTTGAGATCTTATATGCTTTGGCTGCACCCAGTGTGAAACACTTCCAGTCTCCTCTTGCTGCCTGTGGATCAAGATGTACAACTCTCATCTCCTTCTCCAGCAGCAGCATGACTGCATGCTGCCATGCTTCCCACCATGGTGGTAATGGACTGAACTTCTGAAACTGTAAGACAATCCCAGATGAATGTTTTCTTTTATAAGAGTTGCCTTGGTCCTGTTGTCTCTTCACAGCAATAAAATCTTAAGATATCATCTGGCAGGCATATGTGTGATGAAGGAAATGGGAAATACAATAAACAATTAAACATGTAAATGTTCCAGGAAAGATCTGGAAGGTTCTGGAATCACAATAAGGAGTACCTGGTAGTTTTTAAATTAATATTTTCTGGTGACAGAGATTGAACCTTGGGCTTTGCAAATTCCAGACAAGTGCTCTTAGACTGAACTATGTCCTGGCTCTGTTTTGACTTTTTATTTTTATGCAAAGTCTTACTAGGTTTTCCAAGATGTCCTCAAATCCTCTGTGTAGCCCCAATGGACCTTGCAGTAGTCCTATTGCTCTTAGTCTCCTGGTAGCTGAGATTGAAGAGTTGTATCCCTCAGCCTGGCTGAATTCAACATTTTGTTTTAATCATTTCAGTAGTTCCAGAGAGTTGTAGGAGCATTGCTTTAGATATGAAAGTATTTTTTACCTATATTTTCTCACCTATAATATTTCACATTTTAATTTGTGTTCCCTCCTTTCCCTCTGCTGTCTGCCTATTGATTGTGTGTGTGTGTGTGTGTGTGTGTTTAAATATGTTAAATATTTTTAAAGTGTAAGCCTCATTATATCATTATAGTTATTTACTATGGGCCAAGTGGTGACCTTTGTCCTGAATTCATTCATAAATTTAAGTCCTATAACACAATGTAATCAAAAATAATTCTCTCTCTCTCTCTCTCTCTCTCTCTCTCTCTCTCTCTCTCTCTCTCTGTGTGTGTGTGTGTGTGTGTTTATGTGTGTACTGTGTAATATTGTGAACACTGAAAAACAGCTATCCACAAGTGAATAGTGAGTCTTTCTATAAGAATTATTTAAGTGCTATCATCACTGTACATTGCTATGAGAAAAACACCACATAGCAGTTGTTTTGTCTATCTGAGACATGTAAATTATGCATAGGACTTACTGACCCATGCCAGAGGTTAGTAAACAAAATAATGTCATATAAATGAATCATTGATATAGCAGCAACTATGATTAAATTGCATGGAATGGAAGTAGTTGCTGTGGTGACCTTTTCCTAATTGAATGAGAGTAAGTAGGCAAAACCAATCAGTAAGTATGATCTCAGTCTAGTTAATGTTATGTTGAGCTTGAGAGATGGAAGCAAACCAGACCCCCCCCCAAAATAAAACTGATAAAAATGATGTAAAACCCCTGTTTAGAAAAATTAACTCAAATGTCCATGAACACCTACACTGATGAGCATAGAAAGAGATGATATAGCATCATGTGCTGTTTGGCTTTCTCAATAATGAAACCTTGAGTTAACCTCAGTTCAGCAAACCTGGTACTGAATCATCAGCCTTGGAAGGAATCTATAGGAACAAAACCTAGTTTCTTCTTATCAGGTGTGAAGAAAGCCAGATCTTGTTTTATCGAATTATGTGTTAGATTTTACTACACCTTAAAACAATCTAGTTTTAAACAACTTAATAACTGATTTCTGTCCTAAGATGTTCTTACCTAATGATTGTAAGCTATAACTTGAGCGGTGGGTGTGTTAAAAGTCTCACATGCACTGGAGAGGAGGAAGAAAGCAACCACTAGTGGGAAGGAAGGAAGGGACCTGGGAGGGAAAGTGACCAGAGGTTGGGGGAGAGAGGAACTTGATCTGGTATTGGGTAAGAGAAAAGGACTGAAGCCCTGAGGGCCAGCAGAAAGAATGGAAACAGGCCACCTAGGGAGGTAGGAGGTTGGGGGGACCCTCCAGAATGCAAGAGAGACCTGAAAGGTGAGAGACTCTTAGGATTCAAAGGGCGGGACCTTAGATAAAATGCCCTACAGTGGAGAAAGGGAACTTATAAAGCCTACCTCCAGCAGGAAGACAGGGCATCAAATGAGGGAGGGAGGTTACCATCCCACAGTCAAAACTTTGACCCATAATTGTTCCTGTTTGAAAGAATTACAGGGATGGAAATGGAGAAGAGTCTGAGGAAAAGAAGTCCAGCTACAGACCCAAAGTAGGATCCAGCTCAAGGGGAGATCCCAAGGCCTGACACTATTACTGAGGCTATGAAGCACTCACAAAAAAGAACCCATCATGACTGCCCTCCGAAAGACCCAACGTGAAGCTGAAAGAGTCAGATGTAGATATTGCACCCAACCAATGAACAGAAGCTGCTGACCTCTGTGGTTGAATCAGGAAAAGGCTTGAAGAAGCTGAGGAGGAGGGCGACCCAGTAGGAGGAACAGCAGTCTCGATTAACCTGGAGCCCAGATATCTCTCAAACACTGGACCACCAACCAGGCAGCATAGACCAGCTGATATGAGGTCCCCAACACATACACAGCATTGAACTGCCAGGTCTAGGGTTAGTGGGATGATGGAGGTTGCGGGTATGTGAACAGCCTCATGGAGACGGGGTGGGTTGGTAGGTATGCGATGTGGAACAGTCAGAAGGTGGACGGGGGGGATGTGGAATAAAATTTGTAATGTTCATTAATTAATTAATTAATTAATTAATTTAAAAAAATCATTAAAAACATGTCTTCCATGTAGCATAGGTGAGAAACCCATGCTTGACATTGAAAACTCTCACTTGTTTTATTGCTGGAGAGCATCCTCCCTCTTCCCAACTCTTTAATCTATGGACTTCTCTTCCGGACTTGTGCAGCCAAATCGTAGTTTTACTAAAGAGGAAATCTAAAGTAACTCTGTCATATTTTTTTCCTTTATTTTTATGAGGCAGAATGTCACTTTATAGGTAGCAGCTAAACTGGGTTCAAACTCACAATCCTCCTGCCTCATCCTCTTGAGTACTGCAGTTAAAGTATGTGGCAACATACCTTTCTGATATTGGTTTATCAAAGACTTCTGAAGAAATGGAAAGAAAACTTTATTACTGCACAGAAATAAATTTGAAAAATATTGTAAAGGCTGAAGATTTGATGCTCCAACGTTTGGTAGTATAGGGGCTGTCCAGGTGTTCAACGGTCTCTGTAAATTGGCTAAGTTTTAGAAGCTATGCTTAGTGCTTCCCATGACTTCAGTTAATTTAGTCATTCTGAATTTCTGACGACTTCAGTTAATTTAGTCATTCTGAATTTCTGACGGCGTTGAAGACCTATAGACTCATAGCCAATCCTGGCTATTACCTTGAGAAAAAAGATCTGAGTGGAGGGTTCTCAGCTGACATTCATTCTAAAGCCAAGAAAAAGCCAGGTTCAAAACTAAGTGTACTAGTCAAGAGAGACGACAGAGGTTCTGGTTAGTCAACAAAAGGATGGACTGGGTATTAAGACTATCTTGTACCTCACTGGTACAAATTGGAATAATTATGCTCTAATTGTATTCTGAGAGAAAAGTTTTATTTTAACAGGAAGGGTAATATGTAGGAGGAGCTAAGGGGGAAGGAGCACTGAGAGGAAAAGATGGAGTAAGGAGAGGAGAAGATGAAGTAGATGAGAAGCTACGTAATGAGAGAGAAAAAGAGAGAGAAAGAGAGAGGGGGCATGGAGGCAGAAGTTCACGTGTCTCCACCAGTCAAAGATAGTTTACATATCTAGGTTGGGTATTGGGTTACACTTCTGATTGAGCATTACCATACTTATAAAGCCTTTGATTAACATTTAAAAAAATTGTATAAAAGCAAAAAGGAAAAGGGGGCAAGGGATAGGGGTTTTCTAGGGAGGGGTAATGGGGAAAGAGGATGGCATCTGAAATGTAAATAAAATATCCAATAAAAAAAGAAAAAAAAGAAAAAGAAAAAAAGAAAAACATTGTATAAAAATCTTTGTAAAGTTGGTTTGTGAAAGGAAGCAGCCATGTTTGAAAAAGTAGGAAATTGGGGGGACCCTCCAGAATTCACCAGTGAACTAGGAGGTGAGAGACTCTCAGGACTCAAAGGGACCTTAGAGGATAGGACCTTAGAGGATATACCTGACAGTAGGGAGAGTAAAATTGAATAATTTTGGAAGATTAGGGTATATAGAGGCTAGACCTAGGGATAGTTATATCTAGGCCTAAGGATAGTTAGAACAAAAAAAGAAATACTCTGGGTTCAGGCCAAAACATGTATTTGTATAGCTTGAGTATAGCTCTCATCTCATCACTTCATCAGAGGAAGTAAAAGCAACATTTGTATAAATAACTATTTTTAAAAGACTGCTTAGTTGTATATATATGACCACAGAGCTGACAATTTGAAGTTGGATAAGTCACTGGGAGTCAGCAGATGCTTTACTGAGGAAGATCATTTCTCCTGCTCTCGGCATCCCCCCAGTTGACCATAATTCTTCATCTATGGTTGGGGTCTTAAAAGCTTCTCCACATCTATGTTATCTATTCATTGGTTACTATCATTATGTTCAGATCTTACTTATGAAGCTAATGTTTAAAAGCAGGATTTATTTATGTATTTAGAAGTAGATACATATATATGTAATGACAAACAGAGAGAGTTAAAGAATTTGAGACGGAAGTTGCATTGGAGGCAAGGAAAGTTTAGAAAAAAATTATGTAGTTGCATAATAATTTAGAAAAATATAAAGTTATTATAATTAAGATGCTTTTTTTTTCTCAAGACAGGGGTTCTTAGAGTAGCTCTGGTTATCCTAGAATTGTCAGGCTGGGCCTCAACTCATCTACCTCCAGAATGCTAGGATTAAAGGCGTGTACTACTATGCCCAGCCACAAATAAGACTTAAGGTAAAAATCAATTTTTATCATAATAGGCTATAAATTCTCTTCACATATACAGAACAGAACAAAAACAAACATTGTCATTTCAAATTACTGACCCTTAAAATAATTTAACTTTATGTTCTGTAATCAATGAAGATCCAATGTTTCCTACAAAATTTGATTCACTGAATAGTGTACTCCACAGCTTCATCAGCAAGATTTTAATCTATAATTATTGACTGCCCTGCAGAACAGAGAGGAATAAGCCTGTCTACTTACGTCTAAATGACATGCACACGAAAAGAGGAAATAGCCAAAGACCCCAAATTTTCTTCAAAGGTATATTCATAAGAACCTTCTACTAAGCCTCACTTCTTAAAATACCATTTAAACAAAATGTCAAGCTAAGGACTACTGCTTGAACACATAGGCCAGTGGGGAATAGTCCAATCCAAACTACAGCACTCCACAGAGAATTTGATTGTAATTATTTGTTCATAATTTAAGGCATTACTCATCAAATTGCTTTTACAGCATCTTTTAAACAGCAGATATTAAAGAAATGCTTTAAATGATTAATAAATGCATTCTAAATAAATACCCAACTTTCTTTTCTGTATACAAATTCTTTTGTAAATGACTAAAGCATTCAAAATATTAATTGCCATCTATTTATTTCTCTGACATGCTACAAATCTTGGCAAAACTTGCACATTACTAATGTAGATGTATTTAACATATAGAAATGCATATGTATTATACAGATATAGACATGGACAAAGATATTTAGATTTTAAGATGGTACTGGTCTCAGGTAAAGGTAGTATGAGATAAGGGGTTCCATAAGAGTAGAGCTTGTAATACACGATAAAAACGTTCTAGAATTCCACTTTGTAAAATTTTAGAGACAGTTAACACTATATATTCAATATATGCTAAGAAGGTAGATAGATATATGCATGATATGTATTTATTTTGCCACAATACAGAAATAAAAGTGGCTAAGCTGTTTCTCTCTGAAAGAAAAGACATCTTCTAGATTACTTACTTCTTGACTTTTAAAATCTTGAGCAGAGTGTGCTCCACTGACCTTCCTAGCCCCAAGGGTGACCTATATAGAAGGCAACATCAAGTTGAAAGTGTTTGTTATAGAGAAAAATAAATGTTAGAGTAGGAGGGAGGTTAGATAGAGAGCGATAGGGTCATAAATGGAGAGAATAGAAGAAACAAGACTTCCAAAAATAGAATATGATGACAAACACTGTGTTTTGAGGGACTTGGAAAAACTTGTCACTATCACCACAAAATTGCTGAACAACTGTCCACAATTATATTTTAAATGTTCACCTGCTTATATTCCATCAAGTATTGTAGAAATGATTTATACTTAAAAGTAACATTTAATCCCCTAACTTTACATAGATTATTATATATGGGAGACATTGCTATAAGGTGGGATGCAATAATACATTAAGATGTGTCTTTATTCTTATTATTGGGTGCTCATGATCTGAGTGCAATGACTCATTTGATTCGCCATAAGGGTGGAGGTCAGAGGATAACTTGTGAGTTCAGTTTCTCCTTACACTTTTATATGTGTTCTAAATATCAAACGCAAGACCACAAGCTATTGCAATAAGCACTTTTACCTCCTGGTCCATATTGCTGACATTATTTATACAATAAATGCATTGTAAATATTAGTTTTAAACTTATATATGATTTCAGAGGTAAAATAATATATCTCTAATATGACTTGAAAATATTAATTGGAACAAAAATGTAGAAATTAGGTTTTAATTTAGGTAAAAATAAAAGAGAAAGGCCATAACTCTAAGGAATGAAGTGAGTGGAACAGTGTGAGGAGGACATTAAGACCATGCCTGTATAAAAGGACTTCAGTCAAAACTATGTGTTCTGGGGAAATCGAAAATTGTGATCATTTAAAAGGAAAAATATCTAAATAGTAAAATTGAACAAAATAATATTTAATCATGAATTTTTATGGTTTTTTCAATGTATATAATATTTATTAAAGTACCTATTATGTGCCAGAGATTACAGAAATGCTTTTTAAACACATAAGGATTACAAATTATGAGGGATTTAGTTAATGTTGTAGAGAAAAAGAATGGACTACTGCCAGAAACATTGTTGAATATATATGATGATTGTAAAATATGTTTTTAAAATTTGTTGGCTACTTCTACAACTGCTGTGCCACTGTTGTGCTAACGTATCTTTCAGGAAGTATTTGTATGCCACGGTTTTGTAGCCTCGCTGGAGTTTACATTTCTCTTTTGGTACCTTGGAGAGTTTTCCCTGCACCAAAGACACTAGAACACAGTAGTGAGAGTTCCATGTAGGCTCTACCTCATCTTCTCCACGTGAAATGAATTGTGAGGGTGCGGTCCTCAGCAATGGTACCCCATAATCAGATTGAAGAGAACAATCTGAGCAATAACCAAACAGCCTAGGTTGTTTGGGGATTTCCATGGGACCCCTTTGGACAACTACTCAATAGAATGCAATCCTTTCTCAAAGAACCAACTTTGCGCTTCATTGAGTCTTCATGTTCTCTTTGTTTCTATTTTATTGATTCAATCTCTCAGTTTTATTATTCCTTGAATCTACTCCATTTATGTATAATTACTTCTTTTGGTTCTGGAGATTTCAGGCGTTCTGTTAAGTTACTAGTGTGATATCTCTGCATTTTTTTTTTAAATGAAGTCACTTGCCTCTTAAAACTGCTTTCATTGTGGCCCATAAGTTTGAATATACAATGTATAACTTTTCATTGAATTCCAGGTCTTTAATTCTTTCTTGCTTTATACATTGATAAACTTTTCATTCAGTAGAGATTTGTTAAGTTTCCATGAGAATGTAAGCTTTCTGCTGCTTCTGGCGTTGTTGGTACTCAGTTTTAATCTATTTTGATCTGATAGGATGCAGAGAGTTAACTTAATCTTCTTGTATCTGTTGAGATTAGCATTATTTTTGAATGTGTGACCAATTTTAGAGAAAGTTTCATGAGGTACAGAGAAGAAGGTATATTCCTTTGTATTTCTGTGAAATGTTCTTTAAAATATCTGTTAAGTCCATTCGGTTTGTAATGTTTGTTAGCTCTAGTATTTCTCTGTTTAGTTTCTCTCATGATGGTTTGTCCATTGGTGAGAGTTGGGCACTGAAATCTCCCACTATCAGTGTGAGAGGATCAATATGTGATAAAAGTAGTAGCAGTGTTTCTTATATGAACTTGGGTGCTTTTGTGTTTGGGACCTAGACATTAAAAATTGAAATGTAATTTTGGTAGATTATTTTTTTTCTTTGACTACATAGTGAATGTCCTTTCCTATCTCTTTTAATTTGTTTTAGTTTGAAGTCTACTTTTATTGGATATTAAAATGGTTATACTAGCTTGCTTTCTAAGTCCTTGGAATATCTTTTTCCAACCCTTCAGCCTATATAGAATATATCTTTGATGTTGAGGTGTGTTTCTTATATGCAGCAGAAGGATGGATTCTGTTTTTGCTTCCCTTATATTGAGTCTGTGTCTTTGTTTGTATGTGTGTGTGTTATCTATGTATTGACTGGAGCATTGTCAAACTCTCAGAGCCCTGTCCCTTATTAGTATTGAGCCCTTCTTCTCTTAAGCCCCACTGGATCCCATTAATTGGGGAGAGCTACACTTCATCATCCTTATCACATTTTTAAAGCATTGTCTCTGATGGTTTCCTGTTTAAGCTGTTACTAGAGAGGTGGGCACCAGTTGTCACAGAAGCCTTCTGTCTTAATTAGGGGTTTACTGTCATTAATAGTCACTATGAGCAAGGCAACTTTTATAAGGACATTTAATTGGAGATGGCTTACAGGTTCAGAGATTCAGTCCATTATCACCAAGGAGTGAGTATGACAGCATCCTGGCAGACATAGTGCAGGAGTAACTGAGTGTTCTATATTTTCATCTGAAGGACTATAGAAGAAGACTGGCTTCTAAGCGAGGTCAAGGGTCTTGTGACATATTTCCTCCAACCAAGCCACACCTCCTCCAACAAGCCAACATTTCCAAATAGTGCCACTCTCTGGGCCAAGGGTCAAACCACCACATTCCACTCACTAGCCCCCAGGGCTTGATCAAACAAATGAGTCTATGAAGGACATACCTAAACATAGCATAATGCAAAATACATTTATTCTAAGTTCTAAAGTCCCCAGTCGATAAGAGTCTCAACAACGTTAGAAGTCCAAAGTTAAAAGTCTCTTCAATTAACTGTAATCCCCTATTCCAGAAAGGAAGCCAGCAGGATAGCCTCCAAACTCTGCATCTCCATGTCTGATGTCAAAGCAGTCTTCAAATCTCCAACTCCTTTTTCATCCTCTTTGTTGACTGTAATAAACTTCTTTCTCCTGGGATAGTTCCACTCCTTGTTAGCAGCTTTCCTTGGCAGGTATCCCACAGCTCTGGCATCTTTAACATCTTGGGATTTCCAAGTCAACGTCAACTTCAAAGTTTCTTGTTTCAATGTCTGGGGTCCACACATCATTTTCTGGGCTCCCCCAAAGGCTTGAGTCACATCTATCACTCTACCCTTTGTAGACTGGAGTCTGATTGACTCTAATCCACCATTACTGCTATTCTTGGTGATCATTCCATGGTATTGGCATCTCTAATATGCTGGGGTCTTTCATTGCAACTAGGCTTCACCAATAGCCTCTCATAGGCACTCTTCATGGTGCCAAACCTCAGCTTCTTTGCATGACCCCTTCAGTCTTGGGCCATCAACTCCAATTGAGTCTGTATCTTTTCAAATGGCCTTCCCTGCCCTTTCATAGTGCCAAGACTCAGATGCTTTCCATGACCCCTTCATAACTTCAAAACCAGTACCATCTGGTTATTCTTTCACATTACCAAGTCCATCTGCACCATGGGGTACAACCATGGCTATCTCTAGAACACAGTTTCTTTGTGTTCTCAGAAAACACTTCCTGGAAGATTTCATCTCACTGATCCTGGTCTCTTCTTAATCACTACTAATTTCTTAGCTCCAGCTAACCAGCATCAATTGTCCCAGTAGACCCTTCCATTCATGACTCTAAAGTCAGAGCCACATGGCCAAAGCTGCTGAGTTCTGTTGTTTGCTGGGGCTGGAACATGACTCTTCTTCATATTCTATTACCAGCTTTCTGTTTTCCAATTCTCAAATTTCTCAAGTTTGGCTGCCCTGAAACTTGCTCTGTAAATTGACCTTGAACTCAGAGATCTTCATGGTTCTGTCTCCTGAATGTTAGGATTAAAAGCATGTACTACCACACTTGGACTTAAGCTTTTCTTCACCTAGAACTTGATCTATCCCAGGCTGGCCTTGAACTCAGAGATCTGCTTGACTTTGTCTCCTGGGATTAATGGCATGGACTACTATGCACAGGCCTAAGCTTTTCATGGCCACTATTCCTCAAGATCTAGATCTAAAGTCTATGTCTTTCAGCCTCAAGATCTGGACCACATATGTGCCCTCCATTTCTGGATTGTATTCATTATAGATTATAATTCCAAACTATTCCTTGTTCAACTCCAATAAGTTTAGCTGGGTGTGATCTTGGTCTGAGATTACCAGTCTCTTAAATATTTTTATCTCCTTGAATGCAGAATTCTGTTCCATTTCACTTTCTGGTATACCTTTATCATTACTTGAACCATACATTTTATATATTTTTTTCTTTTTAAGCTTTCTATGTTTGATTAAAATGCTCTTCATGAGACTAAACTAGAGAACAAAGTCTCTCCTTGGATTTTTTGAGACTTCTTTTGTCAATGCAATTAATATAAATCTCTTCACCTTAGCCTCAGGTAGATTCTTCAGACAAGGGCACAAAGGAGCCACATTTTTTACCAAAATACCACAAAACAGTCTCTATATCATATACTGAAATTCTTCTCTACTGAAACCTCTTCACACAGGTCTGCGTAGTTCAAATTGCTCACAGCAACAAGGTCTTCAAAATCCTACTAGGATACCCCAATTAAGTCCCATTTAAAGCTTTCCAAATCCAAAGTCTTCAAAACCACATTCTTCCAAACAAAACCATGGACATGCCTATCACAGCAATATCCCAGCTCCTGGTACCAACTTCTGTCTCACTTAGGATTTTACTACTGTGAACAGACACCATGACCCACACCCACAGTGACACACTTCCTCCCACAAGACTACACCTACTCTAACAAGACCACACCTCCAAATAGTGTCACTCCCTGAGTCAAGCTTATTTAAAACATCACACCTTCTATGTCACACTTTTTCAACTGAATGTCTGCAGTCATGGATACCACTGCCAAAGTAGCTTTCTTGCTATCCACAGTCAGAGTCACAGCACAGGTCATGGGCTTCCACATGATTTCTTTGACAGCACAGATCATGGACTTGGCCTCCAGATGCCGTAGGACCATGGACCCAGAGAAGACCTTGAGAAATAGCTAGGACAAAAGATAGCACCATGACCTCAGGTGGCAACTCAGGCTGTTATGCCCAGGTCTCAGAGTCTCCGAGAAATCTCAAAGAATTGCCATATCTGCTGTAGAGAAACATAAGAGCCTTTAATTCAAACCCAGGTTTAGGCCGCAAATTGCACAGAGCAAAATTGTGGCCCCGTGTCTAGGGGTTTAGGGAATGTATACAAGCAGGTTACATGGGGGGTGGAGGGGTTTACACAGCGGATAAGGGAATCTATAATGTTTTAACAAACTGGTCACAGCTGCCTGGGAACACGTAATTGGCTTGATTTCCTTTTAAGGATATATGGTTTTTGCTTTTCCCAAAATCATAAGCCACCTGTGTTGGGGAGTGCTTGGCCATCCATCAGAGAGGATGCCAGCTTTGAAGGCATGGAGGCTAAAAACTGCATTTGTTTATCTGTTCTCAAGCTGATACTGTAGTTCCCAGGATGGGGGTTCACACTTAGGGAGTTGCTATTGATTTGTGGATCCTCGGCACCAGTTGCATCAGTTGGCCAGGAAGGAATAGGGCTGGGGAGGGGGATTCTGTGTGCATGTGGCTGCAGGGGAAATGCTGAGGCAGCACCAGAAGCTTGGCTTCTGGGGAAGTACTGAGGCTGGTGCTAACCACTAGGCTTCTAGGGAAGTTTTGAGGCTGGCTTCTTCAAAGCCACTCATACCAATATGGCCCTGGTGGCAGGCAACATACCCCACAGACATCAACAAAACATCATGTATCAGCGCAGTCCATAGGCATGTACATGGTCCTGGGTGGTTAACATAGATCACGAATATCAACCCAGATCCTGGGTACAGCAGGACTATGGACTCCAACATAGCCCTTTGTGGCAAAAGGGAAGTGATATCACCATGGCCTCAGGTTGTAGCACAAACCACTCAGACCTACACAGTCCTTGTCAACAGGAGGGCCCACAGACATCATCATGGTTTCAGGCAGCACTACAAGGTCTGTGTCTTTTTATTACGGGATTGAGTCCACTGATACTGATGGAAATAAATAACAAATGATTGATGATTCCTGTTGTTTTGGTAGTGGTGACGTTATTGGTAGAGGTGGTGGTGGCAGCAGTTATGGTAGTGGTGGTGGTGGTGGTGGTGTGTGTGTGTGTGTCTTCTTTTGATTTTAATGGTATAAGTTTATTTATTCTCTATTTTTTCATGGATGTACTTAACCTCCTTAGGTTGGAGTTTTTTCTTCTAGCATGTTCTGTAGGGCTGGACTTATAGATAGATATTGTTTGAATTTGGCTTGATCATAAAATACCTTATTTTCTTCATCATGCATGTTGAAAGCTTTGCTGTGTATACGAGTCTGGACTGCCATTTGTGGTCTCCAGTACATCTGTCCTTGTTCTTCTAGCTTTTAGAGTCTCTCTTGAGAATTCAGGTGTAACTCTAATAGATCTCCCTTTACATATTACCTTGTCTTTTTCCCTTGCAGCTTTTAATATTCTGTCTTTGTTTGGTATGTTTAATGAGAGTGTTCTTTCTTTTCTGGTCTATTCTATTTGTTCTGTATTTTATTGTACCTTTATAGGCATCTTCTTGGTTAGGTTCAAAATTTTTCTTCTATGATATTGTAGAAAATATTTTCTGGGGCCTTTGACAGGGTTTCTTCTTCTGTTTCTATTAATCTTAGTTTTTTTCATGGAGTCTCAGATTTACTGAATGTTTTCTGTCAGGAGTTTTTCATTTTAGTTTAACATTTTTTGATAGATGCATCTATTTCTTCTATTATGTCCTCAATGCCTGAATTTTTCTCTTCCATATTATGTATTCTGTTGGTGAAGGTTGTCTTAGTAGTTACTGTCTGAGTTACTATTTTATTTTTTATTTTCAGCATTCTCTTAGGATTTTTTTTTTTTTTGGTTATAGTTTCATTATCAGGTTTTGAGCAGTTTTATTGATTTCTTTTCATTGTTTGCTTTTGTTTTCCTGGATTTTAGAAAGTGTTTATCAATTTCTTCTTTAATGACCTTAATCATCTTTATATAGATAATTTAGAGGTCTTTTTCTCATGCTTCAGCTATACTGGAGTATTTAGAGCCTGCTGTGGTAAGATAGCTTGGCTATAATGGAGACATATTTCTCTGCTATTATTGGTTGTGTTTTTGTGCTGACATCTAAGCATCTGGGACTGATTATAGGCCTAGGTGCTGATTTCTGATTGTCTCCATTAGGTGCATGTTTTGTTCTTTGGTTTCTGTTTCCCATCTGGATTTTCTCAGAGTGTGATACCTGTGTGTAACCTGATAAGAAATTTTCTTTGGACCTGATAGTTGTGGCCACTGGCAGCTCTAGGTTAAATGTGTCTCTGTGCTTTGGGAGCTGATATTTAAGAATGTGGGATAGATTAGGGACCTGAGGACATCTGTAAGAGAAAGAATTCAGAGCATTCAATAAGGAAATGTTCATTTTGTCTCCTTAGAATGGTGGAGGCAGTGCAGAAAGGTCACTCTTGGGGGTCTGATATAGTGCTAGGGATGACACTGCGGATTATAGATAGAAGAACAGAAGAAGAGAGGAATATCTATACAAGACTTACCTTCTCCATGGCAGTAGTGGCCTGTGGTTTAGCACAGAGTTGGAGTAAGGGCTGGAAAAAAGCAACAAGCAGGGAGAGGGAGGTTAGAAAGGAACAGTCTGTGAGATTCCCCCAAGAGATGTGGGCAAGGAAAGGAAGGTTTCAGCAGGTGAAATGCTGCAAAGCAGAGAATGAGAATGGGACATTGGATCAGGGGAAGAGAAAGAGAAGAGAGAATCTGCAGACAGCCTCCCTGGTTTTCTGGCAGGCATAAGGCGAGGGAGGTTAGAAGAGAAAGATATGCCCACAGAACATGAAAAAGGAGGCAGAGACATATTCTGCTGATAAACTGGGGATATGAGTGGGAGACTGGATTTTGAAGTGAAGGGGGATGGTGAGGGGATTCAGTTAGTTAACCTGTTTCTGTAGCCCTGCTCAGCTGGTGTGTTTCCAGTGAGTGCCTGAGGCTTTTGGAGGCTGGTATACTGGGATGTGTTGGGAGAAGGAAGGTTGGAGAACATCTTTGTTATTCAAAAGGATTGGGGTCAGAGAGGAAAGTGTGACTGAAGGTTTTCTCTTCAGGACTGAGAATGAGATAATGGGGTTGGATCTAGAGGAAGATAAGGAAAAACAGATATTCAGGCAATCTACCTGGTTTTCTGTCAGGGCTTAACATAAAGTTGTAATACAAATTAGTAATTTCCAGATGCAATCATTAAAGAGATACTAAATGTTTTCAACTACTATTAACCTTTGATGTATTCTTATTACTATTAACTTATTTAATTTTCCAATTTATTATAAGACCAATATAATTATTCTACCTCTATTTTGTTTGAGGTGACAGAGAATAAATTATATACCTTAGATAAAAAAGCAATTAAGAAATGGAGCTGAAACTCTATTTTATTCTTCTTATGTCAAAACAAATAATTCAATAATTATTGTTCATATGGACAGCTGTAGGATTCTAAAATATATATCCAGAAGGTCAATCCTAGATGTTAGTACAGTCAGAGACATTTGTTACTGTCTCTATTTTTAACTATACAGTAAACTAATTCTGTTTTGAAGAAATGTCTGATCTTTAAGCACTAAACTCCTCTAAATAGTAGAAGTACTATGTTTCTTTGTACCACTTTGAGTTATCAAGTTAATTTATTCAGTTCACTCACTAAATATGGTTGACATAAATAAAATAGTGCATAATTGAAATGCTGACTTCAATTGTGACTGACTTACTCTAAATTTTAGCAATGCTAGTATGGATCCTTGCATAGGATTTCTGTTGAAATTGCCTAAAGAAACCGTGGAGTGGCTTATTCAGGTGAACACTTAGACACATTTGAATCCACTAGAGCAGATCTAAAAGCAGCCAAACACCTGGGGGAATGACCCTTGAAAATTAGTTGTATTTGCTCATCTACATTGATAAGCTTGCTCTTAGAATGATGGCTTTTCTCTGGGCAATGAAAAAGCTGGAAGTCATATAGGAACCTGAAATATTTTCAGCCCGTGTATTATGCATTTTCTAAGAGCATTTCACAATGAAAATTTGTGGATTGTGAACTTACTTTATATATTTTTTATTTAATTTGAATTCTTAGGAAATAAAATATGTAAATTATTCCTATGTCACTAAGATATTTTACCGTGTTTTTTTCCTTATATTTTGTAATATTTAATATATTTTAAATTTTATATTCATTGACAGTTTGCCTGGACATTTGTCTGTGTGAGGGTTTAAGATACTCGGGAACTGGAGTTTCAGACATTTGTGAGCTGTCATGTGGGTGCTGAGAATTGAACCTAGGCTCTCTAAAAGAGCACCCAGTGCTTTTAACTGCTGAGCCATCTCTCCAAACCTGTACTGTCAACCCAATAAAAATTAATTCTGTATGTTATGTGTACAGCAGTTGAAGTTCCTCATCTGTGAATGAATATCTGGTTCAAGAGATTTACTTCTTCATTGACACCTTATTCATAATTAAAAGACTCTATAAATGGATGGCCACCATTGTAATCTTTAATATTGCATTGTTCTGGTTGTCTGCCCTATAAAATATGATACCAACTATTACAAGGACATCTGTCTTCATCATGTTTTCCCCCAGTCTTTGTGTTGTTCTCCATCAGATGAAATCAAATGAAACTTCAAAAGTATAGTGTGAAAGACAGGAAGAATGTACTACAAATTAATATGAGAAACTCTAACAGATGAGAGTGAGCAGTGACCAAAGGACCCATTGTACAGAAAAACACTCCCAATGAGTGAAACTGGACCACGACTATCTGGATGATTGTGCTAGTCTACATGGTTAGGTAGGCTATACATGTTTTTCTTAACATTTTGGAAGCCACGGCTATTCTGAGGGGCATTTTTCTATTAGGTGATTGACATGTCCATCTAGATTAATTCTAAAGAGGGAACAATTGTGTGTCTTTGTTCTTTACTAGAAAGCCTTCTGCTAGTTAGTAATGTTATCATCTTTCTGGCAGTTCAGACATCATATCTGCACATTAACAAAGGAAGGAATTAAAGTAGTACAAATGAAACAACCATGGCTTCCCACAAGAAAAGTGCTTTCACTTAGTAGACTTCAACACAACACAAGATGCTAATTTCATCTTCTTCCATTTCATATGTATTCTAAAGTTTAAGAAAGGAAAATTGCGATACTTTCCTCTTTCTTTAAAAAAACTCTTGTGAGCTTGACCCTGAAGGGATTATAGACATAGCTGTTATGTCACATGTGCATCAGTAGGTGACAGAGAGGAGAGAGGCTGACTCAGTGTTCTGACCTAGAAACATCTGAAGGATGTTCTCTGAAAAAAAAAATAGGGGGATGGGGAGCCTGGGACAACCACCAATCTGACACTAGGCAGGCCCAGATGTGCTCCCAGGATGAAAAGAAAGCCCGGACACCAAAAGAGCCCTACTTGGGACTCTCCCCTGGCAGGAGTGAGCCCAAGACAGATGACCACCACAAGGGTTCACGAGGCTGATTATTCAGGGAACAAACCTGAGATAACCACCAGCCATTGTCATGAAGCCCAGACTGAAAACTAGCCTGAGATGACCACCAGTCTGACATAGCTCAGGCTTGGGGAGCAGACCATACCAGAGAAGAACCCTGCCAGGCACCATAATCCACAATAGGGGTATAGTACTCCTGAGACCACACATGAGAGACCCCAAATGGCACTAAGAGGGGAAAGTAAGTGATAGATAAAAGAGGAAGAAAGAAAAGGAAACAAAAGAATGTAGGTGAAATGAAGAGATGCAGAAATGGAGACTCAACGGTAGTAAGAAACTGCCTAATTTGAGTAGCTATTGATGCCACTTGGGATGATGGTAAGGTCTTTGCCTGAGCTCTCCCTGTAGAGGGGTGGAGTCACCTCTGAGTACATGTCTCTGCAGCAGCAGGGCTCTATTACCACCAAAGACCATGCTGATGTCCTTGGTCAGGGCTGCAACCCCAGGACTTGAAGATGTCTGAAGGTTGGGCAGAAGTGGCCACATCCTTCAAATGGGCGTTGTGGAAGAAATGATTCTGGAAGCATGAGAGCAGGAGAGCTGGCCCTATCCCTAACCAGCTGCAATACTCCAGAGAGTAGCCCTCACATTGCAGGAGTTGCAGGTGAGCCAGCCCTGAGGACAGAGTGTAGGAGAGTCAACTTTGCCTTTTGTCTGCATAGCAATGGCATGGATAATTGAGAGGAGCTCTCCTCCCTTTTCTTGTCCCTCACCATCAATGGCAGGTAGAAGAACTGGCCCCTAGGTTATGAAAGTGGGAGAACTTTCCCTATCCATCATTGGCTGCAACACCCAGGAAAACAGGCCCTGCACCTCACCTGGGCAACAGGGTAGAGTTGGCTCTGGATGTGTGAGATGCTAGTTAGCCATCCATTCCCTGCCTCATCCCCAGGGCATAAGAGTGGGAAAAACCAATGGGCTGATCAGCTTAGATACTTCTCAGGCCTTGATCCAGGGCTTGAAAATTGGTCCACCCCATCACCTATCCTACCGATGAATTGCTGGATTTCATGAAAAGGCTGGTCCTACAGATTCAAAACTACAGAATCTCTATGGCACAGTACAAATACAGGATATCTGAGAGGAGACACAATGACGTTCCAGCATTGATAGATTAGCAGATGCCAAAGACCTTGTAACAGACCGATGAGTCATTACAATGATCACTTGCAAACAAAGAAGTGTGGCAAAAGGGGTATACTGAGAGACACACCGTGACACACTACAGCTTCCACAATGAAAATGTTTTTTCTCTGTTTGGGGTGGGTTGCAAGGCTAGAGAACAGGGATAAGGGGAGGGGGGATGAGTGGGTTTGGGTGCATGATGTGAAAGTCACAAAGAATAAAAAGTTTAAAAATTTTTTGTGTGACTAGGTATACAGTGGGTGGAACCTGAAGCTGATTAGAAGAAAAGAGTCCATCTTCAATGGCCTTCAAGACAATTAATTTCAAAGTAGCTATGTAACACAATCCCTGGAAACCATTCACCTGGGGACTAAATTTATTCTTTGTCCAATCTACATATCAAAAGCGTATTTAGAGATCAGTTTTTTGGGGGCCTTGCTGAGACTATGTCTGCTAAACTATGCTTTGGCAATGGCATTGGCCTGCATTCAAATGCTATTTGAAACTTACTGCTATATTTATTATGGGAATGTGAAATTCATTGTACTATCTTGTCTTTATAAGAAGCACAGGAAGAGTGTTTTCCAGATTTCAATGCTGGGAAGGATGACTCTTCTTCTTAGAAACCCAAATGCATTCCTGTTACAGGGCTATAGAGTCTGACCAGATTGACTTGTGGTAGAGTGAGATCAGATTGCTAATTTTAATGATAAATGTGTAAGTTTCAGGATGTCTATGGTTAGGCATTACTTTGGAACATTTAGTGAAGATGTTTCAGAAGAGATTAGCATTTAACTTAACAAAGTGAGTATAGCGTGTCATGCTACACAATCTAAGGAAGCATCTTCAGCTCAGGGCTTGGATAGCACAGAAGATCAAAGGAAAGAATGACCCCACAGCTCTGACTGAATCCTTAGCCTGGAGAGTTAACCTTCCTAACCTCTATTCATTCCAACTCAGAGGCCTTAAGATTGAGATCACAATCCCTTCACATGGGCTTTCAAAGTGTACAACTGATGGTTAAATGGGGCTCCATTTTTTTTATCCCAGATATTGTGTGATTTTTCGACTTCTATAATTGTTTAAATCCATAACTCTAGATAGATAAATAGGTAGACAGAAGATAGATAGATAGATAGATAGATAGATAGATAGATAGATAGATAGATAGATGAATAGGCAGATAAAGGACAGATGATTAAGAATGTACTTTTCATGTAAAGTTATAAAGCTTTTTTCACTTGCAACACAAAACAAAGCTTCCTGGTCTGAAATTTTCTTTGTATTGATCATGGTGGTGTTACAACATTTCAGATCTTGGAGAATAATAAAATTTATATTTTTTCAGATGGAAATTAGATGTTATAGTAAATCACTATCAACCCCTATATAAATAGCCAAGGATCTAAATAAAACGTGACATTCAACATGTCATTGAATATAGGTTTCACAACTTAGAATAATAACACTTGCTTTTGGTTGTTAGTTATTTAATATCTAACTGAAATCATGTATCTTCCCTCCTATTTCTCCTGCAAACTGCTTAAGTGGTAGCATGAGAGTTTGGCAATTTTTATTGTAAATGGTTAGCTCTTTTCTCCTCGTTTATTCAGCTGACTTATGGTCCTTTCATAGTATCAGTTTTCAGTGCCCAGATAAGAGACATTTTTTTAATGTAAGTGGGAAGTGGCTCTGATCTTACACTACAGACTCTGAGCAGAATCACTGAAGATAAAGGCTACTTGATGAGACTTTAAGAGAATGTAAACTGTGTGTTTTTTGTAATCACAGGAGAAGGTACACAAAAATCTCTCACACCATTTACACCCTCCAGAGAATACCTAGGAGGTCATATTTTCCCCGCTGGTTCTGCCTTTTACCTGGCAGACTGATGCAGAGTACAGTAAGTAACATCTTTCTCTGTCTTTTTTTTTCTCCAAGCTCATATAGCTACCATAATTCAAGAATAAGACATCTGGCTCAATTTAGGAGGTACCAGCTGGAGGTTGATTTCTAATGCAGTATCTGTTTCTTTTAGGAGTGACTGCTTGGGCTTTCTTGGAAAATATATTGATTGTTTCTGGGTTGTTGGCATTGCTCTGTATTCTAGGGAAAATAATAAATAAGAATAAGTCTAGAGATAAAGTGCCTGATCCTAAAACAGCTACAATAATCATCTGCCATACACCCTTCCTTTCAATCTTTTTACTCGACGCCTATCTGTCAGTCTGTGAGTGATGCTCAGTCCTCTGAGGTACCAAGCAAGGCATGATCCAAGAAATCAAATGATATGAATCTAACAATAAAATTTTTCTAACGTCTGGGTGGACAGAAATGGAAACATACTAGGGAAGATAAACGCAATCCATTAAGTTACAATCTCGAGACAAGAGAGAAGAATGAAAGAAGTGAGGTGAAATACAGAATATTAGTGTTGAGCATGGGGTTGGGGAGTAAGGTGTGGAAGACCTAGAATTCTAGAAGCCATATCTTAGTTGTCTTTTAGATCCAATAAGCAAGATTATAATCACGTGGATGAATAATACCAAGAACTTGGGTTTTCTGTTTATTGATAGGGGAATAAGTATTGTTTACTTAAATTTAATAGCCAAAGAATTCACGCAAAATTGCCCTGAAGAATAATAAAGTGAATTCTGAGGAAGAAAGTAGTAGAATGTTGTAGGTATTTTCAAACACAGCCCATCTCCCTGCTGGGGCTCCTCTCCTCATAGCTGGAGCATCACCCTCTCCTGTCTACATTCTCTGGGTAGCCGATTTGACATAGATAAATTATACTGGAATCTCACTGTAAGAAATAAACTGTGAGATTTAACTGCTAGAGGACAGCTAAGGAAAAAGTACTCAGGGCTCTTTATCTCCAAATTCCACATCCAGCCCACCACGTCTAAAACTACACTTCAAGGAAAGAAAGAAGTGGAATTATGGTTTCCTAATTGGTCTTTCAAGAAGGCATTTGCTTATAACCACAGCATCAAATTTTTCTAAATGATGTATGAGTATTTACTTTGTTTGGGATTTATTCTTTCTAGTTGCTTAAAAATGTAAGAAAGGATCATTAAACTTATAACCAAGTGATCATAACTTTTTCAAAAGCTGGCTTGACAGGACCAAAACATTATTTGAAAGAAGAAAAAAATTTAGTATTGATATTTTGGATGATGAAAACACGAGTTATTAAGAACTAAAATATTAATAAAGAAAACATTTATATATAGCTATTATATTTTTATAACTAAAATTTATTATAAAGAACTTGAAAATTAAAAAGTTTGCACAGCAAACCATTTTAAAACTAATTTATTTTGATAGAAAATATTGTCTCTCCATTTTGTGAAAAGTTTGCTCTCTTCTCACAAATACCTGACAAATTTTTTAGGTGTCTGAGATGGATATATTAGAACTTTACCAAATGAGCATTTTAATTAGACATTTAATAGTAACGGTACGCAAAATATTGTGACATCAAGATTTTCATGTACCAGACCTTTATTCACAGTGTTTGAGTTGAACTGGTATTTGTAAAAATGTCCTGAACAACATGTAACATAAAACAGAAACAGTAGCATGAACAGTAATACTGATACTTATCTCACACAATGCTTTCCCAAAATATAACAGTGTATTGTATAGTATTTCAGTTTTAGTCCAAGTATACTGCATAGCAAGTTTGTTTAACTAACTTTGAAAGTCAATCGCTAATAGCAGCATGTTCAAGGATGACACATGAGGATTGCTCTGTGGTCAACACCAGGTTGCATAGTGAGTTGTGGGCCAACCAAGACTGCTGAGTGACAGCCTATCTTCTCAACAAAAATCATCCAACCATATCAGAAAAATCTTAAGACATCTTATTTCAGTAAGTATTTGCAATGCTGTAGAGTACAGCATATGCACTTCAAAAAAATGACTTATATGACATGAAATGAAAATGATTTTTGTGGACTGTATCTACTTAAGGAGGCCTTTAATTTCCAAAAATACTCTGTCCTATATGGCTGTAAGTGGGGAGTGCCAGAATGAGACATTTTGTGTGAGATTTAGAAGGTACATTGGAGCTACGCAGGAATAGGATTAGGGAAAGTCAGGGGGACCATTCACGATTGTAGCTCCTGCTTCTTCTATTCAAACTGCCAGATCCCCTGGGATCTGATTTAGTATCCATATCATAGCTTCTGCCTCCCTCAATTCCAGGACCAAATACGTATTTTAATTTTGAGGAAGATACCAGCATCTGAGTGCAGGAATTTGCATTACCAAGGTTGAAAAATACAGACATGAGAGACCATTGGGAGCTTCTATAGACATGAGAGACCACTGGGAGCTTCCAAGCAGAGCTTCCTAAGTGCTGCTGTTTCAAAAGCCTTACCTTATCTGTGTTTCCTGGCTACGTCATAGCTATTTTTCATTCTACACTGCTGCCTATCAGACCTATATATCCTACATCAATACAGAAGAGCTTTATAAAGACCATTTTCCTTTCAAGGCTGGGGCGATGATTTAGAACATATAACACAAGATTTGCAAGCATAAGGCTTGGGATCAAAGTCCCGTGTGCACCCTCATAAAAAATGAGTGCATGAAGCAGTGGGGGAGTGACAATGGTCAGTGCACGCATGTTTGAAATTGTCTAAAAGCATGTTTAATTTTTAAAAGCCTGCTGTGATAATGCATATCTGTAACACGTAAGGTGGAACAGGCCTCCTGAGCTCACTAGCCAGCCTTTATACAATTGGTATCTCCAGGTTTAGTGAGAGACCCTACCTCAAAAATAAGGTGGAGAATAGCAGAGGAAGACACCAAATGTTGGTGTCTGGCTTTCATGAACACAAAGCAACACGCACACATATGAACATATGTACACACAAACACACAAAGACTGTTTCCCCTCTTGTCTCATTTGCTTGTATGCTAAACATATATATGATTTCTCTCTAACTGAAATATAGCTGATAAAATGGTGTTTCCATAGCCTGTATGAAATGTTGGAGATGATTATAGCATACTATTACCTCTAAAAAGTCAGTGTAAATTTTAATTTCAGTAGTTTGAACATAAACAAATGTGAAATCCATCAAAAAGTTATCTATGACTTTATTTTGATTAAGTGGGACAATGTGAGAATATTCGTCTTATTTAAATCTTTTGCTGTTTTCAACTTTTAAGAAATGAGTGTGCATTCATTTTATCATTGAAATCAGCAGCAAAACAGAAGCTTTTTGTGATAATAAAATCTTTTTTATTGGATATTATAGTTACATTTCAGATTTTATCCCCTTACACAATTCCCCCCATCCCACAGGAACTTCCTATCCCATCCCCCCTCCTCCTGCTTCTATGGGGATGTGCTCCCACCTACCCCCACACTCCCACCTCTCTACCCTCAAATTTCCCCCCACTCAGTGTTCAGCCTTCATGGGACCAAGAATCTCCTTTCCCACCAATGCCGACAAGGCCATCCTCCCCCGCATATACAGATGGAGTCATGGGTCCCTCCCTATGTACTCCCAGACTGGTGGTTTAGACCCTGGGGAGCTCTGGTTGGTTGGTATTGTTACTCTCTTCATGGGGCCACAAACTCTTTTAGCTTCAAACCCTTTCAGGCTTCTGTCTCACTCCTCCATTGAGAACCCCTTGATCAGATCAGTGGTTAGCTGTGAGCATATTCCTCTGAATATGTCAGATTCTGGCAGACCTCTAAGGAGACAGCTATGTCAGGCTCTTGTCAGCATGCACTTCCTGGCATCCATATCAGCATCTACCTTTAGTGACTGCACATGGGATGGGTACCCAGGTGGAATGCTTTCCAGATGGCCCCTCCTTCAGTTTCTGTCCCACACTATGTCTCCATATTTGCAACCTTGAGTATTTTGTTACTCCTTCTAAGTAGAACCGAGGCATCAACACTTGGTCTTCCTTCTTCATGAGCTTCATGTGGTCTGTGAGTTGAATCTTGGCTATTTCAAGCTTTTGGGCTAATATCCACTTATCAGTGAATAAATATCATATGTGTTCTTTTGTGATTCGGTTACCTCACTCAGGATGATATTTTCTAGATATTTACCTAAGAATTTCTCGAATTCATTATTTTTAATAGCTGAGTAATACTCTATTGTGTAAATGAACCACATTTTTTTGTATCCATTCCTCTGTTGAAGAACATCTGGGTTCTTTCCAGCTCCAGCTTCTGGCTATTATAAATAAGTCTGCTATAAACATAGTGGAGTATATGTTCTTGTTATATATTGGAGCATCTTCTGGGTATATGCCCAGGAGTGGTATAGCTGGGTACTCAGGTAATGCAATGTCCAATTTTCTGAGGAACCACCAGACTGATTTCCAGAGTGGTTGTACCAGCTTGCAATCTCACCAACAATGGAGGAGTGATCCTCTTTCTCCACATACTTGCCAGCATCTACTATCACCTGAGTTTTTGATCTTAGCCATTCTGACTGCTGTGAGGTGGTATCTCATGGTTGTTTTGATTTGCATTTCCCTGATGACTAAGGAGGCTGAGCACTTTTTAAGGTGCTTCTCGGCCATTCGAGTTTCCTCACTTGAGAATTCTTTGTTTAACTCTGTACTCTATTTTTTAATAAGGTTATTTGGTTGTCTGGAGTCTAATTTCTTGAGTTCTTTGTATATATTAGATATTAATCCTCTATCAGATGTAGGATTGGTAATAATCTTTTCCCATTCTGTTGGTTGCTGCTTTGTCCTATTGACAGTGTCCTTTGCCTTACAGAAGCTTTGCAATTATATGAGGTCTCATCTGTCAATTCTTCATCTTTGAGCATAAGCCACTGGTGTTCTGCTCAGGAACTTTTCCACTGTGCCTAGGTATTCGAGGGTCTTCCCCACCTTCTCTTCTATTAGTTTTAGTATATCTGGTTTTATGTGAAGGTCCTTTATACACTTGGACTTGAGATTTTACAAGGGGATAAGAATAGATTGATTTGCATTCTTTTACATGCTCACCCTACCTATTCAATATAGTACTGGAAGTCCTAGCCAGAGCAATTAGACAGCAAAAGGAAGTCAATGGGATACAAATAGGAAAGGGAGAAACCAAATTTTCACTATTTGCAGATGATATGATAGTATACTTAAGTGACCCTAAAACTTCCACCAGAGAACTCCTAAACCTGATAAACAACTTAGCAAAGTGGCTGGGCATAAAATCAACTCAAACAAATCAGTAGCCTTCCTCTACTCAAAGAATAAACAGGCTGAGAAAGAAATTAGGGGAATGACACCCTTCACAATAGTCATAAATAATATAAAATTTCTTGGAGTGAATGTAACCAAGCAAGTGAAAGATCTGTATGACAAGAACTTCAAGTCTCTGAAGAAAGAAATAGAAGAAGATCTTAGAAGATGGAAAGATCTCCCATGCTCCTGGATTGACAGTATTAATTTAGTAAAAATGGCCATCTTGCCAAAAGCAATCTACAGATTCAATGTAATCCCCATCAAAATTCCAAATTAATTCTTCATAGAGATAAAAAAGAGCAATTTGCAAATTTATTTGGAACAACAAAAAACCCAGAATAGCGAGAACTATTTTCAACAATAAAAGAACTTCTGGGGAATCACCATTCCTGACCTCAAGCTATACTATAGAGCAATAGTAGTAAAAACTGCATGGTATTGGTACAGAGACAGGCAGGAAGATCAATGGAATAGAATTGAAGATCCAAAAATTGAAGATCCCATACACCTTTGGTCACTTGATCTTTGACAAAGAAATTAAAACCATCCAGTGGAAAAAGGACAGAATTTTCAACAAATGGTGCTGGTTCAACTGGAGGTCAGCATGTAGAAGATAATAAAATCTTTAGAGCAGAGAAAAAATGTCACCTAACCATGTGGATCTAAGTCCTTCAATTTAGATAAATATATTCTTAGAGTGATCTAAATGTTGACATTGGCTTCAGACCTGAAAATGACTTTGGGTTGGGACAAGGAAGTAGGCTCAGATACTTTGGTCATCCTGATAAGCCCTTAGAAACAGTGATCACAAGAATGTTCCTGGAACTTTGTTTATCGCCTTGCTTGTTCTTTGACTATTTGTGTTTATTGTCTTGCTTGTTCCTTGACTATTTGCATCTATTGTATTGCTAGTGCCTCAACCTAGACCTGACCTTACTACTTGCATGTTTTCATACCATTAAAATGGTACGAAAGCAAAAAGGAAGAGGGAGTATGAGATAGGGGTTTTCTAGGGAGGGGAAATGAAGAGAGGGGATGACAGTTGAAATGTAAATAAATAAAATATTTAATAAAAAAGAGAGTTTTATATTTTCTAAAAAATTCTTGATAAAATTCATATTAAAAACTGAACAAAACTAAAAAAAAAAAAAGAACAAAACTAACTGTAAGCAATTAGAGCTACACTTTCAGTACACCTTGCTCATAATCAGCTGACAAACTGCATGCACACTAATTTGAAAAACTGGGCCATATTTCCTAGTACACTCTATGACTCCCCCTATGAATGGGCTTAATAAACTTTTAGAAAAATTTGGTGAGAGTTTATGTTCAAGATTATACATGTATATCATGCAAAAACATGCATATCCATCTTCTGTTATGCACTCAGAACTGCATGCACACTCAGAGCAATTTCTTTTCCTAATACCTAATTCCAATTGTTGAATGAGTTCAATCACTTTTTAAATATATTTTACTATATAATTATGCTTATATTTTTGCACATATAAAAATTGTCTTGGTGTATGCTTCTGGTCCCAGTACTCAGAATAGGCATCAGGAAGGCTGTGCATTTGAGGCCATCGCAGGCCACATAGTGAAACCTTGTTGATAAAAAAGAGGAAAAGAACATTCCTTTTTTGGAGTGTACGGCACTAGCACTACATTCAGAAGAATACAAACAGCACAAGTTGGTGTCAGAGGACAGGACATTGGAGGTGGTAGAAAGGTGAGGGTGAATACAGAAGTTTAGGAGAAGAGTTGGGCATGAATATTTTCAAAATACAGTGTATGGGAGTCTCAAAGAATTAATGAAATAATTTTTAAAAAGAAAGAAATTTAAAGGAACAAAATCAAGTCATTTCTTCAAAGATGAAGAAACAATGGCAAATAAATTTATTGAAACTGTTCAACACTAAAGTCTGTCAGATGAGTTTGGGCCAGAAGGCTGAAGATTTGATGATCCAACAATCGGTAGTATAGGGGCTGTCCAGGTGTTCAGCGGCCTCTATAAATTGGCTAAGTTTTAGAAGCTATGCTTAGTGCTTCCCATAGCTTCAGTTAATTTAGTCATTCTGGATTTCTGACGGCATTGAAGACCTATAGACTCATAGCCAATCCTGGCTATTTACCTTGAGAGAAAAGATCTGAGTGGAGGGTTTTCAGCTGACATTCATTCTAAAGCCAAGAAAAAGCCTGGTTCAAAACGTAAGTGTTTTAGTCAAGAGAGATGACAGAGGTTCTGGTTAGTCAACAAAAGAATGGACTGGGTATTAAGACTATCTTGTACCTCACTGGTACAAATAGGAATAATTATGCTCTAATTGTATTTTGAGAGAAAAGTTTTATTTTAACAGGAAGGGTGATATGTAGGAGGAGCTAAGGGAGAAGGAGCACCGAAAGGAAAAGATGGAGTAAGGAGAGGAGAAGATAAAGTAGATGAGAAGCTAGGTAATGAGAAAGAAAAAGAGAGAGAAAGAGAGAGGGGGCAGGGAGGCAGAAGTTCACGTGTCTCCACCAGTGAAAGATAGTTTACATAGCTAGGTTGGGTATTGGGTTACACTTCTGATTGAGCATTACCATACTTATAAAGCCTTTGATTAACATTTAAAAAAAATGTATAAAAGCAAAATGGAAAAGGGGGCATGGGATAGGGGTTTTCTAGGGAGGAGAAATGGGGAAAGGGGATGGCATCTGAAATGTAAATAAAATATCCAATAAAAAAAAAAGAAAGAAATTGTTCAACACTCTTTAGAATCGAAAAAATGTAAATCCAAACTTCTCTGAGATTCTATCTCACTTCAGTCAAAACAATTACAAATGCTGGCAAGATTGCAGAGGTATTAAATATATATGAAAATTAGACTGGAGAGTTCTGAAAAAGCTTAAACATAGAGCTGCTGGAAGATCCTCTAGACTGTCCCCAGGAGTATGCACAAAAGAATCCAAATCATTATGCAATAAAGGTAAGTTTAATGCAGTGTTAGTGACAATAGGAAAGTTGTGGAAACAAAAATTTGAACAGATAAATGAAATAAGTTATATATACACAATTACACTTTATTCACTCATGAAGAAATAAATCACATCAATTGCAAAAAAAGAAATATAACAGAAGATCACATTAAGTGAAAAAAAAAAACCCAAGCCTAGGCAGATACTGTATGCTTTATCTCATAAATAGAACTTCTATTTATGTATGAGAGAGAGGAAGAGAGAGAAAGAGAGAGAGAGAGAGAGAGAGAGAGAGAGAGAGAGAGAGCTCATTGGGACAGTTCTTGCCGAGCATACATTAGGTCTGATTCCCAGCATCATCCACAGAAAAACATAAGGACTGTTTAGAATTTGGAAAGGGCAGAATAGGGTAATGGGGAGAAATATGGTCAAAATATATGATATATTTGAGTGAAATGTCACTATAAAATCTATCATTTTGAACAACAAATATATTGTAAAATACTACTTTTTTTTAATTATTCAAAGAGCTAAATTTGAGAAAAAAAATTGAAACCAATTTCCACATATGTATACTGTTTTAAGAATAGTATCATATTTAAATAATAATTCTAGTTTTATAATTCTTCATGTTTTAAAAAGTGACAATCCTATAGAAGATTTGGGGGTCAAAGCTTCTTTAAAAATGAAGTTAAATACTTTGTTAACACTGAATTTATCTTATAGTCTCTTGAAATTTTCAAAAATGAGTTCCTTTCACAACCTACAAATCAAGCAGACATTCATCAGCAAACGTGCAAACACCCTGTGACACATTTACTCTCTGCTGTCAAGCAAACCCACTCTTACTGATAATCCTTAGGCATAAATAAGATTATTAATGGCATGGGAATATGAATTAAATAATTTGCAAAGCAAAAATAAGGTGAATATTTAAATGACATAGATAACAAGTTATACAAATAGCTTTCTATCAGCCTGTTTATATGGCATGCAAGCAGGATTTCACTATATTTTCTCTTAGAATTATTTTCCCAAGTAAGTGTTAGCATAGAATATTACACTACTCAGAGTGCAAATGCTCTTCATAGTTAATAGTCTGGATACCTGTGGGCAAGTCAGATACCTTCCACCTTCCAGTCAGCTACCTGATTCAAAGGACATTCAGCCCATGGCCAAATTCCAGCTCCACTGCATATCTTTGAGTAATAGATAAGCTAAGAGCAATTGTTGATTTTCAAATTGTTGAGAAAAATGAAAAGACAGCTCATTGGGATGTGTAAAATTGAACACTATTCAAATTGCAGCATGCATAATTTTACTGGGACACAGCTCTCGCCCTTTGCAGATGTAGCTGCCACAAGATCATAGACCACAGAAAAACCTCTTTAACTAGTATTGTATTGTATAAGTATTTACTTATAAGTATTGTGTAAATAAAAAAGTGAGTTGAGCATAAAATCATCACCATAAGTGTCAAGTAAAACACAGAGCTATTTTATTTTACTATAGAAATATTTCCTGGAGAATTATTTACATGAAGAAGAGAAACATACATTACTATATACTGTAGTCAAATGGCTAACAATAAGGGAAAAAATTAAATGGTTTAGGGGCCCAAGCAGTCAGCAGCCCTTGCCACTGCTCTTCCAGACTTCTCAGGTTTCATTCCCAGGACAGCTATGGCAGCTAACACCTCTACTTAACTCTAATTCAAGGTATCCAATATCATTTTCTGGCCTGTGCATACACAGCACAAATATAACAATGTACAGACATACTTGCAGGCAAAACACCCATATACACAGAATAAAATAAAAGCATTTATAATGATTTTACTGTGAAGCTAATCTTTCCATTTTTTCCCAAGACTGAAAATTTTTCTTATTTTCTATTATCACTCTATATTTCTTCCTGTAGAAGCACGGATCTTATAATCACTGTAAAATTTAGAAGTTCTCTGAAGCTCCCTATACAAAATATGCAAAGAAAAGGAAAGACACAGAAACTGAAAACAATGCATAAAAAAATCATGCCTTTCTGTTACCCTGTATGAGCTGAAGATAATGTGCTAGACGCAGTGATCCTGACTCCCGATAAACCCAATCTTAGTGACAAGTTTGCAGCAGTTGAGCTAAAATGAAGTAATAACCTTGGTGTGTTCCTTTCTTATGTTTCACACTCATAATCCACTGTTTCGATGCTCTGTCCACAACAATCCTTTATAAAAGCCTCCAGACCGAAATTACAGGCAGATCAAAATCTTATGGAGGTGACTGAATTTCTTTAAATACCATTTAACAACAGATACCCACAACCTTTAACTCCTGCTTTAATCAATGGATGACAAATCAAAGACTGGAGGAAGTAGGCACTGACAGAGACCATCAGCTTAGTTATTTATTTTTAAATGATGATAAAGTGCTTTATTTGATGTTTGCAGTTCTATGCAAATATGTTTATTAGAAAGAGGAGAGAGATAAATCATGATTGATTTGTAAACTTCTTTTGTCATTACTAGGCAAATCTCTTTTAATATGTTTTAAATATGTAAAATTTTACATAAAACATAGAAATACTAATAAGTACTTACTGTTGAGCACTTAATTTTCATTATGCTGTGTGATTGTTTGTATATGCTTGGCCCAGGGAGTGGCACTATTAGAATGTGTGGTCCTGTTGGAGTAGGTGTGTCACTGTGGTGTAGGCTTTATGACCCTCATCCTAGCAGCCTGGAAGACAGTATTCTGCTAAGAGACTTCAGATGAAGATGTAGAACTCTCATCTCCTCTTGTACTGTGACTACCTGGGTGCTGCCATGCTCTTGCCTTCATAATAATGGACTGAATTTCTGAACCTGTAAGCCAGCCCCAAATAAATGTTGACCTTATAAGAGTTGCCTTGGTCATGGTGTCTGTTCACAGCAGTAAAACACTAACAAGACACCCTGTTTATGACTTAGTGTTACAATCTAGTTGACAGTACTATTCCCATTTTATAAATAAGAAGACAACTTCATTGTTAACAGGACAATGAAATTAAATTTCTAGTTTTGAAGTTATACATGAGCCTACTCATTGGCAGCAATCTCTATTCTTTTGTATATGACAACAAAATGTGAATATTAACATTTATTTATAACATCAAAACACTAGGCAAAATTACTCTCCAGTTTAATAAGTTAGTGGCATTCTTACTTTGGAGATAGTTAATGAGAATGCCCACTTATGACAGTTATGGAACTGTATCTTTGAAGGTTTTTCTTGCTTCATGTCTGCTATTCTTCAACAAGACAGCTGTACAAGTAGAAATATAAAGATTAAATTGATGGCCATGTCAAATGTCACAGAAATAAAATGAAAATCTTACTGAAAAGCCAGTCTATTTATTTTTAAGTTGCCAGGTCAGAGTGAGAGCAATAGCCTGTATTTGTTTTACTCAACCCATGGAGCTCACAAATGAGAGTGTGTATCCCAGTACATGACACACTTAAACTGACATTAGACATGGTTTAAAGTTCAAAGAACAGGTCCATGCAACTTCTCTCTTTATGTGGAGCTGGATAGCTATCACAGGAGTGACAACATGGGTTAGATGTTGTTAAGACTGTACACAAAGCTCAGAGAGGCTGGACATTAATCATCTGTCTATGCACATCTGTCAAGTTGGAGTTATGTCTGGCATATTAACTGCTATATAAAAGGTTGGACTTTTATGCTAGTGATTCCTGTATGTTTATAGCACACTGCCTACAAGAATAAACACTGTGACAAGAGCACATTGCTCTAGAACTGAAGAATCTTTTATTCTCTAGCATAAATAGAGTTTAGAGTTTCGTTATTAAAATACATATATTTATATTTACTCATAGCTTTTGTAAACCAAATCTTTTTCATAAGGGACCCTTGAGACTCTTCTCTTACATGAATGAACAGGTGCTTGTATTTTTAAATATTTCTGTGCCTCTATTCTACTTCACTGTGCCCAGGCTTGTACATACTCAAGGAATCATAAATGATGATCCCACTACTGCTAATACCTAAAATATCTACTCCCTATAAAATCAATAGAAATCCATAAGCAGTCATTGAGAGTCACTAACAGTTGTGAAACCATTATCACATCTTTGGAGTTGAGAAGTCCTACATGTTGCATGGCTAAAACGTATACAAAGCAATTACTCTGGGACTTCTTTTGCTCATCCAACCTCAAGTTGGGAAACTTGCATTTGGTTTAAAGCTATATAGACTCAGGATTTATTTGGAGAGGCACTAAATAATACAATTCTCATTTTAGATTTGGACAAAGTATCTTACATTGAATTTTGGATTCTTCTAACTGAAAATGAATACCTCAGAATTTGGTATGCAAATATAGAAATATCCACAAAAAGTACATAATACAGTTTGATAGTAAATACTAAATAAATTTTTTACTATTTTTTGAAATTATGTTTCTCTGCTCATCACTTGTTACTTTATGACAGGTCCAAATTATTAAATTTATGTTTTACTCAGTAAATTTACATTTTACTACAGAATGAGACCTATGCTGCTTGGACTGTCTTTATATATTTATTATTCACAAATCGCCCAGAAAGCATCTGTCATGAATTCAGAAATAAATGAAGCAACGCTTATTTCAAATGCTGCATAAAATTAAAGAAGGAAAATATATGCATGTTCATAAAAGTACTGCAGCAAGTGGAATAACTGGTAAATTGTCGTTTCTAAGACAAGGCATAGAAGATTCAGAACTAGATCCCCGTATTCTGAAGGCACTCCTCCCCTCTCCTCCTCAGCTCCAGAACCTTTATATGCTGAAGGCACTCCTTCCGTGTGCTCCTCAGCTCTAGAACCCTTACTCTGAAGATACTCCTTCTCTATGCTTACCAGTTCTAGAACCCCTAAATCATAAGTCACCCTCCCATGTGGTCTTCAGCTCTAGAAAGCCTTTACTCACAAAGAAATCTTCCCTAGTTCTCAACTCCACAGCTTCTGAACTCTTCATTGCTGGAACTCCAACTTCCTGATGTGTCTTTTATAGATTCTTTCCAACTACACCACCACATTTTGCCTTGGACTCATATTACAAAATGCCTTTCATACATTTTCTTGGTCAGGATTTTCCCCCTAGTTTTCTAGGAATAGCTTTTTGTGTAAAGCAAAAATAAAAATGCAAATTTCTCCAAATTTTGACAGAACAGGAAAGTAATTAAAACTAAAATAGCAATATTTAAAGAGTTGAATTAGAGCTTCTAAACTACTTTATAGGAAACATAATATTTTTCTCCTTGTGAAATATACACAACATAAATACACCATCTTATACATTTAAGTGTGTTCAGTTTTGTGCAGACATCCTTGCCATCCAGTTCTAGAAGTTTTACTTTTTTATCAGCTTTACTCACCAAACGCTAATCCTCTATTTGTTCATCATTCCAGAACCCACCATTCTACTTTCTCTCTATTCACCTCAGGATTACTGCAGATACCATGTATTAGAAGAAATAACAGCTGTCCTTTTGTGACTGGTTTATTCTATTTAGCAAAATGTCTTCAAAGTTTATCTACAGTGAAAAAAGTGTCAACTCTTCATTCTTTTTAGTCATTATATTATAATGTATATAAATCCTACGTTGGCTTTCTATGTATAATATTGACTTTGTTTTATAAAGAATAAAATGAATTAGAATGAAATGGAAATTTGAACATTCTAGTAGTTTTAACGTAAGTAATTGCTTTTTTGTATAGAAAGAAGCATAGAAACCAGACCTAACATTTCCAGGTCTGAGAAGGTATATTTCAATATATTTTGTAGAGTTTTTAAGTAATGGATGGCATTTGCTGTTTGATGTTGACAGTGAGCTAAAAATCTTGTGTAACAGAGTTAGATGTAAAGCCTTCCTTAAGAGCTCTTCATAGCTCCACAGCACATTTTTTATCCACTCTTTTATGGACAGACATTTGTGTTGTTTTACCATTTCGCATTCCTAAAGGGTGGGTACTAAAACATTCTTAATGTAGGCTGAGGCAGGGCGTTTTTATTCCAGCCATGGTTATTTGTCAATTTATGTAAATTACAAGTAAATGTCCTCACATCTTTACAATTTGGTATTTTGTTTTTTTGACTGGCCTTATTTTATTTATTTGTTCTTTTTCAATTGAAAAGTTCTAAGGTTATTCTGCAGGATGAGTGTGGAGTAGAAGAATCTGCACTGTCCAATTTTATGAAATTCAAGGACAAGAATGACTTTAAAGTTCTTCCCTATAGTATAATAGGAAACCCTAGTGACTGAAAAAGGCAGCACCAAATAGGCTACTTGTTTCACTTTTCCTCACCTTTAAGGGCTTGTTCTTCTTCACTATTTGCAGACACAGCACATAACTAACACAGATGAAGAGGGCCAGGCTCAGAAAGTTGAAGATAGCCACTCTGGATTGGTTGGTTGGTTGGTTGGTTGGTTGGTTGGTTGGTTGGTTGGTTGGTTCGTTGGTTCGTTGGTTGGTTCATTGGTTTGGTTTGTTGTTGTTGTTTTATAGTTTAGCAAATGTGTCTAATGGTCCAAGCGACACTCCAAGGTGTAACCTCAGCATAGCACACAGTGCCCATGCATGAGTGCAGTGCAAGTCTGTTCAGTGTATAGGAGCACAGAGTTAACAAAGTATATTCAACTGGTTTTAAAAAAAATACATTAAAATACATCTTGGACCCATTCACAACTCTGTGACCTAAATAAGATTAAGATTCTCAAAATTCATCTCATTATAGTTCATATTTCTGTTGATAAATCCCAGCTCTTTCTTGAACTGCAATCCAAAGGCTATCATTTCCTTCACTAAATTCATGCAATAATATCAGTCTTTCACCTGTCTGACCAGGAGGTGAGAAATCTGTTTCTCTCTGGAGGATCTGACACTTCCTGGCCCTCACTCTTTTGCAAGTATAATGGATTGTCAGTTTCATAAGATTAGAATTTCTGATTATGTCAAAACCTGCAAAGCAGCATCTACACAATTTACTAACTTCTTTTAATCTCATAAACACACCAAGCTTTAAAAAGTAAAAGTGGTTATCATCCAAAAAAGGCAATGCTACAGACTTTTAGTATTGACAGTTTATTATTTCTTTTCTCTAACCTACTCCAGTCATACAGAGAAAGATATTTTAGCCTCAGGAAAGTAGCCATATTGTGAAACTGTTTGCACTGAAGTTTGAAAGACACCGAAAAACTCCTCCAGGGATATTCTCCCAGTATCTTAGCACTAAGATGCTAAATAGAAGCACAACTGATATAATTCAAAACTTATGTACTGAGTAAAATACATGATTTTCTATAGGAAATAATGCCTAAAGAAAGGTAAGTTATTTGTTTCCAGCTATAAGAAAAACTATTACTTAGGTCTTGAGAATCTGAATACACATTCTGGTGATGGGGTTGATAACAACAAACATGGACATAAGATTTTACCTCCCCAAATATGCTATCCTGGTTTATTTTTTATTGTTTTGTATTTATAATTAATTTTTGTTTGTTTTGTATGACTTGCTTGCAGGATTGCTTCATGCTCTGTTATAATCTTAAGTAGATATTTTTCTTAACCCATATGATTATTTAATTACAAGACGCCTTTATTTTGAAAACCATATTTATAATTACTTAAGTCAGTGTTAATATTTAACATGAAGACTCAAGTTGACTTCACATGTATACAGAAATATTTTACATCCATATGTTTCTAAACAGATATAATAAGAAAACATTTTCTAAGATTTTTAGGCAATTGAGTTGTTTAATAATTGTTTCCCATGTTCTTCCCTGAAAAACTACTGAAATTAATTTATTTTGTACAAAAGATATTTTCATTATCCTTGAGATTTTAGAACTAATTAAATTTTTGATAAACTGTTGAATTTTTAAAAACTATTTTAGAGGAGATTCCTGACTTCTCCTAATCAGAATGTTTGTAGTACACAGTGACAGAGTAAGAAAAAAATGGAAAACACAATTCCACATTACCAGTTGACTTCACATGTACAAAGAAATATTTTACATTCATATGTTTCTAAACAAATATAATAAGAAAACAATTTCTAAGATTTTTAGGCAATTGAGTTGTTTAATAATTGTTTTCCATGTTCTTTCCTAAAAAAACTACTGAAATTAATTTATTAATTTCACACTCATTACCAGAGTGTGATCACAGTTGGGCACTGTTATGGACTGGCCATTATTTTAGCACCACATGCCTCTCATCAAAAAATCAGAGGCAGAGGCTACAAATCTATTGGACGGGAGACTGAACTACATAATGAGACCTCTTATCAAAAATATTTTGTAATTCAACAAAACAAATTATGTGCTTCTATGAGAATGTCCTAATGAAACCTATTATTTCATACAGTTAACAAATGCTAACAAAATTATCAGCTATACTAAATAGAGGTCAGAGTCAGGTGAGGAGCAGCTGTTGCAGAGGAAGAAGGGAGATTAACTCCTTAAAAAAAAGAATGGAGCCGGGTGGTGGTGGTGCATGCCTTTAATCCCAGCACTTGGGAGGCAGAGGCAGGCAGATTTCTGAGTTCGAGGCCAGCCTGGTCTACAGAGTGAGTTCCAAGACAGCCAGGACTACACAGAGAAACCCTGTCTCAAAAAAACAAACAAAAAAAAACCCCCCAAAAAAGAATGGAAACAAAGAGGGGAAGGCACTCATGTGTTTGTCCTGTGTCATGTTGGTGTTGTTTCTCATGTGTCTCATATCAAGTATTCTACATGGCAATGACAACCATATTTGAGAGTTAATTGCGACAGGAACAATCTCTGAGGACTATGTATTTTCCAACCTCCTCATCAAAACAGCAAAAACTCCTGAGACTGTGTTCTTGTTTTTAAAAATTAGTTAACAGACTTTTGTTCACATTCTGGTTTCTAAGGTAGAAAACATGCTGGGCTTGCAGACTCTGATCCTTAGAGAGCCACTGTGGTTCCCTCCTAGATAGTTGGCCATGTTACAGTAATCATCCTCCCACGGCAGATATAATTAAGGAAAATTAGTTGGTATCTTTATTTTTTGTGTCTTCCCCTGAGTCACTTTATTCTGTAGATTACTGTTTCTCTAGTTTTAATATTTAAACAATAAATACAGAGTTCCTAGGTGAATTAATTAAAAAATATCTATATTATTTTAAAAATCAATGTATATCTACAAATATATGACTGAACAGGTTCTATTTATGTGTTTAGAAATACAAATGTGTGTACATTGTGTGTTAACATGTACACATGTGTGAGCAACAATTAAATAAAAGAAAAGATGAATTTGAAAGAAAGCGAGGGAATATATGAGAGGGTTTGGAAGGAAGAAAGGGAAGGTGAAATTACACAAATACATTATAATCTGAAATTTTTAAAAATACTTTTAAATGTGACCTCACTCCCGAAAAATCTATGATAAATACAGCATGCACATCATGAAAGTAATGTCATCATTCAGTAAGGTTAACATATATATAAATCAAACTTAAAACCAGACCATCCAATTCCATTAAACAAGCTTGCCAAAGGTATGCCTTTAGTTAACATGTTGAACATGTTTTTAACAGTTCAGTATAGATTTAATAAGCCCACTTGAGTGTGGCTTATAAGACTCTCCAGCATCCCTCTGCCTTTTCTATCTTATCTCTTATCTCTTGTAATTCCTCCAACATGTGTTCTAGTCAAAGTAGCCTTGTTTTGTTTTGTAACTGAACTGTTTAGATATGTTGGCTCAGGCTCCTCCCCCTACTCCTAAGCCTTCTTGTGCTTGCTAAATGAAGTTCATATTTGGTTCAAGTCAACTTCTCTCTCTCTCTCTCTCTCTCTCTCTCTCTCTCTCTCTCTCTCTTTCTCTCTCTCTCTCTCTGTGTGTGTGTGTGTGTGTGTGTGTGTGTGTGAATATTCTTGAATGTCTTTATACTAGACTAGCTGATGTCACTTTAACTCTCTTAAAATACTTCTAGCATAATTCTAACTACTCTGAGTTTCTATCCTGTTTTGAATTTTCTGTCTCCCACAAATACAAGACTCAAATTTGAAATATCTTCTTTCTTTATCATATATTAAATGTTTCTTCCAGTGTACAGCATAAAACAGGTTCAAATGTAACATGTTTTGAATGACCAAATAAGGGGAAATTGCTAACAGACTTGCAGTGAAAGGAAGACCTGTATTTTGTGCAGTACATTAATACAGATACTTCAGTACTTTCTTGAGTTTCAGGATATCCTTTTATCATGAGAAACTAAACATTTCTTCTTAACTAGAAATTTATCCAGTATTGTTTACATTTCATTTTAATTATAATATTTTATATATGAAAATTAATACATATATGCAAGAAATCTTGTCACTTTTGGTTCTCAATTCTCCCTTCCAAGCCCACCTAAAATGCTTCAATACAACTTAATGTTCACTTATTTATTCATTTGCTCATTCATTTTTAACCCACCATGTTCAATTAATATTGACTACATGTACATAGGTGTGAGGCCAGCCACTTGACTACAGGTAACCTCTCAGTGTCCAATTTCTCCCCCTCAAAATAATGTGACTTTTCCTCTCTCATTAGTCTGCTGAGTCTTTAAAATGGCATAGCAAGCATCTGGACACATAAATATTTCAAGATTTATTATATCTATAATTATATATATAACATGATATATATTTCATATATATATATATATGCATATATATATATATATACATATATATATTACATAATAGCAAGAGAATATCTTCTCAGATTATGGACTCTGAGAAGACTTGAGAACCTGGGTCTATTAACAGTGTAAGATTCTGAAAAAATTTCCAAGCTGAAGTAGCAATACTCAGCATAAGTGAGATAATTCTGATGGATCAAATATAATAAATATTGCTCTAAGTGTGTTTGTCATTTTGCTGATCTTGTTAAAATTACTATAGTACAACAACATTTTATCATAAATGAGTAAGTTACAAAGACTGACAGAAATTGTGATAACAAATGTTCTGAGAACACATAACACATGGGATGTTCTTACCACAAATATTTATTCTTTGGGAATCAGCTTTAGTTAAACTACTTCCATCTGGATAAGTCAATCTTAGGTGGACTGTTGGAGTGCTGTAGCACTTTGACAAATGAGTTTAATATAATCATTTTTAAGGAAGACTGTCTCCATAAATCCTACAAAATAATATATAGCAAAATAATATATAGCAGTTTTTGTTGTTGATTAATGCTAACTAATTGTCCTTCTATAATGACCGAAGCCAGGCTTTCTCAAAATTAAAACATGTCTATTTGTTTTTTAAGGAGTTCCTAGTAGACACTGCATTTATCAAAGCACTATAATCATTTATTTGGGGTCAGGAAATAGTATAAAGTCTCCTTTATAATATCTTACTTATCTGTCTCATTTTTATAACCTGCTTTTGGAAATGCCACCACTCAAGCTGGTTCACATTCATAAACACACCTACTAGGAAGATGAATTGTTTATGGAGATGACAGTCCAAGCCTTCACTCACGGTGCTGAGTCTTAGAGGTATCTAGAGCCAGGTATTTGCAACACTGCACAAATCTTCAGCAGTGCTATGGCCCTCTGGGAAAAATATAACAGTTAATATTTTAATCTACTTATGATCATTTCACTCTAGGATGTATTTACATATGAGAACGATAAGATGGTAGATCAGTAACAGTGAAGTTTAGATAAACTAATACTTTTCCCACCTTAATTCAAAAAGCTAAACAATCCAAACACTTTGCATATAATAATCATGGCTGAAATTAGAAAGCAAAGCAAGATAGGGTCTGTTTAACATAATTTCCCAATTGACTTTGGTGTTCTGATGAATAAGGCATCTCAAGACTCCTAGTGTGGTAGTTTTGCGGGTTTGATAGAGAATACAGTTCTAGTGTGAATTGGGCCCTAAATCCCCCAGTTATTTATGTCTTAAAGGCACATTCTATACTAAATTGTAGCAAGTTTATTATCATCAAAACCTTAATTTTCAAGGTAAATAAACTGATAAATTAATAATGACAAAGATTAAAACTTAGCATTAGAAATCAACTGTATTCAAATATGCTTCTAATGATAAATGAGAATGGTACCTTCATGCTTGTGAATATGTAGCTATTCCTGTTAAGCTATTTTAGCTAGATTAGTTATCAATTGTTTTTGCTTGTAGAGTTGTATATCACTATAGGTTTCTCTGTGTAGAAAATGAATAGGTAAATGAAAAACTATCCTATTAGTGAAATGAATATTGGCTTAGAAAAAGAGTATTTGAGCATAATATCTTCATAATATTATCATCAGAAGTCTGACCGCTAGAAATATTACATAAATGATTTACTACACTTATTTTAAAGTGTCAAAAGGGGCTGAAGAGATGGCTCAGTGGTTAAGAGCACTGACTGCTCTTTCAGACATCCTGAGTTAAATTACCAGCATCCACATGGTAGCTCACAACTATATGAAATGGGGTCTGATGCCCTCTTCTAGTGTGTATGAAGAGAGAAATGCTGTATACATAAAATAAAATAAAATAAAATAAAATAAAATAAAATAAAATAAAATAAAACTTAAAAAAGTGTCAAAAGGTTTAAATTTCCTATATTACTTTTACTTATTTATTAAAATTTTGTTTCTCATTTTGTTAAAATGAGAAAGTCATGCATCGAAATTACCCAGATGCAAAGTCTACACATCTCAATGTGTATCTGTATCTATACAGTCAGAGTTGCCATTTTGAGGCGCTAAAGCTTCATATTGGACTTTATACTTCATTATCAAATATATTTTTATATACTTATCCTCCACCAAAAACAAACAAAACAAACAAAACTCCATGACAGAGTTACAACTAGAAAAAATTAGCAGAGTAATAATATTACAGACTCCCGTGACTTATTACCTGTCTACCCACACAATTTTGGTCCCAACAACAGTGCCAGGTATAGGTTTTGAAAGTGGTTGGTTACTACCTTCACATTTGTGTCACAAGGTACCAGGTGCATTTGTTGACAGGGTACTCATAGTTATAGCTTGCTGAGTTCATAGCTTGATAAGATTGGTGATTCCATTTCTCCTCTAGTAGAGTGCACAGTTCATCCCAGCTCTATGAAATCTAATCAATAGATATGAGCTTCTAGTTGTATATTACCTTGATCTCTCTATGGTATAACTCAAATTGTGGTGTCTTTAGCAATATGCACAGTTATGTTTTTGACTGTGGTCAAACTGTGTCCTTTGACCAAAATTTCCCCAAACTCATTTAGCACAATGTCTTCCAGGGCAACCATGTTGCCATTAATGGTAATATTCTCCTCTTGTTTAAATACTAAATAGTATTTTTTGTACATATTATGATTCAATATCAAATTGAAGGGTTCGGGAACCCGGGTTACACAGTCAAACATCACAGTGTATATTTCTATTAGAGTGTTCTGGTTGTAAATAATATTTTAATCGGTGGAGTAAACTTTAAGTAATCTAGGCTGCATTTTATTTTTTTATAGTTTCCTTTTTTTTAACTTTTATTGGATATTTTATTTACAATTCACATGCCATCCCCTTTCCCCATTTCCCCTCCCTAGAAAACCCCTATCCCATGTCCCCTTTTCTTTTTTGCTTTTATACTGTTTTTTTTTTAAATGTTAATCAAAGGCTTTATAAGTTTGGTAATAATCAATCAGAAGTGTAACCCAATACCCAACCTAGATATATCAACTGTCTTTGATGGTTGGAGACACGTGAACATCTGCCTCCACGTCCCCCTTCTCTCTTTCTCTCTCATCTCCTAGCTTCTCCTCTCCTTTTTCTTCTCCTCTCCTTACTCCTTCTCTTCCTCTCCGTACTCCTCCCACCTTAGCTCCTCCTACATATCACCCTTCCTGTTAAAATAAAACTTTTCTCTCAAAATACAATTAGAGCATAATTATTAGGCTGCATATTATAGTATGAGTGAACATTATCCTATCAGCTGAGAGCTTGAATTAATAAAAAAAAATGATAAACCAATCCTTAGCAAACGTGATTCCAACATCAGCCATTGTATTTGCAATGTTACTACCTCTTCTTAGGGCTCCAATCTGACAGCTTCCAGACTTGAACTACAACATCAGGTCTTTCTTGTATCTTGTAATAGCCTTGGGCATTTGAAGGAGTATTAGCTCTTTGGGGGGGGGACATTTTGTAGCTAGTCTACCCTAAAGATTTTGTAGTGCCTAACCTCTACAAGTATGTGAACAAATTTATTAAAATATTCTCTATACACACTCACAAATACACATAGTATTAGTATATTTTTTTTTCTGGAAAACCTTTAGAATTTTATAATTTAATAAGAAGATATCAGTGAAAAGAGTAAATAATGTCACATGTATATTCCTCAGTAGAATTTTCTGCTTAATAAATTCATTTACTTTATTTTTAGATAGGGTTTTCAAGGTCACAAGTACAAGTATCGTACAAATAACTTATGAACTATGTTGTTTCTCTTCTGTTACTAAGGAGTTACTAAGTCAATAGTGTTAAAGAGAATTCCTAATTAGAAAGACATATTTTTTCAAGATCAAATTTTTTTTTCATTACAAAGAAACAGGAATCTGTGATCACAAACCATAACTAGGTAGCGAAATCACATATATGCACACTGTTTCTTATCCCCTCTGCCTGTTGCAATGCTGTCCTTATTTAATAGCTACTTCTGGAAAGTATATCTCTTTATTAACCTTGACTATGACATGGTTGTTCACGCCTGACTACCTCTTCTGAACACAGTTTTTATTTTAGCATTTTATCTCTTATTGCTTGCTAAGCAGGTGAGCCATTTATGTATATTAGTTCTACAGACTCTTCTGTCTAAGATTAAAAAGAAACAAAAATAGCTAGATAGTGTTCAAAAATAACTGTCATCGAGACATCCAGACATTAAATATAATATGTAGTCATTGTAGGAATATGGGAACAATAAAAAACATAATTATAAACAACAAATTCAGATTATTTTCCAAACAACTTAATGTAGTATGAGAAATGAGAGACCCAGAGACTTTCAAGGGTATTGGTATATCCCCTTTCTTGAGTTTTAGGAACATAAGTTCTTAGATGATTGTTCAAAAATAATTCTTCTAAACCTGCACTGAATTTGAATCTTGTAAATAGATGGAATAACAAGGAACTCATAATTTTAACAGACTTTGTTTTCCAGAGTAAAGAGATCTCAGAGAGCTAGAAAGAATGATCACTACCCAAGTTAATATGGAGAGGATCTGAAGAACTCTCTCTGTGGTAAGAGGGCTTGCTACTTTCCCAGAGGATAAGAATCCAATTCCCAGGATCAACATGGTGGCTTATAACTGTCTGTAACCCCACTTTCCGGTAGTTCAACAGCCTCATCCGGTCTTCATGGGCACCAGTCATTCACCTGATACACAGATACACATGCATGCAAAATATCAATATACATACTTTTTAAAGGTGCTTACTATTCTTCCAGAGTATCTGAGTTTGGTTCCTAGAACCCACATGTCTGCTCAAAAGCCTCTGTAACTCCATTTTCTGGGGATCTGAATCCGTTATCTCACTTCACTCGTGTGCATATGATGCATCTGATCTCAAGTAAACATACACATACACACATGAATAACAAAATGAGACTTTAAAGTGTGTAGCATGTATTACAGTTTGCATCAGTTTTCTGAAGGAAGGTAAAGTGTAGAACATTTTTAAGGAATCTTACTAAGTATGTGGGGGAGTAGATGAATGGCAATCATTTTAAGCAGGGCAGAACATTCTCTCTGTGGCACAGATGGAAGGACTTGTAATAAGCACGGAGACTCCTGCAGAAAGTTAATAAGGAGTCCTTGAAGGGATGTGGATGATGGAGTGGGCAGTCACAGCTTAGAAAGTGGGAATAAGAACACAAGACAGGGTTTGAAGTTGAAGCGATACTCACTGAGCAATATACCCACTGTGGTAGAAGCACCCACATACTCAATAGTGCTAACAGTGATTTCAGTTGAGTGATAGAACTTTAAAGACCGAAATAGAATAAAATATTACCTGAGATCAGACAAAGTTAGATGTCAAGAATGCAGTAGGAGAATACAGTAGGTCTGTGCAGGTAAAATAGAAAGAGCTCATGAGGAGGTAAGACCACCCCAGAGATCCTGTACAAGAAATTTCTGTTCTTTTATTTGTCTCTCGTACAATCTATTCCAACCAAAGTTTTCCCCTTCCCCACTTCTTTGAATTTCCTGCACCTCCTCTGTCCCCCAGATCAACTTCTCCATTTCAGAAAAGAGCAGGATCCAAAAGACAACAGCCAAATGGGACAAAACAAGATACAATAAGACAGGGTGAAAGCCCTTATATCGAGTCTCTCCAAGGTGACCTAGCGGGAGGAAAACAGTCTTAAGAGCAGGCAAAAAGAGTTCAAGATACACTTGATCCTCCTGCAAGGCTTTCTTCAAAAGCACCTAACTAACAATCATAGCATATAAGCAAAGGATCTGGTACAGACCCATGCAGGGCCCAAGCTTGCCCTTCAGTCTCTGTAAGCCCAAGTGAGTCTTAATTTCTGTTATTGAAAGCATTTCCTGAAAGCCAAATAGTTTGAAGGTCTAATGTTACCATCCAGCTGAAAGATTCTGGATGTTTCTATCACAGTATTACATGGAGCCTTACAAATTATGCAGAAAATGTTCTGTTTTCCTAAAAATATGGCTTTCTTTTTTTTTTTTTTTTTTTTGCTATCTGCATCTCTTGGAGAAAATGAGGCATGATTATAGAGGCACTTTGGAAAGAATTTCATCTTCTTGCAACAGTAATCACTTGAGAGGAATTCAGGAAAAAAATAAATCTCACTTTTGAAAACGTGCCCTGCTTTCAGGAGGTTTCAGTAGATCGCTTGGCGTTGGTTATCAAATGTTCCCAGATGCTCACTCCACAGTTCCCATTGCCACTCAGTGTGCAGTTCACAGCAGCTTGCCTTCTGTGTTTGATGTTTCAAGGTTAGTTTGCTGTAAATTGACCTCTGTCAATGGTTCTGATCTGTATCAGTCAGTGAAGTAAGTTTCTATACTGGGGCAAAGGTAAACACAGAACACCTCAGAGACTGGTTACTGGGAGACACATAGAGATGCTGAGACACATCATCCTGTTGTTAGTCAGCTCTGTGTTGTCTCCCAAACACACATGAGGTTGTAATAATCCGTAGAAGTGATCTATGATAATGCAGTCTTTTAAAGGGGAATAATGAATAAAACTGATGCTGGGGAAAAGTATATGCTATAAAAGGTCCTAAATTTTCTAAAAATACAAAAAAAAAAAAAAAACACTAAAAGATTATCACCAACATAGCATTTATCATCTGTATGTACTTTGGCCTGGCAAGAAGACTCAGCAGTTAAAGGCACTTTGTCATTAAGTCTGATGACCTCAAATCAAACACCAGAACTTACTTGATGAAAGGGCAGAAGCAAGTATCACAAATTTCCCCTGATCTCTGTGTGAATGCTGTGATATGTATGTGTCGCACAAACATACCTGTACGTACATAAATCAGTGAAAAATTTGTCTAAAGATACAAGAACCGTTTTGGTTATAAACATACAGACTTTTTATTTTCTGTTTGCTTGTTTGTTTTGAGACAGGATCACATGTAACTCAAGGTTGCCCCATCTTTCTGTGTAGCTGAGGATGAGCTTGAAGTCTGTCTCTTCCACTTCAGGTATGTAAACACTTCTGAATTTTCAGGATGTGTGTGTATGTGTGTGTGTGTGTGTGTGTGTGTGTGTGTGTGTGTGTGTGTGTAAGACAGCTATATTACTCAGAACTGTCTTTTTGAGGGGGCAAGAAATGAACAAATGAAAGAAACAATATCCAGACAGCATAGAAGTACACAGTTCAAGTTTCTCCATTGTTTTCAATCCTATCAATAACAGAAGGCTTATGAGCACAACTGGTACCCTCACTGCTCTTCAGAGACCTGCCTGACACTTTAAAGTTGGGTTGGCACCCTGAGAAGTAGAAACAAACTAATGTGTGGCCTACAGAAACCAAAAGATTATCAGGGCCCTTTGAAGTATCTAAATTTGGGAGCTCTTTTTAAGTGTACTTGGTGCCCATAGAAGCTGAAAGAAGGCATCAGATCTCCTGTAATTGAAGCTGTAAATCATTGAGAGTCACTATGTAGATGCTTCGGACCAAACCTGGGTACTGTGTAAGAACACTAAGTGCTCTTAACAGCTTAGAGTATTATTCTTAAATTTTTAAAAGCTACTGACTTAGTTCATGTCATTGGTTTGTTGCTGTTGCTGTTGCTGTTATTATTATTATTATTATTATCATTATTATTATTATTATTATTATTATTTCTTGCACACCAAGAAACCTAAAACAAGATAAACTTTTTTTGCTTTAATTATTCATTTATTTATGTAAGACACAGTCTTACTCTGTATGATATCCTAGCCTAGAAATCAGAGTAATCCTTCTGCCTTATTATCCCAAGTGCTAAGATTCCAAGTGCAGGGAATCATACCCTGCCTTCAAGGCAAACTCCCTTGTTATTGTTGGGGAGAGGTATTTGTGCAATGGCATGTGTGTTGCTAGCAAAAGACAACCTCTAGGATTCAGTTCTTTCCTTACACACTGAGATCATGATATTAACCTCAAGTCATCAGATGCATGCAACAAAAATCTTCACCTGTTGAGCTAGCTCCCCAAACTTAATATATGTTTTTTAAGAACAAGAAATAGAAAACATTTTAAAATGGTCTGGAACTTTCCCACCTGGCATTCTTAAACTCTACTTTATAAAATATGGTTGGTTAATGAATGTAAAACCAGAGTTCTCTAAATCAAGTAACAGTATTTCCACCTTATGACTTGAGCATATTATAATCATAACAATAAGTTAAAATACAGAATTGTTCTTGTGCTTGCCTGACCATTTAAACCATAAGATGATAATGTCTTAGAATCAAAAGAAGTTATCATTTTTTTTCTTTTTTATTAATCATTTCATTTGTTTACATCTCAAATGATATTCCAATTCCAGGTTACCTCCTCCACCACCTCCTCATCCCATAATATCCCACTTCCCAGTTACCCCTCCACCAAGCCCCCATCCCACATCTGCCCTCACCCCTCCTTTTTGCCTGTATAACTTATAAATGCTCACATGATGATGAAAGTTCCTGGAAGCTCTTGATTAGGTTTTTAAGTCTATTCTTGACAGGATAGTCCTGTGACAACAAATTGGATTCATAAAATATAAGTCTATAATTTGAACTGAGGATTTTGTCTTTGAAAGTCTAGAATTTGGGAGCACATATCCTCAGTAAAATCCAATAAATAGTGTAAATGTTAAAGCTACTACATCTGAAAACAAAAGATGACCACTTGACAGCTGATCCAATTTTAGAACCAGAATGGTTATTGTCTATTGTCTATTGTCTATTGCCACATTTTTTTCAGAAAGCTGTCATCACAGCATTAGGACTCCAGGAAAGATATGAGGTTCATGGGGAGGAAGTACCTGGCCATGAGCACTGGAGTCTAGATACAAGCACACGTGGTGAAAGATGAAGGTGAAGACAGAGTGGGAATGAAGTATGACATCAGCTCAGGAATTTGGACCCAGGCTGTAGGACTGTTCATGTGGCAATTTACTTAAACTGTGAGAAATCCCAGAATTTTCATTTCCAGTGAAAGGTTGCTATGAAAGTTAGAAAATGAGTCATATTTTAAGTTTCTCTTTTTTTTTTTTTTTTTTCGGTTTGGTTTGGTTTTTCGAGACAGGGTTTCTCTGTGTAGCCTTGGCTGTCCTGGGACTCACTCTGTAGACCAGGCTGGCCTCGAACTCAGAAATCCACCTACCTTTGCCTCCCAAGTGCTGTGATTAAAGGCATGTGCCACCACCGCCCGGCATATTTTAAGTTTCTTAAAAGTGGTTTATAACTTTTAAGCATTTTTATAATTTTTATCTAATTAAATTTATTTTATAGTTAGTTATTTCTATTCCTGTCAGGAGTCATAATGGGACAAGCTAATAACTAGCAGGTGATCATCCTGAGATGGCCTCCTTGGATTATTATGTAATCTGCAACAGGTGTGCCTTATTCCGCAAGGCTGTAAGGGATTCATTTTAGGAAAGATTCCTGCCATTAATATGCTTTTTCTGTTATTATTAAACATATATAACAATCACTGCGCAATAGCACACCTCTTTGAAGCAGATCTCTGCAGATCCATGAAGATGTACTGTCTTGTAGTGATGCTACATAGACAAATAGATGACTTCTTGAGTCTTAATGGTGATTCTATAAGAATTTCTAAAACTATATCTGTGAGTATTATGCTCTTTTATAGTGGGACTGCTATTAGGCCTTTTTCTGATAGTCAGAACTGGGATGAGAACTCTGCCAGTCTCCCAAGTGTCAGTTAATATCTTTTAGATAGTAACCAGACTTTCTCCTACCCTCAGCACATTCCAAGAGGTTGTAAAACAGTTAACTAAAGGTCGTTAAAAGGGAACTAACAATTTATTATAGGTGCTAGGACAGAAGATAAAATATTGACTGGGATTATCTATACAAAACTTCACTAATAACTTAGGTATTGTTTTAAACCTTCAGTGAACTTGCAGAGATGTGATAGGTGATGGATGTTTAGCCAGATAATTACTCCTGATGGATATGCATGTAAACATTCTCTGTTGTAACCTTCTATTTCAACTTATAATTTGATTTTTGGTGTTAACTTGTGATGAACTTTGCAATATGTGATCGTATATTCTGAGACATGTATAAATACTGAGGACAAAGAATGAGACAGAGATAGAATAGAATTTTTTCCCTTTCCCTAGATAGAATAGAATTTTTCCCTTTTCCCCACTTAGGATCTTTCTGCTTTTCTCCTTAGATAGTTTTCATAGGAAACTTTTAAACGACTTAATAATAAACACTATAACCACTTTTCTCTAAGTGTCCATTTTCTTCCTGTGACTTCAGACTAGCAGGCAAAAGTTGGAGCCCAGCAGTTCTTGCTGAGATAGAACAAAGGCCACATTGCCTAATCTCTGTTGTTAGGCTACAGGTGCTAGTCACCTAAGCCAGCAATCTTTTACCCTCAGAAGGAGCAGAAAGTTTTTAGGACTTTTTAGAAGTTTATCATCAGCATTCCAGTACAGTTGAAGAGCTAGAAAGGCCTGAGACCCTCAGATTTTAAAGCCATCATCAGAGTCCTATTCTGTGCCTCTCGCCACTACCCTTTCTGGGCCTGGAGGCTTCCAACATATTCCCCCACTGTGTGTGTTTGTGTGTGTGTGTGTGTGTGTGTGTGTATGCAGGTACACATTGCAGCCAGAAGGGGACATTGGCTACTGTTGAGCTATTGTTACTCAATATTGAGGAGTGGTTTGGATGGTGCTCAGGTCCTCTACAAGAGCAACAAGCCCTCTTAACTGCTTAGCTATCTCTCCTAGTTTCTTTTCTGTGAACATGATAAAACACCTTGATGAAAGAAACAAAGGGAGAAATGCGATTTATTTTGGCTTAAAATTCCAAAGAGATAGAATCCATTGTGACAGAAAAGTCGCTGCAGCAGGCAGAGAAGTTGTGGTGGCAGAAGCAGGAGGCTGCCTGTTCACGTTACATCCACACTCCAGAAAAAAAAATGTGAACAGGAAGTAGGGCCAGGTTATATGCTCCTAGGACTGCTGCCATTGATCCTTCCTCCTGGAAGCTCCACCTTCTACATGGATCACAGTATTCCAATCACCAACAACTGGAGACCCAGTGTTCAGGTGTATGAGACTAGCAGAGACAGTTCACAGTCAACCCACGTTAGACATGATGAGGGGAAGGACACTTAGGGTAGCATTTTATTCAAATAAAAATATGGCACAGACACACTCTAGCATGATTGCATAGATTGACAGCCTTCCTTTTAATAGATTATTCAGCCATTCATAATGTTATTCATATAATTGACTCTATGGCTGCCTTTGGCTTTCTATAACTCCCATGTCTTCTTTGTATGTATATACACATATACATACTTGCTGTCCTTTTATTGTATTGAGTGAAATACTTCTATGTTATTATTTAAATTTCTTAAATGACTCTTATTTGAGAATGGTTATATTGTTTAATGGTTGTTTTAGGTATTATAATATAAACTTCATGGATTACAATTAGATTCAAATTTATAATAATTTACTAACCCTATTTAGAGTCTTAAATGACTCTATATTTGAGAATAGTTATATTGTTTAATGGTTGCTTTAGGTATTATAATATAAACTTCATGGATTACAATTATTTTCAAATTTATAATAACTTACTAGTCCTATTTAGAAACATTTCTATTTGACATCTCTTTTTGATTTTCCTAGGATTTGTAATTCTACTGTTGTGCAGCAGATAATGACAACAGTTCAGCAATACATTGCTATAATTATTATCATACTCTCTATAGTTATTTTCTTACAACTTTGTACCCACTAGCTTTCTTTATGCTGTCATTGTTCGCAATATTACATTTATAATATATGTTTGCTTAAAAAAAAGCCCTCTATCTTATTTGTCTGGGACTATCATATTTTTCTTTTTCCCCCCAAGGTGACTTTGTTGAATATAAGATTTCTAGTTGACAATATATATTTTTTATTTATTTTTTAGCATGGTGAATATGTTCCCTCACTATGCTCCATCTTCCATGATTGTTTATCTTCTTTAAGTTTCCTGTTAGTTGTTTCTTTGTTGCTTTCAAAGTATCCATGTCTTTAACTTTTGGTATTTTTTTATTAGACTGTTTTTATTGGAGTTTGTTTATTCTAACTAGAATTTACTGAGCTCTTAGATGTGTAGTTACTGCATTATGATAAACATGGAAAGTTTCTAGTCATTATGTCTCAGGACATATTATCTGTGCTGCTTCTACCACACACTGCTTAAGGACATTCCTGTATATGCAAGGGCCTGATGGACCGTATTCCTGGACTCTTTTAAGCTAGAGTTATCCCAAAACAAACATGTGTCTGAAGTAGTCAACTATATACACACCTTACCCATGAGTAAACATTATAATCATAGAATGACAGAAGACAAACAGAAACTGTCACATACAATTATATCACATTACATCATTTTATATCAATGTAAACTCACTCAAGCAACTTCAAACTAATTCATATCCTGGAGATCATCAGTTACTAGGAAAATAAGGCAGAGAAATACAAAAGAATTGAAGAAAATTCCAAAAGAATAGGAAAAAACTACCCAATGACCAATGTATCTACTATCATGTTTATAATAACAGTCTAGTGCCACAGACCACACTCATGATAAAATTACACTTTACAAATAGATGTTTATTGTTATAGTAGTAAAGCTATTAGACTGGGAATTTTAGGCAATGTCCTGTGAATGAAGAAGAGAGAATTAAGGAAGGCAAAGAAATAATGCACCTACAACCGATCACACAGAGATGCATTCTCTACCCTAGAAGATCAGGATATAGCAGCTACCTAAGTTACTTGAGAGGGAGCAGAGATGGTAAATTAGAGTAAGTTACAATAATGACAAGAGTGCTCTCTACGAACAGCTGCCTTTGGTGGGTATGGAATACAGAGATTTGAATTTTTATTATACCAAACTGTTTATATTTATATTACATCAGAGACTTGAAGCATAGGAGAAATTATAGTGATGGCCCCAAAAGTAGTAAAGTTAGAGACAACAGAATGAGATCCATTATTAGGAAACAAACAGTAGGCAAAAACAGAAATATGACTGTAATAAAAAAGACAGGTGCAAAAGACAATGAAGGAAATATATATATATACATATATATATATACACACACACACACACACACATATGTGTGTGTACATATATATGTATATATTGTCATATATATATATGTATGTATGTATATTTATATATATATATATATGTGACAAAATTTGAGTAAAAATTGGAACAAAATATGTCATATATCCAATAAGTAATGAAAAGCAATAGATCTCAACCCACACATCATTCTATTCCTCTGCTGATATTGAATCTTAAGGATAAAGAAGCAATCAATGGAGCATTGAGAAGATGATGTAAAGTACATCCAATGGAAGAAAACTAAAGTTGCCTTCACACTTCTTTAAAATACATACAGTGCCAGAAAGAGAGGATTCAACAGCTAATATATTATACAGAGAATCATGCCAACTGACCAAGGCATGCATTCTCAGGCAAGTTCTCTTCAGATATGAAAGCATTTTTTTTTCCAAAATCTGAAATTAGGTACTAAGCAAACATGATTCTTTCCTTAAAAGACTGTGACATTGCAAACTTTAGCCAATATATGACAAACTAAAGAAGCAAAAATCAGGAAACTAGCGAGATTCTTCATAAACTAACATAGTTTAAACATAAAAATAAGATTTTCAAATGGAGAGGATACTAGTCTCAACACATTTAAAAATAAAAGTGAGATTTTTAAATTGAGAAAGGAGTAGTCACAGAAAACAATCTGTGTAATATAAACCTTAAGAAGTTAAAATTGAACCCAGATTAAAGAATGAGATGAAATTATTTACAATAAAACATCAAAATTAAGACACTGTTTTCATTACTTTTCTTAGCAATAAATATCTTTAAGTTCTGTAGTTAATTTAGGTTTTTATTATTTTCAATTTTACGAGAGTCTAAGAAATTAATACATATCATGATATTAGTTTTCATTCTTTTGCTGTGACAAAATATTTGAAGTACTCAACTTACTAAGAGACAAAATCTATTTTAGAGTGCAGATTTAGAGATTTCTGTCCATGAAAACTTAACCCTGTTGCTTTAGATTTGTGCTACCAAAACACTTCAGGACAAGAACACAGTGTGGAAAGGTCTCTTTTCCTTACAACATCCTGGAGCCAAAAAAAGAAATGTAGGAAGGGTTGTCAATAACTCTATCAAAACATGTTCCCATTGACCTAAAATCATAACCTTGGCCCCATCAGATGTGTGCTGGGAATCAAGTCTTTAATGCAAATTTAGCTTTCTGACTCAATTTAGGGAGATACTCAGAAAGATATCCAACCAACATTTCTCAATATTATTTTATTACTTATTTTAAGGGTATTTACATATTCACAGAAAAATAGTGAAGAAGTCAAAGAGTTCTTATAAACCTCACTATTAACATCCTCATTACCACAAGTAAATGTATTTTAATAGAATATTATGAAAAGATGACAAATGTGAACCATTTTTAAGCACACTTTTAAATAAAGACCATGTTTTACTCATATGCCCTTGGTAAACAACTAGTATCTTTTTTTCAAATATTTCTTTTATGGTGTTGCTTAAGGCTCCACTTGGATTGAACTTCCTCAATTTCCCTTTTTAATGATCAAGAAATTTGAGAAGAGATGGAGAGATATTTTCTAGAATGTTCCTCACTAGGTATTTGCATGATATTTGCCAAATGATTAGACCAACTGTCATGATTAGAGCTTGGTGACCAAAGAGGTGAGCTGACATTCTCATTGTATCAGATCAGGAGTAGATGTCATCTGGACTGCATGACCAGGCATCAGCAGGACTCCTCCTGACTCTACCTTCCTAGACATGGGATGACCAGTATGTAACACCAGAGCTTTGTGTGTGCTCTAGGAATTTAACTTCACAGCTCAGCTTATACATATTTCATATTAAACAGCCATGAGACTCCACCTTACACCCTCTGAATGGCTAAGATCAAAAAACTCAACGAACAGCATGTGCTGATGGGGATGTGGAGAAAGGGGAACACTCCTTCATTGCTGGGGGAGTGCAAACTTATACAACCACTGTGGAAATCAATTTGTTTATCAGAAAATTGAGAATAGGTCTACATCAAAACCGAACTATACCACTGCTGGGCATTTACTCAAAAGATGCTCCATCAGACCCCAAGGATAATTTCTCAACTATGTTCATAGCTTCTTTATTCATAGTAGCCAGGAACTGGGAACAAGCCAGATGGCATCAACTGAAGAAAGGATAAAGAAAATATTGTTTATTTACACAATGGAATGTTACTCAGCTATTAAAAACAAGGACATCATGAATTTTGCAGGCAAATGCATGGAATTACTAAATATTCTGAGTGAGATAACCCAGGCCCAAAAGGACATGGCATGGTATCTATTCACTTTTAAATGGATATTAGCTATAAAATACAGGATGAACACACTATTATCCAGAGATTCCCGCCCCTAAAAGTCAAATAACAAGGAGGGCCCATAGCAGGATGCTTGATTCTTTCTCAGAAAGGAAAATAAAATAAATATCAGAGGTGAATGGAGGGAGGGAAATGGGTAAGAGAGAGACTAAGGAGAGGAACCGGATGGGAGGATCAAATGTAAGGAGAGCAGGGGTGAGAGAACAGAAATCAATGGAGGGAAGGAAGGCATCACTAGGACAAGTCAGTGACCTGGGCCAGTGATGAAGGCATAGAGGGAGACTCCTTGGGGTCTATGGGGGTGATTCTAGCTGAGCAACTTGTCATATGACGCCTGCAGCGACCACCACATGTAGCAAGGCAAGACTCCTAGTAGAGGAATAAGGACAGCAACTTTAAATTTTTGACCACAAAATTTTTGACCTTAATTCTATACTGCCTATAAGGCGTGCAGGGACAAAGATGGAGCAGAGACTGAGGGAATAGCCAATCAATGATTGGCCCAAATTCAGATTCATCCCATTGGCAAGAATCACTCCCTGACACTATTGATGATACTTTGTTAGGCTTGCAGACAGGAGGAGCCTAGCATAACTGTCCTCTGAGAAGCTCCCCCCAGCAATCAAAGGAAATATATGCAGAGACCCACAGCCAAACATGAAGCTCGGGTAGTTTTGTGGAAGAGTTGGGGGAAGGATTGAGAAAGTCAAGGAAAGACAGGGACTCTACAAGAAGACCAACAAAGTCAACAACTGTGGACTCCTGGGGACTCCCAGAGACTGAGCCACAAACCAAAGAGTGAATATGGGCTGAACCTAGGCCTAGTGCACATACGTAGCAGATGTACAGCTTTGTCTTCATGGGAGTCACCCAACAACTAGAGTGGGGTTGTCCCTGAACCTGTTGTCTGCCTATGTTCTAGCTTTAGTGGGAGAGGATGTACTTAGTCCTGTAATTTGTTGATTGCCAGGGTGGGGTAATTCCCGGGGGATAGGGGAATGATGAGAAGAGAGTTTTGGGAGAAGGTGGAGAAGATAATTAGATATAAAGTGAATAAATTAATGAAATAAATATTCTTTTGTCATTTATTCACATCATTCTTTGTCCATTAATATAAGCCACAGTGCAAAGCAGAAATATCTCTATCCAATCTAACTTTGTTGCTGTATTTTTTCCTTGAGGGGAATAGCATATGGAGCCCCTACTCTTAAGTTTTGTAATTGCCTAAGTTTATAATTGGCAAGAGGTTTTTAATATAATCTATAGCTAACTCCTTTAGCTAGCCAAATCTTATTTACCTTTTTAAGTTTACTTTTTTCTGATTAATTTGTTCCTGAGTAAGTACAGAGGCAGGTGTTCCAAGAGTATCTTTGAGTCAGAGCCTCGTAAGATCTGGTGTCTTTGAGTCACAACCTCAAGGGATAAGGAAGACTTTCAAATAGGGCTAGATGAGGATATCTCTATTCAAGTGAGAAATGTAGCATGCTCAGGACTTTCCTGGGGGAGCTTAAAAGCAGTACTCCTGGGAGGAAGGTCTAAATGATTCATAAGAACATTTTCATCAATCCAATATCCCAATTCATACAAATAATAAAAACTCTCAAAGCATGCAACACATGAAGATCAAGTATAAAAGTGGAAGACCACATGACAGCAACTGCATCACTTGGCACAACTTTGCTGGGTCTTTGTCAAGCAGCTGTGCTGGCTTTATGACTTTTGCTATTCCCATTAGATATGGCTGTGCCAATACAAATCATCATCATCATCATCATCATCATCATCATCATCATCATTGTCATTAAAAATAATTCTGAATTTAGTTCAGCACATTAACAAAAAAAGAAATTATCTGAAAATTCAGCATGTGACCATAGTGTTTCTGGATCCCTTGTGATTTTCTTTCAGGACAAATATGATCAATATTATCAAAGATTCAGAAAAATAAAAGATAAAAATCAAAGCTACAATTACAATCATATTCTTTCTAATCCAGGGAAATGATATGCACCTTTCATAGCACCTTTTCAATTTAAAACTGACTATGGCGCAGCTCAAATTTGAATAAGACTTGGATGTCGCTGTGACCCCATAGGCTTCTCATCTTGAAGTTTAATCTTCATTGTGAAGTATTTACAAGCTAGAAACTTAATCTGACTATGGTGTAGAGACCAGGCTAGGACATGGTCTCTACAATGAAGAAACTTCCAATTTAGTAGTATTAAGACACATATGGTTTTAGAATGCTAAAATTTCAAACTTGATTAAAGAGAGCAAGTCAATAACCTTACTGCTTCAAGACCCTTAGTTCATAATTATTCTTTAATTCAATGTTATTTATATTTCTTTGTTTGGTTGTTGTTGGGTTGTTGTTGTTGTTTGGGTTTTGTTGTTTTGAGACAGGGTCTCATAAGCTAATCCAGCAATAAGGGAAACAACACAGATCTTCGCTGCATATTGAGCCCACCTGAGACAGGGCTGTGAATGGGGATATGAAAGCCAGTGGTGTTTAGTAATTGGAGTTATACTAATGATTTTAAACTTTGCCTTATTCTGTCAGAAAGAAGGCAGTTTTATAGGCAGTTTTATAACTAGGAAAAATGTAGCAGAAGTTAGGCTTCTATGGAGGCTGGGAGAGAGAGAGGGATTTATCTTCCTGGATGGTACAGGTTCTTTTGAAAGACAGTCTTGAGTTATAAACTGTTAAGAAAATTTGTGTGTTTATGTGATAGTATGTGACAATGTGTGTGTGTATGTGTGTGTGTGTGTGTGTGTGTGTGTGTGTGTGTGTGTGTGTGTGT
>JANHMN010000016.1:32758380-32779877 GCA_030674055.1 Rhabdomys pumilio | reverse complement strand
TGTGTGTGTGTGTGTGTGTGTGTGTGTGTGTGTGTGTGTGTGTGTGTTATCAAGAAACTTCACTAATGAAATATAGTTCAGTAAAAGGTCAGAGCCTATCAAAAGTTCAGTCAAGTTGGAAGATTGGTAAGATCTGCTTGATCAATGCAAAGGCAAATTGGAAACTTGGATAATATCATCCTGGAACTTTCTTCTTTTCATTCAGCTAACTCTATGTTAAGTACACATAATTCACAAAGAACAGAATTTTTATAGCAGAATTGTCCAGTCTACTTCAGGCAGTGTTTGGGAAAAAATTAAGAGAACATTTTACTTTTCTTAGTAAGTTTCGAACTAATTTATTAATTACTTTATCAAGAGCAATGAAAAAGCAGACTCAGCATGTTGTATTTATATATTTGTACATGCATATGCATAAACATATATATATGCATATATGCATATATTTAATATATTATATATGTTTTTATGAAAGAAAGCAAGACTATCAACTTGAGAGTGAGAATCATAAAAACTAACACACACACACACGAAATTCATTTTATGAAGCAGGCTACTGTTTGCTATTTTGTTCCCCAGGATGGAATAATGACAATGGCCTTTGGAAGCATTACCAAAGACATTTCTGGTCTGATTTCCTATTCATCTTTAATTCTCATTAACCTTTCATTACCCAAGAAACATAGCTGCATACTAAGACAATCTTCTTTTCTTGATATGTAGGCTGGGCAATCTGTTCTGCTTTCTTTAGTTTAAATGTCTGAGAATTCTGTCCACCTCTTGCCCCAATCCATTGTAAAGTCCATTAGCCTAATGCCTACAGGTCACCATTGGAATTCCATGGTCTCTCAAAATTAATTCTTTTTCATAGAACTTGCTTTTCTTGAATTTGTAATGCTGTTTAATGATCTTCCCCAATTACCCAAGCTAGCAACTTCAAAGTCCACGCCTAATAGGTTTTCAGTCCAATCACCCAGGTTCAGTCATTTCATGTATCCATGAAGAAGCAATTCTGTTCATCTTCCATTTACTATCCAGATGAAGGGTATAGTCACTGCTTAGATATTGGTGGAAGCCGTAAAATAGTTTAGTGCAAGAAATAATTTCATGATCACAGGAAATCAACATATGGTTCAAAAGAGTAAGTAAAACTTACTGTGCACTTCAGCTCAGGGGACTTTCCACCCTACAGACAGTGGCAAGAGCAGGAAGCAGAAAGTTTCAAGATTAGGGTTGGGATGTTTAGATGTCGCAGAGGCATTACTTTATAACACCTTCTGTACTCTTGTCGCCTTATCTCACCACAACAAAGTCTAATTACTAGACTCAATAATTCCCCTCAGAAAATATTTCTCAATCCCGTTGCCTCCTCATCAAAACCTTGCATGACTTTAGTTCAGTATGCCACTATCTTACGTTCAAACTATTTCCAAAGTCTTCTTTTGACCTACCATTCTTCATCCCTTCCTGAATTTCAAATCTGATTATGTTTTTCTGCTTACCATCCTTCAGTAGCTCATCACTATCTACAAACTCTGCACTTGGACCAATAGTTGCTGTGACATGACATCTTCTACAAGTGTAAACCTTCGCATGTTCTTTCATGTATGCCCTGACTTACATAATACTAGAAAATTCATTTCTTATATTGCTATATTCTATGAACTCACTCCTTTATGCCTATCGTCTAAGCAAAAGCCCCAGATTAGCAACTCTGTAGTGTTTCTTCTATGTCTGCCTTCATTTGCTGAAATAACGCTGGTCCTCCAATCATTTGGTAAGCACAGCTCCTCTTTAAATACTTCCTTATATTTGAGAATAAATTATTAGGTCCTTATGTTATTCCTGGAAATGATATCTTATTAGGTCTTTAATTCAATCAGAATTGGACTCTTGTCAAGTGTGCACTATTCTAGTTATTGAGTTACCTTGGGTGAGTAAGATTTTTTTAAGTCTCTTAAATGGTAGAAAAAAAGATATTTGCTCTCTAAACTTGCTGTGCTATAAGTAGGCCAATTATATAACATGGTGCCTGTTCTAAGAAATATTAGCTATAATATTAATTAATCTATACTATCTATAAAATGCATATTATATATACAATTGTATACTCATGTTTGCATATATATGCATATAAATGCAAACATGAATAAATATAAATTTTACATATATATTATATATGTATATATGTGTATATATATATATATATATATATATATATATATATGATTTATTCTTATGCTTAATGCTAAGGTTTTATATTGATGAAGCCCAAAGTATCTTTATGGTGATTTCCTTCCATGTAAAAACTCAGTAAATATGAATTAATCAACTGTAAAAAAATTATGTTATTCAACTGATCATCATCTGGTCCACAGTCCTTTCTTGCTGTTTTACATTGTTTTCTCTGCTCAGCATCCACAGCTGCTGCCTTCAGGGCTTTCTCTATCTGTGGTCTCTCTTGTCTCTTCAGCACTGATGTACCCAGATAATTATCACAGAGTTAGTGAAGAATTTTATTATATATGCTTTACAGTCTTCTCCTCAAAGCTTTGTATGTGCAACTCCGTAAGGAATGCAATGGATTTTAGGCTCACACTGAAAGGCACCTCTGCTTCTCAAAGTACTGAGCTAGTCTTACAAGTTCTTCTAAAGAACGTTTTTAGACAAGTTATATTAGCATGAGACTACGATTGTCAAAAACCTGAATGATATTCTCAAAATAAAACTGTGTGCACTGCATTATGTGAGAGAACAGAAAGTGGAATTCAATAATACTCATTAAAAGATTAAAATAAAATCAAGTGTGAAGTAGCTGGTTTGGGCAACTGATCGTAAGAAGAAAGAAATCTGGGTGTGCTTCTGTAGTTCAGGAGCCTCTATCATGAGTAAACTGCTCGGTATCTTAAAGGGACTCACACTCATTTGTAAAATCTATATAACATAAAAAGAAGGAAAGATATTTCCAGGCTGTCTACATTATGAATCAGTGAAGGGGAAAGATGCAGAGTATGACATTCTTAGGAAGTAAGTATTGAACTTGGAGACTGGGCCTGTGTAAGCGTGACAGCCTGGGGCTGAGAAAGAAATGACCTGGTAAATAGGGTGGTGACAAGTAATGACCTTGAAAGTCAGACAGAGGAATGCAATCTCTGGATTAAGTAGAGGAGTCACTAAATACTGAAGCAAAGCCGACAGAAGAGTGCCTTTGTAAGACTCATCTTACCACCTAATGGACAGAAAGCAAGGGAGGGTAATGTTACTAGAAGGAAAATACACTCAAAGGTAAACGGAAAAGAATCCCAATGTGTTTAAAAGCCTTGCCTTATACAATTTATTCTTCAGATGAAAAAGCTAGTAACTAGACAAATGAGATGAAATAATAAAGATTAATGAATACAAAAGTCCAAAAGATAATGAGTAATACAGCTAATGACAAAAGCAATATGTCATCTGTAGATTCATGTTGGAAGGTGTGAATAAATGACCTCTGAGCTATGGGTATTTCCTAAAAGTAACAGAGAGATATGGGAGTAGCTCTTCATTTAAAGCACACCCATTATCTTAAACCCTGTGTTAAGTCCCTGTCTTCAACTCCCCAGCAGGAGACAACCTCTATGAGGGGAATGTATTCTAAAAACAACAAGTATTTAAAATGGGAACCCGATTTGAGTGATCATACCTTACCTATATTTTAGTGTCTTAAAATATAAGGGTGTTACAGCTCAAGTATTTCTCAAAAAAACAAATTTAAGAAGTCAAAGCCAAATTTAACACTAGCATGCTCCTATAGGAGGGGCTTGACTGCATAACATGTAACCTGCAGTACACATATTCTCAGAAGAAACACATTCGGTCTATCTTGCCACTTTTCAAAAATATTCTTTTATGTTATTTCTGTCCAATTTCTTGAAATGGCAGACAGCCTATCTCTCCTAAGACTTCCAGTGAGAGAGACTGACTCACAACTGGTACAAAGAAATTTTTTAACAGATGGAATTATCAGTTGTCTCTAGTTGGTATTAAAACATCCTGGTTAAAAAGATCACAGTGGGGTTTACTGAGTTCTTTGCCATACACTGTTTTCAGTGCTAGGGAAGACACATATTCGATTAATCCTTTGATATGGCAATCAACTGTAAGACACTAATTGGTATATTAAATAAGAGTACATATATGCTTGTGCTCTGTAGAGATTCACAACAAAGAGGAAAGGAGAAAAATCTACTTAGGAGAAGTGACCCTAAATGACTTGAAGAATTATTGGGAAATAAACTATAAAGAGTTTCTTAATCAATAGTGCAATGCAGGATTCCATAGACTGGACAGTTTATAAACAATGAAAATTTATATGGTTATAAAACCTCCTTTTATAGATCTGGAGGTTGGGAAGAAAAGAATGAATTTGATGTCAGAAGACTCTGTTCTTGCTTCAGAAGTTGGATCACCTTGCATCTTCAAGGACAAGAGCCCTTTAGTAGGACACTCATGGCATTTTAGAGACAAACACATCCATGTGCTAGTCACCCATTGAGATCTTATATTCTCAACATATCACCTCTCATCAGAGTTCAACTGAACATCTAAAACTGAATCCAGACAGCCTCCAAAGAAACGTCTTTAATATACCATCATAATTTCAAACCACTCTGAAAGTAAGGCTGTTTTAAATCCTTACTTATAATTCAAAAAAAAAAAAAAAGAAAAAAAGCCAAAGGCAATTCAAAATGTCCTACAAAAGTGCCTTTGATAATCATTAATGAAATGCAAAATAGAGGTATTTGCATATCACATGTGTCCTTAAAAACAGAATAGAATCACGGTGTTCATTATTCTTTTATTTGTGTACTTAATATCTGGGGCAGAAAATATTTGACCTCCTCAAGATAAATTTTTAAAGTATTAGGTCTTATAATTGAGAAATATTTAATTTAATAAATTACTTACTGACATATTATAGATATTCATGTTCATGAAATTCAGTATGGTATTTTAGTACATGTATGAAGTAGGCCATAATCAAATCAATGTAAATAAATAGCATACCTGTCACTTCCCTTGGGTTTAATATATTAATAGATTTTTTTCTACATATTTTGAAAGATTTAAAAACTTATTGTTGGTTACAGGTCTCTGCTACTCTACAAAACAATAGAACTCAGAAGTCCCATCTTACTGTACTTTGGTATGCTTTAACTACATCTATCTATCCCCATCTTCCCTACCCTTGGTACCTAGTCCTTGAAAAGTACTATTCAACTCTCCACATCTAAGAGATCATTGTTTTTCATTATCTGCATACATGGTATTTACCTTTCTTTTTTAAATCTTATTTCACTTAACATGATGTCTTTGTTTATCCACTTTTCCAAAGCCAAAAAGTTCTCATTCACATTCATCTTTGTGGCAAAATAATATACTTTGATCTACGTATGTCTCATCAGAGATTGTCATCCATTAAAATGGTGTTAGTATTTGAGTTGTTGTATGTATTTTGCAGTGCTGGGGACCAAATGAGCATTTGACATGCTGGGCAAATGCTTCATTACAAAGATTTGTTTCCTTTCTTGTGTTAACATTGTAAATAAAAAAGGTCATTTATTTGTAAGTATAAGAATTCCAAACTTATTTTCTGTTAATATTCTACATCTGATGTGTCCTCAATGTCTGCATCATGAATGTCTCCCAGATTTTATTCTTAAATCTTAGTAAGGCTTCTAACAGTACAGGAACTTTTTTCTATGTACCTGTATCCCACTCTCTAGCCCTTTTTGAGTCTGCACAATTTTCTTTTAAGTAAATGTTATTATTTTATCTTTCTTATATTTTCTAAATATGCACTTTACATAAATAAATATGGAAACGCATATACACACATATCTGCTACATATCTAAATATTATAACCAATTATATCAAAATAATTGCATTGAAGATAGCTCAGTGTGGACACACATAACCCTTGTATAAATGCGTACACAGAGTTAGTATTTGTAGACAAGTTACTCTGTGTAAGCAGTGACAATAAATAAAATTTTCAGCTCTCTTGATAACACTTCAAGTTGACCATTAGTATTACTTCCACAGAGACAGCTGAGATTTGAAGAAACTAAATGGATCCACACAACTGCCCAACTAATACAGAAGAGTGAAAATGAAATTAGAAATTCAGATTGACCTCAGAGCCTGAACATGTAGTACTTACAAGCTTCCTTAGAACACTGCAACCATGATTTCATGTATTTCTCAAAAATCAGCACATTAAGTGGCCAATAAAATACTTTGGAACAGAAAGAAAAACTTCACAATGGTCTTAGTGAGCTGACTTAATCTTCAGACGTTAAAAAATAAAATATAATCTTAGAACAGGTCCCGTGTTTGCTTAGATATATGCAAATTGAATCTTCTAGGTGGCAGCATATTAACATTAATATTGCCTTTGGAGTTCCAGCTTGTCAGCCTCTGTGTCAAATTGGGCCTCAAAATAGTATTTGCAAAGATTATAACTGCAACAAGCAGCCAGGGTCTCTCACTTGACTGCAAGTAATCGAATTCTCAGTCAGTTGGAGGTGAATAGCATTGAAATTCATCCCATTTATATTTTAAACACGGACAAAAGAACTTTTATAAGCATAAATTAGCAGACACTGCAGGGTAAAGCAACACATTAAAAAGAGTCAAGGTAGACAACATCTCTACAGAGACAAAAGATGCAAAGAGCTGCTCTTAGTTTAATATGTTCAATGCTGGAGTAGACCTAGGGTGAAAAATTATTATTACAGGGGAGAAAGGTTGCATGTATACCTAATCTAAAGCCAGAAGAAAAACCATCGCCATCATCATTTTTAACATGTTAATGCAGTGGTAGTGGGACTGGTGGGTTAACTGTGTATTTTCCATTCAGAATAGAGTACAGTTTAACTTTTTCTTCTCACTCTGTCAGTTCATCTTCCACAGACATCTTTGTCAACCATCATAGTCTAGTACCTCCATCCTCTTGTCTTCTGTGGCATTAACAAAACTACACAATCCATTTTCCCATTTTATCCTCATTGTCTTGAATGAAACCAGCCTTCCTAAAGACTCATTAGTGTCTGTTCTTAACATCCATTCAATGTGAAGAGGTCAAAAAACATGAAACTGCCAGGCATGGAGATTCATACCTGTAATCCCAGCAGTCAGGAGGCTGAAGAAGGAGGGCTACTTCAAATTTCAAGCAAGCCTGGGCTGGGAGCTGAGATGAGAAAGAAAAAAGGGAAAAAAAGAAGAGGAAAGGGGGGGAGGAGGAGAAGCAGGGTGAGGAGAAGGACAAAGAAAAGAGGTTAAAAAGAAAAGGATGAAGAGAGAGAAATGGAGAACAGAAGGAGGAAAATACACACACTTTTTTGGCTTCAGTGAACTTGAAAATGTCAATTGTTTCTCAAGTAAGAACAAATGGATAAAAAGAAGTTCCATATTGACAGCATGAGTATTCCAGAATATAATAGTTAATTTCAGGATCAGAAAGATGAAAAATGCGTGACCTGACAGTAAAAATGTTATCTTTTAAGCTGGGAAAAAATGGACTGGAGAGATGGCTCAGAGGTTAAGAGCACTGTCTGCATTTTCAGAGGTCCTGAGTTCAATTCCCAGCTACCACAAGGTGGCTCACAACTATCTATAATGGGATCTGGTGCTCTCGGCAGGCATGCATACTGGCAGAGTGCTGTATGTGTCCTAAACTGGAAAAAAATATAAATGTTTCTCAGTTACTTCATTTTTATTTATTTAGATTTCCATTTAACCTTAGACAGAGTGCAAACACCCTTGGTTATCACTGCCCTTTGCATACTATTACATGGACTCAGATACCAGCTCACTGGGGTAATGGTGCTCCAGTGGTGCTCGCATATTACTTATTAATCATGTTTCCTCTTACCCAGGAGTATTTCCAACTATACAATCCTGTCACAATAAAAATAAAAACAACAATGTAACAACCAGTGACTGCCATAGTAGGCAGTTCATCAGAGATAACGTTTATGTTATTAATTCAGTCAACATGTATACAAACCAATCACACTATTTTAAAGTGAAAGGGCAAATTTCTGCAGAAAAATGTGTCCTGCCAAATCTGCCTCCAGAGCCACCAAGGATTGCCAGCCAAAGCACTGTCGTGTCCACTCTGATGTTGCAGGCAGAGTTAAAACACTTACACCATTTAACGTCAGTTATATAGTTTGCCATTTTTCTGGGAGAAAATGATGAGTGGAACTAGATTATCTCCAAGTCTGTTACAATTCTACAATTCTCAACAACTACATGTCTGTGACCACACATTAGAACAGAATGATATTATGACAGTGCTAGATTCCTCTCCATACACACAGCTAGCTACAAAGAAGACAAGTTTAAGAATCCCTCTGTAATGAGTTCCCCAACATCCCAAAACACACGAACAGTATCAGAAGCACTGTCTCTCTCAGTGAACTCCCTGAGGCTGTGGAAGCCAAGGTTAGTATTAGGCAGTCACAGCACATTTGGGAGATAGAAGTATCCTCTGCCATGATGTGTTCTTTCACCTTGGCTAAATCTTACAAAGAATCGGGATAAAAGTAGCTCAAGGCAAATTTCATTTCCATCTTCATCTCTGTTCAGTGGGTGCATTATAGAAATAAAGACATCCCTTTCATTGGAAAATAGGCCAAAATCTAGTGAGCTGGAAACAGGGGGACACACACGATGTATCTGTAGGATAGAACATTCATATCTGACATGTCATATTTCCCTTATAACTAAATGGAGGGTGACAACCATAGTCCACTGTTGCTTTCTCCCTGGGAAGCCATAGGAAAAAGTAATACATCCATGATGCTTTAGATAGGGGGTTAGTGAAGCAGAAGTAGGCATATTTAAAATATATACTAGATGGAGAGAGAGAGATACGGGGAGGAAAAAAAGAGTGGGGAGAGAGAAGAGCAAGACAGACACAGAAAGACAGTCAGATAGGGAGATAGAAAAGAGACATAGAGAAAGCAATATTAAATTTGGTGCAGAGATAAGTTAAGAGAATGGTCTGTTAATCATTCATGAATTTCTGTGGAAGTGCATGGTGGCATTTCCTGTATTGAATGGTAACTGCACAGTATCACCAGATGCTTACTACAGCGTTTAGTCAAGACCTGGACAAATACTGCTACAGAAGGGTTGAATTTCAAAGAGATGCATTCGTCAGCCCATAGAATGTATTTCATTCCTGCATTGTATCTTTTAAGGTTCTGTTACTAACAATTACAAGCATGCTTTTTATGCAACTGTTGGGCCACAGAAATATAGCAATCCCTTACATTAGAAGTTTAGAGGGATCTGTTGGGATGTATTTAAATATTGTGAACTTCTGAAGATGATAATACCATGGTTTCATGGCTTTCTGTTGAGTCCAAGGCTAGGATCACAACCAAGTGTGTAAGAATCAAAATGGCCAGCATTTCAACAGGCAATGTATCTGGTGGGGCATTTTTTTTCATGAATATACAATTATATCCATATGGCTAGAGCTGAAGTAGTGTTATCAGCAGATGTAGGAGTCTGGTGATGCCTGCCAGGATTTCAAGGTTCTTGTGATAAAGAACGAGGAAGTAAACAGAGGCACATAGATATCATTAAAAATAGATACAGTTTATTAGGGGAAAGCATACTTTCAAAGAGGAAGAAGAGAACCAAGACTAGGAGGAAGATTAGAAGCACTATGATTTCATATCTAAAGGCTTATGACTTACTATGGGCCATATATCAGGAGCCTTCCTGAGCTATCTTTTATGGTAGGATCGACTGGGGAGTTTCCAGTGTTTCGCTCCATAAACTGGTAACTTTCATCAGGTTAATCCCTCACTACTCCTGCACCTCATTCCTGACAACTGCCCCTTTCTCCTGCTTCAATGGAGCAATGAGAAACCACGTCATTCCTCTCACAGAGGTGAACAATGAGCTTTTGCTCATATTTGTAAGCACCTCAGTTTTCTCAGTTATACTCCAAGCCCCCCAGTCTCAGTACCTTACACTGATTTTTTTGAACAAAAGCATTATAAAGCAAGTGTTAAGTCCTCATTTTTCTTGTACTTTTTCTTTCCTTTTACCCACTTTTAGAACAAACCATGATCACTGCTCAGTTTCTTTTGCTTTATGTTTTTAAGCTCCAACACATCTTGAATACATTATTCCTCTTGAAATGTATTTCTGGCATCTATATCACAGGTAAAGTGAGATTCATGAACCTAATTTACAGATAAGTGCATTTCATCTCAAATTTCACAGGTTGGCTTCTTTTTGAAATATGAGAAAATTATCTAGAAGAACTTAATATGGTTTAGTCATGCAGAATGTGCTCAGTTTGCAAGTTCTGAGTTCTTCCAATTTGACACCAGAGTAACTACCAACTCAGTAACCTAAAATGAATCACTTCTGGCATACATAGACCCAGTGGAAATGGGTAGAATATTAAAATAACATAGGAAGCATTTTAAGCAATTCTAGAGCTGGGAAAATGGCTTAGTTGGTGTTATTCTTACCACACAAACTCGAGCACATAAGTTCAGATCCCCAAAACCTAGATAAAAAGCCTGACATTTGTTGTAAGAGACTATAGTCTCAGCACTGGAAAGGTAAGGGCAGAAGAATCCTTGGCTTGTTAACCAACCAGCCTTAAAGTCAGTGAACTACAGGTTCAGAATCATGTGGTGTATGCTTTGTGGAAACTTGTCTACATTCGTGAGGTTGTGAAAGTTTCCCTGCCAAGATAGTATCTGATCTATTTCTTGAAAGATAGGTAGTGGGATTACTAGAGATACAATGTGGAAAATTTGGAATGTTATAAGCTAAAGTCTAAGTAAAAACTACAAGAAGAATGCAACATATTCTGTATATGCAATGTATAAGTGATTAGTATTTGTGTCACACAGATCTGAATAAAGCTTTAAGAGACACACAATGGTTCATATTTGCTCACCAATCATTCAGCAACACCTTGATGAAACACAGAAGTAGAATTGCACTTAAGAAATGAGTCATCCCACTAATAAGATATTTCAGGAACATGGCAATGTATCATTTTCAAATATCTTGATCTTCATTGCAAATTAGGCTTCCTATAGGTAGATCTCTATCACCCCAGCTCTATCAGCCATGTTCCAAGAGAGCTCAAGTTCAGTTCCATCAAGCTGACAAAGCTAGACATTGCCGGTTGTGAGCTCATGCAGTCTGGACTCATCAGCTCTGTGTTGCTATGAAAGGTGAATGCATCATGACTCATCAGAGCTAAGACAGAAACTCTTCAACTCCAACTTGTCAGAGAAATGGCAATAAAAGATGGCGTTCCTGCTGGTAACTATAACAAATCTAGCAAGTCAAACAGAAGGAGAAAGAAGCTATGGATGGTGTGTGTGTGTGTGAGTGTGTGTGTGTGTGTGTGTGTCTGTGTGTGTGTGAGTGTGTGCATGATTTGGTGTATGTGGTGTGTGTGTTTGATTGTGTGTGTGTTTCTGTGTGTGTGATTGTATGTGATTGTGTGTGATTCTGAATGTGTGTGTGTGTGTGTGTGTGTGTGTGTGTGTGTGTGTGTGGGATTGTGTGTTCATACTTCCAACTCCTCTAAGAAAATAAAGTCCTCTTAGGACTATGTCCTCTATATCGTCTTCTTTATTTTTGTTTCTTTTTGTCCATCGTTCCTGTTTGTTACTTAAAGAGTCAGTGTTCATAATGACACTAACTCTACCCTGGATCAGGGCAGGAGCTAAGTGCACATCCTTAGTAGAGCACTCACAGTCTAAGTCTGCAGAAGGTGGTGACTCATAGCCAACCAACCTCCCTGTCTCTGTTCATTCCATCATGGCTGCTTACACACACACACACACACACACACACACACACATACATAAATGCACATATAATATATATATATTATGCAAAATATATTATATATATATTATGCAAAACTATGAATATTTTGAAGTGAGAACACTGGAACTAACCCTGCCACACTTGGTGACTGTGATACATGTATTGCTTCCTTATTAAACACTTGCTCTATCACAACTTTAAATTCCTCAGAATAACGATGATCTTCAGTGATGAGGTATTGACCACAAAGGGAATTTTTAAAGTTCTTTCCTGCAAATTATGATATGAGTAAATCATGGATTCATGTTTTCTCCTTCAGAAAGCTACCATTGTAGTATTACGATATCTGAACAAAATAAGACCTATATTTGCAAGGGCTTTCATCATAATGGCACCAAGGATAAAATGTAAATCATCGATCCTGCATGAATACATTCATTATGGTTGAGAAAGGGGTTTGCCACTAGCCTAGTCTAAACTGCAGTTGGAGTCCCGTTTGCTGCAGACACCTTACTGCTGAGATGAAAGTATGCCATCACATCTGGCCCAGCTTTTTTTTTTTTTTTACTGGAAAGTATTATAGTCGCAAAATATCAGTGTGTCACATGGCCATTACTTGAAATCACCAAAATTTTCTCAGAGGGACTATATGAAGCAGTCAAGGCAATATAAATGGCTCTGCAATTTCCTTCCTTGCTTAGTTTCAGTATCACATAAAATCCCAAATGGGATTAGGATACACAAACAACCAGGAACTCCAGGAACTGCTGGTGGCAGATTCCAAGTTATGAACTCCTAGGAGTTCTCAATGATAATTTCAGAATCATTTTGTCCTACTCATGCATTTGCGGATGATGAAACTGAAACTATGGACTGTTTCTTTAAATCCTGCATGTTCCCATGAATATTATGTAGTAAGCTATCTGCAATGTAGTAGCTTAATTTATTATTGCTCTTTTCTCCTCATAAAGGTACAACCATGGAGCAGCAGAGTCTGGAATCAACTGGAAGCATCTTCATTTTCATCTGGTACCTGGGCTTGAACACAGTGATAGCTAGAGGCTGGTCAGACATCTGTTCCTCTCTACATGGGTAGCATTGGCACCCCCACAGCACAGTATATTAGGGAACACTGCGTGTACCTAGATTGAAGTCTGTAGAATGATACGCTTGATGACTCTGGTACAAACTGTGAGGCTCTTCTGGTTTCCAGAGTCCCAGAATCTTTCTTCCCTCACACTTTCTCTCAGCCTCCATCTTCGCCATATCTCCCCTCCTCTTTGCCAAGCAGTTGGCTAATGTCAGATTCAACCTTCAGCAGGGGAAGTTGGACAGAAATTGTGTCCATTTTAATTTAATTTTGTATATAGCTTAATGTGTTATTTAAATTATGTTTATTTAATCCCTTATATTTAAACAGTTTTAAATTTTTGAGATATTAAAATGCAATCATTGTTCACAAAAATAAGAAAAATATTTTATAAATGATGGCTATTTCCTATCCTTACATTATGCGATATACAATTTGAATGATTTCCAACATTACTGTTGAGGGTTATTGCTATTATTGTTGTTGTTATTAATATTTACTATTATTATTACTACTACAATTATTATTACTTCAGAGAGAATTTTATCTGCTTAGGCAAAGGACATCATTCATTTCATTTTTATAGGAAACATATTTTATTTTACTTTTGTCAGATTTATTTGCTCCATATGATTGAATTGAAATAAAATGACAATTCTTTCGTTCTACAGTTCCTCCCTTCAACTCCTCTCAGCTACCCTGTCTCAAACCCTGCCATACTCCCCAACCTTAAACTGATGCCTAGTTTATTTGTTGCATGCATTTCTGTGGATGTGCGTGTGCATGTGCGTGTGTGAGTGTGTGTGTAAATACATGTGTATGTATGCATATATGAATATATGTATATATTCATAAACACATATACATAAAAACCACCTGTTGAGTTCACTTTAGTTGTTTTTTTGTATATGGTTTTGAGACTGACCACTCTGCATTGGCCAACTCCTGTAGAATTCACACCATGGAGGAAGAAGTGCCTCTGTCCTTTATAACTGTAGGGACATGGGTTTTCTAGATATTTAACATAATTTTTATTCTATTTTCTTCTTCATAAATTGAAAAGTGAATCTTATCTAATCAATGTTTTTCTCTGGGAGCTAACAAATTATAGGTGTTTTAGAGCTTTCCTTAAAGTTCTATATTCTGATATCACAGCAATTTATAAAAACATGAAAAAACATGGCTAACTTTTTTCTTCAGTATTAAACTCTGGAAAGAAATAGATAAAAATATGACTTTTCTCTGGCTGATAGGAAGTTGTCCATTCTCCAATGTATTTGGTACTGTTGTCAAAAAACAGTTGGCTGGGATAAAGGTTTTTACTTATTTGTTTCCCCTTTCTGGGTCCTCTTTCGGGTCTATTGGGTTTGCACCTAATCTGTAAATTACAATATTATGGCTATTTTAACAGTATTCTTTTTACCTATGAACATGGGAAGTTATTCTTTAAAAAAGATTATGATTTTTATTGTTATACATTTTTATTAAGAACAGAGACATTTTCTATAATGAGGCAATGATAAAATTTAAAAGCAAAGGCTATAAAGATCTTCTTTTCCAGATCTTTTTTCTTCCCCATTGGTATTATCCTTGTAACTATCAAATATCAAAAAAATATATTAGTCAGTAACTAAAAGTGAAATATACACAATGTGACTTCTTTAGAGATTCCCTTAGAGATTAATGGATCAATTATATATTTCATCACTAGATAATCCATAAAGGGTTTACTAAGACAAGAAGACCATAGTTAAGATGGCCGTCAAGATTACACTCCCACACTGCCCCACACACTCTCAATTGTTGTCAGTAGGATTAGAACAGTGTCCAAAATGTCCTCTTGAAGAATTTTTCAGTGCTTCAGAGAGATTATGTGCAGTTTGTTCCCAAGCAGGACTGATGCAGCTTTCTAGCAAGACACAGCAGCAAAACAAAGCTGAAGATTTCTCTCAACTGAAACACTAAGGCTCTGCTCAGGATATTTCCCCGCTAAAGGTTACAAACTCGAAGCTTCTCCAGCTCTATTCTTATGGGAAGCAGTTAAGAGAAGTAAGATTTGAGGACTGCATTGATGTGTATACCCACAACAATCTTTAATGGATATGAATGCCAAGGTTCTGTTCTCCTCCCCTCCAAATGCCACCTCTGATCTTCCTTCTCAAGTCAAAGGCTTATCTAAGATTCAGCCTTTCAGTGACAGAAGTTGCAGAGTATTTGTGGCCATTTTAATATATTCTATATATAATTTAATCTTTTATGTTATGATATTAGCACTGGCCTTTAAACCTGCAAGCCACTATGATAAACTTGTGTTTCAGTGGAACCTGGTGAGTTCTACACAGTTATTATTTCATTTAAGAAACTACTAAAGTCATCAATAAATATGGTTCATGGCAGCTCTGTACAGAAAACAAATAAACCAACAATATTCTTCCTAGCACACTGGTAGTTTGCATGAATAAATATTCACTTATTTCAAAGTCATTTTGAATTGTGAGATTTTGGTTATTTCTCCAGACTTCTTGAATGCTACAAATTGAGAATAACATGTTTGATCCACCCTGTCATAGTTTAGACTATGACAGTGTCTGTTACAGTGATACATTTCAGTATACAGTGTTATATTTTATTATACATCTGTTACAGTTGTTACAGTAATCTCTTTCAGGGCTTCTTTTTGTCCCTTTTCCTAGGGTTCCTCTAAATGTTCACCTTACATATTTTATCTGTTAAATATTGAAACTATGGATGAAAAGAACAAAAGAGATAATTTTTTTTGGAGTCGAATATGTGAAGCTATGGCCTAGTAACCCAAACTTCCTTAAATGCCATGTTCCAAATTGCTAACCATTGCATGAGGTCCTGTAGTAACAGAACACAGAAAATATTGAATCGATATGCTTTTCAAATACATTAGAAGAGACATCAAGTACTTGAGTTGCAGAAAAGCAGGGACATCGCAGCATCAAGCTATATGATATTATTCTCAGCCTTTTGGAAAGTGGAAGTTATGGGTCACATTCCAAAGATTTACCTAACCGTCCTAAAACATTAGATCATACATGAGGAAGGACAACAAATGGCACTAAGGTGTTCAAGATAATGTGGCCATGGACTTGCAATGTTCCAATCTCCCCGACTCATCCTGGTTATAAACACTCAGTAAGACTTTATAGCCTCCATTTCTTTCAAGGAATTCACAGATCTTTATCATTTTTTCAAGAGAGACATAAAGAAAAGAAAATTAATATATTAAATCAAACACTCTTAATTTTTACTATGCACTTGACCAAAATAGATTTTCCATCCTCAAGAAAACCACATTGGATTGACTGGGAAGCCAAACCCAAACCAGTGTGTGAGAAGAGGCTGATTAGACACTGTTCCACTGGGAACAAACTGCACATCTGCACAGAATAGGATGGATCTTTGAACATGGGTCCACTGTTAACATTTTCTGTAAATTGACAGGTGTCTTCTGTAGAGAAACTAGGAAAGCTTTTATAGGAAGAATTTTCAAGATAATCCGAATTGTCCTTAACTGAACTGCATAACTTTCTCTCAAAGTGGAAAATACTGAACATACACACAAACGTGGCACATTTTCTTGCTCTTGCCAAATCATTAAACTTAAATTAACTAAATTTCTATATTAGATTTATTCATTTTATGTTATGTGTGGGTGTTTTGTCCACATGTATGTATGTATACTATATATGTGCTTTGTGTCCTCACAGATCAGAAGGATCCCCGGAACTAGAGTTATAGATGATTGTAGACCACCATGTGGGTAGATACTGGAAATTAAACCCAGCAACAAGTGTTCTTAACTGCTAAGAGATCTCTGTAGCCCCCACTTAGTTTTTTGAATTAGTAATGCAGATTTGATATGCCATATTTGAATGATATCCCTGGGCCTGCCCTTATCTGAAAGAAAACAGAGAAAGGATGGATCTGGGCGAGAGAGACTGGGAAGAGAGGAAGGAGGGGAAACTGTGATAGGATGTAATATGTGATAGAAGAATAAATTTAAAAAAATAATAATTAAGGAAATTATGTTTAATATTTTAAAATCACATTTGGATTTTTTCACACATGTACTTTTGCAGTTTTATACATTCCACACAACATTAATGATGGAACCGATATTCCCAGATTTGGGAAGTTTAGCTCTGATACTTCTCCCTTTTGATCACAACATTTTCACTGCTACATGTTAAGAAGAAAAAAAAAGCAAGAAAAGAGCACACATGTGTGTAAATATGTACATCTTTATATTAAATAACCACAGTTTGCGTGTCTTGTGTTGTTCATAAATCTTATATTACCTCATTACTTAAACTCTGACTGCTACAAAAGTATAAATATCTTATCATTTAAGTACTGTTAATATGACTTTTCATGTTTCTAAGATAAGGGAAGTAAAGGCTGCTCTTTCTTTGAATATATATTTTATTAAATCTTTGAGAATTTCATACAGAGCACTTCGGTCATTTTCACCTTTGTCTCTTGGCACACACGTTCCACCTTCTACATTTCCCACTCAAATAAATTTGTGCTCTCATCTTTTTTTTTTCTTTTAAAATCCAACCAGTCTATTTAATGCTGGATACATGCTCTTAGATGTATGGACATTCACCAGAGCTCACTCCACCAAGCAGGGTCCATATTTTTAAGGAAAGCTAACTCTCCATTTTCCATCATCTATCAGATACTACGAGCTCCTTCCTCCTCTAGAGGATTTTGTGACCACCTCCACCTTCTATGTTGTTGAGATTTTGTCTAGTTTGAGACTGTGCAGTCCTCTGCATGCTGCTGTAGCCATAGTGAGTCCATTTTGTGTGTCTTAAATAAAGTCAGCAGCTACAGAGATGCTTAAATAATACAGCATTTTGTGTTCCACTATTTAAATCGTAAATGGAAAGATATATGGTGCTTTGTAATGTTATCAAGCTGAAATCTTTTTTACCAATTCAATTATGTTTTCAATATTTAGGTAGTGAAATGAGCAGTCATTATTAATGGGTGAACAGGAATTCCTGGAAACTAACTTGAGCAACATGTTAATTTTAATTATTTTCCATTTGAGGAGATAATGAATCTGGAGAGCCTAGGCATGAAATAATATGAAATTTTGCCTTTTGAGCTTGGTTAGAATTCTGTTCCATTTAGCCCTGTAACATTTAACCTTAGCATTTCAGTTCCTCGAAAAGTCTGTGTGCTGCCAGTATAATGGACTCCATTCATTCATGATAGGAGGTTCACATTTTTGCCTCTGAAGGCACCATGAGAAGGGTTGCTGCACCACATCTCATCTAAAACCACAAATATTCTATAATGTGAAATAAAAACCAAATTCCAATAGCTCCCACCTACTCTGTGTCCCATTCTGGAGAAACCTGTCATCTGAAATCAATTTTAAAAAGGTATTTATATTCACTGAATGAACGTTTGCTCATTTCCATTAGCTGGTTACCCTATAGAAATGAGACAAATTACAAAGATGAGAAAAATTTGAACCTCTTTAGGGTCCTATTCTTTTTGCATTCCATGTCACTCCTGGAGTCTTGGTATTGGAGCAACCACAATGAAGTAGTGCTATTGATACCAGCTTTTCTTTTCTTTTTTTTTTCCAATCTGCTTTTATACCATTTTAATTACATGCATTAAGGTCAGTTCTAGGTTGAGGAACTAGCAATAAAATAGATGCAAATAATGCAGGAACAACCAGATGGACTAAGAAGGGAGGCAGAACAGATATAGCTGCATATCTCTCTCTTGCATGGATACCGTCTTGTTTCTTCTTTGAGCACCATCTATAGGATCTATACATTTCTACTCCTTAGAGCTTTCCCATGATTCTTAAAAATGCATGTAATAAACAGAAGAATATGTACCACTTCATGAAGGGAAGGAAGATCTGTGAAGCAGTAAAGATGGAACTGCTATGTCTATTGCCTAGTACATTTGTCAACATTAATAGCCAATATGTCCATACTAATAAATACCAGTGTGAGAAATTAGGAAACACTGCTTGAGAGAGAAAGCATCTCAAATGAAGAAAGAAAATTTTCTTAGTTAAAAATGAGATTATTTTACATAAAGATTAATTCTCTACTTTGCATAGATTGTGAGAAAGGGGTGTTGTATATATTAAAATATAATTTATATTAAATAAATTTATCTATTAAATGTAAATATAAAATAGATTTTTAGATTAAATTTTACCTGTCAATTCATTAATCTCATGACTTTATAGAATTAAAGAAAATTTTTCTGTACATAAAACAAGGGAAGCCCCTGTTTTTCATTTTGCTTTTATCTTCAAACAAGGCTAAAAACAAAATTTGATCCAGATTAACCCCATGTATCCAAAGAGCACACATTTAACCTAGGCTGCTGTTTGGAAATGTGTTTAAATTATAAGATAACCAAATTCTGCATCAACTTTCATGTAGAAGAGAAGACCTTTGTTCTTTTCCTTGCCATCAGCAAGTCTTGAATTATTTAGTGGAAAAGAATCTGCTCACTATATACCCAAGTAAGCTGCATTCACTGCTGAGAGAACCCAGAAAAGATGGAGAGCGCTACTTCATCCACCACACCAGTGCATATTGGAGTCCAGAGAGACAAAAATGAGCCTATGAAGAAGACAAGGGATCTGCCAGTGAACAACAGGAGCTCCCCGCTGGAGTGTAAAATCTCAAGCAGTTAATTTCTCAGCACTTTTAAAAACAGACTATAATATGATAACCCTGTGAGCCTCTGAAGAAATTGAGATTGTAAATATAATAATAAACCAGAAGTACTCTGAAAGCTGTGCAATTTTTGTAAATTCCTTCTCAGGAAAATTCCATTCACACATGGCTAGTTTAATTTATAGAATCAGAGATGATCTATATAACAAGTTATCAAAGGCCTATTAGTCAGCTTTTACTAATATTTTCTATGCGGCCAGTGATGCAAACTGGTCATTTTATTCTCAAAACCTCAAATAATGTAAATGTGATTCAAAGAAGCATAAATACAAAATAAATCCTTCACATAGAGGAGCAATTTCACATGCAAGCACATGCAAGCACATGCTCTGGGATATCTGTTTATTTTTTCCTAGTTAACCAAAACACACTGAAACTATGCAACACCCTTCTTCTGCTCTAAAATGCACATATTCCTTATGTCAACATTGCACAATGCTATTGTGCAATATTCTAATATGAATTATGCCTTTCACATAAATATAAAATAACCAAATAACACATATTTGTTTATGCATTCACTTATTTAATTTATTTATTCTCTCTCTCTCTCTCTCTCTCTCTCTCTCTCTCTCTCTCTCTGTGTGTGTGTGTGTGTGTGTGTGTGTGTGTGTGTGTATGTGTGTGTGTATTTTTGTGTGTGTTCTATGTATTTGTTGATTTCGTATGTACATGTATAATTTTAGGGGTGTGTGTGTGTGTGTGTATGTGTGTGTGTGTTAACATGAGTGTGGAGGCCAAAAATTGACATTAGTTTTCAATTGCTCTTTGCCTTATTTTTAAGACAGCTTCTCACATGGCACCACCCACATTGATATAAGCCCTTCTACATCAATCAGTAATAATGAAAATGCCCTAAAGATTTGTATGCATACCAGTCTTACAAAAGCATCATCTTATTAAAAGTCCATTTTCCCAATATGTCAAGGTTTGGGTCGAGTTGACAAATATCAACTAGCAGAAAGTCCAACCCAGGAGGTAAAGTGCCTGAATTTTATTCTTTAATCTCGTCCCTGTCTTTTGTGGGTACTTCGCTTCAGACAAATAGAAGCAGAAATTTCAGGACAGAAATCTGATGCATGTAACTCCTTCTAGCTAATGACTAGAGATACAAATCCACTGACAGTTATGCTGCCAATAAGCTGCCTTAAACTACAGATCTTCTGCCACATTTCCTTGGTACTGTTATTGCTGATGTATTAGTTTCTTTTATTATGTTTATTTATCTTTAAAAGTGTGTGTGTGTATGTGTGTGTGTGTGCGCGTGTGTGCGCGCGCACGCGCACGCGCACGCACGCACACACACATGTAAGCACCATGGCATCAGTGTGGAAGCCAGAGAATAACCTGTAGGAATCAGCTTATTCCTTCTACCATATATGTCATTGAAGATGTTAGGACTGGCTGAAAGTATCCTTACCTTCTAAAGCATCTCACCAGCCTTAATTTTATAGTTGTATGTTGTTATTTTGGGAGGGGTCTCTGTTTCACTAAGTCTAGTATCTCTCCTTATAATACAGAGATGTTTTAATCACCCAGGCTTTAATACTGAAATGTATTACATTCATATTTAATCAGAAGCCCAGAGACCTGAAACACCACCAATGACTCATTGCAATGGATATTTGAGAGTGAAGATGGAAGATATGTAGACAGAGGGATAGACTGTAGGGCACACTGTGAAATATTACAGCTTCCATGATGAGTCATTTTCTATGCTTTGGTGGTTTTGTGTGTGTGTGTGTGTGTGTGTGTGTGTGTGTGTGTGTGTGTGTGT
>JANHMN010000016.1:32723317-32758370 GCA_030674055.1 Rhabdomys pumilio | reverse complement strand
TGTGTGTGTGTGTGTGTGTGTGTGTGTGTGTGTGTGTGTGTGTGTGTACCTGTTTTATTTTAGGAGATGGGTTGCAAAATTGAAGAGCAAATGTGAGGGGACAGGGAGATTAACAGGACTGGGGTGCCTGATGTGAAACTCATAACTAATCAATAAAGAAATCTCTGAAATAATCATAACTACATATTAGAATATTTATAAAAGAAACAGAATTCTTTGGCATGAATTTAGTCTAATACAAGAAGGGCAACCCTCTTCAATGGTGTGTTTGAGGTATTTCTGAAGACAGAATTCAAGATTTACTGAATGACTGAAGCTCATAACATCCTTCAACTTAACTTATCCTAAAACCTCAAACCATTAATTGTATTAAGGTCTCTCAATGTTTAAATGACAAGAGCATTGTTTCCATGCATGTTAGAAAGTTCTCTGCAGTCACTATTACTTGAACTAGGTTGTGTCCCTAGGCAGGCTTGCTGTTTATCTCAGCAGCCAAGCAATTAAGCCATGCCCTGAAGTTTATTGAAAAGTTTCTAGCTGGGTTGAAGGGAGAAAGATAGAGATGATGTTGACAGTGCTGTTAATAATGATTAATTATTTATCTGACTGCTAACACAGGCTTCAGGATAACAGAGGCACACACTGCGTAAGAGACAATCTCCACTTTGCCTGGGGGCTGGGTTCTGAGTGAGATGTGCAGTTCAGACATGAAGAAGGCCTTGCCCTACAGAAGATTGTGTTTATAATTTCAGAACATACGTTTTGAAATATTATTGAGGGTATATTTTATACCAGTGATAAAGAGCATTGCAACAGTACATGTTTAGATGCATCCTCCTAGCAAAAAAAATGTGAGGAACTAAATTATATGACTGTTTTCCTAATTTCAAAGATGGCATTTAGTTAACTAGTATTTAATATTTCTTTGCTCCTTTATTCTCTCATATATTATATACCAACTGCAGTTTTCCCACCCTCCTCTTCTCCCCTACACCTCCTCTCTCCTGCACATCCACTTCTTCATTTCTCTTCATAAAAAAAGCAAGCCTTTCAGGGATATCAGCCAAATCTCAATCAAGGTTTAACAAGAGTGGGCATCTCCCCTCGTATTAAGTCTACATGAGGCAACCAAATAGGAGAGAAAGGGTACCGAAAGCAGGCAAAAGAGTCAGAGAGCACTTGGTTTCACTGTTAGTAGTCTTACAAGAAGACCAAGCTATAAACCTATAATATATATGCAGATGGCCTAGGTGAGACCCATGCAGATTCCCTGATTGTTGGTTCAGACTCTGTGAGCCCCTATGAGCTATAGTTAGTTGATTCTGTGGGTGTTCTTGTATTGTCCTGAACCCCTCTTGACTCCTACAATCCTTCCTTCCACTCTTACTCGGGATTCCTGAGCTCCCCCTAATGTTTGAATGTGGGTCTGCATCTATTTCTATCAGTTGCTGGATGAAGCCTTGATTTTGCTAGGCTCCTGTCTATAAGTATAGCAGAATATCATTAGAAATAATTTCATTGATTTTTTTCCTGATCTTGTTTGGTTCTATCCTAGGTCTAAGGACTATCCAGCTTTTGGCTCCTGGCCCTCTGGGCAGTGGCAGGGGTGGGCTCCCTCTTCTGGCATGTGTATCAAGCTGGACCAGTCATCAATTGGCCACTCCCCATTTTCTTCTCCCCCTTTACCCCAGCACATTTTGCAGGCAGGATAAATTGTAGGTTGAAAGTTTTGTGGCTGGCTTGGTGTCTCAATCCCTCCATTGGAATACTTACTTGGTTATAAGAGATGAGTGGTTCATACTCTACATCCCCCATTGCTAGGATTCTTAGCCAAGGTCATCCTCATAGATACTTGGGAGTTTTCATTACCTAAATTTTTAGCTAGAGATACCCAGAGATAGCCTTCCCCCTTTTCCTGTTTTCTCTCCAGGTACTGATGTCTCCCCATCAGATCCCTCGTGTTCCTGTCAACCATGATTTCTTATTCACTTGACATTTTTACCTGATGTCAATGTAGGTTTAGGAAATGCAGTTTTAAACTCTAAGTTAGATGCTGGTTTTGTACATGATGGAAGAATATTACAATATGTTTCCATCACCAATTTCTATACCAATATTATAAAATTTTTAAAAAAAAGAAAGAAAGAAAGAGAGAGAGAGAGAGAAAATTAAAGTAGAAAAGAAGTAGGAAGAAGACTGACCTCTCAGAGCCTTTAGAAGCAGTAGAACTCCCTAAACAACATTTAAGCAACGATAATCTGAGCTCTCCTTAGTTCAAAAACTTCTGCTGACCTGCTCAGTTACTCCTAAATTTACAATTCTCTTGGACATTCTGGGATTTGATGAGAAGGAGAAGGCAAGGACCAAGACAACGGAAAAGCATCTCTCAGTACCAATCTGGTTCATTCCTTTAATATTCCCTTAAAAGGTCTTGGACATTCTGGGTAGACATCAAGGTTTTAAACAACAGATGGTTTCTTCTGTCTTCTCGACATAAATACATTTCTTAAAAACACTTCAATTGTCCTTGAAAGCAGTAAAAAAAAAAATTCCAAGTAAAAACTGACATTCAAGAGACCATCTTCTAGAAAATCCATCCTAAAGCAGAGGCAATATAAATGAGCCTCTCTCTCACCTTTCTGCACCTTTGTTCAGGAATGACTGCTGCATCTACTTCTTCATAGTTGCTGTGTTCCTTTTCTCTAGCTTGGACGACAAAACTCTTGATCATCAAGACTTCCCAGGCTGTTGACAGGAGACAATCCTATCTAAACAATTTCATACAAAATCAGATCTGACTTTGGAGCTCAAAATGTTTCAAAGCTGCTTATTTCTGTTATTGTTCAAAGAACATAATTTGAGAAACATTAAAAACAATTTCTTCAATTTCTTCCCTTCTGTTCTGCGGTGGACATGGTTTGACCTCATTTCTGATTGTCATTTGGGAACTAAATGGATGAAATCTTGTTGAGTTGTCAAAGTGAGCTACTGTGCCCTCAAATCTCTTCTCCCATTCCATTCGTCAAAACCAAGGAACCTTCGGTGAGCAGCTCAAGTTCACAGTAGCACCCAGTTTCTCATTCCTTACCTTCATCACTACCCTGCCACTGCTGGGAAACTCAAGTGATCAGTGAGGGCTCTCTAAAGTTGCATATATTAAAAACTCTTTATTATAGGCACTGAGGTTGTAAATGCCTCCTAATCTCATTGCTGATGGATTTGACCATTATAATTTTATGAAAATACCTAAGCAGTACATTTTTTAAAAATGTACTGGCTTCGTTTCCACTAAGCTGTATCTCCAGCTCTCTTGTCTTTCCTTTCTTCTTTTGTTCCTTCCTTCCTTCCTTCCTTTCTTCCTTTCTTCCTTCCTTTCATCCTCTCTCTCTCTTTTTCTTTCTTTCTTTCTTTCTTTCTTTCTTTCTTTCTTTCTTTCTTTCTTTCTTTCTTTCTTTGAATGAGACACACTCTACTTATACTAAGTTGCCTAGGTTGCCTTAAACTAGCTCTGAGGCCTCCTGCCTTGACTTCCTAAGCAGCTGGGATTGCAAGTATGTTGCTCTCATCCTGGTCTAAGTAACACGTGACAAATATAAAAGTCTCTGATATATATGTTCATGTAAATATATACAAAATAGGGCTGGAGAGATGACTCAGTGGTTAAGAGCGGTTGCTGTTCTTCCAGTGATCCTAAGATCAATTTCCAGCACCCACATGGTGGCTCTCAATCATCTGTAATCAAATATGATTCCCTCTTACAGTGTACATAAAATAGAACAATCATATAAAAAAATAAGTAAATCTTTAAAAAGAAAAATATGTTCAGAATATATAAGAAATTGTAGTCACTCACAATTGCTGTTGATTCATCATTTCATATTCTACTCTAAGATGCCTGTATTAAAAAAATGAATGTAATTAGTTTTAAGGAAAAAGTACTATCTTTCCACTACATTACCAAACAAATGAACAAAAATAAGTAAAAATAAATCCTTCAAAAGGCAAGGACAGAAAAGGTTATGGGTATTTAGCATTGAAAAATATGTGCATGTTTTACCATATTGTCAAGTGCAGAAGCTTCTTCTTTCTAATCTGTACATAATAATATAAGCAAATTCATCCATATTAAAAAATGATATTTTGACTGTTATCACAGTTAAAATTACAATTGAAGAAAAAGAAAAAAATGCTATCATGGCTACCAAAAGATAATTTGACTAGGTGCATTTTACAAAATCTTATAACCTCGTAAAATAGAAAAGATTCATCTATAGCTATATTCTTAATCACTGTAGCATAAATATTGGTATTTTTGTTAACTTTATTTTTCATGATGCTGAGAATCAAACCAGGGATTTATGAATGAAAGACTAGTATTCTTCACTGGGCTGAGCCCCAAAACCACATGGCTACTTCTTTTAAAAAGTAAAAATGACTTGTAATTCATCCTGACAAAAGTAAAGTTTTCAATGGTATAAAGCCCTTCTACTGTGCTATGAAGGCATATACAATATGCCTGTATTGGTTAGGATTTCCATTGCTGTGAAGAGACACCATGGACCAAAGCAAATTTTAAATTTTAAATGAGTCTGGCTTTCCGTTTCAAAGGTTCAGTCCATTATCATCATAGTAGGAAGCATGGGAGTCTACAGGCAGATATGATTTTGGAGGAGGACATGTGAATTATGCATCTTGATCTGGAGGCAGCCAGAAGAAGCCTATATTCTGGAGGCACACAGGAGGAGTCTCACTCTTCCTCACTGGCTGGAGCTTGAGCATTAGGAACCTAATATGATGCACACTTGCTCCAGCAAGGTCACACTTATTCCAACAAGGCCATACCTCCTAATAGTGCCACATCCCATGGACCAAACACATTCAAACCACCACAATGCCTTTAATCTAAGCATTCAGGAGGCAGAGACATGTGCATGTCTATGACTTCCAGGCTATTCTAGTCTACATATTCAGTTTCAGACCAAAAAAAGCTAGTGAGACATTATGAAAAAAAAATAAAATAAAAATAACATCCTAATTGTACATTGTAACTTTTGTCTCCTTGAAGCTCCAGATACTTTACAAGGTACAATTAAGATATGTAGACTAGGGGCTGGAGAGATGGCTCAGCAGGTAAAGAGCACTGACTGCTCTTCCAGAGGTCCTGAGTTCAATTCCCAGCATCCACATGGTGACAAACAACCATCTGTAATGAGATCTAATGCCCTCTTCTGATATGTCTGAAGATAGCAATGGTGTACTCATAAAATAAATAAATCTTTTAAAAAAATAAAGATATGTAGACTAATAATGTACAACTATTCCTTGGGTGCACTTGCTTGTCTCTTTCTACAATCTCCAGTCATTTACTCATTTTACTGTTTCTAATATTGAATTCCCTGTGGTCTATATAGGTTCTAGATGTACCTTCTTTATCAAAACTATATACTGCAAATCGTATTTCATTGTTTGACTGATTACTTATTTTCTAGCCCTGTTCTTTCATAATTAAAAATACTTCATTCTTTAAAGTACTATTTATTACTGCATGGTTTTGAATCAAAATTATTTCCTATTGCTATTGTAAACTCATACTTTCTCCTAAAGGACTTAAATTTTATCCTCTAAGTTTCACCTTATGGAAGTTGTGTTCTGATTTTGTTATATTAATGTGCAAATTAACCAATAGAACCCGTGTTTCCCCCTCTGGAATGTCAGTGATTAAGATTACCTATGTGTCTTCCAGCAATCAGAGTCAGATTCAGTTCTTTTTTGAGCTGTCACAATGGAGCTAACCAGTTAAACTAATGATGTATATATTTATGCAATGGGAGTCTACTTAAATCTACATACAAATCTCAAAGTAAAGCCAGTGCTGGAAGGAGAGAAGACAGTCCTAATGATACTGTGATAAGTCCTAATGATACCTTGTGAAACTGGGTGCCAACTTGCCCTAACCTGAAACAGGCATCAAGTTGTCCATGTGCTTATAACCTTTTAAAACCAGTTTGATTTCATCAGATGTTTTTGCTACATGTATTGAAATGGTCATGTAATTTTTAATCCTTAAGTCAATTTATGTTATTTATTACATTTATTGACTTGCAAATTTGAATCATTCTTGCATCTCTGGGTTAAAGCTAAGTTGGTCATATGCCCATATTTGGTTTATAATTATTTTACTGAGTCATTTTGTAAATCATTGTTCATCAAGGAATGTGACTTGTGTTTTTCTCATTTGTTGTTAGTCCCCCATGGTTGAGGAAACTAGTCTTGGACACAGGACTCAGAAGATTCAAACTGAATCTGACATGAAAACCTTTTTCCTGAGGTCTAACTTCTTCACAGTCCAACAAGGGAGAATGTAATAGAAAATCCTACTCAGATGTGATACACAATAACAACCATCAGGGTAACATATCTTTAATGTTGTAATAGTGGTACTCACATGTAACCAACAACTGTGTGCTTGTTGTTAAATCTTGCTAAACAGAAATGAAATCATGCCTGGTGGTAGAAATCCAGTAAACTATCCAAGCTGGTGAACTCATTGATCTTGGAGAACCTATAACATTTACTATACTGGATCAACATAATCACTAACTGCATTTTATTTGTGTAATCACAGCTAAGTATTGCTCTCAACTGTCATCAAAGAAACTTGACTTTGCAGCAAAATACAGACAATTACAAATAATCAAATCTTATCAAAATGAAGAACAACTGATCGTGGGGTACCAAGATACAATTGATACATTTACAACTCAATGCCTGTCCCTAAGGCTCCAGAAACATCACAGAAGTAGGAGTAGAAAAACTGTAAAAGCCAGAAGATGAGATCTGCTCTAACACTGTAATTACTAAAAATGACATAGTTATACCCATGAAACCTGAACAGTGTGGCTGCATAGTTGCAAACTGACAATACCAACAGATGTGCTTATGTGGAATGGGGAAATATCACAATGCCACAGCCCTAACAATGAACTACAGAGAATTCATGACTACTGACAGAGGGAGAATTAGTCTTTCCCAGGGATGAACCAGAAGTCAGTGGTCAGACCTGAAGTCATAGACACACAAACTACACTAAATGAACTTACTGGGGGTGTGCATGTGAGCATATGTACACATGTGTGCGTGTGTGTGTGTGTGTGTGTGTGTGTGTGTGTGTGCATGTACATATACATGTAACAACCATCATCAAAGAAAAGAAGAGCCTCAATTTTAGAGGGTGAGGGAAGGACATGAGATGGGTTGAAAGAATGTGATATAAGAAGAGGTATGAGGGGATGAGAAATAAGAAAGTGATGTAATTATACTTTAATTAAAATCTAAAAATAGCTTGAACTAGAGCCTTTCATAACTTAAATAACATTGGCATCTGTAGCATGCATATAGAGAAACCTGAGTTTCAGAGAGGCAAAGTGACTTCCTCAAAGTTATTCAATGAGTTACTAACAAGTGCCCAGCCCAACCAGAAGCCTCTTACCGTCAGTTAAACTAGCTTCTACAAGTCCTTTTGAACCTGTGTGTGGATATTATTTCCACATCTCTACAGCTCTCTGGCAAGTATGCATTATGTAATTTGATCCATAACACTATCCTGTGAAATAATTAAATCTATTATCACCATTACTCATTCCCCGATAAGCAAGCTAATGCCTCATGAAATTTAAGAAGAAGATGGTGGTATCAATTTAAAGGTTAGCAAAAGCACAAGAAACTCTTGAAACATCTCAGGAAATTTTGTTTTTTATTTTCTATAGTAGGGAGTATAATATCATCTAGGTTTGTGTATAAAGAACTGTTACTTCTAATTTAACCAATTATAGTGGAACAGTTCATCTTATCAACATCCGTCACTACAATACACAGGAATACTATATGTTTCTCAGCATCTGTATGTGCAAATACATTAGTGTTTTGGAGTTTCAGAATTTGCTAAATGTAGCACAATTTTCTATGCTACATGGGTGATATAAAAGACTATGACATATAACCCTAGTACTTGCCAATTTTTCCTTTAAGAAACCATTATAATTATGAGAATTTCCATACAGAAACTGTCAAACCCATCACAATTACAGTAAATCAGATGAAATAACATTCACTTCTGAATGATATAAGCCTGTGTGATTTAGATTAGTGAGGGATTTGTTTTTTCTTTGCTATTTCTTCAAAACTTATCATATATGCCTGTAAAACTAAATATAAGTTTATGAGTTGAATTATTTGCTACAAGAACTTAAATCTAATTGAAAACCACAGTTATAATCTTTTCTCAGCTTTGAATAGTATCATATAGGAATTTGTAAATAGTTCTGATTGGTTCATCTTTAATTATTCAATAACATTTAGTAGAGGAAAAGTCTACAGAAGTTTGTTTTTTTGTTTGTTAGTTTGTTCTTCTTGGATATTATGTTTGCTTTTCAGATTTATCCCCTCACCCCATTCCTCCCACCACCCAGGAACCCCCTATCCCATTTCCCCTCCTCCTACCTCCACAAGGGTATGCCCCCACCTACCCCCTACTCCCAACTCCCTACCCCCCAATTCATCACCGCTCAGTGTTCAGCCTTCATATGACCAAGGATCTCCTCTCTCACCCATGCCCAACAAGGCCATCCTCCCCTAGGTATACAGCTGGAGTCATGGGTCCCTCCCTATGTGATCCCAGGTTGGTGATTTAGACCCTGGGGAGCTCTGCTTGGCTGGCACTGTTGCTCTCCTCTCGAGGCTACCAACCCTTTTCAGCTCCTTCAGTCCTCTAACTTCTTCACTGGGAACCCTTGATCAGATCAATGGGTAGCTGTGAGCATCTGCCTCTGAATATGTCAGACTCTGGCAGACATCCAAGGAGATAGCTACATCAGGTTCCTGTCAGCATGCACTTCCTGACATCCATATCAGCGTCTGTCTTTGGTGACTGCACATGGGATGGATACCAAAGTAGAATGGTCTCCAGAAGGCCCCTCCTTGAGATTCTGTCCCACACTTTGTCTCCATATTTGCTCCCTTGAGCATTCTGTCACTCCTTCCAAGTAGGACTGAGGCATCCACAATTGGTCTTCCTTCTTCATGAACTTCATGTGGTCTGTTAGTTGAACCTTGGCTATTTAAGTTTTTGGGCTAATATCCGCATATCAGTGTGTGTTCTTTTGTGATTTGGTTACCTCACTAAGGATGGTATTTTCTAGTTCCATCCATTTACCTAAGAATTTCTCGAATTCATTATTTTTAATAGTTGAGTAGTACTACATTGTGTAAATGTACCACATTTTTTGTATCCATTCCTTTGTTGAAGGACATCTAGGTTCTTTCCAGCTTCTGTCTATTATAAATAAGGCTGCTATGATCATAGTGGAGCGTATGTCCTTGTTATATGTTGGAGCATCTTCTGGGTATATGCCCAGGAGTGGTATAGCTGGGTCCTCAGGTAGGGCTATTTCCAGTTTTCTGAGGAACTGCCAGACTGATTTCCAGAGTGGTTGTACCAGCTTGCAATCCCACCAAAAATGGAGGAATGTTTCTCTTTCTCCACATCCTCGCCAGCATCTAGCATGAGGTGGTATCTCATGGTTGTTTTGATTTGCATTTTCCTGATGACTAAGGATGTTGAGCATTTCTTAAGGTTCTTCTCGGCCATTCGAATTTCATCAGTTAAAAATTATTTGTTTAGCTCTGTACCACATTTTTAATAGGGTTATTTGGTTGTCTGGAGTCTAATTTCTTGAGTTCTTTGTATATATTGGATATTAGCCCTCTATTGGATTTAGGATTGATAATGATCTTTTCCCAATCTTTTGGTTGCTGTTTTGTCTTATTGACAGTGTCCTTTGCCTTACAGAAGCTTTGCAATTTTATGAGGTCCCATTTGTCAATTCTTCATCTTAGAGCATAAGCCACTGGTGTTCTGTTCAGGAACTTTTCCCCTGTGCTTAGGTATTCGAGGTCCTTCCCCACCTTCTCTTCTATTAGCTTCAATGTATCTGGTTTTATGTAAATGTCCTTTATTCACTTGGACTTGAGCTTTGTGCTAGGGGATAAGAATGAATTGATTTGCATTCTTCTACATGCTGACCTCCAGTTGATCCAGCATCACCTAAGAGTTCTTAGGAATTGGTATTAAGAAATTTAATTCAATAAAAGTCATATGAATTAATTTAATTCAATAAAAGTCATGTGAAAAGAATACAACATAGCTTGTAATATGGGGAAAGATATAAGCATTCCTTGGTCACAAAAAGTCAGAAAAAAGACAAAGATACCCATAATTTCCATATATTATTATCTTGAAAATACTCTTGAAAAGACCTGTTGCCAGTGCAATCAGAAGACAGCAAGTAACTTAGCAGTTGCAAAAAAAAAAAAAATTAAGCAAAGGGGGTAATAAAAGATCATAAAGTACATTTTTAAGGGCAACTATTTAGCACCAGATAGAGCAGGATGAATTTATGTATTTAGGAATATATATTCTTACATATACATATGTTAATTATACATAATTAATAAAAAAGAGGCCATGAATTTGAAAGAGAGAAAAAAGGGTTTTATAAGAAGGTTTGTAAGGAGGAATTGGAAGAGAAAAATTATATATTGTATTAAATAATTAAAAATAAGGAAGTATAAAATGTGGTAAACTTTCTAGTAATATACTTTGTAATAATTTCTAGTAGTATTAGTAAACAATTAGAAAAATGTTTTTCAAATATATTGTTTTTAGTGAAGTATATGTGATGCTGTAATGTACTGAATTGTGTTCCTTTGAAAGCCAGCCATGATGTCTCTGGTGATTTGAATAATTGCCCTCTTTCCCAGGGTTCTGTGTTGGTACACTTGGTCCCCAGCTGCCGAAGATATTTAGGGAAATTATGAACCTTTAAGATGTGCAACATTGCTGGAGGAAGTAAGTCACTGGAGTGAGTCTTGAGGGTTTGTAGCCTTGCCTCAATTCCTGTTCAACCTCTCTGGTCCCTGAGTGTGGATGAAAATGTGATCAGTCAGCTTCCTGCCTCTCCCATCATGCAATTCCTTCTCCTCTTCACTGTGATGTATTCTATTCTCTGGAACCTTAAGCCAAAATTAATCTTCTTTAAGTTGCTTTTGGTCATGGTGATATTCCCATGGCTAACATGCTGTGGGCTTGGGTTACCTCACTCTTGGGAGCTGCCTCACTCTTGAGATTGACAAGCTAGCTGCAAAGGTACCTCACCAGGCTTCACACATGTGTCCTTTATCCAGCTGAAAACACAAATACTTAAGGGAATGATGTAAGCTATGCTCTCATTGTAGAAGACACAGAAGACTATTCTGAGCTATAGAATAAATAAAAGGCAAAGGTAACTTGGACTCTTCCAGTGAGGCACTGTAACTTTCATTGTGATGGTAGTTTCAGACTATGGGCTATGAAGATTGAATACACTTTTTTATTACTTACTGACTGTGGGTATCCATTCTATAGATCTTAGGGAATGTTTTAAATCTTCCATGCCTCACTTTCCCCAAATATACAAAGTATAATGATAAAAATACTTTCTCTAAATGATTATCTGGAAAATTGAATCAAACCCCTCAGAAGCACACCTGATAGATAACTTCTCAATAAAACCTGGCCAACCTCATTTTTATATTGCTGCTGCATGATATACAAAAATGAGTCAAGGGACATTCACCTGCACCTAAATTTTTAGCTAACACTGCGATGATGATCATATTAGCACAAGCTTGGCACAGTGCTAATAAAACATACATTGTTCTAACATCGCTGCAAAGAGTTGACCAACCTCTTCCAGAAACATAGCCATTCCCTTCAGACTCTTCACTGTCTAATGACTGTCAGCTGTCATAGAAGGCAGAAAGAGAGAGCTAGCTTAACTCAACTTGTTTTCATTGTTAAAAATAGCATACTGTGTGCTGACAGTGCTGCCTCTACAGGAAACAATAACATATCACCAAAGCACACCCTGATGTTTTAAGGGATTATCAATTACTGAGTTCAGGGTAGGGTGAGACCAAAGGTAGTCACAATTCTTAATAGATGTTAAAATCACCAATAAATTTTGATTGCTTTTCAGTACATGAAAAAAAATATAGTGCAAGTGGGATACTTTTTAAACAGAAAATAGAATCGTCCCCTCTTCCCAACATTTTGTTGAGATTAAAAAAAAAAAGAAGAGAATGGATCATGTGATTTTTTTCAGATGCAATTTCTTCCAGGCATTGAGTTAGTGGACCTGCGACAATTTACGACCAGACTAATGCCTTTAATGTGTGAACTTAAGGCTTCTAAAGACATAACACATGCTGTAGATAAGTGCCCGCAGAGACAGGCATGTCATTTGGAAGAATTTCCTCATGAATGACATTACTGACACATGCCCTGACAAAGTCTGTCAGGTGGTAAAATTCTCAAGTATAACAGGAGAGCCATCTGGTATTGTAGCAAATAGTCTCAGATCAATGCAGAGAAAAATATTTTATTTCACCTAAAAATATATGGGTAAATTCAAAGAATAAATGCAAATCTTAGATTACTAGAATACTTTCCCACTCAAATTATCAGATGTAATTTTCATGTGAAAATATATATGTATCAGACATAAGAAATACTTAACACATATCATATATATATGATAGATAGATAGATAGATAGATAGATAGATGATAGATAGATTGATGATAGATAGATAGATGATAGATAGATAGATCATGATCTATAGATAGATAGATAGATAGATAGATAGATAGATAGATAGATAGATAGTTAGATAGATCATGATCTATTGCTCTCAGAATACTTTTGGACTGGTTGGTGGTCTCAGTAATATTTAAGTAAGTAACACACTTTCGCTTGTACCCAGGTAATTACACTGAACACTCATTTTAAGACAAAAAATATATATAAACAAATGGAAGAAGCAAGGAAATGTGATGATGCTTGCATCCAGTATCACATGAACACCATGCTCACAATAACATTTGCAGAAAGAAAAACTCATCCAATGCTTCACTTTTGACGCACAGCTCAAGTGGCTTAATTAAAAGAGAAGGAGATTTGCTATAGAGAAATATCAGTTGTATCAAACATAGCTTCAAAAAGCACAAGGCCATTAATGCTAAATACGCATAGAAATATTTTGAATAAAATTGGTTTTAGAAGATATTGGTGTAAAGACTTCCCTGGAACTTCTGTGCACCGTGTGATTTTTAGTTTGATTTCATTTGATGTGATTTGCTTTGATTATTTGATCTCCTCTTCATGAATTTCTCTTTTTATTTAAAAGTGTAAAACTTTCTTTAATAAGTATTATTATCTATCAAGCCAAATTCTCTTTACCTAAGACATGATTAGAAGTGCATTAAAGTAAGGAACATTGTTGAGCAAAATTACTTTTGAACATCAAACCGTTAAGAACACAAGGCAGACCAAACAGAATGGACTTGATCCTCTTAGTGTTTGTCCCATGTGCAGTCATAACTGCTAAGATGTGGAAAGGATCTGGCATCCACATGCATTCCTGTGTGTAAGACAGTTGGCATGACAGAAGAGAACTGACAGACCCAAGGGGGCTTAACCAGCAATCGCAGGCTCTTTAACAAAATGGTGACGAATTGAGCTTATCCAACCCAACCATATGGTCATCTTGACACTTGCCAGAGAAACAGTACCATGGAGTGCCTTTGTGTTTGTGTACCCACAATCAATAAGTGATTCCTTTAATAGTGAGGGATTATCCTATCTGGATTTTTATATTTCTAGGGAACACAGGAAAGCCATCATTAATTGTAAATCAGAGAGATGCTGAATGAAGGCTCAGCACTGACATAGTTTCTAAATTCTAGAAGTGATTTAACTGTCATAATATCTCATTAAACTCCATTCCTTAGAAGAAAATAAAAATACTATTAGCCTATAGAAAAGTTATTTTGAAGTGCAATCCCTTTATTCATTTGTGAAACAAAATGTGGAAAGTGGCTCAAAATTCATTAATAGCAAAAAAAAAAAAAGATAGAAAAAGAAAAACAAGGTGCAGGTTTATTCAGCTTATTCACATATTTAGATACTCGTTTTTCTTGCTGTCGATTAAAACATATTGTCTGGTATGATTCTGACAGGAAAAAAAAGAATGTAAGTAGAAAATGGTCACTCAACTCAATGAATTAGACCTCTTGGGATTAAGCAGTAGAAATGACCTACAAGAGGATCAAAATCAACCATTTGACTTGACCAAGAGTCAAGATCAAAAGATATAAGAGGCAGAGTCCACTAACCTAGGCTCACAGAGGCTCAATGAGACTGAATTTCCAACCAGGGAGCTACGGGACCGAGCTAGGCCCTCAGCACATAAGTTAATAAGTTGTGCAGCTTGGTCTTCTTGTAGGACTCAGAACTGTGGAAGATAGGGTTATCTCTGACTCTATTGCCTGACTTTGGGACCCTTTCCTTCAATCATGGTTGTTTTGCCTTAATAGTGAAGAACTGCCTAGTCTTACTGCAACTTGATATGCTGTGGCTGGTTGATATCCATAGGAGGCCTGCCCTTTTCTAAAATGGAAGAGAAATAGATTAGGGAATGAGGGGAAGGTGCTCGGAGGAGAAGAGAGAGGGAAAACCGCTGTCAAGGTGTAAAAATAATGAATTAATTTTTAAAAATGAAAAAAAATCATATGTGGCAAACTCCAAAATAGCTAGCATTCATCATACTGTTTAAAGCTGGTGTAATAAACAATTAAACAGAATTTTAAGTGTAGAGTTTGGGTAAATATTAAAATCAAGAATTCTCCAATTACTCCTATTCCAAATCTATACTATTCTACTTCAGTTGTTCCTTGGGTGGTAGATATTTAATGAATATCTGCTTTATGCAAGACTGGTGAGTAATACCTGGGTAGTTACAATCAAACAGATATTCTGAGACACCTATTTTGTTTTTACTTAGTCAGATGAAAAGAGTGAGCTCGACGTGTAAAAGGATGATATTTATTAAGGAATCCTTGAAACCCACTCTGCCTTGAGCCACACTTCTTTGAAACTCTAGAGAGTTTCAAAGCTCAGGGTAGAGCTTGAGGTGAACTGATGATTTCAGATGGGGCTTAATGGGGTTCTCTAGCACCCATGTGACCCTTATAGCAAAAGCAGTGTCTTCTAGTAATTAAATCTGATCACATGTAAATGTCAGATTCCTGGATACAAAAAATTAAGCAACATCTATGTCTCCTATAAAATAAGCCTTAATTATTGGACTATTGAAAGAACTTATTAATGTCATACCCGTGGAAACACAGCTCTGGAAAAATGCAACCAGAAACTATACTGTTTCAGACTCGATGGCATGCTCTATAATTTCTGCACTAGGGAAGCTGGAAGCAGGGAAATAGCATGTTTGAGGATAGCTTGGTAGATTTAGTGAGAAACCTGCCTCAAAGAAACAAATGTAAGCAAAATCCAAAATCAATATCCAACTAGCAAAAAGAGAATAGTATGGGTTTGGGACTATCTACTGTTTCAAGCAAGTTAGCTTGCCAGGATTTGTTGAGCTGTCTGGTAGAAATCATAAAGTTGGGTCACACAGGACTTCATTGCTCACAGCAAAGCAAGTAACAATGTCAGCCCCTCAGTTCCAACAGGAATGTTCACAATATGCACATACTCTGGGTTTCCTTCTTAAAGGAAGTCCTGAGCACAGGGAAATTGAGGCTTTCATAATAGCGTGAAAGACCACCTGTGTTTATTCTTTCTGGGAGACAAAAAATCTTCCAAAGCTTTTCACGATGGAAACATACTTGGAAAGACAGCTCAAAACAAAGGTAGACAGTGATTTGTGGTTTCTTATGTATAAGAGTTGGTGAGTGTTGCCAGGCTATTTGTGTACCTCCAGTCACTGTTTTCTCTAGATACACATTCTTTAAAGACAGGTGTGTGTTTGTGAGAATCTCTTTTTCTTCTTTTATATCCAATAATAGGGATTCAACCCAGAGTTTGTAGATATTAAACCAATACTTGACTGTTGAGCCACATCTCCAGCCTGTATCAGTTTTATTTTTTTTTTACCATACTTAACACATTCTCTTGTCCATAGCAGAAGTTTTCTGTCAGCTTCTTGAAGTCATTGCCTAAGCTGCACAGTAAACAACTGACATCTCCTAGGTATAATCTCTAATTAGAAGAATCAGACACTTCGAAGCTTTGGTTCATTACTCTGGGAAAGACTAGGAGGGGAAGGTTTAGAATCTGATGGAAGAATATTTGCATACATCTGCTCTTTCTAGTTCCAATCTACACCCAAAAGTTGACCAAAGACTACTGAAAATCCTACTCTCCTTCAAATCTCTACTTGGTCCCCATCCATGTGACTTCATTTGAAATCTTTACCAGGTGGCCTTAGCTGGTTTTCTTTCTAGATGCCCTCCTGATGAGGCTCTCTACAGCCTAATCTTAGGAGAAATGGGTGTCTGTACCATTTAATCAGTGATCCTCATCTGACCCTATAAAGAATGTCAGCCCTTTAGTTTTGGCATTTAAAAATTTATTTAGTATTCTATTCAGCATTTTTAAAATCATCAAGCTTTCTATATGCTCATGTCTCATACTGTGTAATTTAATGTTTGTATACAAAATCAAAGAGCACCTGATTCTGTGCAGTATCTATAGCAGCTGCTGGCATGCATGCACAGGTAAAGAAGATTCCAGGAAAATATACGTGACATTGGTGACTGACATTTAGGCATATCCCACATAAGTCCAGGCATCAGTCACTAACATGATTAGTAAAGCTGGGTTCAAATGGTAAAAGGTAACAGCCTCGTCTCAAAGGTCTGGAAACAAACTGTGCCCAGTCATAATTTAGTGTAATATTTGCTCTTTGTGTACAAAAACCATAAAATAATGTATTAGCCATTGTCATCATCTATATGAATATGACTATTATATATTTAGATGAGGATAGGAGATAGGAGGGGGCAGATAAGAAGTCCATAAATCAAAAAGAAGAAACTAGAACATTTTGGGATTCAATAAACATTTCATGTGTTTATTTTTTGTTTTCATTTCATTTCATTTCATTTCATTTCATGTGTTTATTTTTTTGTCAGTTTTTTTATAACCTGAAACAGAAGCCTTGCTAACCTCTTATGAACCTTGCTCTACTAACCAGACTCAGGTCAAACACAGGGAGCTTATTTCAAACCATTCAAATAACTCAGAAGATCCCTAGAGCAAATTACTCTAGCAGAAATTTAATAAGGTCAGTTTCAAAGACAGCTCAGGGAACTCGCTGGCACAAAGCTCTACTTGAACTTTCCAGGGCAATTCAGCATCTCAGAGAGGACATTTGTACAGCAGAATCCGTGGTCACTGCTGCACACAAAGCCCTGATTGTGTCCACTTCTGAACAGAGAGTGGATCCTAGGGAACTGCATCTGCTTTCTGATCAGTAGATGGCTCATATTTAGTCTTTTAAAAACAAGTTTCAAAAAAAAGAGATCATAGACAATATGCAAGTAACTTAAGTCTTTTTATACTAATCTGCTTCCAGGATAGACATCACAAACTTGATTCAAGTACCTTTTAAGGCAAAGATTTGAAAAAGAATAGTAACTCACATGTAGGTCTTGTTGGATTCCATTCCTCATGAGAATTAAGGCAATGATAATCAAAATTAGCAATGACTGCCTCCCAAAGGAACCTTCCTACAATTATACTTCTCCTCCTCTCAAAAGCCTATCTGATTCTTTTTCCTGAGTCACATAGATGACCAGAATGTTACAGAGTAGACAGCTCATGATGTCAGAGAACCCAGATACAAATATCGAGAAATAGTTACCAAGAGAGTATGATGGGCAGGCTTGGAACTTTACCAAGGAAAGACATTTGTATACACTCATTATGTCTATATTTAAGTTTTACAGGGTGGCAAATACATACTTTAGGATTCCCTTGAGCTCAATAGCAAAAGAAAATAAATACAAGGAAAATATTTATAGAAAAGAAGAACTTTTTGTTCTTTTGGGGAAAGCAGTTGTGGTGGTTTTAAATGAGACTCTAATCTCCAAAAGCTCATAGCTTTAAATGTTTGGTTTCCAGTTGGTAGACTCTTAGGAAGGCTTAGGAGTTATAGTCTTGTTAGGGTAGATGTGACCTTCTTTAAAGAGGTATTCATTAGGGATAGGCTTTGATTTTTAAAATTTTCTTTTCAGGCCCAGTCATCCCTCTGCCTGAAGTTCAGGATGCAAGCTCTTAGTGTTTGTTCCAGTGTCATGCCTGCCTAGTGCCATTCTTGTCATGATGGTCATGGACTAATCCTCTAAAAATGTAAGGAAATTCTAATTAACCTCCTCCTTTTGTAATTTGCTTTGGTCATGGTGTGTCTTCACTGCAACAGAACATCACAAAGACAGATGGTGGTACCAGAGTTTTGAGTGTTGCTGTGACATGCCAGACTATGCTGATTTTTGAAAAAAAAAATATGGGTGATACTGGGACTTAGGACTAGAAAAGCAGTTGAACACTGCAAGCCAACCATTGTAGTAGGAGAATGGAAAACAATTACGTTGAGAGGAATGTGAGCCATGGAGGAGGCCCAGCTCAAGAAGTCTCAAAGGGGAAATAGTAGAGAACATTCTTGGGATATTTTGGAAAATAATATGGTTATTTTGGTAGTTTGAATAAATATAGCTTCCATATGCCCACAAGTAGTGGCACTGTTAGAAGGTGTGGCCTTGTTGGAGGAAGTGTGTCAATAGGGATGGGCACATATATATCACTTAGGACTTTATATAACTGAATATGACAAAGAGGAAAAACCACAGTGATTTGATGAGTCAGAAACTACATTTCTTTGTATGAAGGGATTGCATGAGATATAATTCTTACTTTCTTATACAAAGAGCCCAGGGCTTTTAATGTGGATTCTCCAGCTCTGCAGGGACAGCCCTCTGCTACTAGCTGAAAGCCCTACTGTCAGTGTTCCAGTAGCCCCATTCACATTCCATGTAAAGAGCAGAAGAAAGCAGGGCACAAATACTCCCCAAATCCACCACAACACAAAAAGTTAAGTGGAAACGTCTGGCTTCTTTGGAATGTCAATTATGTCAAAGGATGCTTTCCTGAAGTTGCCACAGGTGAAAGGATGTTTGCTAAAGCAAACACATGATAGGACACATGATGTTACGAAAGAATAAAAACAACCCAATAGACAGGGGATGACTCTGGATGGTATTGATATGCCCTGCTATTCCTTAGTGGAATTTTTCATGACTTCATAGAAAAAAATGCCCCAAAATACTTCTGATGGTACCCTGGCAGCTTCTTGCCACTTCTACGGACTCAGGTCAATTGGCAGAGTGATATGAGCTGATAGACTCACGTGGAAGACAGACTTTACTAAGACAGACTCATGTGTTGTTTTGCTGAAGCAAGACACGTGAGACACAACGCCCATGGGAGGACACATGATGTTTGGAAGAAGTATAAAGAGATCTCAATGGATGGTGAATGCAGGCTTGCATAGCTAGCTTTGCAATGTTTTGTTGGTCTCGAATCTTTGTCTTCACTGATGTTCACTTCATTGAGAGAGGCACAGCAGAGAACTTCCCCTCACATCCCTGCTGGTCCTGGTCACTACTGCTGACTTGTGTTTGCTATCCTGACACTACTGAACTGGAATGCTGGTATATATCCTGACAAGGCAAATAGAATTTGCTCCAAAAAACTATTTCTAAATAGGTCAACTTCTCCTGTATTTTAATAATCTTCCTTTCTTTTCCACTACATCTGGAGAGTGGTGGACTAGAAGGGTGGTTAAGGCATTTAAGAACCCTTATTAAAAGTAGGATTTGAAAAATCTAAGAGAACAGGGAGCCTTTCTTTTTGCATGGTCTATCAATATAAATAAGGCTTGACAATGGCAGGTCCTTTGCCAGTGCTCTACGCAGCTTTATCTACCCAGTGCTCTTTCCACCCAGGCTGCAGCCTCTACACTTGGATGCCTCTAACTGTACTAGACAGGAGTAGTCACTATTATCCAGTAAAAGCCCACCTGACACACTTATCACAGTGTTACAGTGTCAATTTAATGTGACTCCTACTATGACTATAGTGTTCAGAATTCAATGATGGCAGACAAAGTCTTTTTAAATTTAGATCAGCCCCCAGTACCAGTTAGCCTCACACTACAAAGCTGTAAACCTAGTGGTTTCCAGCATGTAAAAAGTAGCTCCTAACCTATTTTAGAAAATGCCTGCTTTTATTAAATTTTAAGATAGTTCAAAAGAAACGTTAAATAATTCAGTCCGACACTTGCAGCCACGCCAAAGCTTCTAAGGCTCTGGGAATCCGGGTAGGAACGAATGCTTCAGCTTCAGACGGGAAGAACTCCAGACCCCACTGAGGTTTGCTTTGCTATTTATAATCTCATTTATCCTCACAGCCATCTTGTCCAGCAGTGTAGTCTCCATTTTCACATTTTTTTCTTTTTTTTTTTAAAGTAAATGAGTATTCTCCAACTGTGAAATGGCACACATGTCTTAGCCAGTGTCACTCCAGAGCTCATCTGGTAACAAAAGGACATATGAGCTCCTGCCTGCTGCTAGCTAGGACCAGGCTCCTGGATTATCTTAGTACTTTCCAAGCACTTAGCCATGGGTTTCTCTTCCCCTGTACATTATGGCTGCCAACAGAATGCCTGGCTTAATGCTTTTAACCTTAAAGGAGTCATCCAGGACAAAGGTAATGTTGTAGAAAAAGCAGTTCAGGACTTCTTGAAGGCTTTCTGCCCTATTCTTCTCTGGATAATTTGACTCTAGAGAAAGTAATAAAAAAAGAAACCAAATAATGTGCAACCTTACTTGTCTGCAGTTTTACATTTAAGAGACAAGCCTATTTGTCCCTGTTGCTGCTGGTTACCTGTTTGCTATGGCCTGCATACTCGGTTACAAATTGCTGTATCAGAATGCTCCTTTGGTTTCAGGCTGAAGAACTGAAGGCAAAAGACAGCTGTGACAAGAATATACTTAGAAAGCAGCAAGAATCATTGGCTTTTGAGATGATCACATGTCTTTGGGACAAAAAAGGAGAGTTTTCATATAAAGATGCTAAGAAGTGTAAACAGCCCTTAGAAGTACTGCAGGTGTGGCTGCTGTCACGTGTTTGTGAGTTGGAGGCAGAGAGGAAAGAGGCTATGTCTATTCTCAGTGTTCGGGTCTATAGACATCTGAATAATTAGTCACCTAACAGTTCCTGAAAAACAATGAGCCTACCATCCTACAACTGCCAATCTCTGTGCAGGCCCAGACAGGCCCCCAGCATGGGAAGCAAGAAACTCTAAAGACTAGAAAAACACCTCCTGGAATTGTGGGCTTCAAACATAAAAGAGCCTGAGACATGCAACCCTCCCATGGGGATATTTGGGCAGGCCAGGTCAAAGAGCAAGCTTGAAATAACCTTTAGACCAACACCAGGATGCTCTGACAGAGAGCTAGCCTGAGACCCCGAATAGGACTAGAGGTGGGGCAGACCATCCCTGAGATGACCTCTGGGGGTGCCATGATGCATGACTGAGACATAGCATTCCTGAGACCATTTCTGAGATGACCCCAGAGACCCTGGGGTGTCACTAAGATGAACAAGTAAGTAACTGATGGAGAAATGAAAGAGAAACAGAAAGATGTGGGCACAATGAAGAGAGGCCAAACTGTAGAGTTAAAGGTTGTAGAGTTAAAGGTTGTGGAGTAACAGCCTGATTTGAGTAGCCATTGATGCCACCAGGGACCACATCTGGATCAGTGACCTTACAACAGAAGTGGTCTGTTACCACCAAAGGCCAGGCAGACATCCCTGGTCTTGGCTACTACCCAAGGACATGTTGATGCAGAACTAGCCTGTTCATCAATCATGGGAGAGCTGGCCCTGGGCTGAGAGAACAGAAGCCGAGCTGTCCCTAGCTCTAGTCAGCTGTAGTAGTGCTTCACACATGGTGGAGTCGCAGGTGACCCAGCCCCAAGGGTATGAATATGGGAGAGCTGGCTCTGCCACTCATCTCCTTTCAAGTATTTTTTCAAGGAAAAGATACTCTCCTCCTCCCTCATCCCTCACCACGAAGTCATGAGAACAAAAGAGCTGTCTCTGCTCCTCACCTGCTGCATCTAACCTGGGCAGAGCATTAGAGCTGGCCCTGGATGTGGGGGTTACAGGGGACCCAGCCCAAGAGCATACGCACAGGAGAATCAGCTCTGCCTCTTATCTGCTGAGCAGTGTCACAGATGCGGGAGAGATGCCCTACTTTCCTCCCTTCTCTAGTCTCTAGCTCACTATGGCAGACAGGAGAGCTGACCTGAGGTCATGTGACAGGGAGACTTGGCCTTGTCCTTCACCAGCTACACCTCACCAGTGCAGCAAGGTAGAGCTGACCTTGGTTGCAAGCGTTTCTGGTGAGCCGTCCCCCGGAACATTAGAGTGGGAGAGCCACTGGGCTGGCCAGCTCAGATACATCTCAGGTCTCAGGCCAAGATCTGGGTGTTGAGTTGGCCCACCACAACCTCTACCCCATCCATGAACTGCTGGAATATATGAAGAAGCCAGTCCTACAGTTCCAAAACTGTAAGATCTCTATAACACACGGCAATAGGATATCCAAGAGGAGTCCCAGTAAGGTTTCGGTACTGATAGAGCAGCATAAGCCAGAGGCCTTGTACCAGACAAGCCAGTTTTTCCAATGAATTTCTGTAATCAAAGTATGGACAAAAGGGTACACTATGGGACACACTGGGACACACTACTGCTTCCACAGTATTTTTTTCTGCTGGGGAGATGGCTGCAAGTGTGGATGGTGGGTATGAGAGGAGAGGGAGATGTGTGTGATTGGGGTACATGATGTGAAATTTACAAAGAACCAATAAAAAGTCTGTTTTTTTTTTCAAGTATAAGGATTACTGATGCTTCCTGTCACATCTAACAGGTGTCACAGGTGTTTCTGTTTTCCCTAATTTTAGCATAATTGGCAAAATCATTTGTCCAAATAAAATTTACACTATAGACAACCATGATATTTTGCTACCATGCAGAGTCAACCTAATTAGAAACAAATATTTCCACGATTACAAATTAAGGATAAGTTTTAGATATTTGACAGAGAAAATTCATACTGGCCAGCAGGAGGAAACAACCCTGGTAACCCCAATTTAACAGACTTCTAACAGAGTTGTTCCTCTGGGAAAAATAATTATAAATGGAGAATGCCTTTTTAACCTAAGACAAGAGGCTCCTTTTGTTAATTGGGAGCTAGGGAATTCTGGGAGATACTCAGAGAGAGATTAAGCTAGGCAGTGCCTGTAGTGAGGGCAGAACATCAGACAGTACTAAATAGATTGGGATAATATCGGACCCACATAATGGAAGGAATGGCTTCCATCCACAGTAAGGTGGGAGAGGGCAGTGAGGTCAGACAGCAACTGAAACAACTGTTTGAAGCTAACAGTGCCATGGATGGGCTGCTTAGTGGATGGTTGCCAGAACTAGAGTCTTACAAGGACATTCACTAGACTCCAAGAAATACAATCTAATATTCTGCTTATCCATTTCACAGACAGCCTTTTAAAATATTCCACAAGCCAAGAATAATAGTAGAACTGAATTTAGCATCAAGATTTCAGCGGTAGCATTTGAAATCACTGCAGCACAATCTCTTTGATGAAACAAAAAAATGCAAACCTGCACCTGCAATATTTTAATGCTATAACTTATAGGAGGCTTGCTAACATGAAAATTTTCCTGTTAATATCATGGATTGTAATTGACAAAATAGTGTCTCTGGAGGGAAGAGAAGCATCTACCAGGTTTAACCAAGTCGTAATCTTAATTACAGCTTGCAATGTCCTGTGGTATCAATGGAAGCACAAAGAAGGACTGTCTCCTGTGGGCAGGATAGAGGTCAGGGCCTGCTCACACATGTGGAGAACATAAGCACTGAATATAACTCTTCACTGAAGACCTTGAAACTGAGTAGCAACTTCATAAACTTGCATACTAGAGAACTAAAGGAAAAATCTTGATAGAAGAAAGTAAATTTGGGGCCTTAGAAAGTTGCCAGATAGAAAAGTGTATTTCTATAAATATAATATTAAGTTAGAAAAGAGCTGTAACACCTGCCATTCATGTGCACTTGGGGGAAATAAAAGAAGCTAGGTAATAAAGGTGGGAGAGCTGCACTGCGTGGAGACCATGATAGAGAGGCAGGAGGGACAGATGCAGGAGGCTCTGCAGCATCCACAGGAGGAAAGAGGGCAGAGCAGGAAGCATCCTAATAAGAAGCAGCATCCCAGGAGGTCACCTTAGAAAGCCTTGGAAATAACACACACTAAAACCAAGAACATATTGGTGCTGTGCTCTTATATGTGGATAGCATTTTAAACAGCTTTAAGCTTTAAGACTATTGAAATACCAAGTGTTGATGTATTTAATGTGTGATATGCCTAGTATGTCTAAAGCATATATTTCACTGTTTGGAATGTGTGTGTGCGTGTGCTTATGCTTACATATCTCAAATATTAGTCCTACAGAGGGTCCTTCTCTGTCAGCAAAATTAAGTTGCTGCAATTACCTCAGTAGGAGCAGTGACTTTATTCTCGTCTATGTAAGATTTCCCTTAAATGGCCGGGCGGTGGTGGCGCACGCCTTTAATCCCAGCACTTGGGAGGCAGAGGCAGGCGGATTTCTGAGTTCGAGGCTAGCCTGGTCTACAGAGTGAGTTCCAGGACAGCCAAGGCTATACAGAGAAACCCTGTCTCGAAAAACCAACCAAACAAACAAACAAAAAAAGATTTCCCTTAAACACCTTGAAGCTTCTGTTAGCCCTTTGCTCACTCTGCAGTGAATGACAGACAACTAAATAGAAAGCAGATCCATATCTGGGAAGCTGCAACTCCTCTTGTTTGGCCACTTGGTCAGAAGAGACTCCAGCTACCCACAGAGGCTAGTTCATATCGCACAGCCTGTCCGTAACCAGGACTAGACGACTGTCTTGTGTAGGTTACAGTTCGCAGGATAAAGGACTCATCCTGTGCTGTCTCTTACATTCTGATTATCACCACCAAGAAAAATATCTGTTGTTACTCTTTGCCCTATTCCTCAAGCTGTTGACATTCCTTAAAAGCCTTCTCATAAGCAAGAATGTTACAATGATGCTTTTATTCAATGAATACCCTTCAACTCTGATGAAGACCCTGGGTGTAGCTTAGTTAAAAAAACAGAGCCTAAGAAAATGGCTAATCAAGTTAAGAGACTTGTAATGCAAAAGCCAGGTATGGTGGTGAATATCTATAACTTTCAAACTAGGCATGTCTTTAGGCAGAAGAATCTCTGGGCCTTACTAGCCAGGCAATATAGCTGAATTGAAATATAACCCATTCAGATACACACACACACACACACACACACACACACACACACACACACACACACACATATATATATATATCCTTGAAAGGCTCTCAGATTTAACAAAGCAGTAAAGAGCTACCCGGAGACTTGTGAAATTGAGCAAGCCCAGAAATAGTGTGAGATATTGTTCCTCTGCAGATTCCAAATGAAATGCCAGAGAAGACAGAGATTCAACTGTACCTCATGAGACCACTCAGGTCAAGAGTTCCAAAATAAAGTTGAAGGTTGTAAGGATTCCAGTGGGGATACTAAACACTGTATCCTAGGAAGAAGCACAAATCATTTCAGTTCTTAAAATAAAATTGAAGTGATTCAGTATTGTAAAAAACCCTAGGAAGTGCCAATCTGGAAGAAATAACACAATGTTATAATAAACTGTAATTCACAATTGTCCACAAGTAATTTTACAGATACAAAGCCCAACACAATAACAACTAACATGGTATACCTTGACAATAAAACCAAAATAATAAAAAAAAATTATCCCAAATTACAGATTGACAATAAACAAAAGTACATGTTTGATGCTCAGCAAGTCTCAAATATATTTAAAAATTTGAATTATAAACATATATTCAAAATTTTTAGTAAATGAAAAGAGAAAATAAGTCATGTGTGTGTGTGTTTGTATAATAGTGTATATTTATGTGCAGGTATGCATATATATATATATATATATATATATATATATATACACACATATATATATATATATGCACATTAAGAAATATATATATATATGAGGGAGGGAGGGAGAGAAAGAGAGAGAGAGAGAGAGAGAGAGAGAGAGAGAGAGAGAGAGAGAGAGAAGAGGTTACTATGAGTTATCTTCCTTGATGCCTTTTTACCTTTTTTAGAGACATGGGTTCTCACTGAACCTGAAACTCACCAGTTCAGCTATACTTCCTGGCTAATAAGCCCCAGATGTCTTTCTGCCTCAAGGCATGCTACATGAGGAAATTAAAGCTTTTAAAGAAAATGTAGATTGAAGCTGAAATATATATATTTTTGTATAATGTTACACTTGGTTTTCCAGTCACACTCATTTTTGAGAACACCTCTGAAAAAGGTGAGCTCAAAATGTCGTGTGTCACTTGGCTCTCTTTCTTAAATGTCTTTATCTAGATCCTCAACTATTTATCTAATAGGATAAAATCAGATTTAAGTGATTACAAAATTTGAGAATGACTGAAAGAAGAAAAACTTAATCTTTTGATGACATGTTCCCACTATCTCTTTATATATAGATGTAGACATAGATGGAGACAGAGACGAGACGCGGAGACAGGAAGATGGGGAGACAGGGAGATGGGAAGGAGACCGAGAAAGATAGATAGATAGATAGATAGATAGATAGATAGATAGATAGATGTAGATGTAGATGTATAAACCCAAACAGCTGAGTCACCCACACACTGTATAATAACAATGGAAGTACAATCTATTAAACCCAGACTCAAATTGTTACCAGTTATTTTTTCTTATGATGATGACAAAAAATTATGATAATCTGCAGTTAGATTTTAAGATGGTTTAGTAAAGTAGCAGTCACAAGTTCTTCTCCAAGATCCATGACTTCTCTAGTCCTGGGTACTTAACTAGGTTTCCAGTACCAGGTCTGATTTCCTTCCTGTTGAGTGGACCTAAATTCCAATTAGAGAGCTGTTAGTTACTGTAAAGGTATATGTGCCACTGTCCCAAACAGCTATACCTACAAAATTCCTGAGCCTAAAGTTACAGAACATTGTAGAAGAGGGGGCAAAAAGATCTTAGAATAAGTTATATGCTAGTCTTATGAGAATATCATCTAAACATTTAGTTCCCAGGAAGATCAAAAGTAAAATCTAAGAAAAAAAAAACAAGAGTCAAGTAGAGAAATTAAGAAACACAAGTAAGGAGGGTAGAGAAAAAAATTATAAGCAACCAAGGAAGTCTAGAAACAGAAGATGTAGCACACCAACTAGTTGTCCAGTGCCAAATGGTCAGCCCCGAAAAGCGAAAATACAAGTAATATCATACAGACTGATGAGGTTTTATTAGGAGTGTGTGTGTGTGTGTGTGTGTGTGTGTGTGTGTGTGTGTGTGTGTGCTTAGTCTTGTCTTGGCAGCAAGAATAGATCGCAAGATGCTTAGGGTTGAGAACATGCCTGTATGTGTATCTGTAAGAGCATTTCTATAAGGATCAATGTTAAGGGCAGTGACTAGGGGAATAGCGCTATCTTGAATGTGGGCAGTACATTACAACAGGCTGGAACACCCAATGAAGGAAGTCAGAGAGAAAGCAACACACTATGCTTTAAACCCTAACCATTTGCCTGTTCTTTTTTATTTTTTTCCTTCTTTCTTTTCTCTGTTTTTTGTTTTTTTTCATTTGTTTGCCCTACTTGGGACTAAAGCCAGAGTTCTGCTCTTCTTGCAAGCCCTGCCCAAGTCAGGTACTAATCATACTATAAAGTTTCCAATTTCATGACTTAATAAATGTTTCCTTTTGTGATCCAATATCTGTGTTCCCCTTAATTCATATGTTGAAATTTAATCACCAATGAAATAGAATTAAGAAGGGAAAGAAATGAGACATGGTTAGATAATGAGGATAAAACTCTTATAACTAGGCTTTCTGTCTTAATAAATGAAAGCCAAGATAGTGGTATTTATTTCAACCATGGGAGGACAAATAGAAGTCACCATTTGTGAATGAGAAAGCATATCCCTACCACACATATTCCAGGTAATCTTAGATAACCACCATATAGAACAATAGACAATAATCTCTGTTATAATATAATAATACCGTCCAGTTGCTTATACTGTGTTACAAACCTCAAATATAAAAATATACCTCCCAAAGGCCCCATCTGTAAGTTTTATCACACTGGGGATTTACAGGCCAACTTACAAATTTGAAGGAGACACATTTTGTTCACTGCATCCCATCATTTAATCTTGTCTGTGCCAAATATGAACACCTATAGTTTATTTATGTAGTTTTAGCCAATAAATTAACAGTTTGTATTTGCTGTGATTCACTGAGACTAGTTTCACTCATTTTATATTTCATATTTACATATTAGGTCTTTGAGGGTTCTTTTCCTGTCTACTGTAGAATTGAGAATCTTTCTGTTTTTCTTCTTTTTATCATTTTTGAGGGTTTTTACACATGGGTACTGAATTTACAACATTTCTATTCCTCAGCTCCTGTAATTCCTCCCATGTACCCCAATCCCTCTCAAATTAAAGAACTTTTCTTCTTTAATTATTATTTTTATATATTTATAAATTTAACTTGGTGAATTTATTTTGTCTTTTCCATATGTTCATGTATCTAAGGTCGATCACTTAGAATTATATAACCAATTAGAAGACTCATCCTCTGGAAAAAACCAATTCTCCCCCTTAGCAGCTATTGATTGCCTCTGACTCTTCATGTAGGACTATGGCTCTGTTAAAAATTCCAGGTATCCACTTAGGGACATCAGCTGCTGTGGTCATTGTACAGGCTTCATGTTAAGTTGTAGTGTTATGGATGACACTCTGTGTCACATTTAGAAGACACTATTGCAGCAAATGTCCTGGTCCCCTGGCTCTTACAATTTTTCTCTCCCCATGTTTGTGATGATCTCTGAGCCTTACGTATAGTGGTTATATTGTCAGTGTATCAGTTTGAGATGGGTTGGCCACAGTCAGCTATTCATTGCATTTCATGCAGATTTCTGTAATGGTCTCTGTCTTCTCAGGGTTGGGGGTGTGAAGAAGGTTTCTTGAAGGTGAAAACTATGTTTATACATTGTATGCATCCAACCCATTTATTTTCTTCATCTCTTACACTTTTCTTTATTTAAGACTTTTTATTGACTATTTTATTTATTTACATTTCAGATGTCATCCCCTTTCCCCATTTCCCCTCCATAGAAACCCCCTATCCCATACCCCTCCTCCTTTTTGCTTTTATACCAGTTTAATTACATGTAAGAAATAAGATCGATTCTAGGTTGAGGAACTAGCAATACAATAGACGCAAAAAGTCAAGGAACTTGTGGAAACCATTCTTCTTTCTCAAATGCCCCTCTCTACTGCCATGTCTTTCCTATATGTGTGACACACTGTCATTGCAATTGCTTGTGTCAGCATGAGTAGAAAGTTACTTACTGAAGACAGACATTTTATTAGTGGACATACCACTAATATTAGTGAATATACCACTAAAGAAATGACATCATTAACTTTCCCTTCAGGGAAAGGAGGTGATTCATGATACTATCAGTTCCATGATGAAATGTTGACAAGTCAAATCCTCTCCAGGTCTTGATCTGGTAACCATATGTCCAGTGAGTTCATGAGTACAAATGATCCCATTGTTTCCAAAAGATGTCTTTTTGAAACACACCTTCCCTTCTTGATTCTTCCATTAATTCTACTATCAGTTCCATAATGTTCTCTGTTGTTCTGCGTTTCTGCCTCACCATGGGGATGTCAGGTCACTCAGGAAACTGAAGACATAGTCTAAAATAGGGGTCCCATCCCGTGTTTCTGCAGGTGAAAACAGTAGGTGTGGGGACCAGTACTGTGGTTCTCAAACTCCAGTGTTACCCTGTCACCTCTGGGAACAAAGAGGAATTGAGAATTTTGCTTCCTATATTTCTGTGTACCTAGATGCAGCTGAAAACTAAAAAATTGGAAATAGAAGCCGGAGGGCTTGAGCCCAAGGCAAGGTGGAATCTGGCTTTGCTCTGAGTGAGTACCAGGAATACAGAAGGGATTTTTTCTCTAGACTCTTTGTGAGGTAGATCTCCCCTCTGTGGTGGTCCTTGATGAAAGAGACAATCTTTGCTTCTCCAAACTTTTTCCTTCATGGTGGATGAGGATACATGTGTCTTACTTAGGGTGAATCAGAGATTAAACACATTTTGTAGGAAGGGATGCCCAGGAAGGGAAGCTCATTGGCTAAACATTTGGGGCATATCTAGATACCTCTTTTGCATATAGAATTCTAGGTTTTTAGGCTACGTGACAAGTTGTCATGGTTCTCTTAGTGGGGTGTCTTGGTCACATGCTCCAGGACAGAAACCTGGTCAGGAGTTGATTTTTACACTTATCATTGTGAATTATGAGTTTTACCATGTTTTTAAAATCTGCTTGACCTTATCTGTTCTTCTATCTGGTGACACAGTTCTACTTGTCCCACAGTTCTTTGAGCCTCATTCAAAGTATGTTGTGTGTCTGTCTGATTTAAAACAGAACACTCCACAATTCCTAATTCTAGGTACTTTCATCAGTTATGAATTCAACCACTACCTGATGTAATAGAAAATTTCTCTGAAAGCTGAGAATAGCACTAATCTAACAATATAGCCAGGGATATTAGAAGGAAATTTGGCCACATATCCCTCCTTGAGCCTATGCTCTTCCCAGCCTCTACTACGTTTATAATACTAGTCATGAGTTCCTTAAAGAAGTCTTGAACCCTTGAATCCAATCAGAAAATAGTCAAGTGCCTATATAATAGTCATGCCACCACTGTACTAATGAATGTCTCTTACAGGTAGATAATTACTGTAGCTCACAGAGTTCACCGGTGAGTAGTATTGTTGCTGACTCTTCTTTCTCAGCACACTGCATAGCAACCTCAGAAACTGTGAGATCTAGCCAGCAGGCAGGGAGATGTTTCCAGTTCATTTACAATTTGATTTCTCAAACTCCTGTAACATAAGGATGTTTTGTCTTCAGCAATAGGGTCTTATTTTCAAATTCTGGTGAGCAACCAACTAAGAGTAGTGGTAGCCCCTATTGCTTTGGAGGCTTCTGGGACTTCTGTTATCAACAACTCGTAGGAAGGTATCCCAAACCTGGTACTGAGATTTTCTCTTAATAATTTGTAAATTCTGGAAGGGATATTATTTTCTAGGTATAGTTAATTCAACTTAATATTAAAATTATGTTTGAAATAAGTGTATAAAGTAAGTAGTTTCCATAATGTATTAAACTTTATTAAGCACATTATATTATTCTGTGTTCAATCATTTTCTTTTGGTGGTCACTGTTGGGTTTTCTAAATTGTGCTTGCTTTCCTTTTAATAGTTTAGCTGGGTATAAATTTTTGAAATCTTAAGACTATAAAGCACAATATATTATTCATTTTTTTAAATTCAGAATTTTCAAAATTTCTTTAACATAAGGATTTGTGTTTCTTCAATCTTGGGAATTGTTTCCCATTTTGAAAATTGTAAATTTTACCAAAAATCTAAATAAATGACATATTTATCTAAACTTTACTTTAAATATTTTACTTTCTTATAATTTTAAGCTCTGTTCTATGCAATTTTCAAAGTTCTATATTATAATTTTTGCCCTCAGCTGCCTCAAGTAGAATGTTTATTGGGTTTCTATTTTAATTAGTTTTTAATTACACAGATTCTAATGGGCTCACAATTCATAAGCACCTGTGCTGTTTTAATATTCCCACTGTTTTGTGATATTATTTTTTCTTTATTACTTCAAAAACTTTAAGCATGTTCATTTAAAGTACATTCCTAGATCATTTCATTTTTCTTTGTTTTCATAAATGACCACTTTTCCTTCTGTTGTTATTGTTTGTGAGCAGATTTCTTTGCAGTGAGTGAGAATTCATAACATAAAGTTGACTTTTTCTGTTCTTTAATTCCTCTTGTAGTATTTATTTTATACACACTTATTTTTCTTTCTCCTATTTCTTTTTTCCTCTTTTATAGCACCAAAATAATTTTAGCTTCACTCCTCAGCCATCTACAAATCAGTCACATTAAAAAAAAAAATCTATTCAGGGCTTACACATTTCCAGAATGAAAGATATTTCCTAAACATGTACATTTCTTTGTCTCCCTCCATATTGGCCTGAAGTATAACGTTAGACAAAAAAAATAGTTGTTTTACAAACTCTGTCTGAATAGGAGAGTATAGACATCAGCCCAATGTCTCCCTTAAAATGAATTTGCTCTATTTTACTCACAAGTACTGACATCTGAAATCTCACTGTATTTTTATGTTCTATTTTACATTTGAAGTTTTGATTTTACACCCTCTTTGACAGCACAGGCTTGGGTACTCTTCGTAGATCTTTGCATTTTTAAATAAGATACATAATTTTAGTTACAATCATTTTATCTGACTTACACATGTTAGACATAGAGAGGAGAAATTATGAACAGCCAGATCTTTAAGGCAGCATAGTTACTAGGAATGGAGTCAAGAAAATCGCATCTCATGTCTTCTTATGCCTGATTAAATACACTATATTATCTACTGCTCAGTCATTTTCTTTTTGCTACCTACTGTTTTTTCTATAATTTGCTTATTCTTTCCTAATGCTTATTGTATTAGTCTAGTTCCCACAAGTGTAATAGAAGTTTTATTTACTTCATTGATCAGAACTCTAGACTGGGATTGTATGCTCTCATTGATTTGTCTCTGCTGAGGAGTCAGAAAATGGAAAATACACAGAAGGAAGACATCACATCTCAAAACATGAGGTCAGAGAGACTCCAGGCTCCTGTGAGGTCATTAACAACTTTGTCAGAAGGGCTTAGTAGTTCTATTACAACTGTCATAAACCCCTCTGAAGTCCACAAACCTTCAGGTATCCCACCTCTCAGTAGTTCACACTACCCCATAAATGGCCACACTAGGTCAGAGCTTCCAACATAAACTCTTGGAATACAAAACACATCCAGATCTATGGCAGGCACTGTCAATACAAGCTAAGTAAAAGCTGAGGCTTCATCATTTATCAACTTTAAACAGTATTTAATCAGACACAAAATGTTTCCCAAGGTGCAATCTACAGTACATCACCAATATACTATTTTATAGATTTTTAGTGAGAGTAAAATATAATAAAAATATAATAACTGTATTATTACTAAATACTAATATGCTTTAGAAGTAGTGGGTATATGTGCATGTGCATAAAATAATATTGTAAAATTGTAAAATAATGAAATAAAATTGTAAAATAATACATCTACCTAAACTTTACGTTTAGATTCTTGCGAGGAAAATCTTAATCATTGGAATTTAGGGGGAATTATTGAAGAATCTTTCTTGTGATAGTAAGAAACTTCAAAGAGAGTCACAGGATATCTTCATGATGAGGTAATCATGCTGAAGAAGTCAAGTATGTGACTATAATGTAGGTCTGTATGCCACGTATATTAGTCCAATTTTTCAACCTCTGAGAAAGATAGGACTAGAAATTGAGTTCAGGCATATGGCCAATAAATTATCATGTGCAGGAAATGATATCTTGAGAAAATTTCTTGGTTCCAAGGTCTAGAAGCACTATGTGCTAAACATACTACATACCAGGAAAATAGCAGTCCTGATTCATGAGAAAACAACATATAGAAAACTTATATGGTGATTTGAATAAGAACTTTATTTGTCTATGTCTCCATAGACAAACACTGTAGCATGTAGATTTTGCTACCCTGCTTTTAGTTCTGGGCAGACTGCACTACAAGCCCAGCCCAGGTTCCCTCGGATCTATGGATGAAAGACACACACACACACACACACACACACACACACACATTAGCTTATTTTCCAACTTGCCTTATTGGTTCAATTGCTGGGCACTTGTAATCTCCTGAAGCTAACATGCCTTTCCCAATACTTTTTTAGCTTGGTGCCCTAAATCTGCTCTCAACTTTAGGTGCTCAGTTACCTTCTTCCATAGTCAACAACACAAAACTACCTTCAGCTTAGTTTCTAATCTCCCACCTGGGGAAGTGGCCTATGGCCTCTCTGCCTGAGATTTCACATGGCTGGTCACCTTTTCTACCTCCAAAGTATGGTGAAAAATCACCCTTTCTCTTCCTGCATTTCTTAGCCTGCCTGCAGGACCTGGATGTTCCGCCCTTCTTTTCTTTTACCCAATAATTAGCCCCTGGGGTCTTTATTGATCATTCAGGAACCAACTGGGGAAGCAGGACTTTAGCATCAGAACCATTACCTACAAGACACTGTCTGGAATGAGCCCAAAAGTCAGAAGTCTATTGTAGTCAACAATGCTGAAAGAAGTTGAGATCCAAAGAGTGCGTTGATATCAGACATGGTAGTTTGCCCTACTGGGTTTCTGTCTTGCTTTGGTTCTGTATTTTTTCACTATGCTCTCTTTCCTCACGTTTGGAATGGTAATACATATTCCATGCCATTGTATTTTGGCAGTATATGATCATCTCTTAATTTTGATTTTACAGGAAGTTCCAGTTAAGAAATTACCATGAGTTTCAGAAGAGACTCTTCTTCAACTTTAGACTTGCAGCACTATTGAGACTGGAGTATACCATGGTGACTTCTGAAGCTGTACTTCATCTGTAATTATGTGACTACAGGGTTATGGAGGTCAGGGAGTAAATTGTGGATGATTAAATAAGAATGATCCCCATAGGCTCATACATTAGAATGCTTAGGCATCAGGGAGTGACACTGTTTGAGAAAGATAGAACAACTAGGAGGTGTGGCCTTGTTGAAGAAAATATGTCACTGGTGTTAGCTATGAGGTTTCAAAAACCCATGCCAAAATCAGCCTCAATCTCCCTATCTCTCCCTCTCCCTCTCCCTCTCCCTCTCCCTCTCCCTCTCCCTCTC
>JANHMN010000016.1:32698044-32723307 GCA_030674055.1 Rhabdomys pumilio | reverse complement strand
CTCTCCCTCTCCCTCTCCCTCTCCCTCTCCCTCTCCCTCTCCCTCTCATTCCGCCCCCTCTCTCTCTGTATGCCTGTGTCATGTCTGCTGCCATGTACCCTATAAAAACTGACTAAATCTCTGAACCTGTAAGCAAGTCCCCAGTTAAATGCTTTCCATTTTAAGAGTTGTCATGGTCATGGTGTCTCTTTACAACAAAAGAACAGTGACTAAGACAAGCTACATTCCCTTCCAGCCTTTTGTTTACTTGGGTTTTCATCTGGCTGTCCTTCCTGATCAGTAATCTTTGTCCCAATACTGTAAACCTAAGTGCAATACTTCCTGAATTTCTTGCCAGTCATTCCAGTGAATCATCTATACTTTAAGTGCCTGTGGGAGACACTGATGTGTTACCTAGGCAACTGGAACTGTAAACAGATTAGATACCTTATAAAACTTGTGGGTGGCCAACTAGTATGAAAGAGCAGATCTTTGAGAGGACTGTGCTCTTAAACTAGTGGAATCTGATACTAACTTCAAGGGGTTAGTATCAAAATTAATTTTCCCTAAAATAATTAAAGGATAAGTAATAAAGTCTTATTATATTCAATCAATTATCAATTGTTATAATAAATTTTACAGAACCTGTTTTATAAAACTTGCACAGAAATTTTAAAACAAAAGCCAAGAAGAAATATCTTTCCAAATTTTAGTATCTGGCTGCCCACTGCTGACACTGTAAGTCCTCATCAAAGCATAGATCCACAAATTTAAGATTTGCTTGATTTTAAAACATAGAATTCTAAAAATTAAACTTCTTCATAAAGATTGTTTCTAGTATTGGTATAACCGCATGACAGGCTCTCTGGTTTTGAAAGGTTGTTGGAATCCATCAGCCTCTGAACAGCTAAGCATGGACAGAGAAACAGTTACTATTTTTCAAACAACCTGAATGCAGAACCAGATGATTTAACTTTTCCTAAAAGAAGAAACAGTAAGTGTGGATTTTCCAGTATGATTATTGACAATCAACATTAACACAAGCTCAGAGTTCTCATCTATAAATTAGAAGTATTTAACAAAATGAGCTCAGAGTTCCTCTAGCAGATAATGAATTGTCAGGACTTATGGGGCCTAATGTTTCAAAAAAATTAACCTATGCTATTTTTACTGGATGGGCAAAAATTCTCAATTTTCTAGCTGTCTGTTTTTAAACCTTCAATGGTTTTCGTGAATTTTGAAACAATATTTTCTCTGGTGAAGCTCAGAGATAAGTCATGTCAGATTATTTTAATGTCTGCTACAAAAAGGTGAAGGAGGAGGGGGCAGACCTAGCACTTGATTTACTTACATAAGGGACAGTGATCGAGCACCTAAACATTCAGCATCTAAATTTTTCAGTCCAGTAACAGATTGGCAGGAAGGACCCATGATCAATAACTAAGAGTACTTGACAGAGGACAAGAGCTTGGCAACAATGAGAACATTATAACAGTTCTGGATCATAGAAAGCCTGAATGTGCCAAGGTTGGAAACTTAGGTTGAGACACTCTTCCCAGATACCAAAAAAAAAAGAACACTGAAAGACCAGAAAGAAATTTGATCACCATCGCTCTATCAGAAAGTTAAGGGAAATCATCATCTTCTGTCTTTGGCAGTACTGACAGGAGCTTCAACACTGGCTATATTGAAAAGGAGGACAAGAATTACACATAGTCAAGTGGTCATGGTCAAACAGTGTTAGCTCAAGACAGAGTATTAACTCAAGAATGGATCTGAAGAGCTTTGGCAGACCAGTGTAGTCTCTAATTTTATGACTACTTTTTCTGCTTAAGGCAGTGGTCTCAGATTCTGTAGAGGGTGGAGGGCTCTTGCTTTGGGGAAGGAAAGCCTCAACATGGATTGATCTTCCGACAAAGTTTGTTCTCAAAATTAACGGTGACTTCATGTTTACATCATGGTTGGAGACATCTAAACACCTTTTTGAAGGTCTGGGAAGAACTCTGAAAAAGCAGACCACAAAAACAAAAGCAAGGAACAAAAACAACAAACCTTAGTTGTCCTTATTTTAGTGTAATTAGCCTTGAAGGTGAGGATAATTTATTGCCAGCTTTAGATTATGGCTCCTTCTGTGTTTAACTTCAGTGACTATGTATACAACTGAGCAGAAATCTGTCACAAAGGACAGAGACTCAAAGATGGATCCAAAACCTATCATGCTTCTAGCTACCCATCAGGGATTTGAAATTATATTGTGTGACAGTCCCAGTGAAGGATGGGGCACTTACAAATCCAGTCTCTTCATCCCTATCACAATAGTAATGAGACCTCATCAGACATTAACCAGAGAAATATATGATTGCATATTTCTTAGATGAAAATATTGGTTTTGGTTGAACAAATGGGACTAGTCTGTGTCTAATGGCAACCTATGAAGACCAAGAGATGGAAACCCATACTGTTACATGGATAAAGTAAAATATATTTGAATTTCAGCATTGGGATGCCATGCAATAATTCAGGCAGTTAATTGAATTTAAGGAACTATTTTAGAAGATGGGCAGGTGATGAGGCATTGTGCTCCAATATAGATAAAGACAGAAGACAGGGCATTAGTGATTCAAGTCAGAGATGGACTTGAGTGCAGAGGTAGGTTGATTCTGTAGACAGAAACATCAGTGAACTAAGTCAGAGAGACAGGGAATGAAAGTAGGAGTGGCAACCGACATCTAGGAGGCAGAAGCTGGAAATAGTACAGTGTGTGTCTGAGCAGCAAATTCCAAAGCAGCTGATATGGTAGAGTTTAAAGAGACTTTTAAAGTATTCTGAAAGAATTAAACATCTTCTTCCAGATATCACGCTAGTATAAAATGAGAGAACGCCACCTGGCAATCTTAATAGTTCTAAATAATATGAAGAAGGAAGAAAATATGTCCAAAATAGTACTTTTATGCAATCATAGTCAGGCACTAAAGTGAATGTCAAAAATACTCAATTTATCATAAATCTGACACTATATTGCTATATTTCATCTTTGACATTTACTAGGTTTTAGACATATTTCAATTTGTCAGATATAAATTATATGTCCCCAATACTTTCTAGAATCCTTGAACATTTTCATGATTTAAAGTATGTGCCCAAAGTATGCATTGACAAGTCTTTGTATGGTGTAGCAAATAGTTACCACAATGGCTCATTAAAAAAAATCCTCTAGACTGTTGTGATTTCCTGTCTCATTTCTATTCTGACAGTCACCTTAGGACCATTACAAATGAATGTGAATAGACAGCAACAGCTCTTCGTTACCAAAGCACAAATATATTCACAATACCTCTCTGTGAATCCATGTGTCTAGCACATATACAAGGGCAGCATTCCTCACTGAGGGGAAAGCATAATGCACTGAAGATGAACAAAAGTTTCTGGTTCTTTAGGATTACAAGGAGAAAGCAGAACTGGAAAGTTCTTCAGCTGCTACATCAGAGGTTGTCCTGGGTCTGCTTCTTGGCCATTGGAAATGGTTCCATCTGGGCTTTTGTTAGTTGAGCATCAGGAGAGGCTCACTCCATTCCTCATTTCAATACTGATTTTAATATGCTCTCACCAGCAATCCTCTTGGCAATCGTCTTCCAATGGGTTGTTAATCTGTTTCTCAAAAAATTTCAAAGAATTTCAAAAGTCACAATTTTAGTTTTAAATTTGTATCTAAATTTATAGTCCCCAAAGTGACATGGCTACTCTAACCAGGTCTCCATATACATTTAAACAGATAGAAAGGAAAGTAGAAAGGGGCTATTTGTTCATGCTTTGTTTCTCATATCCTCACATAGCGTAAGCCTGAAAACACTATTGCAAATATATCAAATTTTCTGGAGTAAATTTGACATTGTAGCAGGAAAGAAGCAACCACTTGGCAATAGCAACCTAACACTACCTAACAAATGATGTCACAAAATCCTAAGAACTTCTTGTAGTTATGATAATGCCCTAATTGTTTCAGGTATTATCATTATTGTTGAAGTGTTATCTCTCCCAATTACTATTTTCTGTATTATTTTCATGATCTAGGCAATCTTTGATAGATATTTCATGCATCTTTTATTTAAAACACACTTAAAAGTTTTAAAAGTTACTATATGTATGTTTTTAGGCTGAACAGGAAAGAGCTGACTCAAGAGTTAGACCCATGTCTCATGGTTCCAACGTTTACTGTTTTCAATAATTACATTGTGGTATGATATGCTCTTTGTTTGTAATAAAAATTATCTTTAATATAGGCCAATAACTTAACATTTCCCATTTTCATAAATTATTTTATTTATTCCATTATCCATCCAATAACTGTTTAGTGCCTATCTCTCCATTATCATTCCAAACACTGAGGATTCTCCACCGAGTTAATGAATCTTAAAAAATAAAACAAGTAACTATGTACCTGGTAGTACTAAAACTGTATGTATGTGTAAATATACATATAACATATATATATATGTTAAACAGAATAACAAAGTGTGCTGAGGTCATGAAAAATGTGGTCCTATTTTAGAATAAGTGATCTAGGAAAGCCTTCAGATACAGGAATGTTTGTATACATAATTTCACACACAAAACTAACCACATTTTTATCTGCTTATAAAATATGACCATCTATAGACAAGCTTAAGTCTCAAATCAAAGGTGTCTTTTAGTAAGGTAGATTTCTTTTCCCAGTTGTCATGGAATAAAGTCGGTATAAACAGAATAAATAAAATAGAGAAAAAGGCAATCCGATAACTCGCTGGAAAAGGAAGGCTCTGGCATTTGATATGTTTTCTTTTATCTACTGCCCTGGAGAAGAGGCCACAACAAAGACTGCTACAGATTCTTGTGACTCTTTGAAGTTTTCACAAAGGCTGCAAGATCCTCAGTCAAGATTTCTGAGATCAACACTTGTTTATGCTATTCTACTCTTCAAAAGGTATCTATTTAAAATCCTTTCTAAAAAGGGCGAAGACGGTAGTCAGTATTCAATACTCTCTTTCCACGTAACAGAAAACTTGAATTTGTATTAATGATGTGTGTTTGATAAAAGGGAACGCCTGTGGTCACTAGATATTTGAACATGCTCCTTATCTATCGTTTTAACAGTAAATCAATTTATATTGTAGGAAAATACTATATAATTTTCTGCATCTCTGAAAATGAACTACCAATAACAAGCTTGATGTTGCCAAAATGGGTGTTTGGGCCAATGAAAAGGACAGAAGGGTTGCTCATTGTCATGGTGAAGTCTTCACTCCCAGCATGGCACACTGGAAGCACAAAGTTCCGTGTTCACCTCTATGATACTCAGTCTCCTTAATGTAACCAGAAATCCTATTTAGTATTTTGTTACTTCTTTGATATGTTATAATTTGATACATTGAAAAGAACAACTTAGCTACATTCACCAAATTTCCAATCAGCCTGTGAGATCAGCACGCTGAGAAGAGCCTCATGCTGCAGATGTGATTCCTATGCCAATTAGACAACTTGAGGGACAATATTTTCAACTTTACAGTAGAAAATAATATTCTTTTGTTTTTACTTTCGTTTGTTTTTTTGACGGGGGATGTTATAGAGCAAAAAAAGCATACTAAATAAAGATGGAAGTAATCTAGAGGACAGAAAAATCACAAAACTAATAATTGTGTTTCTAAAGCCATTTCTGTCTTTTCTTCCTACCTTTTCCCAACTTGGAAGGTCCCTTATCACAAGATCAAAGCAGTACTTCCAGAAATACTTCAAAACTGGATATTTTTCTGAAATCGTTTTGAGCTCATACAAACACTTTTTCTGTTTTACTCAAGGAAAAAAGTGAAGGAGAGGCCTGGCTTTTGCATCAATTATAGTCACAAATGCTGCTGAAAGGCAGAGATACAACATAGAGCTCATTTCAATTGATATACAACAAAGTGATACCATTTTGCAGAGCAAAGGTTAAAACATATAAATGCTCATGGGGTAATGTGTGTGAGAATTCACAAACAAGGATGACACATACAGAAGAGCATGGATGGATGCTGTCATAGCAATGGCATGTGATTCCATAAGAAAATGTCTGCTTTGAAATAGGGTTTATCTCAGTCATGATGTTTAATCAAAGTACAAATGAACTATCATGCCCTACTTGGAATCAGCAAGTAGTATAGCCATGACTCAACAATATTATAGCCAAAAAAGATGTCCCCAATATCCGATTTTAACCCCATGTAATGACATGGTAAGGTTAGTCAATGCCCAAATATTTGACCAACATTATTTCTAAGTGTGTTTCCAGATGAGATTAGTATCTAACCTGGAAGACTAAGTAAAACAGATGCCCCACCAGTATGGATAGATATCATCCAATCTGTTGTAAGTCTGAGCAATGAGAGAAAAAGGAAAAAGGAAAAAGAAGAGAGAATTTATTTTTTGGGGGGGAGGGGGCTGGTAGCCTGAGCTGGGACACAGCGAATCTTTTTCTCTGGGATGAGAGCTTATACTGTTGTTTCTCAGGTCTTCAGATTAAGCATGAGCTATTCACCACTTTCCTGGGTCTTCAGATATCAGATGGCAAATTATGTGACTTCTTAGCCTCCAAAAGCACAAGGGCCAACTTCTTATTATGGGGAGTTCATCTATTCATTCATTAATTCATCCATATATGATATTATATGATAACATGTCTACAGATTATAGTACACATAAAGAAATAGTAGATATAAATATATAAAATCTTAAGAATCATAGATGATAGATAGATAGATAGATAGATAGATAGATAGATAGATAGATAGATAGATAGATCGATCTATGGATAGTGCTGGTGACTACAGTATCAAACACCTTAAAAAGATTCATTCACAACTCATATGACCTTTTTTTGTATGGATCTGAGTCTTACACATATAATTTATGTTTATCTTAACATTTCTGGCTTCATGAGAAGAGGAAATGAGTGCAGAGCTCGTTGTTCCTCCTGTGAATACAAATCACTGCATTGTTTTCACCATCCACTTCTTTCTCTGACCCTTGTTCCTTGCTGGCCAAGAAGACATGGCTTCTGATGAAAGACAGCTTGCCTCACCAACCTCATTGCTGCGGTCTAAGCACAAATGAGGGGACCATTATTTGTTGCAAAGGGAGAAAATAGAAATATGTCAATACAGCAGCTATTCTTTATATACAGATGTTCTTTGCTCTTCTTGAAGTACATGTACTGAATTCTTAACTCTTCTAGGGGAATATTCTTACCTATTTTCAATTATTCCAAACCCAAGTAATGTTATATCTCTAACAACATATATGTGTGCATATAATATATGTACATGCATGCATATATTAATATATATAATTAATATATTATATTCTATTATTATATATTACAATATATAAATATATACTTAACAAATTTTTACATCATTAACTCTTTGAAACATAAAATGTAATCACTCTGTACTATACATCAGAAAGCTGAAACTTAATAAAATAAACAGGCATGGACAATGGTGCAAATTTTTCTTATCTATCTCAAAATCTGTGTTGTGCAAAATCTTACCCTGTCCCATGTGTCTATCTCCATGGAACTTCCCTGAACACAGAGTCTCTTCCTCCTTGGCCCTCCTCCTTGAGCTTTTTCTCTACATTTCACCACCAATTTTGATTTTTTTTTTTTTTTTTTTTGTGTAGAACATGCTATGTTTTCAGATGACATTTAAGGAGATCAGTCTAAGGAGTTTTGACAAAACTGGTCCCAAAACCTGAAAAAAAAAAAAAAAAAACTAAAAGACTCAAGTGAATTTATCTGTGAGATGTGATGAAAAATACAAAAGGAAGAATTGCTAAAATAAATTGTAATGGCTTCCAGGTGCTGTATTAGAGAGCACAAGTTATATACATAACTGAAAATAAAGCTTACACATTCAGTGTTTTTACCATTAAAAGTTAGTAGAAGCCGGGCGGTGGTGGCGCACGCCTTTAATCCCAGCATTTGGGAGGCAGAGGCAGGCGGATTTCTGAGTTCTAGGCCAGCCTGGTCTACAGAGTGAGTTCCAGGAGAGCCAGAGCTACATAGAGAAACCTTGTCTCGAAAAACCAAAAAAAAAAAAAAAAAAGTTAGTAGAAAAAGAATGGAATTGGGATGAGGGATTTGAAAGCTCACCTGACTCCCACCTAAGCCATGTTTCTAGCTTGAAGGAGGTTATATTAATGAAGACAAATCCATACCCCACCAGTACAATGGCCTCAGGACTTGGCATGAGCTCATCTTGTTGCTGGTTCCAAACAATGAGGACAGGAAGCATGTAATCAGAGACCTGCATGCAAGGGACCACTGCAGCTATCCAGTGCAAGCCACAAAGATGGTGGCTACCATCTACTGAGTGTGTCTGTGTTCTGTCTTAGCAGTGCTTGAATTAAACCATTTTTCACAAGGAGCTGTTGTCTTCTATTGGAACCACATTCAGGATTATCCCCTATTTTACAAATGAGAAAATCAAAACAGAAAAAGTCGATACATTTTCAAGGCTTGCTGTTTTTTAATTGGAAAACCTGGTTTGGAATTCAAAGTTTTTGGATTTTAGAAAGCATCTCCTTTTACAAACTATTAGCAATTCCAGTGTTTTAGTTTTCTATTTGAATAGAAACTAAATTGTGTAGAGGATTTTTTTTTGAAGAATTAGACAAAATAAGGCATACAACATTTAAAATACCGATCACAATATAGCAATGATGATGGTAAAATTGTTAAGACTGTTTTTTAATGAGAAAGTAATGTCAAAAGGAACTGAAGCAAAGTCTGCTAAGAAATATTTGAAAATCTTAGGAATAAAGGAAAAGTACTGGAGACAAGAATGAGGATTAGCAAAACCAAAGAAATAGAGCTAAGACTCTGACCTCATTTAAACTGAACAAACAATCTGCAGAAAAGAATCCTGTGAGTCAGATTCCGTTCTTCTGTTCTCTGAGAGAATTGTTCACCACTAAGACTGCTTAAATTTGCTACTCATTGGGACTAATAATTCGTTCTCAACTATCACAAAATATAAAGAATCTGTTCTCATTTGTTCTTGTGTGTCTTGTTAGTCATACAGAAGCAAGGAGCACAGATTCATCAAACTAAATCTATAAAACAAGGCTGATAATTCTGAGCTTACATTTTTCCCCAGTGAGCTACCTCATTGCAAAAATAAATAAATAAAATTGTATTCAAGATGCCAACACTGTTTTCTCAAATTAATTTAGAACATAAACCGTGGAGAATAGTATATTAAAGTGTAGTCAATTTTGAAATTGAATTCAATTTCTTCAAGATTTATATGGTGAAATCCTAACTCTGCTCAAAATGTGACTGTATGTGAATATCTTCAAAAAAACAACTAAAACAAGGAGAGCTCAGGGAATGCATCCTCGGTCAGGACATATATGTCAGTAGTGCAAAATTCACTTTAGCATTTTCAAGGTCCTAGGTCCAATCATTAGCATCACATAAACAAAAGAGCAAGAAGAACTGGATTGATAGCCCAGTGATGAAGAGTTCTTACTGCTCTTGCCAAGCATCTGAGTTCACTTCCCAGAACACACATAGCAACTCACAATCACCTGTGACTCCATTTCCAGCGGATCTGACACCCTCTTCTGGTCTTTTCCAGGTCTTGCATGTATATGGTACACATAGACACATGTACACAAATTTATGTGTGCACATACACAAAACCTTAAAAATTTAAGTAAATATGCAAAGAAATAAAAAATTTGTAAAAACATCATGAATAGCTGCTAATCCCATGTACTATGCTTTTATAAAATGGTTAGAACTTGAGTGAGGTAGCACATACCTGCAACCCAAAAATTTTGATGGGAAAGACAGAGAGATGGAGATTTTCAAGAACATTCCAGGATAGAAAGTCTAGGTTACAATAGACCCTGTTTGTTTGTTTGTTTTCCTGTTTGCTTGTTTGCTTGATTTAAAATGAATAATTGAGAAAAGATTAGAATTCATACAACATAAAGATAATAAACATAATCTACATGCCAAGAATAAAGGCATCAGAATAAAATCCTCAATGAATACACCGATTTTGGACTTCTGGCTTCCAGAATTGTGGGAAAACACATTTCTGTTAGTCAAGCCCCACAGTCTATGGTATTTGTGACAGAAGCTAGAGTGAATGCGTACATCATTGTGTAAATGAATTGTGTTTGGCTCAGTATAATAGTTGATCCAGTGACTAAAGCAATCAGATTATCTCTTAATGAGGTAGAAATGACCTAGTGTGAGGAATTGATACAGTTCACCTGTCATATTAATAACATGTTAATAACTGTATCTGAAGTTCAGCATATATTACATGGCACACATCAATTTAGTATGTGAATTGATAGATCAGAGGAGAACCTAGCATTGTTTAGTTGGTGCCAGTTGTAATGGGTGAGATATGAGAAACCCTGGCAAAAGGGGACTTGTCTACAAAACAGTATGAGTTCACTCCAAGATGCCCACAGAGTAGCCAGATTTGTTTAGGGGGTGGGGAAATGTCATTACCCTGAAGACAGATAGGATTTTTATAGACTCCAAATCAGTGTTATCTTTTGTTTATCCCACAAAAGCCAGGAGCCCATCTTCAGCAAGGGACTGCATAAAATCCTAGGTGATCATTAAGGTAAGCTAGTGTCTCAGCTAGTGCTGCTGTAACAAAATACCACTTGCTGGGTTGTCTCAATAATAAAAAGTTACTGCTTCCCATTTTCGGAATTGCAAGTACAAGGTAACAGAAAATTCACATCATGTACAACACTGTCCTCTCAGCTTGTAGAAGGTCACCTTCTCACTATATTGCACATGGCCTGTTCTCTGTGCACATTTAGAGAAAGTTCTTCATAGGAAAGCACTAGTCAACTGATTGAGGCTCAGTACTAGTGACTGAACTTAACTTTCATTGCTTCCTTTATCTTTGTCTCACAGTTGGAGTGTACAGCCCATCATAAGGAGAAGTCATGGAAACTGAAGCCTCAGACAGCTGGTCACAGAGCATCCTCAATCAGGAAACAAAAGACCAATGGATGCTTGGCTAACCTATCTCTTTTTTATTTGGCCTAGGACTTGAGACCTCAGAATAATACCACATACATTTAAGGGAAGTTATTCCATCTCTGTTAACCCAATCTAGATAATGCCTCATACGCTTGCTGAGAAATTTGTTGCCATAATGATTCTAAATTCCGTTAATCTGACAATCAAGATCAATCACCATGATGCTTTATCACATAAATTTAGAGGAAGTATTATTTAGTTCATAACAAACTAGCAAAACCACTGACTGATTCATTTCACAGTAACATAGTAGCTTGCTAAGCATGACACAACTTAACTCACTGTGCAGTCAGTGTATGCTAGGTAAAATCCTTGTATAAAAAGTCACATAACATACATAAAGAAAACACATTTGTAAGAAAGATAAAGTCTTGTCAAACTAAGTTCAGATGAAATTTCCTCAGAGTAATCTGCAGCACTTCCAACAAAGGACTTTTTGTGTTTAATTGTATGTTTAAATGAGATGTGCATTTTTAGATTTGTTTATTATTCTTATTTTATTTGATTGAGGGTTTGCCCACATGTACATATAAGTATCACATGCATGCCAGTGGTCTTCTGACACCAGAAGAGGACATCTCAGATCCTCTGGACCTGGAGTTACAGATAGTTGTAAATCACTATGTGGATGCTGGGAACAAAACATTGGTTCCTTTGGAGGAGAAGCAAATTCTCTTAAACACAGAGCCATCTCTGCAGGCACTAATTATACTTTTATCTCTAATAAATCGAAGAAATGAATACAAAAATGTGTATTTATTACACCCACCAAAAAAGTCCCATTTAAGTTTTACAGGATAGAATAAATGGTTGTTCTCATAAATCATTGACAATAAAAGCCTGAAGCACAACTTAAACATTTAATATCAGCAATTAAAGGCTAAGCAGAGGAATAATTCATGAATTTGTACATCATCTATTCCTACTGTAACTATTATCTAGCCCTCAATAAATTACATAAGTCATATGTTTACTCATTTGTTATATTCCAATTGAATTATTAAAATAGTACTTTTACTGTTTGAGGTAGAATCTTTGTCATATTTCCCAACTATAGATTCCCATTAAGCTTTTGGATAGCATCCATATTTGAGAACTGCTTTGTGATTCCTGTGTGAGTGTTTGCAGTGGCAGCCCTTCAATGCAACATGGAATACTAACAGAGAGCTGTGTCCAAGAAAGCACCAATATGGAAGAAGAAGAAAAAGAAAACGACTACAGTTGGTAATGGTTTCACATTATTTCTGTGCTAATAAAATTTAAATCCATATCTTGTCTAGTTAAAAACAACAATAACATGAAATCCTGTTACATGTAGTCAATACCTTTTAAATTATTTGTAAAGGTTAAAAAGCAAAGAGCTTTTGAATATTTTGGTATTTTAAGTATAGACTCAATGGCATCTGTTTTATGATCAGCATTTTCTTAATTCTTTTTCTCTGGTGTTGTTCAATATACGATTTTTACATCCTCATTTCTGCTAGGGGAGCAGTCAGCAGAAGCAACTAGCTCCCTTAGGAAATTGCCTTTACTTGTTTAGTAATCATGCTGCTGTTTTGAAACACTGCTGAAAGCAAATGTGTCCAGAGTTCTCTAGTGAAGAGCAAGCCTGCCTTGCTATAAGCCAAATCTGTCACATCAAATTGCCAAGCAAAGGACAAACAAACAGGGGCTTGTGAAGACAAACTTCTATCACTCTAGCTGTATTGGGGTCCTTTCTTATCCACCAACAGAAGCCTACCACAGATATAGATTATTCTCAGGCCCTCCTTTAGTCTTTATGGTATACTGAAACAATAAGGAATTCACATTGAATGTCACCTTGAACAATTTGCAATAATATTTAAAACTAGCACAGAGATTTTGTTTTATTATAAATGATTGAAATAAAGACATCTGCTTTGCCAGGTGTGGTGATATACAATGAAAATTCTAGTACTTGAATAGTTTGGGCAAGAGAATCATAAATTCAACATCACCCTGAACACACCATTCAAAAAGAATGGTGTGTTTCTTCTGGAAATAAAATTCTAGTTTATTCAAGGAGAGTCATTTTAAAACTCGGATTTGTTTCATTGTAGCCATCCAGCAGTCACAGACAAACTGGGTTCACCTGAAACGAGGACTGGAAATGAAAAAGAGACAGAGAGAATTTTGAAATGTGCCAATCATCACTAGAAAGAGCTGTGAATCAGGCTCACAGGAATGGGCAAGATACATCTGACGTGTTAGCCTTTCCTGTAATTGAAATAGTTGACCAGCAGGACAATAGAGTCAGACAATATCAGGCATTGGAGTTCAAAGTAATAAAAGAATTAAAAACAGCTGTAGCACAGTACAAGCCTGCTGCTCCTTTTACACAAGCTTTATTGGATACAGTAGTAGAAGCAAATTTAACCCCCTAAGATTGGAAAACTACATGTAAGGTTACTTTGTCATGAGGAGATTACTTACTTTGGATCTCTGAATGGCGTTCAGCAAGTAAGAGAACTGCCATGATGAACGTTCAGGCAGATAATGCAGATTGGGATAATAACATGCTTCAGGGAGAGGGCCAATATGAAGGTAATACTAATCAGTTTGGACTACCTGCAGGAGTATATGTACGGACTGCAATGGCTGCCCACCATGCTTGGAATCTATTACCAACTAAAGGGATCTCAGTGAGAATTTATCTGGTATTAGACAAGGCCATGATAAACTGTTTCAGGAATTTTTTGATACTCTGCTAAAAGTGGCTGGTAGATGTTTTGGAGACCCTCAGCCAGGAGTTCCTTTTGTTTCAGAATTGGCTTATGAGAATGCCAGGCTGTCATATGGCCATACAAAGCAAAGACAGACTTACTTGGATACATTCTTCTTTGTGATGAAATTGAACCCTCATACAATCAGGGTCTGGCCATGGCTGCTGCCTTACAAGGAACCACTGAGCAAGCAATGCTTTCACAGAGACAAGGAATAAAATATGTTTTAAATGTGGAGATTTAGGTCATTTTAAAAATGACTGTCCCAAGAACAGAGGCACTAACAGACAATCAGGTTGTGCCCCAGGAATTTGTCCTCAGTGCAGGAGGGGTAATCATTGGACCAAGGAATGCAAATCTAAAACAGATAATCAGTGCCATCCCTTGTCAGGAAACGAGAGGAAGGGCCAGCCTCAAGCCCCCGAAAATTTATAGCCAGCAGCTTATGGGGCCATGAAGCTGTTGCCAAGCCAGGAAAATCTATTTCTGAACTTAGAGCAACCACAGGAAGTGGACCTCAGTTCCACCACCTATACAGTACTGACCCCAGAAATGGGAGTTCAGACACTGCCAACAGGAGTTTTGGGACCTTTGCCTCCACGGACCTGGGAATTACATCTAGATCAAAGCAGCATTGTTATAAAAGGATTACAGATCTATTCAAGTGTTATAGATAATGATTCTGTGGGAGAAATTAAAATTATGACTGCTTCCCCCCATAGCATTATAGCTGTACCTGCTAACAAAAGAATTGCTCAACTTGTTTTAGTTTCCTTGCATCTGCTACCTTCTAAATTCATTAAGAGTAAGAAAGGACAAGCTGGCTTTGGTTTCTCTGATGTGTACTGGGTTCAATTATTACTATTATTATTACTAATAAGAAGCCTAACCTCAAACTAATAATTGAAGGAAAGTTTTGAAGGATTAATAGATACCAGGGCTGATGTAACAATTATTAGAAGACAAAATTAGCCTTCAACTTGGCCTTTATCTGATACTTTCACTTACTTTTAGAGGATTGGTTATGGCAACAACCCAAAACAGAGTTCTAAACTTCTAACCTGGAGAGATGAAAAGGGAAATTTAGGACAAATTCAACCCTATGTCATGCCACATTTACCTGTTACGTTCTGGGGAAAAAATCTCTTGTCACAGATGGCTCTTATGATGTGCAGCCCTAATGAAGTAGTGACTAAACAAATGCAAAGACAAGGATTTTTGCCTAGTCAAGGGCTAGGTAAAGAAGGACAAGGCATTAGGACATTTGAAAGGCCTAAGACTCATTCTAACACTAGAGGCTTGGGATATTTTCTGTAATGGCCACTATCTTGCCTGCATCCCATGCTGATAAAATTCAATGGCTTAATAATCAGGTGTGGGTTGATCAGTGGCCTTTATCTAGATTAAAAATAGAAGCCACTTCTTCACTTGTGCAGGAGCAACTAGAGGCAGGGCAGATAATAGAAACTGTCTTCCATTATCTCCAGTAACTCATTTAGGTGTTAATCCAAGAGGCCTTGTGCCCAATCATATTTGGCAAATGGATGTAACTCACTATGCAGAATATGGAAAATTGAAATATATACATGTCTGCACTGACACTGGTTCAGGATTCCTTTTTGCTTCTCTACATGCAGGAGAAGCTTCTAGAAATGTTATTGATCATTGCTTACAAGTCTTTAATGCTATGGGATTACCTAAAGTCATCAAGACAGATAATGGGCCTGCTTATATTGGAAACAATTTTACATTATTTTGTAAAGAATTTGGTATTGAACATAAGACTGGAATTCCTTATAACCCAATGGGATGAGAAATTGTTGAAACTGTGCATCACACTCTGAAAAATTGACTTTTAAAAACAAAAGACAGGAGAGCTGGAGAGATGGCTCAGAGGTTAAGAGCACTGTCTGTTCTTCCAAAGTTCCTGAGTTCAATTCCCAGCAGTCACATGGTGGCTCACAACCATCTGTAATGAGACCTGGTGCCCTCTTCTGGCCTGCAGGCATACATGCAGGCAGAAAGCTGTATACATAATAAATAAATCTTAAAGAAAAAAATAAAAACAAAAGATTGGGAGTTCTACTCTCCAAGGTCACTGAAATCATACCTTGCTTTTGTTTTATTTTTATTTTTATTTTTTGCAAATTGATGCTAAAGGTCAGTCTGCAGCAAATCCCCACTGGCATCCAGTCACTTCCAGCTCATATGCCAGGGTTAAAGGGAGAGATCCCCCACAAACATTGAATGGTCCCAACCCTGTTTTAATTTGGGGCCAAGGTTCTGTCTCTGTTTTTTTCACAAAAAGAAAATGAAGCTTGATACCTGCCTGAAAGATTGGTCTGTCAAGTGGACACAGATCTTGAGCCTAATGATTATGATGCTAATGATGAAGATGGCTCAGAATCCCTATCAGCCAGCTGAGTTAACCTGGAGTGTAGTCTTCACTCTTATTGGAAAGTAAGTGTTTGTTATCAATACTCAAAGCCACCCACCATGTACCTGGTGGCAAGACTTTGTGTTTGATCCTTGCCAATTAGCAGCAGGATTAGATATCTGGAACATTCCCATTGACAACTTTAATTTCTACACTGCTTGGACCATTAAGTATAATCTTGTTGCTCTTAACCTTTGGACCTTGTTATCTTAAACAGATTGGTTGCCTTCATAGAGAGTCACTTTAAGCAGTCTCAGTTATTCACCATGGCAGTTATCCATCGCTATGAATAAATGCATTGAGTGAATGCTCATAGGTCCTTTAGTCTGAATTCATATGTGGCTTTGGTCTGTATGGGAAAGAGTGTACCATAGAAGGCCAATAGTCAGAGACAGTGAAGAGTGTTCTTGAGCTCCTATAGACCTAAGACAGAGGCATACATCAGTACTGCTATATATGTTCTTCTTGACGAGTAATAAGGAGCAATATAGACACTGACCCAAGCCAGACCACTCTACATTAGATGGGATGATGGGAAAAAAATGAATCTTGTGCCCCCATCCAGCTACTGGGACTGCTCATCTTTAAAAAACAAAAAATGGGGAATTGTGCCCTTCCCCAGCCTTGAGGAGGCCAGAAAGACCTTGTCACCTAGGTGGAGTCATCCATTCTGGCTGCACATGCAAATTCCTACATGAACTTAGAAGAATAGACTGCCCGCTAACCTTGACTTGTAATGTAGTCCAGGTTGTAATCTGACTGAAACAAAGGATGGGTTAGGTGGGGCTTTCCCTATATATACAAAAGCTGAATATTAAACTTGGAGCCTTGATCAGAGAAGTTTGTCTTGGCTCCATGTTTCTTTCACCTTTCCATTTCTTTATTTTCAGCCCTCCTTTCAGGAGAACCCAATTCGTCTGTGGTCGCTGGACAGATACATTTCACTTACAATTTATTGCCTTCAGTCTCACTAAAAGCTTGTACTTACTTTCTCTCTATACAAAGCAAATGTAAGTAAATAATCTCAGAGAATAAATCAAGTCAGCATACCTCCATAGTCTTAAGAGACTTTATAAACACCACCTTCTAGTGTCACAAGGAGATAGTTTGCATTCTAGCCACAGAACTGTTCAAATCATAATAACCATTGTACCATCAAAGTTGTTTATAATCTGGCTGGGCTAGTGCAGCTACCGAGTATCAGCTATGAAACTCAGAAGTAGATATAACACAGTAAGAAGAAGAAAGAGACACAGATGCGAAATCTAGAGGAATCTAGTCAGCTAGGCAAAAAAAGGAAGCAGGTATGAAAAAAAAAAAAAACAGGAGAGATGAGTCTCAAGAACTAAAAGTTGGGATGGTATTAGTTCCTCTAATCTTACATACAATAGAAAAAGATGCTGGTAAGGACCGTTTACCCACTTAATCTAATCATTTTTTACCCAGATATTTTGAATTAGACCTGGAGTAAGAGGGGGAAAAGAGAACAGAAAGCACATCAAAATATAGTTGAACACAAGTGGACACACAGTTGGGAAAAGACCGGTAAAATCCAGGGTAATAAGGAACTTCCCACCAGTGGTCATAGACATTCAAGAGCCACAGCATGAATGCAAATACCTCTGGTCCCTGAGCTTCTAGAAATTATGTGTTCTGAGGAATCTCTTCTATCTACAAAGCTTAAACCTCTGATGTTGATTATGCTGAGGAAAACAGGACTATAATACGATTGCAAACTAATTAATAGTATTATTTTAACAATTTTTAATAAAATTATCAAAGAGTACATGAATGGATGGCTTGTGACTACTACAGGTAGCTGCTGCTACCTTATGATTTGCTTTCTTTGAGCTACAATAACAGCATTCAGTGAGATATGCCATTTTACCAGTTTGGGCGTCCATATTCTAAAAATAAGCAGTTAGTATTATTTTAATTAACTTTTTGTTTTAAAATATTTTTCTTACAATATAAATTGATCATATCCTCTCCCCAGTTCCTTACAGATCCTCCCACCTCTATACCTTCCTATCCACACAATTTTATGTTCTTTTTCTCTCACAAAGTAAATAAACAAACAAAATGAATCCAAAAGATGTCCAAATAAAACCAATAAACAAAAGAATAAACAAAACCAAACAAAACTAAAATTGCACAAGAGAACATGGAGTACACTTTGTGTTGACCAACTACCCTTGGCTATGGGGCTTGCCCTGGAATGTGGCTGATAATACTTGGTGATAATCCAATATAGAAAATAATTTTCTTTTTGCCAAGAATCATCAATTGCAAATAGCTTCTTGGTTCGGGCTGGGCTTTGTGTTTACTTCCTCCTCTTAGTATGGGGATTTTGTCTGTTATAAGCCTGCAGTGTGCTGTCACAGTTCCTGAGTTCACATGTGTATTAGTATTGTTCTAAAAGACACTTTTTTTTTCAAGGTTACCTGCTACCTCAGACTTTTCCAATTTTATTTTTATTTTTATTTTTTTGTATAGAATAGAGTTTATTCAGGGCTTGGGGAAGGGAATTAAAAGGGTAGTAAAGGCACAGAGAGAGAGAGAGAGAGAGAGAGAGAGTAGAGGAGTAGAAGTTGGCCATGAGCACATGGAAAGATGGGGAAGGGAATGGGAAGAGAGGGGGGAAGGAAGCAGAGAAAGAGCAAGAGAGCAAGAGAAGAGCAGGAGGGAGCAACTTTCCCAATCATTCTGCCTGTTCTATATAGATCTCGAGGAAGGGGTTTGATCAGCACTGTTTGTTGATGCTGTCTTCCCTCCAGTGTTTGTTTGCTTTTCTTGTTTTGTTTTTGTTTGCTTCTATGTCAAAAATCAAGTATTTATAGGTACGTAAAGTTATACCTGATTCTTTTAGTCTATTCCATTGGCTAATATGTCTGTTTTTATGATAATGCAGTGTTGTTTTTCTTGCTATAGCTCTGTAGTACAACTTGAACTCTGGGATGATGATACATGACTGTGGGTCCATGACCACTTTGTGTATTGTGGGAGGAATGGTGATGACCTAAAAGAAAAGGCTCAGAGCACACAGGCATATTTTTGTAATTTTTAAATACCTTATTCATTTCACATTCCACTCACTGTCACTCTTTGAGTCACTCCTCCCACAATCCTTCCATGATCCCCCTCTCTCCTTCTTCCCTGAGCAAGTGGGGCCCCCTGGATATCCCCCTACCCTGGTTGTTCAAGTTTCTTTTAGGCTAGGCTCACCCAAAGAGGCATTATTTTTTAATATTTATTTTTGATGAGTGATTTTGGATGGCTCTTTTAAATACCTGCATTTGCATAATTCCAAAATTAGGTAGAGCTCCATTATTCAATAAAATATTAAAGCAGGGTTGATCAAACTGGCAATTGTTAATTTTCATAAAACTAATTATAATTGATGTAAACAAAACAATAGCAGAGCTGTTTCCCTGTGTGCTGTGAGTCAGACTTCAAGGGTGAGTGGCCTCCTAAACCCTCTTCTGCCCCCAGACTTTCCCATGGTCCCTGATACATGCACTAGAGTCGATCTTTGGCATTTTTCAAACTGTTACTTAAAGGGCAGAAAAGGAAAGAGGAAGATGGAACAAACTAAATGAAATAAGAAAGGTCAGAGAGTAGGAAGAGAGTACATAATGAGAAAATAAAATTGTTTTTTTGTGTGTCTAGTAGAAAGGTATACTAAAAGGGAAACTCCCAAAAAGCTATGAATGGGGTAAGAGATAGAGACTCATCACAGGTCTGAGATCTGAATTATTCTCTAAAGTAGGGCCACAGAGATTGTATTAAGCAGTATGAAAGTTGAAGTGAAAGCTAGATTAGACTCAGATATTGAACATAAAGAACTGATCTCTAAAAAGAAAAGAATAAAACAGATTACACCCAAATTTAAAGAGGTGTGTGTGCGTGCGTGCGTGCGTGCGTGTGTGTGTGTGTGTGTGTGTGTGTGTGTGTGTGTGTGTGTGTAATATAGAGAAAATGACTGTGAAATACAAAGACATTTAGTTGTATTTTCCTTTGTAGCTTTCATGAGGTACAGCTGAACCTTAGCCCAGATTTCATAAAAGTCTCATCTTTTTTCATTACTTTCCTTAAGTCCATCTTGATTGAGTATAGTTCTTGTTTCTTGTAACATCGGCTTAGCTACAGGACTCCTTCCTATCCATTCAACAGCCAGGCACTTTGCTGATGGGAATAATAAGACAATGGCATTCTGCTCACTACTGCTCTTGTGCTATCTGTAAGGCATCGATCTAGCAGCTTCTAGAATCTAAATAATCTTTGTTTAAATTTGTGCACATCTTTGACTAGGGAGGCAAGTATCAGTTCAGTTATCATTGCATTGCTGACCCAGATGTCCTGGAGGACTAGGACAAGGAAATATGATTGCCTTTGTTAAGCAAAGATTAAACCAGAAACAGCTTACTAGCCGAACATTCTTCTTATCTAGCACCTCACTTCACTTCCTACGAGGACACATCTGTTCCTGAAGATGTTAATGGGATAAAAATACCAAAATGAACAATGAACATTTCCTGGGGAATACTTGCTGTAAGTCTAAATTGAAAAAAAAAAAACTTTATGTAGATGTATTTGGAAACAATTCTTCCCTCCCCTCAGTCACTCTCTGTCAATTCATTATCCTAATTTTAATGCCTGAACGATGTTAATAAATAGTTTAATACGTAGAACTATGTTAACAATGGGAATCTTTCACTGCAGTAAATTTCTCAAAAATGAACAAGTATAATTGTAAAAGTGAATGAAGTACTAACTGACTTTGAAACTTAATAAAGCCACTGTTAGCAGAACAATTCAGTGCAGTAAAGGTAATCTTGTAAACCTAGGTGTTGGAGCAACTAGGTATCTCTGGGTAAATAAAAATTAAATAATAGAATTTCTGCACACTCCTTAATACTCATCATAATCGTTCATTCAAAATTAATCATAAACCTATATATAAAATGTAAAATTCAAAAAATTTAAGAGCATAGGTTAAAACCTAGCTTACCTTGGGTACAGTGTGATGTAAGCACACCAGCCAAGGAACAGTTTATAGTTCTACAAACTCACTTGAGCAAAAGTTTTATAACTTTTTTCTTGCTAAAAAAATGCCAAAAAATGCCCAAAAAAATCCATAAACCAAAAGAAAAGATTAGAAGAGGAGACATTGGATAAAATATTCATAAGAATACTATTCAACTTGAAAGGAGGTTAATAACCTCAACAGATATCTCTGCAAAAATGAAGCATAAGTGGTACAATAGTGTCAAAAATGTATTCAATATCTGGCTCATGTGCAAAATGAAAAATGTTTAAAAACTGAGAAACTTCTGGGAGTGATTAGTTTGGAACACTGACAGCACCAAATCCTGATGAGATGTGAGCAACAGAGACTCTGGTTCAGTCTTTAGTCACTGTGGGAATGCACATTTGAAGATAATTTTAATTATACTTGTAGCATGTTTATTTATTCCAAAGAAGCTAAAAGCTTTTTATACAAAGATTTGCATGTACATGTATATAGTACCTTTGTTCATCATTACCTAAACTGGAAGTAATCAAGATACCATTGATGGGTAAATAAATCTCTAAACTGTATGAATGCAGGAAATGCAGAGTTGAGCTGTCATATCATGAAGAGACAGGATGGAAAGTTAAATGCACATTAAAATACACAGTCTGAAAAGGTCACATGCTGTTGTATGATTCCAAGGTTAGGATAGTCTAGAAAATGCAAAGATATGGAAAGAATACAAAGATAAACAAAAAGATAGTAAGCAGAGTAGAGAAGTAAAAAATATGTGTAAAATACATGAATATGAAATAGTTATCAACATATATTTATCTAAGCCCATAAATTGCACGACACAAAGCAAACACTATGACTTTAAGTGTTATTTGCATATAGGGCATCATGATGTGGCAGCTAGGCTCATCAATTATAACATATATTCTCTTTGATGGTGGATATCGTTGGCAGTTATTTGTATGTGGGCCCAGGAGTTATATGGGCTATCTCTTGTTCGTATTTTCTCTGCAAGCATAAAACTATTCTGATACCATAAAGTACCAATAATCTAGTTTCTGAATAAAGAATCATGAAAGTTGGTGGACATAGATGCACATTTTAATGGTGTTTTAATAACTTAAAGGAAGAAAGAATTCTAGACTAGTTTTGTTTTGAATATTAATACACATGTCACCAAATATGGTGAGACTTAAAGAGGAGCTCACTGTGACCAAATATAGTTAATTCTCATAGAGCAAACTTTGAACATTGGCTAACACTCTTAATGCAGGAGTGTTAATCCATCTAAATCACCTCTAAAAGTAAGTTAAGTCTATCAGTTAGCACACTTTTTACTCATCAGACGTCCCTTTAAATATTCTTCTGCCACACTGCTGAGTGATCACATACATAACAAGAGTTAATGGTGTGCAGATTATACTCATATAAAACAATAGATGGAGAAACACATATTGAAATATTTATTAGATGAACTTTGTCCAGCATACTGAAAATGAAACCCTGAAAAGTCAGGTGAGTAGAAGTTCTTAAACGAATCATAAATGCTATCAAGTATTTACAGATCCTAACAAAATACCTCTCTAAAAACAAGCCTGAGTAGCTCTCTGCCTAAAGACACAGTCCTCCAGTAGGGCCAACACACTAAGGTAAGTGGTTCAGAACACATAGCAGCATTTTCCAAGGCCATGACTTTATCAGTTAAACTCCAAGTTATTTAATTCTCTACAATAGTTAGAAACATACTTGATCACAGTCCCAGGGTGAGAGTCATCACTGTGAATGCGTTCTCATCTTTTGATACAGCTTTACCACCAAGTCACTATCGTAGAGCATCAACAAATTTAGTCAAATGGTGCAGACAGGATTTCATCCTTTGCATCCTTTAATAATTTTTGTTGATTATAACTACAATATCTCACATAATTCAATCAATCAACTAGAGACATTGCTAAAAAGCTACCTAAGATTATCTTTGAGGTGGCACAGAATTAAACTAAGGATCGTCTTTCCTTCTGCCTTTGCAATGAGATATAGGGACTCAGAAACACAATCTATTTGATGTTGATTTGTTTTTCTTCATTTAAGATGAAAGACATACTGTTTACTTAGAATTAGAGATAGAATTAACACATATGTAATTTAAATGAAAAAAATAACACTACTAGTGCCTTTGGTGTAGTAAGAGGAGAAATAATCTAAGATCTCCCAGAGGGATGAATAGGCATTCTGTAAAAAAAAAAAAATAGTGTAAGGAAAGAAGGCTTGTTATGTATATGATATATATGACATATCTATATCAATTACATGTATATGGTATATACATGTATATACATATATATGTACTCTTTTTAAAAAATTTAAGTTGGGTATCAGTAGAAACCAATGTCTTATGACGTTTTTAAAACACTTTTATGAGTAATATTATTATACAACTCTTTTGCTCAAAAAATTCTATGCTTATCAAACATAGAGGTGGCATGTCTAAGAATCTTGACATTAGGAAAGGCTGTCCCAGCTAACATATCTTAGTCCACTTGTCATCCTGGCACATCTGTCTGTAATAATTGGTTTTTTAAATGAATGTTTTCCCTGACACTTCATAGCTAGGAGTCACAATTGGGACTATGCTTACCATCCTGTGGACATGGAACGTACACAAGCCACCATTATCAACACTTCAGAGGATCCTCACTAATATTTATTCTTTTAAAAAGTAAACGCATCATCTTGTTAGTTATAACCAAGAAACAGTGGAAGGGACTGTCTTGGATTGCCACTTGACAGTTTTCTACTGAGTCACTAGACCTGAAGTATGTTTAAAAATAACAGAGTAAAAGATTGATGTGCAACAAAAGGGAGCTGGTGAGCCCTATGTGGTCAAAATGCAGAGAACAACTGATTGTAAGGTACCCAGCCCCAACTGACATATCATCCATGCAACCCCTACACCTATGGCTCAGGAAACATTGTAGAACAATGGCAAGACAGATTGAGGCAGCGGCTGTCTGCTGTGAGATCATGCTTTTTTATAAACAACAGGGAAATTCTACCTATGACATCTCAACAATATGGCTACCTAAATGAAATGTACAAAAATAAAATAAAAACATGCAAATTTCAGTATTTATTCATTCAACCAATACTGTGCATTTTTGATACTTTTTAATACCGACTAAAGATGAGTCCACAGTACTTTAAATACTGAAAGCTGTATAATACCTCCTGGAGCAGTGAGCCTTTTTACTCTTAAGTTTTGATTTGAGCTTTTTAACATTAGGTCCGACTTCTTCCAGGTGCAATAGCTCTTGTGAACACCAAAGGTAGAATAAAATAAGAAAATAATATTCACTTCATTTTCTCATCATCGTAATTAAATTCACTGCTACTAATATTTAGTTTATTTTTCTCATACAGACAGTCCCTATTCAGTTTAATGTGTGTTTGTACTCCTCTATAAAATTTTTTTACACGATTTTCTTTGTTAAAATAAAAGCCTTTTGATGTATACTGATGTTTCTGGGTCGATATAAGAACTTGTAAACTTTTAATACAGTGTAAAGGCAGAAACAGGTCATGCCAGGATTAGATGTGAGAAAAGCAGAGAGGATATACAATTCTAATTTACTCTCTACCTGCATTTTAAAACTATTAAATAAGGCTATGCCTTCACTTCTTCTGTTTCATACAAAAGATAAGAATAAAAAGGGCTTCAGGTATAGAAAATATGTATTTTGGTTTAGAGCTCTCCATTTAAAAAATGCTTATTAGGTAAATATTTAGATGTATACCTGCTTAGTAGTCTTGATCAGTCACCTTTTATATCTCTGGGTCCTTTTCTATTTAACTCAAAACATTGAGTTCTTGTAGGTTGTAACAAGGAAGTTAATGTCTACCACAAACATTGGTTGGTTCCTCTTTCCAATAACTATTTTTGTTTTGTTTTGTTTTGTTTTGTTTTGTTTTGTTTTGTTTTGTT
>JANHMN010000016.1:32660125-32688255 GCA_030674055.1 Rhabdomys pumilio | reverse complement strand
GATAGATAGATAGATAGATAGATAGATAGATAGATAGATAGATAGATAGATATGATAGGAAAAATTCAACTAAATTTGAGCATACTGCCATACCTTGAGACCATATGCAACAAACTGAAGCATAATATATGCAGACAAACTGTATGCTTAATTTAGTATACTTAGTAACAGGTGCTTAGATACCCATCACAACTACTGATCATCAGTCAATCTAGTAAATCTACTGCAGTTCCTGTAGATTCTGTCCAAATAAGACAAATGCTGAGCAGTAGCCAATCAAATTGTCTCTTACTTCATTACTACTTTTTTGTCACCTTGGGAAGGACGGCACTCTGACCATATTGCAAAGCAACTGTAGTAAGGTTGGGCCTCCACAAGCATCTGCTTTTGACCAGGTTTACACTATCAGGCATTAATTCCTTCCTGTGGAACAGACCTTAATTCCAATTAAAGGTGATTAGTTACTGCCAAAACGGTTGTGACACTATTACCCCCACTGGCAGCTCTCTTGATTAGCTGATCAGGGTCGGGTGGATAAGACTTATCTCATTTTCTCTTCTACTCAGCTCCATAGCACCTTTTGGCATAATGAATGCCAATAAACACAGAGGGAGCTTGAGCTGAGTTCCTGCTTAATTTCTCTGTCTTATAACAAAAGTGCGTGATGTCTTCAGAAACAGTTGGCTTACCATCTACTTACGATGCCACTTTTATCTTATAATAGATTTCTGTGTTGCTATAATTTTGTACTTTCTTCCAAGTCTTACACTTCTTATATGTTGTTTACTCTATCCATGATCTTAGACCAAAATGACTTTGTGTTAATTTCCAGTGATAAATGGTGATGCATAAAAACATACATACAGGTAACATTATAAGGACTGAATGGGTTATATTTAGGAATATATATATATGTATATATATATATATATGTATATATATATATATATGCATATATAATTATGGATGCAGCAATAATTAATTTAAAAAAGGAGTCCATGAGTGTGAAGGCGAGTGGGGAGGGGTACATGGGAGGGTTTGGAGAGAAGAAAGAAAAAGGAGAAATGCTATAATTAGATTATGGTCTTGAAAATAAAATTTTTAAAAAGACATCAAATAAATTCATGATATTCTCTAATATGGATCTCTTTCAAATATATCTTGAGAGCCAAGGCTTATTAGAAATTTATGGATGGTTAACTGAACCTTTAAATTATGTATGAAACTGTTTGTAATTCTGTATATGTGTAGCCTAATTTGAGTTTTATTTTGTCTTGTTTTCTTTGTCAGAACATTGGTTTGCCTCTTCATACACATTCAGACAGAAACTTTATAGTGTTTGAGATGCTATAACAATAACTAGGCCAGAGATGATATAAAAATAATCCTTTGTTTTTTCAAAAATCACATATTTTTTCAGACCATAGAGTTAGGTAAAGAATCACAGAAGTCACCTGAAATCTAATTCAACCACGAGTTCAATAGGAATGATCAAGACAGATCTCCAGAGCATTCTTTTTGTATAAAGAATCCATAAGTGTATCCTTATCTCCCTGTAAATAAAGAAGAGCCTCCAGTTATAGTGATCTAAGTTATAAAATATAATTGTTATATTTTAAGTTACTATTACTTATTTATTTGTATATGTGTACATGGGGGTGGAGCGTGAATGTGTCCCTTAGCACTTGAGGAGGTCAGAGTAAAACTTCTAGGAATCACATCCCTCCCTCTTTTATATGGGTCCCATCATGCTTGATGGCAAATACCTTTACCTGCTGAGCCATTATACTGGGTCAACTATGTTGGTTTTTTTCTACTTTCAACAGTTCCGATGTTTAGAAATTGAAATTCCCAATAGTGACAACAGAAGCAAAGTGTAAGTAGGTGCAGAAATTTTCTTTCTTTTAGTTGTATATTTTATTAGTTATTATTGTTACATGTGAGCTTGTATGTGTGAGCCTGATGTTTGTATTTGAATATTGAATTTTGAGTGTTGAGTATTGAATGGCAAGTGTGGAGCTAACTTTGGGGTTCTCTTTTCCTGGACATTATCAGTCATCACATTTGATCAGTACGTGATTTTACTGGCTGAGCCATCTCACAAGATCATTTATGTACTTAAAGCTCTTCCCTTTCATCTTCCTCTCCCTTCTCCCCCAACTCTACACCAACTATAGTCACGGCTTCCTCCTCCACTTTCCTCCACTTCCTCCTTCCTCTTTGGGACAATTTTCTGCAACTTTAAGGACTCTCAAAGACAATGACACATTGAATTGGGCAACTTCTCTACCATGCGAGCCTCTCTTCCCATGTACCCACAATTGTGATCTGTATTCCCTGCTAGCTTCCCACCCATTTGCTCCCTTACTGATTCTCAGTGATTGTTCTGAGTGGAGATGTCACAGGTGCCTTAAAATTCTCCCCAGTGATCCTTAGAGTCTGCCAGAATTGATAAAGAAAACCCAGAGAAACTAACTATCAATGAACTAGTTTGGGAGAAGGGGTCTATAACTTAACTTACCACAGGACACTCAGTCTGTGCTTATTAATAGAGAAACTTGGATTGACAGGGCACCCCAACCTATTTACTCTACAGCTTTGTTTGGCAAGCACAAAATACTTGGGTTTGCTTAAGTCAGGTTTGTCATTCTGAGGAAAAATGATTAGCCTGTAGCACACATCATTCAAGGGAAGTGTTAAGACTCCACCATCTGATCATGTTTGGTAATATAGCTTACCTGTTTATTTTGCAGATCACTCATGATAAATGTTCGGTGAGCAGTGTTCCAAAGCATACGCTTCCTGTCGGCTTCCTAGCTTGCTTGGCTTTCTTTGTTGATGTTATCAACTTCTAGAGGGGTTATTATTAAGGGATTTAAACTAAAATTCTCCCTCTCATCTCACACCAGAAAGTTTCTTCCCCCACGGTAACTTTTGTTTCATCTACAGATTTCTTTTCCAACACCTACTTCATCTGAAAAAGAACACAGTCATCTGGTAAAGTCTTAATAGCTCAGAAGACTACCAAAAATGGAAAAACACAAAACAGTTTATCCTTATTAAATCATCTGTGTAAGAAAACATATTTGTGTGAAATATTTCTCAGTATTAAAAACTAACAGCAAAAGTACACTGTGAGTGCCATCTCCTGGAGACAGCTTTGATTACATATAAATGCCCGGCACAAGGCTTAGTTCTTATCTGTAATTATATTAGTTAGTATATTTGCTCTTAACATTCTCACAACAGGGCGAGAGCTGCTTCTAAACTGGATAGACTTTAGAAATTACTAAATTTAAAGGCATGCCAATCAGAAATATACGGATATGGTGTGGAATAGGGATGACGAGAAATTATACAAAGGCGTCACAGAGCAGCAAAGCAGGAGTAATAAAATTAGTAAGGGGGCAAGAAAGGGTTAAATTGTGGGGTTTGTCTTTCACATGTTGAGCTTGAGTTGCCTCTAAGATATCTGTAAAGAGTAATGAAGAATGTAAATGGGTACCTAAGCTTAGTGCTCATGAAGAAGATGTGACAGAGAAGCAGATGTCAGTGTGTGGTCATGAAATTACTGAGTCACACAGGACAGCCTAGAGTGTAAGAGAGAAGTGGAGACTCAGCATAGTGCCAAGAAGAATAATTACTGGCCAGACTGGCCATCAGTGTCTTGGTCTATATACATGGCTATAACACATTACCAGGTCCAGTGTTAGAACACTTGGTCTTCAGATGGAGATGTTATTAAGGAAGCTGTAAAACCTTTACAAAATGCACCCTTGGTGGAGGTCAGTCACTGGGAGGGGGTTTGAGGCTCGATATCATAATCCTATCTACTTGTTCATTTGTTTTCCTAATGGAAGCCGCAACGTGACAATCAGCCTCATGTTCCTGCTACTATGCCTTCCTCATTTTAATAAACTGTATCTCTTTTATAAATGGAGTAGAAATTTATTTCTTACAGTTTGGAGGGTTAGAAGTTCACATCAGGGGCTCACAAGTTTGATATCTAATAAAGACCTATTTCTGCTTTCAAACGGGCTCTTCTGTGCATTCTACAGAAAGAATGAGTGTTGTATTCTTGTGTGGCAAAAGACAAATAAAAAGGGATTGTGGGCAGGGTAGACATGTTGCTTCTAGCCCTTTTGTAAGATACTATTCAGTTCTTAAACGGCTCCATCCACAATGGGGATTAAGCTTTAGCACTTGATTTGTGGGAGCCTCCAGATCACAGCCATCTAGAAGGTAGGCAATGTGATGAATGCAGTCTTTGGAGACAAATCATGCAGTTGCATACAGTTTAGTACGTCCTTCTAACGGAACTAACATTTATGTCACTGTACATGATTATATCCAAACTTGTTTTGCATATAATTTTGTTAAGTTAAACAACTACTAGAATTTCTGCTAAGTATTAAATGGTCTTCTCGTCAACTACTCCCAAACACCTTCGAACTGTATTATCCAGGCAGGTAAAAGTTTATGGAATGGAGAAGTTTAGCTTAAAGTGGTTCACAATCATTGTGCTCACTGTAAAGATAAAAGTTCTCTAGGGTATCCACATCTCTGTGAAGATCCAAAGACTATTTGACATTGGCTGGGTAGAAATTTATGACAATACAGAAATTAAAAATGGTTGAGGAGCAAAAATTAGTCATTTATTTTTAATCATTGTACTTAAACTAACTTCCCCAAAATGTTTGGTAAGCCTTTCCAGTGCACTGTTAGGCGTAAAAGACATCTAACATTTCCAGAGCCAAGAATTCCACGGGGACAGCATAAAGTATGACAAGACACATCTGGCTTTGCTGTGGCCTGCTGACCTGATGTAGACAATGCATTTAAGTGTATTTATTCATGGCTTTCATTTTTGCTTTGCTCACAAAATACTACATACCCATTTACAGGGTGGAGCAAAGCACTCAGGGGGTAATGGATCTTTTTCCCTAGGCCTTGGTCAGTCATAACTGACTCAGAACAAACACTTTTCTTATTTTCTTTAAAACTGAGTTCTTACCCTGGGTTAACATTTCCATCAACATTTCTGTTCCTAAAGACAATTATCACCCAGGTTACCATTGCACCTCAAGGCTTGCAGGCTAGGTGAGGAGACACTGAGATGTCCCATAACTCAACCACTCACTCAGGTTCTAAAAGTTTTTCTCGGTCATTTTCTTTACTGGGCACAACTTCTTAACTGGGTAGTGAGCATTGCATGCCTTACCCTGGTTTGCTCACGACACCCGTTTCCCTGGAATGATTTAGAATGCCTTACTGTTTTTACTTTTAGCTACTAAATTCCTTTTTGGTTGCTTTATTTTTTAATGAACCTCCAAGATATTAAATCTAATCATAGCATTTCAAAGTGTGCTAATGCCTTTGTAGTCCTAAGTGTTTATTTTAGCAGAAAACCTCCTTTCCGTTTTCTTTCTCCTGTGAACTAACTGAATCTTTTCACTTAGACTGCCACATCCTTCATTGAATTTCAGATCACTTGCCATTCCTTCTTCTTAATTCTACAGTGTAATAAAAGGAGCAAACTCTGAAGAACTCTGCCCTACTCCCACTGGCAGCTTTTCTGTAGCATTGAAACTCAGTCAGCTCAGATAAATTTGTGTTTAAAAGTATAGCCATAAGAAGCCTGAACATTCTAAATAACCAACACATTATGACCAGTTTCTTTCTGATTTTCTTTCCCAGTGCATTGGAAAATGTCTAATCAGGCTGAGACGATGGGTTACACATCCCCTTTAATCTATTGGAATGTTTCAGTACATTGAATAGTTTTAATTTTTAAATTTCTTCATTTGTTATTTGAGATTATAATTACATTTTTCCCTTTCTGTGCATCCCTTTAAACCCTTCCACATAACTCTTGGAATTCTCACTCAAATGCATAGTCTCGTTTTTCACTAATTGTTATTGCATGCACGCACATATAAGTATGTATGTTTGTGTGTGTGTGTGTGTGTGTATTCTATAAGATATAAGATATATATATCCTATAAGATATATATATATCCTAAATATAACCTGTTCTGTATGTATAATGTTAAATGTATGTGTGTTTTCAAGACTGATTATTTGGCATTGATCAACTAGTTGGTGTGCTCTTCCCTAGGGAAGACCAGATCTCCTACTCCCAGCATTCCTTGGTTATTTATGTGTAGAGTTGAGGCCACATAGCATTTGATATGTCCTTTTGTGCCATCCCTGTTCAGCTCACACTGAGCAGACATGTTGGGTATAGCTTGTGATATTCCTAGGAGACACAATCTCACAGCAAACTCTTTGATGCTTTGTATCATAAGGTCTTTCTTACACACTTCTGCAATGTTCCCTAAGTTCTAGATGGAAGAAGGTTTGGTAAATGTATCCCATTGGCACTGGGCTCTACAACCCTCCATTTTGTTTGATAATGGAGGATAATAGCAGGGTACAAGTAATCTGATCAGGGATATGGGAGTTGGAGGTTATTTATGGAGGAGATGGCAGTAAATGTAGAAGAAGAAGGAGAGGAAGAGGCAAAATAGCAATGAGGATACCTGAAAAACCACAAAGATCATGCTATGAACTACCTTATAACTTATAAAACATGTAACTCCATGTACAAATACACATATATCGTTTTAACAAATTGTTCTAATCTGGACAGATGGTACTCCCTTCAAAGGCCAAAGACCAACAAACAAAAAAAACCAACATTAGGTCCTTTTTGAATTGTTGGTCATGGAATATTCTTATCCATCAATTAGAAGACACATCAATTCTGTCCATCTGTGCAAATAGCACTTCCAGCTGCTGATGCTTCAGTCTAAGATACTAACTGTGACATTTTTCTAGCATCTCCCATATGCTCCCTTCCTATAGATCTCTACAAGTATTTCAGATCTCTTTTGAGTCAATTACATAATTAATGCATTTTTATCACTTAAGGGTCTGAATTTTTGTTCAATTCAAGCTAAATGTTTAATGTATACTCTTAGGGTCTGAATTTTCTTGTTCAATTCAGGCTAAATGTTTAATGTATACTCCTACCATATGAAAAACCAGAGAATGGTATATGAATATAATGTGAGAAATGTTTAATAGAACAGAACCAAAAAGAATCCAATAACCGTAAGAAAACGAGATTGTGTTGAAATTCCCTAGTATATCATACACTAATATATTCTTTGTTTTCTATCATCACTTTTTGGTGAAAACAATAATTAATATTGAGAGTGCCAACAGGAACATATAAATACTGGTCAACTTTGAATTAGAATATCAGAAATTGAAAGCTAGTTCTTCAATTTTCATAAAACAGCACTGGGTACTTTCTCAGCTATAGTTAGATATTTAGGGAAGGCTCTCATTATATAGAGAACATGGTACAAGCATTAATTTATATTAGAAGCATATGAGGTAACCCATATTGCTTATGGTTTAAATGACCTGATTCCATTATGCTGCAACTAAAGAGACATAAGCTTTTATCCTAACCAACAGATTATCCAGTCTCACTGTGACTAAAGCAGAGTCCAAACCAAACTGTTAGCCCTGCCTCACATACATTTCCTTAGCATCCTTTTGATACACCTTCACTTCTTCTAGCAATGAGCCAGGCCCTTCCTCTGAATGCGACTAGCTGGAGGTAGTCTTATCTTTCAGTTGTTCTCAGGCCGTCACTACCCAACTCTTCCATGCTATGATCCTGTTAAGTCCTTCCCACAAAAGTTGCTAAAGTCTCTATCTGGGCCTTTATCCATCATGTTACATCTCAAAGTCCTGTCCATTAAACAGTCCAGTGTACTATGGAAAAAATCCGAAGAGACAGGCATCATCTTAGAGTAATATCTGATAGTTGACACTGAGCTCCACAGCAAGAAATCAGCTTAAAGAACAATTTAAACAAAGCTAAAACTGCTTACAGGCCTGTTCCATGTTTTTATTCTGAGCAGATCTGAGTCAGCTTCAATAGTCACAATGCACACCCTTCTAACTTAGATCTTGTTGCCTACATTATTAGAAAACAGAAAAATACTTTGAGATGGCATTAATTTTTAAACAACCTGTGGCTACCTAGACATATTTAAGAAGACTTTTACAGCTTTTAAATCTCCTCTGCTGCAATTAGATCTGTAGCTATGCCTTAAAATCAGACAGCACTAAACACAGAGTTCACTTTAGCCAGTAATCCACTCCACTGTAAATTTCAAAATCATGGATTTCAAACCAGAAACATGGCAAAAATGGGGCTATTGTAGCAAGTAGCTAGAATTTATGTATTCTGTAAGACAGTCTGCTCAAATCTGAGAGACAGCATTCATTCTGTATACATGATCAGAGACAAAACTAGGCTCCCAGGAAAAGTTTTAAAGCTCTATGCAGCTAAAACCCATTGACAACCTTACCTTACACTTAATGAAACTATCAAACTTGGCATGCTGTGTTTGTGTGTGTGTGTGTGTGTTGCTCACTTTTTAGTAATGTTCAGTTGAGCATAAGTGAAAATAAAAATCTATGTTAATTTAAAAATAAAACAGAGAAAGCAGCAAAATCACTCAATAATAGAGAAATTAAGAAAATACAGAATATCAGCAAACACTGTAAAGTTTTCATTGGTTCATGTATACAATGTGGATGTAATATCTAGGTGACCATATGTCTACAATGTGGCAAAGCCATTCTCTGGGCACAAATCCAGGTCTCCAGCTTACCACCTCTAATTAGAATTAATAATTCATCATATCATCTGAAAACATTGCATAAAGTACACAATCAACTGAACCGTAAAATCTAGCTTATCCCCAAAGCTTCAAAGTTGCCATGCAAAACAAGTGTCTGCTTTAATCTGCTGTGGTTATGCTCACTCACTCAGTGAGATTTTAAATAAAACATCTATCAAAAGTGACCCAGCTACTAGTGCAGTGAGGGGGAAGAAGAGGAGGAGGAAAAAAAGAAAAACAGGAGACTGGGGAGGTAGAAAAAAATAAAAAATCCACTACGTATTCTATGCCTGCCATGTGGTAAGCACACAATTTTAAACCTGAAATTCTCACCACTGCTCTCTGAGGCAAGAAATAGTCCCACTGGAGAGAGGGAAAAATTAAGACTTAGGAAAGGTAAGCAAATTAATTACATTCACTACTCTAGTTGGAATGACTCCAATTTTTCATGGAAATGACCACCAAAGTAGTCAAAGACACACATACTCCAGAGAAAATAAATAGAAATCAGCTTCAAGATATTTAATATGTGATATAATTAATTATACAAGTAAGTCCTGGGGAAATTCTCAGGTCAGATTAGCCTCACAGAATTAGAAAAAAATCTAGGAAGAATATCTCATGAACACGAGGCTTGGTGTTGCTCCAAGGCTTCTTGGTGTTTTACATCATAGGGTTCTCTAAGTTGAAGCACTGACCTAATTCCAGAATCTGAGAAACACCAGATGGGTGTGAAGCTTAAACATGCTTCATGTTTAACAGGAAGGGATACAAGCTGGCCTGAGCAAAGATCACAGAGAGCAGCTTTCTCCTGGTGGAAGGAAGCAAAGAAGACATTTGCTTCCTCTTCCAGCAGAGATTTTTCTGGCTAGCTGACAGATCACAGTTGCATGAGGCTCCTTCTTTTTCTGCTGCTGCTGATACTGCTGCTTTGTGCAAATAATAAAATCCACTCACGGAGGATATCAGCATTGACCACTTAAGACGATCACAAATACTGAGAGGGGGGATGATATTCCATTCAAATTCCCATCCTCCTTAAAGTTCTAGGATTACAGTCATAATTTTCAAAAGCAGCTAGCTATCATGAAGTTTACAAACGAGACTCAACAGACACATAGAACATATCATAATTTACCATAATGTCTTAGTGAAAACTTCTCACTTTTACTATCATAAATTGTCATTTGTTTATCCTAAAAGAGAAATGGTCAGAAGAATAGTGTAGAATCTCCTGCCAAAAAATTCAAATTTTTTTTCATCTACTAGAAAGAATGTCTTCCACCTCCAGCCTCTGGTCTTCACATCTGTCATTTGAAGCTGCTAGAATAAATGATGTATATTTTTCTAGATGTATTGTTTCCAGATGTTCTTCGTGCCAGGAAATGTATGAACTGAAAGCCATCCTCTGTAATTAGCAAGTGAGAAATCAAACAAAACTTCAGAGTAAGCTCTGTGTAAGAATTTGGGAGCAGGATAAGGATACATAAGTAGGGAGAGCCGAGTTGAGATGAGATGGGTTGAGATGGGATGTATTAAAGAATGAGTAGGGAATGAGCAAGTGGAGATAGAGCCTGGAAGCAGCTTAGTCCTTATGGAGAAAATGAGGCTAGGTGAAAGGAGTCGCCATCTGGAGGGACAGAGGAGGATGCTTGCTTGCATTAGTGGTGGTAGAAGCCTGAGTACACTTACAGGCTGGGGGTGGCTTTTAAGGAGAAAGAAGTTGAAAGCAAATAAGAAAGTCTGTGAGGTGAAACCAGCAAATAGGATTCAGAGCAGGTCAGGACTCACCTTAGAGTGAAGCAAGAGATGACATGGATCAGGACAATGATTAACTCCTGTGTGAAGGAAAGGGGAAGAGAGAACCTAAGATGATGGTTTCACGGGAATGCAACACAGATTCTGAGAACTCCAGAGCTTCCAGAGGCCAGTCAGGGTCTGAATATCCATGTCACAGCCAAATGAACTCAAAGTTAGGTGGAATCAAAACATATGTAATACCAAAATTAGTGCAAAATTCCAGTTATAATCTTCTCTTCCTTTAGCTTAACCCTCATAATTACAAAGTCAGAAATAGATTCTGAGGGCTTGAGAAATGGCCCAATGGGTAACGGAATTTACAGCCAAACCTGATAACCTGAGTTCTATCCCCAGGATTCACACGGTAGAAGGACAAAAACAAATCCCTCCCACAAGTTGTCAGGACAAGATAAAAGGGAAGACAGTAGAGATAAGGATAGTCTTAGTCACTATTCTATTGCTGTGAAGAAACACTATGACCAAGAAAACTCTTAAGAAAAAAAAAACATTTAATTGGGGGGCTTAGTCCATTATCATCATGTCCAAAAGCATGGCAGCAAGGAGGGATGGTGCTAGAGAAGTAGCTGAGGGAAATATACTGATACACAAGTCGATAAAACAAGTGCAAGCTTTTTAAACCTCAAATCTCAATTCTAGTGACACATCTCCTCCAACAAAGCCATATCTACTCCAACAAGGCCATCCCTTCTAATCCTTCTAATCTTTTTAAATAGTGCCACTCCCTGGTGACTAAGCATTCAAATACTCGCGCATATAGCAGCCATTTTTATTCAAAACAACACAAGACAGAATATTCTTTAGAGAAATTTCACTGAACTTCAATTTAAGCACAAAAGTATTTTACAGAGCCATTTACGATCTCAAAATCTACACAAACCAGGCCAAGGCCTGGTTTTCTCTTACCTATAAGATGAAAGAGTAACAGAGAAGTCTTCAAAGATCAACTTACATCAACAGTCATTTAAATTAGAATGAGAAACAAGAAAATAAATAAAAGAATTATTTCTCCTAGATTTTCACTTTGAGGTTACTACCTAAAATTTTTTGTAAAGTATAAAAAAAGGGCTTGGGGCTTCTATGATGTCTTAAATAAGACACTTTTGAGCAAAAAGCCAGAATCTCATTTAAAATATCAAAACTTTAAAGAAAAATAAGGTTAGTGTTAAAAAGAGACAATAGAAATCTGATAGAAATAACAAAATTAGTCTCTGGCAGATCTCTAAGGAGACAGCTATATCATATTCTTGAGAGCATGCATTTCCAGCCATCCACATCAATGTCTAGCTTAGGTGACAGTACATGGGGTGGATGCCCAGGTGGAATGGTGTCCTGATGGCTCCTCCTTCAGTTTCTGTCCCATGTTTTGTTTCCATAATTGCTCCTTTGAGTATTTTTGTTACTGGTTCTAAGTAGAACTGAGGCATCCCCTCTTGGTCTTTCTTCTTCATGAGCTTCACATGGTCTGTGGGTTGAGTCTTCGCTATTCTAAGTTTTTGGGCTAACATCCGCTTAACAGTGAGTAAATACCATGTGTGTTCTTTTGTGATTGGGTTAACTCAGTCAGGATGATAATTTCTAGATCCATCCATTTAACTATAAATTTCTTGAATTCATTATTTTTAATAGCTGAGTAATACTCCATTGTGTAGATGTACCACATTTTTTGTATCCATTCCTCTGATGGACATCTTGGTTCTTTCCAGCTTCTGGCTATTATAAATAAGGTTGCTATGAACATAGTGGAACATATGTCCTTGTTATATGTTGGAGCGTCTTCTGGGTATATGCCCAGGAGTGGTATAGCTGGATCCTCAGGTAATGCTATGTCCAGTTTTCTGAGGAACCGCCAGACTGATTTCCAGAGTGGTTGTACCAGTTTGCAATCCCACCAACAATGGAGGAGTGTTCCTCTTTCTCTGCATCCTCGCCAGCATCTACTATCACCTGAGTTTTTGATCTTAGCCATTCTGACTGGTGTGAGATGGTATCTCAGGGTTGTGTTGATTTGCATTTCCCTGATGACTAAGGATGTTGAGCATTTCTTAAGGTGCTTCTCAGCCATTCGAATTTCCTCTGTTGAGAATTCTTTGTTTAGCTCTGTTCCCCATTTTTTAATAGCGTTGTATGGTTTTCTGAAGTATAATTTCTTGAGTTCTTTGTATATCTTGGATATAAGCCCTCTATAAGATGTGGGATTGGTTAAGATCTTTTCCCACTCTGTTGGTTGCCGTTTTGTCTTAAGTGGAGTAAGGAGAGGAGAAGATGAAGTAGATGAGAAGCTAGGTAATGAGAGAGAAAGAGAGAGGGGGCATGGAGGCAGAAGTTCACATGTCTCCACCAGTCAAAGATAGTTTACATAGCTAGGTTGGGTAGTAGGTTACACTTCTGATTGAGCATTACCATACTTACAAAGTCTTTGATTAACATTTAAAAAAAATTTGTATAAAAGCAAAATGGAAAAGGGTGCACGGGATAGGGGTTTTCTAGGGAGGGGAAATGGGGAAAGGGGTTGGTATCTGATATGTAAATAAAATATCCAATAAAATAATAATAATAATAATAATAATAATAATAATAATAATAATAAAGAAAACTCTGTAGTCATTCATGCAAAATATAATTGTGCTGAAGTTTCAAAAAAAAACAAGAAATAACAAAATTAAAATTTTAAAGAAAAAAGAAGCTGTCATGGAAACAAGCCCATTTTGCCTATCTGCTGTAAAGTATAGCCTAAAAGTTCGATAAAATATATGTCATGTGAACAAATGCTTAAAAACTTAATACTAGATGTCAAATATTTAATAAAATATATTCAATCTTCCAACTGGCCAAATTTGATGATGGTTTTTGTTAGATGTAGTGATTCAATAAAACTAACAGTCAGCAAAGTATTACATGTCTTAATATTGTCAAGTATTTCTCTAGACTACAAAAACTAATGCAATAATGATATATAAAGATATGCATAGATATCTATTTCTCAAAATGATCCCTGTACCTATTTCTGCAAATTTTAAGACTGTACATCAACCAGTTTACTTAAGTTGTTTTTAATCAATGGTAATACTACACTAGACAATTACTTTTAAGTCAGTGTAATGTGTTTTTTTTTTTTTAATTTTGAAAATCCTTATTCATCATATTGGTTCTCACTATCCTCATGTCCCTGCCAACATAACTACTATTCAACTTCATGTCCTCTTTTTTCTCATTCTTCTTAAAAATAACCCACTGAGTCCCACAATGCTCTTTAAATGTGGATGGGCATGAGGTCATCTACAGGGGCATACATAGTCTAATGTTGCCCATTTGACAAAGAAAAATGACTCTCCAGTCAGAGACCTCCAAACTACCAATAGCTCCTCAGCTAGGAGTTCATCCCCCAACCATGCTGGAATTTTATTTTGAGACCTTTTTACATGAATACTGTATTTATGTCATTTCTAACCACTACTTTCCAACTTATCTTCTGTCCCCTTATGTGTCTATAGCTGATAGGTTCAGATTGGATAACCTATTGTAGAGACTTTTGGCTGAAGGAAACTGATTCTTCCTCTCTCCACAGTCATTCATCACCTGTAGCTCTGCATCTGGGAAGGGAGCTTATGAACTTCCCCCATCTTTTGTTTACACGTTGACTGGTTTGGTCATTATGGGGGTCTTTTTTAGATATTTAGCCAGTTAAGCTTGTATGGATGCAGTTTCCCTGTCATGTTCTTACTATGATACATATTTCAATTAATAAAAACTCTGTTCTTTTTAAATTTTTTATTGGTTATTTTATTTATTTCAAATGTTATCCCATTCCCAATTAAAAGCTCTGTGCTTATGAAGTATTAAAAACAAGAAGTGCTGACATGTGATGGCACACACCATTAATCCCGAACCCAGGAGGCAAAGGCAGGTGAATCTCTTGAGCTCAAGGCCAGCTTGGACAATAGAGCAAGTTCCAGAATAGCCAAGGCTACACAGAGTAACCATGTCTCAAAAGAAAACAAAAAATAAAATTAAATTTAAATAAAAGAACAACAAAAAAGGAAACAACAATAAGTCAGAAATAAAGCAATAAATTTATAGATCATAATTTTATATTTAATAGAATTATATGTGAAAATTCACTCCATGTAATTTTATATATAACAAAATATACCAATTTATAGTATTATCCCATAATATTTACATTCTGCCTTCGAATCTCTTTAGATGGTAATATGAACTTTTTAGTCATAAGGAAACAATAGCATGTATTTTATAACTTACATTTGCATGAACTTATTAGTATAAATAATTTTAATATTTTAATACTATACTATTATCCTTTATCACTATGCACAACAGTTGCAAATACTATTCTTGTCTGTAAATACTGCTGGAGTCACAAATTGAAACATTGAAAAGAATCATGAAAATAAACATCCCACACATATTGTGCAAGACTGTTCCATTTATGCTGGCTGAGAGAAGGGTTTGACTATTAAGTTGAGATTATCTCTTACTCAACATTTTCTACTTGCCTATGCTGGTCCTGTACTCTGAAGCAACGCTTATTCCTGACATCAAAGAGCCACAGCCTTAATTGGGCCCACCTGTTTTTTGAACAGGTTATGTGGGCGTGCAGTCCCTTTAGAACTGAGTTATTTTGGTCACAAGAAAGGCTGTCCAGATTTTAAGATCTTGTATTGCTGGCTTCTAATAGGCAGAGATGACTTTGTATGTTTTTTCAAATTGTGTGTGTCTGTGTGTGTGTGTTGGGGCCAGAGCAGGACATGCCTGGACTTGATATAATTCACTAGAAACTTGAGGAGTATTTGAGAACACTGCTATAGTTCAGTGAGCTGTATGGTCTTAATTTTACTTCCTTATATATTTACTCTATCTGCTTTCTTCTTTCTAAGATTAGATTCTTAGACTTTTCCTGGTTTCTCTTCTAATCCCTAAAATTCTGGAGCTCATTATTCTGGAATGAATGTCTCTAGCTCTACTAAATCCTTCAGTTTCCACATCTATTATCACCATAAGGAGTTCCATCTCTCCACGTTTTCCTCCAAAATTTTGGGAAAAATATCCTCATTAGCCCAGGTTAAATTAGATGTTTATTTGGGATTCATCTGAGACAGTAAATACTGTATAGTATTAAATTTGTACACATACACTTTTAAATCTCAAAGTCAATAAGCAATTGGTAATTAACATCATGCTGATCTCAGAGAGGATACTAGTCAAAAGCCAAATATTTCATTCTGTGTATTATCATTTATGAACTGTTGTGAATGTTGCTTTTATTTCTGCAGATGATGGGGTGAGAAGAGAGCCATATCCAAGCTGTGTAAATGCATAGCTTGGGCTAACCCCAGATCATTTCTTTTTCTATTCTAACTAGCCCCAGTCCTGGGCCTAGAAACTTAGAGCCTCCATACAATCTACTCTTCCAAGCTGACTTGATTTAATCTGAATTGCTTTGCTTGGTCTCTTACTAACTTTAGCAACATGTTTTAATCTTCTGGGTCCTTCTCATTTTCTGGATCGTTCTGTCTTTTTCTGTGTCTACCTTGTTCTCTATCCAAACTGTCTCTGAAAAACTGTCCTGATAAAACTGCGATACCACACACCTCATACCTTTTTTCTCTCTTTCTCTCTGTGTTGATCTTAAATAGCTTCTCTCTCCTGTGCTGTTCTCCTGTGAGTTGGATGTATTCTATCTCTGCCTCATTCTACCAAGTCTTATTCTGATTTATCACTTTGTCTGACCCTCAGTTAGAAGTACCTTTCAAACATGGCTACTCCCTTCTACAAACTAACCTTACCTTCACTGTTATGGATTTTAAAATGTATATTAAGGGTGTATCAATATTATTGCCAGATCATCCTATAATTCAGTGTGCGTCTGCATTCTGGCCAGATGATATAAACCTAGAAAGTCTTTGAATGTGATCCCATGCCAAAGCAGTCATGTGACGCAATTAAAATCCCTTTACAGTGTATTAATATTAAAAAAGCAAACATGAAAAGTATAAATATTAACAATAACTTTAGCAACTGAAAACATTACATATTAAGACAGTTGTTTGGCTTTTCTAATTTCCATATTTCTAATATACTATATTAAATAAATATAGGAGAAAGGGAACAATGAATTCTTCTCTTTCTACTGGATGTGCTATACTGTATTATATAAATAATGGCTAATTGCTTATACTAACTAGCTATGTGCTTCTAGATGGCCCACCTAGTCTCATCATTTATCACAAAAAGGTCAACTTTTTATTTTACTACCTTAATATTTATTATGCCTGTTTAGACCACTCTTTACAGTGATTATTTTCTCATGGCAGAACTCATTTACTCTTAAAATTCCTGAACTGTGGTCAATGATGAACTTCTCTGACATTTTCCCTGACATCTCCAAGGCATTCTCAGTACGTAATCTTTCATCTTTTAGTCAATGACTTTGCAACAATCCTCTAAGTTTGTGATTATCTTCTTTGTCTAATTGTTTATTTTATCTTTACCAATATGATAAAAAGCCCTCTATTCCAGAACCCAGCTCCTGGCTAGTTCCCCACTATTCATATAATATCTTGGCATAGGATATATCTTAATTATTTTTGTTCAGTGCATGAGTTACTTGTGAAACGAGGCTGAATAGACCCTAGGTGATCACAATAAGCAACTAAAACGTGGTAAGATAAGCATTGTGCTGGCTGCTCCCATGCTCCAAAGAATGAATAGATCAAATTGATACTGGGTTAAAGGACAGACTCTACAAAGGAAGTAGCAAATGACATCTTAAATATATATGTAACAACTAATGAGGAAAAAGTCATAAATTTGAAAGAGAGGAGGAGTGGTATATGGGAGGTATTGGAGGAAAGAAAATGAAAGTGGAAATGATGGAATTATATTACAGTATCAAAAAACAAAATTTTTTAAAGTAAAAAGATAAATGTCTTCTTCCAGCCAGGGAAGAAGAAACAAAATGAAGGAAGCTCAGAAAGAGTTCTATAACAGTTAGTCACGTATGGCTGGGATTGTGCAGAGAAAACACATGAATTTCCCAATATACTAACTATAATCCTTTGTTCCACACTCTGAAAACATTTTAATAAAATAAAACGAAAGTTTGAAGGAGGTTATGACCAGCAGGAATACCTTCTGTACCACCAAATACAAAGTAAGGTGTTTACAAAGTGGTACTTAATTCATTTAAAAACATTTCTAAAAACCCAGCTTTAAGATCACTTCATTCCTATTATACTGATACCCTGAATGATATGAAAGAATGACATATCATGCAATGCTTTCCCCCCACCTTACATAAACCTTTTCCTCTCTCTTTTTATGTGCCCTTTAGCTACATGAGAAATGATAGCTAACACTCTCATCCAGGCTATTAGCTGTAAAGATAATTATGCTACAATCCACAGATTCAGAGAGGCAAAGTAACAAGTGGTGGTTGGGGGGGCTGCAGAATGATATACCTGGGAAAGAGAAATAGATTAGATATCATGGGTGGACTAGGAGGAGGTGGGGATGGAATCGAGAAGTATCAGGCTTGGGTGGAGGGAGAAAATACTGGGAGAGATTAATGGAATCTGGGGGTTTATTTCAGGAGTGAAGTAGAAACCTAATGCAATGGAAACTCCATGGAATTTATGAGGCTGACACTAGCAAAAAGTTTTCATAATGGAAGGACCCAGAGCCTGAACTGTCTATCATCTGTAACCAGGCAAGCCCTCAGATAGAGGGTTTGAGACACCAACCAGCCACAAAACCTCTGACCTACTGTCTGTCCTGCCTGCATGTTGAGCTGAAACTGGAGCCTAACAAAGTCATCATCACAGAGGCCAGAGAAAATTCATCCAAAAACTTATGGGAGTAGATTTAGAGTCTCACAGCTAAATATAAAGCTGAGTTTTGGGAGTCCTGTGGAGGAGGGAGAAGAAGGTTTGTTGGAGCCAGAAGAATCAAAAACACTACAAGAACATGGCTCACGGAATCAACTGACCAGGATCAAGTGGACTCACAAAATCAGGACTCCTATATGGGTCTGACCGAGTCTTCTGCATAAATGTTATGGTTGTATAGCTTTGTGTTCTTGTAGAATTTCTAAAACTGAGAGTGGGGTGTCTCTGACTCCTCTGCCTGCTTTTGGGACCCTTTTACTCCTACTGGGTTGCTTCCTCCAGCCCTGATGTTAGAAGTTGTTCCTGGTCTTATTGTTGCTTGTTATACTGTATTTGGTTGATGCCCTGGAAGGCTTGCTCTTTTCTGAGGGGAAGGGAGGTGAGGATGAATCCAGGGAAAGGGGGAGGTGAGTGAGAGACTGTGGGGTGGGGAGTAGGGAAAACTGCAGCCAGGATGCACTATATGAGAGAAGAATAAATTATTAAACAATTAAAAAGAAAAAAAAGAAATCTGATCCAGGCAAGAAAGTTAAGTCTCAACACCTATACTGTAACATGAGATCAGACCAAAAGTGCTGAAGTTGTTAGTGGCTCCACAGGCTCAGCATCACAGATTGAATTCTGAACCTTAAGTTACACACAGGTCCCCAGGGCCTACTATACCTGATACTTCTTCTTAGGTGTGATTGGTGTCCCTTGAGCCAGGAGCTAGCTAGGTCACTTCTTATCATCTGAATAGCAGTGAAACCAAATTGTAATTCTAGTACACAGGAAAGGAGTTTATCTGGCTATAGACTCCCCACAATCTGATCCGCCTTGCTTCTTCTTCAAAAGAAACAGAAAGATGCTTTGAAGTCAGCAAAGTAGGTTTCCACACTAGCAGAGGTTGAACTAAATGTACAGTGATTTTGTTCATAATTTGGGTGGGAAAGGAAATTTATCAACCAGAATGTATTTAGTATAATGTGAAGAATCCTAACAGCAATTGTTCCAGACTGGAGTTATCATCTTGGTCTTTTCCCATTGTTTCAAAGATCAACTTCTTTTCTCTCTGAAAACTGGTGGGTAGAGAGTTGGGGCAGTGCTTCCTCTGCAGACTCACAGCTCTTCTCCAGTTCTGTCTCATCAAATTCCTAAAGAAATGGACTTGGACTTGATACTGAAGAGCACTTCTGGAAGCCAATAACACTAAATGATATGGCGCCACATCAAATAAGCAACAGCTGAAAGCCGTCCTGTGAAAGAAAGCCAAGAAAAACAGCCATCATGCCCTTTCCACATTCCCAACAAACAGGCTCAGACTCTGAGATCCAAGGCTTCTTCTGAGAGTAAATTTTATCAAGATAGATATTTTACATGCATACACCATGCACTATGCATAATTTCATCTTTCTTTCTCCATCATACATTATAAAATTACTGACCTTAGTTTTACTAAAGAATGCCAGTGAATTCTACCAAAATGCATACCCTATCAATTTAAATCCAACAGCTTAAGAATTGTTTGTGGAATCATTTTTAAAAGGCATGACTTGCTACAGTTATTAAAAGCCAGTGGGTAAATGTTCTCTAACTTTTCCTCTGTTGATTCAAAGTCTTTGTTATGAAATTTTAATTGTAAGAATATACATATTTCCATAATAATAAAACAGACCACCATTTGGGGTACTAAAAGATGCACTAGTATAGTAATAGTTATAGTAATAGTTCTCTATTGTCACTCATATCTTTATTACTTTGTTTGTTTATTATTTGGTATTGGTAACAAATGAGTTCTTTGTACTCATACATATACACACTTATTACATCTACAATTACTAATGTTGATGGTACCCAGTCAGTAACTGTTGAGACAATGCCTCTAGAGGAATGGCTTCATGACAACCGTTTAGAGAATTTGGAATAATTTTCCAAAATAAATGTGATTCAGGGCTGTGTCTGAAAGAGCTTGAGTTACTCGCTAGGTAGTACTGTGATCTTCTGCTAAATATGAACACTTCAGTCCTCTTGGCATATCTACAAAATAAGATTAAACTTAAGTAAATGGAACATCTTTCAGTGTCTGGAATGGCTTCCTGCCTCATAGACAACAAGAAAGCTCTGCGTTAAAATAACTCATCAAGCACTTACAATTATAATACATGTTTTTCTAGCTTCATGAGAGGTTTTAAAATGCCACACTGTAACTTCCTGAAAGCCTTTGATTTTTCTACTAAATTTAGAGCTTATTGACAAAATGGAATGTAGCTGTAGATTCAAAGGCAAAAGACAAATTCAAGATGATTACTTCCACATATAGAATATAGTATGGTATTTACTAATATTTCTGTTTAATTTTTTTTGTTGTTGTTAAATGTAGCAAGCAACAACTTTGGCACTAGATTCCAAATATCAGTGCCAAAATCAGAAGTGTCATTTGCTTGTTTATGCTAAAGAACATCTGGAAGTGTGTTTTCCTGTTTCTAGTATGGAAATACTATAAACTACTATGAAAATGATATAAACAACGAGAGTCTCATTAGAAAAGAAAAAGCCAACATATCTTAAGTAACCTTTTCCCTTACAATTTTATTTGGCTCTGTGACTCAATGGTGGCCATGAAATACTCAAACTCAGGCCAGTAAATGTACCAATGGGGCAATGGCACTTGCTTGCTGTCAAGTCTTCGGACTAAAGTTCCATCTCTGGAACACACATGGTAAAAGGAATACAGGGCTGTTTTTGGAAAGCAATACTCAGATTCTGTTCACAAATCCAATGCCCAACATATTGTGATCTATTTTCTGAAGACTCCACTTGTCAATGTTTTGTTTTATGATTAGGTTTATTCTAAACAAATGCTAAATATTGTCTCGTCACATAAGGAATGACTATATACTCTAATTTTAGTAGACAGTTCCTCTTTATGCTGTTCATCACAGTGTGATTTTTTAATAATGACTCCAGATTACCCCATGCCCCAATTTAACTGATTATTTATAGTTATGCCACTAGGTTAATGCAGAAACAACAAAGAAACTGTAATGGCTTTAACTTTTCTAACAAAGGCATCTTGGGTTCCCAGGGAAGAGTACACAGGGCCAGAAAGAAGGAGTGGAAAAAGATACAGAGGATCTGACCTCTGTGAAGAAAATAGGAATAAATATTAGGTTAGAAAGACTATCATCATTCAGCTTACATCATGTCCACTCTAATCTGGTGGCTCTGGCTCAACATTGTATGGCTTGTTTTATAGTGATCAGGTAACAAAATGAAATGGTATCTGAAACCAGGTGAATTGAAACACTCATTTGTGAGAATTTCTGGGATATATGCTTAGCATTCTACTACCATCATTTTGGTCAACACCATACACACATAATGTATTTTTCCTATCTTAAAAGTGTGTGAAAATGAAGATTATTGCCTAATCATGCCAAAGGCTGCTTATAGCTTTAACCTTAGCCCCTGTACCTCCATTTGCTGATGATTTTCATCATAACAACACCACTGCTGTCACTGACAAGGAAGATAAAGAAGTAACAATGAAAAAGATGATTAAGAAATGGATGGCCTTGTTCAAACAACATAGCAAATGGCCAGATTTGACTTGAGCAAAACACTCAGGATGTCCAGCAACTGAGAATCGAACCATGTGTTTCATCAATCATAAGAACACGACCAATCCAAAGCCAGTCAAGATTCTGTAAAATTATATTCATAAAAAGAAAAGAAAAATCTCTCAGGATAGACAGGATAGATGCAAATCAATCTTGGGATTTCCTGTATTGTCTTTCAATGATAAAAGCACAGAACACATGGTTCTGGCTGTGAGCACAATTAGCAATCCGACCCCCACACATCTTCTACATCACCCTCAAAGTTGTCCCAGGACTTTGTTAAAGTGCCTGTCATCCATTTATAAGGTTGAAATCACAAATTACTACAGAATGCTAAATTTTTTCAGCATTCCTTTTCCTTCCTTGAAATTCCACCATGAATCTAACTTCTTTGCCCCCCAGTGGGCTATTCCTCATTGGTGTGCTGCAATCACTTAGTTAACCGTGATACCCTCCCTCCCATCTCTTTGCTGACTTCTGGTCTGTGTTCATTTCTAGCTTATTCCCAGAGGCAGAAACTATCCCTGCAACAAGCATTGGCTCTAAATCTCTTGCTTCATTAGATTGTTTTCCTTCCTCTTTTTTCAGGATTAGGCACTTTCACTTCAGGTACTCTTCCCACATGTTAACTGTCATACCATAAAAATTCTTTTCTGAGTTCATTGTTTTCTTTTTTTTAAATTACACACATGTATACTGTATAAATTGATCCTATTTATTCCCCTCACTTCCTCCAACTCCTCCTGGGAGCTTCTCAAAATATCTCCTTGCCAACTTCATATCCTATTAAACATTTTCACAATTGCCTGAATCCAATTAGTACCACCCTGGTGAATGGGTGTTTGTGACTATAAAAGGTGAGAGGGCCAAAGTTTAAAAATACCTGTTGTAAAATTTCCTATTCTAATGACTTTAGAGTATGGAACTGAGTGAAGCATATTCTCATTGTTGTACAATAGATCTCTAAAATTCTGTTTTTGAAAACTGAAATCAATTCTTTGCAAGTTAGTCTGGGTAATAGTCTAGAGATTGTTTCATGGGCATCTGGAGAGACAGATCTTGTATTTTGAGACAGTTTCTCTCTATTTCCCAGTCTGGCTTTGAATCTACTTGGTAGTCCAAGCATGCTTTGAACTTGGGATGCTTCTCCCAGAGCTCCCTGGAACTGAGAATACAGGCCTGAGCCAGCAGGTCTGGCTGGTGAGCAGCTCTTTGACCCATTTATTTCTTTACTGCACCTCCCATTACCCAAGTGTACTTCAGGCTCTCTTTACTTACTACTCCAAATTCATCAGGAGTATCTAATATTCTCTCCTATTTAGGAAATTCCATCACAATTCCAGAATATTATTCCACAATTATGCTACTATTGGTATTTAAGATTGCAGACTTAAAATATGCAGTTATATCTGCTTTCTCAATAAACTGATATTAAATGATACTTTATAAGGAATAAATATGCAATGTCTAGAATTTACAGAAGAGATGATGAGGAATTTTAACAAATTTTTAGAAGATGTGGAGAGGAAGACAAATCATGGATATACAGAAAACTTAAACTTCAATATACAGAATTGTTTCTGGACAAGAAGAAAGTCAACACACCTCACCAGGTCATTGAGAGGTCAAAACAAGAGCTGTCAGTTAAGCCAGGGATGATGTGTGAACTAATGTGCCAGAGGATGAGTTTAAAAAAATGTTTTAGCAAAATAGGCACATACCCAGAACACAGGCAGCCTTGACTCTATTCTTCCCTAGTGTCCAACTATTGGGAGTCATAAGTCTCTATAATCACTTAAAACATAATTCATCATTTAACTGAAAAAGTGACAGCGCTATATTGAGAAGACAGTGGAAGAAGATAGGTGCCCAGAAACTGCAACTTACCAGCTCATTGTATAAGACAAAAATGAGTGAATGATACCTAATCATATAATTCAAAACTATGAGCGCTTCATCTGAAATGTGGTGTCAACTGGATAAGAAATAACTAATGGGTCAAATATATTTACCTTGAAAGATTACAAATCTAAGATGTGTCTTAATTTAGTAATCCATTGCATAGGACTGGGGGTTGAGCTCAGTCTTGGAGCACAGGCCTAGTATACACAGTCACTGGCATTTATCCCAAACACTGCAAAATTAATTAATTAAAACCCCACTATATATTCAAATGTCTCATTGATGCTTTTTATCCTCTAGTGACTTGCATTGTCTTCGCAAACAATGGCATATTGATTTCTTCATGATCTCACTAATGCTAACTGTACCAACTTCCCTACCACTATTTTTGCCAACTAGATGTCCTAACCCATTATACTAGGGGAAAGGGTCATGTGTATTTGTCTAAGCTGGTCCCTCTGTATACAATCCCACTTTTATAACTTTTTGCAACTGACCATTCAAAATTTATCTCAACAAGGAATCCTTCCCCAGACGATCCATTCTTCACTGAAAACATCTTAATAAATTGTGGTTCATATCAACCTAAATATGCTCCACTCTTATTTATGTAGCAAATACAAATTGATTTTTATGACTCTAAGTTCCATAAAAATATGAAAAACCTTCTAGACAGCTTTAATAAATTGTAGCTTCTTAATACTCTCATACTCTCACTTGAATGTGTGAGACTTTAAGCTAAGTGGACTTAAGAGAGTGTTTTTATCTTTATCCATCCAAGTTATTGTAACTCAGGACAAACTGTCTGCTACCCATGATCCCTCCTTTCTAGTAAATGCAAGTGTTAACTATGGATTTGCCCAACAATTATGGTTCATTTCTCTGCATATTCTGAAAAACATGAGGGTTCTAGCTTACAATAGCCTGATAGTATTACAGTATGTGAGGTTTGTAGTTTGTCAACTTAGCAAGTGGGAACTATGTATTCTGAAGCTCCTTTCCAATTAAGGGTTGGAATTTGGATATGGTCTGAAAGGTAAAACTAAAGAGGCAGGCATCCTTCCATGAAGAAAATGCAGGACCACAGGTATTACTAAGACAGTGTGACTTATCCATGATCTATTCTCTGTCCTCTCTACAAGGGAGGAGTTGACCCAGCAGGGTACTCTCCTTCTGATTCTGAGCCCCAGTTCATGTGTGTAACAACATGTGAAGCCATCAGCTTCATCCTCAGGTTACTGTCAGTATCAGAAGCTACAAGTGTTTTAATGAGGTTTCCCATCACCCAGATACATTCCACTTTGCTAATTCAGGTTTTCATCTGGCACCACACATTCCAGTTTGTGCTCAATTTCACCCAGGTTTCCATTTATTTGCCAACTATTCTTCCTATTGACCAAAAGGGACTCCAGGCCTACCACCATTGTCAGAAAGTTCTTGAAGAATTCATAAGTTTCTCCTCATGATGACTGGGGACTGTGCCTCAACAATCACCTTTTGGACTTTTATTATTTATCACCCAAATTTTATTTATCACCCAAACCCACTACTGTTTTTGAAACCTCAAACTTACAATACATACTCTATTACATAGTATTATAGCATTATGATCGAGCAGCAATGATATACCAAATTTAAAATTATTCAAGCAATTCTTTAAAAGTGTTACAGAAAGATAAAAGAAAATGAAATCAAAAGAATCATAATCAGAGTAGATTTTTATATTCTTATATATTTTAAATCATAGTGGGTGGATTTGAATCCAGAGAAGCTTCAGGAACAAAATTTCCATTTCCAAATTTCAGTGGCTGACACTACATAATTATAGTATTTGCCTACATTCTCTCCTCTTCCCAGATGAACTCAAATCAACAATGACCTGTACCTGGAATGTGTCTGGAATAAATAGACTCAGAAGTATGCTTGCCACCTGGTCCTGTGCTGACCTGGAACATCTTTGGTTAAACATTGTATGAGGTCTTACTTTTATGCGTATTTGTGTGTGTGTGTGTGTGTGTGTGTGTGTGTGTGTGTGTGTGCATATTTATATACATGAGCTCACTCATATGACTACATATGGAGGCCAGAGGTCAATGCCAAATGTTACCCACAGTCACTCTGCACTTTAGTTTTTGATACAGGGCATCACGGTACTTGGAGCTCAGCTTTTTCACTTGACTGGTTAGCCATCTACAACCTGACATTCTCCAGTCTCCATCTCTCTAGCACTGGGGTTACAGACACATTCCATCATTACCAACCTTTACTTGGGTGTTAGGGATGTGAACCTGCGCCCTTATATGTGCATACCAAGCACAGTATCTAGTATGCGATCTCTCAGCCTCCACTCTGTGGGTTTTAAACTCAGACTATTAAGATCAATCTATTCATTCATCTTCTCTTCCTCTAGACTTTAATGAGATTATAATAAATACTAATTAAAAATCATATAGTAGAACAATTAAAGAAGCAAGAGTAGAATGACCTCAAAACATCTACTTCAACATATTTCTGGAATATGAAAATTAAGAATGGAGACTATTTTCTGACTTCTTAGCCCCGGATAAAAGCAAAGGGGACTATGATGGATATGAGAAGGAACACACCCAGCAGGGCTCTAAATATTACAGATCAGAAACAGCAGAAGAGCAAACAGCGAGAACAGAGTAGAGCTGGAAACCAGAATTCACGGGGACATGCATGAGACCAGTCAGACGACAGATAAAACTTCAGTCTGGCATCTTACATTAGTGACAGAAAGCAAAACTCCCTTCTTTTCAATATTCACTTAAAGGCTTGCACTCTATTCACTATAACGTAAAAGCTCCCATCCACATGCTCTTTCCCACACAAAGCACAGCATCTACTACATGATTCTTGCAGCGTTAAATATAAATGAACAGTGAATGACCTCCAGCTAACTGAGTGAAGGAGAGAAGGCCACAGTACAGGTGAGAATGGTAAGATAAAAGGAAGGAAAAAATGCCCCTTAGAAGAAAAGGATAGTCAGGTGCAGAAGAGAACTTTAAACACAGTTTTAAAGTTTCTGGGTAGAATATATTGTAACTTCAGACAAATAATACAGTTATGGGCAGCACAAATCAGGAAATAACAGCAGCTCTTTGGAAACTGCCTGATTTGCCAAATCCAAACACCATTTGTAAGTTTTCAAAATCATGAGCAGGCCCTCTTCAAAAAGTAAAGATTTAAAAAAAGAAAGAAAAATGAAGCAAAAGGGAAAAAGATCAAAGAACATCAACATTGAGAATTGATGAAGAAAAGTTGATTATTAGTACTTCTAAAGAAAAGAGGAGTTAGCAGTGACCTAAATAGAAAAATTTTCCAGTGATTAAACAAAGACACATCCCCCAGTCTATTAAGGCCTACTTGGGATGGATACTGCTCGGCTCTCAGCCTTAACCTGAGAAGGTTTTCTATCAGTGTACGTGCTTTTCTGTTGCTTTGGTAGAACAGCATGATCAAAAACAACTTAGAGAAAGGAGGATTCCTTTGGCTAATAAGTTACAATACATTATCTAGAGAAGCCCAGACAGGAACTCAAGGTATTGCCTTGAAGCAGTAACCATGGAAGAGCACTGCTTATTGGCTTTCTTCATATTCAGCAACAGTTCTGACACAGTCCAGAACGATGTGACCAGATATCCTGCTTCGTACAGTGAACTGTACTCTTCTATGTTAATAAGCAATCTAGAAAATGCCCCATAGACATACACAGAGGACAGTCTGATGGAGGAGGTTCTGCAATTGTGATTACTCCTTCCCAGGTATAAAGAGTTGGCAACTAAGATAAGCCACAACATACACCTCTACAGCTCAGGGAACACTGTGGAAAGAGTCAGAAGGCATGTAAGAACCTGAAGCTGCAGAAAGGGGCTGTTGTATAGACGTGAGAGTCACTGCAATATTTTTAATTTAAAGATTTACTTTCTTTTATGTCATGTGTATGTGTTAGTGCCTTCACATACATAAGTACTTCGCATGCCTGCCTGGTGCCTATGAAGGATAAAAGAGAATATGAGATCCTCTAGACCTGGAGTTACAGACAGTTGTGAGATGCTATGTGCATACTAAAAATAAAACCCAAGTCCTCTGCAAGAACATCAAGTGATATCAACTCCTGATCCATCCTCCAGTCCCTGTTACTGCAAACTTAAAGTCATAGCCACAGCAGTTAC
>JANHMN010000016.1:32631676-32655125 GCA_030674055.1 Rhabdomys pumilio | reverse complement strand
CTGTCCCACTTCACACAATCAGAGGTTAATAAAACTAGAACATCAATGCAGTTCTGTGGCCTATGGTGATTAATTTTCTAAGTTTTTTCCTCCTTTCCTTTCCTTTTTTCCCTTTTATTGAAACATCATCTCCCTATACAGCCCAGAATGGCATTCAAACTCACCATCTCCCTGCCTGAGATTCCCATGTTCTGTGATTATATGTCTATCACTAGACATGAATTTAAACTGCTTCCTCTAATAAATTATTATGTTTTAATAAACAGACAGAGGCAACGTAATTCATACAACAAACTCTAGAGACATAGTCTTCTTAATATTGAACTTAACATCTGCTTCCATGGCTGACACTTGACTTCTTTTAATATTGAGTCTCAGAGCACAGTACAAGAATGGAGTCAGGAGAGGAATATTCTGAGAGCTTATGAGAATACTTCAAGAAAATGAGAGTCTTCAAGACATGGATTTTTTTTCTTGAAATGTATTTTTGTGCTCCTCTCATTTATAGTAGATAGGTTTGAACTTACTTTAGATGATTCATTACAACTGGCTATTATTATTTGTTTATGTACTCTCCATGGGAAAAACATGCTTTTTGTCTCATGCAGCTTGTCCTTGTGGTTGTATACAGCTTTGAATTCATAAGAACTTTACATGGGTGACATTTCTTAATCCTCAGGGTATAAATTGTTTGGTGCTCCAAATAAAATTTGCTATTGAATGAGACTTTAGTCTACCTTATTTTTAGGTTTCACTCTCCCAGATTCAAACCATCAACTCTCTGGTAAACAACTGAGCTGATATTATGTGTGTTATCTATCATTTGAAAGTTGTTTGAACATGTTCTGGAATATGGTAACTACTACCATAAAAGAATTAATGATTATTGTTGTTCCATCAACATTATAAAACCTTGTCCATCCTTTTCCTATTCTTTTTCTTTTCCTTTCTTCCTGTCAACTTCTATAACACCATCTTCCCTTCTGGCATAGTGTTTTCCAGACACCATGTTGGCTATTCCAAACTTTATTCAGGCTGGCATTGAATACTCTGGTAAGTGAGATAAGGCAGCAGCTAGAAATATAAAAATTTTGTCTTACCAATCCCAACACTATAGTGACTGAGTCAGGCACATTGTAAATTTGAGGTGAGCATGGGCTGCATAGTGGCTGCTAAAATGCAAAGCATTAAATAACACATCATTTTTGCTTATTTATTTAAAATTAAATCATTGTCAAACATTGAATTTTTCTCCATATTTTATTTTCAGTATTTTAAAATCAATAGATTTTACCTTAGACGTAACAAATGTTTACTCTCCAAAACATTCACTGATTAAAATAAACTGTATTTATATCCTTGGTACTATCTTTGTTTTTACTCACCCCCTTTCCCTTGCACATGAGTATTTCAGAATGTGTTTCCACACTTAAGGACATTTTGTAGGAAATTACATTGCCTCCATCCCGCCTAAGAAAGCATAACTGAGTATTATAGGACACTCTTCCCATATTCAAATCTCCCACAATGGTCTCCAAAGGATCTTTCAAGATGCTTAAAATTTTTGAGCTTCCTTGGACAGTAGGATGCTTGCCCAGCAAGAGCTCTTTCCATCAAGACTAGACTTTGAGCTCCAGAATCCATTTGGTAGAAAGAAAGAAAGAAAGAAAGAAAGAAAGAAAGAAAGAAAGAAAGAAAGGAAGAACTCTACAAGCTGTCCTCTGACCTACACACACACACACACACACACACACACACACACACACACTCACATACACACACTAAATAAATACAAAAAATATATTTTTGATATTGAATATCTATATAGATTTGTAGTTTTCTTTACATATATATATGTAAATGTCATTTTTATTTACACACATGAAGGGATGAGGTGAGAGCCATGTCCAAGCTTGTGAATACACAGCTTAGGGTGAGCCTAGAGCATCCTTTCTCTGTTCTAAATATCCTTACTCCTAGGCCTGAAAGCATCTAGTCTCTATACAATCTAATCTTCTAAGATGATTGATTAAATCTTGCTTTTCTCAGCCTCTCATTGAATTGCTCTACTTGGTCTCATACCAAAATTGAGGGTTAGGGAGATGAGAACATAATCCAAGACCAAATTTGTGTTTTGGAAGAAAATGAGGTCATAAGACTCTTGGTTTCTTGAAGTTTTCTTACAAGCACTCAGAAATCCACTCACACAATTCCTTTCATAGTCTATGCTCTCACAGACTGGAGACAATGTAAGCATAATATGTATCCATGAAATTCACAAAATAATAGAAATCTAAATTAAGATAAATTAGGAAATTATAATTTAAAAAGGCACATTAGAGGAAAAACTCGAGTAAATCTGTTGAACACTGAAGACTGAGAATACAAAAGGCCAAATCTATACAAGCTCTCTGAGCAGGTCAATGAGAGACTTGAAATGAAAGATGATTTCATGTTCTGAAACTATGTGTTGGTAGTGTTTATGGCAGACACAGAAGGAAACAACTCTCAAGACTGGGCATACGAATCTGAGTTTGCATTGTTAAAAGTCATGAGAGTTGCTACTTTAATGCCAGATTCTATGTTAATCACTTTAAGTACAGTAGCAAAAGGAGCTAGCTACAATTGCCTAGGGATAAAGTGCAACTTTCAAAACAATGACCTCAAGAAAAAGAAAGCCAAAATATTGGTCCTTGCCCTTGTTGACAGCTACAATAAATATGTTCACACTTTGGAATATAAATAATATGCTATAGAAATCCCAGATAAGACATTAATTGCAAAAACCATATGCCCCTGATGTACAACCTGAAAATTTTCCCTAGAGTTTTAGGGAGCCTAGGGCCAAACTAGGGTTCCTGGCTTCAATATGAAAAGGATTTCAGAACTAACTGGTTTAGTAAAACAGAGTTGATGGTTTTATTAAACATTTTAATATATAATATGAGAGTTTTCATAAATGTGAGAGTTAAAAGGATGAGGGCCTCAGAACAAAGTAAGGCCCAACCTAGTGAATATGTTTTACAAAATGAGTGAGGGAACTTTACTCTCCTCTCTCTCTCTCTCTCTCTCTCTCTCTCTCTCTCTCTCTCTCTCTCTCTCTCTCATAAGAAAAATACATGAGGTAGCTCTGAAGATGTCTTGAGCAAAATAAAATCCGATGAGGTAAGATCCAAAACCACTATGGTTGGACAGTGGAGTTAGCACACTTCCTCCCCCAAGAAATACGGTTTCTATTGCGATTCCTAGAAAACTGCAGGTTTACAGCTCCTACGGGAGAAAAAAAGGCCCTAGGCCTTTAACTGTGCTGGGATCTTCAAGCTGCAATTCTTGATTCTGTATTGCTCAGAAGCCCCAAATGTTGTCAGCTCTTCTATGTTGTCTCACTCTCGGTATCTCCTTCTTAGAGATATGGGGCTGGCAACCAGGAGGAAAGACTATACCCATGGTCATACAAGCAGAAAGCAATGGTGCTGGGATGTGATCACATCCACCTACACTTGAGATAGCTAAACTCTAGAAAACTGTTCTAACCTCTATTGGCCCCAAAGTAATCCCACACATTTGACATATCAGTCTGTGTTTTCCTAATACACTATTAAATGAACAACAACAAAAATAAAATAAAAATTAAAAATAAACCCTCTACTGTTTTATTTTTGAATGGAGAACACATTCAAGTGAAATGCCATTTTCTATTTAACCTAAATTCTTCTTCACAATGTATAGGCTTCTTTTTCACTATTTCTCAGAAAAAGGAAAAAAAAAAAGACCACTCAAGCACTGCCTTTCCCATAATTATTTTGTTACCTTTAAATTTACTCTAGCAATTTCTCTTTTGCAGGGTAAATCTAACCCTGAATCTATAACCTTAAATACACACATGCACACATATATGTGTACATGTTTATGTATATAGTATAATTATACAGAATGCTAATTTTCAAACTCCCTAAATTATTCCTACTATAAATCTTTAAACATTTAAAAATTCCTCTCAATCTTTCACCCTCATCGCATTCATAGTTGCGAATCTAGCTGCATATAAGACTTTAGAAAGAATAGCTCAGCATCTCCTCTGTCCCAGGCAAGAACTCAACGCTTTAGCCCACCCACTCTATTTCAGCAGATTTAAATACTTGGTGAAGTAAGAGGTTCTTTCTCTTTTCAAAAGACAAAGAGAGTTTTGTACTCTTGCTCCAAAGCCACATGAATAACATGAAAACAGAGTTTCTCAATTACAATCTGTCCTTTATAGTTATAGAACTTGTGTTTGGTTTGCCATAATCCACCAAAATTCATCTGTGGACAGAAGGTCATGAGAAAGAGTTGTAGGTTTAATTTAATTTTGGGGGTAGGGTTGTTTGTTTGTTTGATTTTTCAAGGTCAGTCTTAGAAAATTAGCCATTCCAGAAAAATGAGTTAAGAACAAATAAGAAGTTGCTTTGGGTAAGGACTGAAGAGAATAAACTTGGAAAATGCAGCCAGCTGTCACAAATGCTCAGAAAGAAAGAGTGAGAGGGAAGGAGAGAGGGAGAGAGAGAGAGAGAGAGAGAGAGAGAGAGAGAGAGAGAGAGAGAGAAATAGATCTGGGGTCTAAAATGCTTAGATTATTGAGATTCATATGGAGTCTCACAAGGGTATTGCAGAAGGTGTTTGCTTGTTCTTAAATATTCTGGAAAAATATTCCAAGAGGGACTGGGTTATTCTTGGTAAGTGCTTTAAAATTCTGAGGAACAAGGAAAAATAATGGGAAGCTGGAGTTCATTGATATTATAAACTGATTACAAGAAGAAACAAAAGGGAATATCATTATATGTTAATAAATAATTCAAGCAACTCACAATCCCTGGGGGCACTATCTTTGAACGTGATATTTTATTTGTTTTGTACAGTGTGTAGGGGGGGGGCATAAAATTTAGTCTCAAAAGTCTTGTGCCTCACACAAAAAAAACAATTTTCTCCAATAAATAGGAAATGTTCCCAGTATATTGTAAAACACAATTTGCCCAGTGGAAAGGAACAGGTAGAGAGATGTTCCTCAAAAGAGAAAAAGCAAATAGCTCTCCATAAGATGCAATGTTCCACCTCACTCCTAATACAATAATTGGAAGTTAGAAACAAAGTAAAAGACTGTTTCACAATATCAAATAGGTAAATATGAAAAAGTCCAAGGAACTGCCAACGGAGAAAGGTATGCTGAAACAGGACGCCTCATACTTGCTAGTGAGAGAACAAGTAGGCACAAGCAGTGTGATATGAGGACAGCTATCAAGTATATACACGTCTATTTACCCTGAGGATCTATTTCCACACAAATGACTGGTTCATGTTCAAGGCTTTTACATTGTAACATCTTTCTTTTACCATTCCAAAAGACTCGAAACCTTGTAACTCTTCATTATTAGGTTCCTGTATGGATAAATAATAATTCATAAAAATGATGCAATACCATTTTAAATGAAGATGCGATCTTCATGTACACTTCTGAAATGACTTCCACCCAAAAGTAAGTGAAACAAGGTACCAAAAACTTTATACATGAAATTGGTAGAGGTGAGATGCTGTATAAGATGAAATTGGAGACAATAACTCTGGAATAACAAAGCTAATACTATACAAACAGATTGTCAGAAAGGAAAGGTGGCAGATGAAAGACAGATGTCAGAGAGAGATTAGGAACCAATAACATGATGAATATAGAACTGCCTTTTCAACTACAATGTAATATAAATTTTTAAAAATAGATGCACAAAACAATGTTGATTAATCCTGGATCCTTGACATGAAACATAAGGATCTTATGCTGATGTTTTTATTGAAACTCAATACTGAAGTCAAACATCTTAAGAATGGCACACAAATTCTTACCTATTTATTTGCCATTTATTCTGGCTTCTATAAGTAATATTTAGCCATAAACATAAAAAGAAATCAAATGTGTTACATATAGTGAATTAATTTAACTGTCTTAGTACCACAATTAAATGTTTGACAGAAAGTAACTGTGGTGGTTTGAGTGTGCTTGGCTTAGGGTGTGACACTGTTAGGAGGTGTGGCCTTGTTGGAGGAAGTGTGTCACTGTGAAGATGGGCTTTGAGAGACCTGCCTCTTAGCTGCCTGAAAGCAGCTTCTCCTGTTTGCCTTTGGAACAAGATGTAGAACTTTCAGCTCCTCTAACACCATGCCTGTCTGGATGCTGCCATGCTTCCTTCCTTAATGGTAATAGACTGAACATCTGAACCTGTAAGCTTTCCTAATTAAATATTGTCCTTTATAAGCGTTGGTTAAGGTGTCTCTTCAAAACAATGGAAACCCTAAGTAAGACCATCACTTAAGGGAAGTAAGATTTAATTTGGCTCACATTTTAAAGGGATACATAAGGAAAATGTCCATCATGGTAGGTAGGAGTGGAGGTGGGCAGCTTCACACATGGGCAGACCAGGATGCAGAGTAACAAAATAATGGTACATTATTTGCTCCCTATTTTTATTCTGTGCTGAACCCCAGCCCATGAGATGCTGCCATTCACATTTGGAATGGGTCTTCTTTCTTTACAGAAAACTGTCTGAAAACAACCTCACAGACACACCCAAAGGTGTGTCTCACTAATCCCCTAGGTATTTCTTAATCCAACAAGGTTAATAAAGTTAGCTATCACACCGCCATACATAACCTTCAAAGATAGATGTGTGTGATTCAAAGTATACAACTAATTTAGCAACCGAGTCATCATCTCAGATCTGCTGACAAATTAAGAACTTAAACATTTATACCAATCATGAGAAAAATGTTTACATGCAAATTTGCATGCTTTACATTTACCCAAACAGGGATCAATGCCTGCCCCATACACATACCCAAATAAGGGTATTAAGTAGGATTTATCTATCTTGACAACTCGTTTTGATCAATGTGATTTTCTGGACCACTTTGCTGAACAGAATTCTGAAATGAAGTCTAGACTTACTGAGAAAGGCTTCTACAGCTGTGCTTGCCACAAATGTGATCAGAAAGAAAAGAGCAAGCATCCAGGCCTGCTTATGTATGCAATGCGTAAACACAAAGATCTCCTTTCTCCACAGGTCTCCTTTCCCTTCTTCTTTTCTACACAAAACCATGTGTACAAATGAAGACAGTATATGAGAGATGTATGTCTGGTCTGAGAAAAACAGAAGTACTTCCCTAGAATTCTCTAGGAAGAGGAAAGTGTGAAGAAATGGAAGCTTGTCTGCAGCACTGGTTATTAAAATAAAAAGTGGAGGGGTCGGAAAAATACACACAACCTTTTTCATGCCAATATTATTATATTTGATTTCTGTATCAATGAAAGTCTATTAGGAGCTCCTTTAAATTAATACATTTCCAAAGACGAATAATATTCTGTCTGTACTTGTGATTCAAACAAGTTCACAATTTGGCTATCGTGAACATGCTACATTTTGAAAAGTTCAGGGTAGTAATAAAAGGAGCAAGTGGGAAAGTCACAAAAGTGAAACATCAACAACTTTGGGCAAATGGAGCAAGTCATGAAAGGCAGATCAAGATATACGGGCTTTAGAGAATGGATATGTGCTTCCAAGCAGGAGAAATCCAGGAAAGGTTTTGAAAGCAGAAGAAATGAACATGGAAAAATGTGTGAGACTTTCTGAACCCCGCTGTTGGGCTGAGCCCCTTGCATTTTCTGATTACACAGATCATAAAAATCATTTGAAGATTTTATTTTTACTACAGTAGTGAAGCCTTCAAAGCAGCTGTTTAATGAGGTCACACTGATCGCATGGTCCGTGACTTGCACTGATAGGCTAGACCTCAGTGCTAGGAAGATTATTTATAGCACTTGTTGGGATAGTCCTTCCCGGGATGATGAAGATTTAGAGGAAGGCAATGGCATGAAATCCAAATGACAGCATGCATTATAAAATGTGTTTTTAAAAAATGCATTGAACGATTTAAAGAGGCATGGCATAGCAGCCACTGAATACGAGAGAGACAGTATGGAGTCAAGATGGAAAGAAGCAGAGGAATTTGAGAAACAATTTTCCCATGCTCTTCCTGAGTCTGCAAATACACGGAGTTTTCTTTCTGCCTCTGCCTATGTTAAGTAGTTCTGTGGTTGCTATTCACTCAAACACCTCTTCCCTAGACTGAGCTGCTGAAAGTAAAGATCATGCTTTGGTTGGGGTATATCTGGTACAAAACGTTTGTATGCATGGATCAATGAAAGGAAAAGGAAAGAAGGAAGGGCAGCTTGTTTCTAGTTCAGAGTAGAAGAAGCAAGGCATCTTATACTTGGTAAGCTGGAAGTTATGACACATGATTCAAAAGACAGATCCACATTTATACATTTGTATTTGCTTCTTCTAAGATTACTTTTACTGCAGCTGACTCAGTGCAACCCATGGTAATGCACGCCACCATCCTCAACACTAAGAATTCACTGAAAACTTATCTCTCTCACCCATGACCCCCTAGTCCCATCAGAGGCAAGTGTTTGTTCTACAAAATGACTGTTTCCAGTAAGAGTTTTAGAGGGCAATCTATTAACTGCAGACATGGGCTTAAAATGTGCAACTCTGATCTTCCAGTGAAATGTTAATGAATGATTTCTAGGTACATGAGAATGACTGTGTAAAGACTATGCAATAAACCGCATGACCCTTCGATGTTTATGACAGCAAAGCCTTCTAGCAATCAACTGAACAGATTCTAGAGTATCCGAGGAAAGGAATAATGTGAACTCACATCCAATGACGTCACCAAAAGAAAAGATGCTCCCTAATTATTAATAAGTAGCCAGAGCCAATTGCAAATCACACAAAGATGTGCAACAAAAAGCTTTGCTTTTGTTAACACCCTAACACCATATATATATATATATATATATATATATATATATGTTATATATTATATATAACTTATAAGTATATGTATACATATATTTATACACATATGTATAAATATATGTATACATATACTTATAAGTTCTTCAGTAAACATCTATATCATTGTAATATCTCTATCCTCATTGACGAGGATATAGATCTTATTATATTCAGTCTTATACATCCAGGACACAACACATAATTTTACATAAAAATGTTCAATGATTGTTGAATGAACAAATATATATTAAATATACACCACCGTTTCTCTGTTATAATTTAAATGGAATTTATGGTATACATATCTATTATATTACAATCAGTCATATTACTGAAAGTGAGAGTCCTGGTAATGATAACCTCTGAAAGAAGTGAAATGTCACTAGCATGGCCTGCCTCTGAAGAAAGAGTGTCCCATAGGTCAGGCTCATTGCAACCATAGGGGGAAAAAAATAACCTTGTCGTCAGGTAGCCAGGGAAGAGCCAGGAGCTCAGCCAAGGAAAGCAGGTAGTATAGTGTGTCTTCATAGCTTCACTCTCACCTGGGAGTCTAAGAAGTCTAGGCTAGAGGCCAACAAAATTGACTCATCTTCCTTAATCTGCCATTAGGAACTTCAGTGAAAAAATAAAACCCTCTTCTGTGAGTCCCTGATTTGTAGGTTACAAGTTTGTGTTCTTAAAAACTTATTTATTAAAGTTTTAACCCCCAAGGTGGCTGTATTAAGTGGTGAGACCCTTGGGAGGTGATGAATGTAAAAGTTTAAGTTCTTATAATTTGAAATTTTTCTCTTTTTTTAAATTGGTTATTTTATTTATTTACATTTCAAATGCTATCTGCCTTTCCTGTTTCCCCTCCACAAGCCCCATATCCCCTCCTCCCTCCTTCTGCCTGTATGAGGGTGATCCCCCACCAATCTTTACTACAGTCGACCCAGTACAACCCACTATAATGTACACCACCATGTATACATTCTTAACACTATATGTCCCACCACTTAACACGACCACCTTGGGGGTTAGGACTTTAATAACTGAGGTCTTAAGAACACAAACCTGCAGCCTACACATCAGGGACTCACAGAAGAGGGCTTTATTTTTTCACTGAAATTCCTGATGGCAGATTAAGGAAGATGAGTCAATTTTGTTGGCCTCTAGCCTAGACTTCTTAGACTCAACTAAAAAACTCTTTCTCTCTCTCTCTCTCTCTCTCTCTCTCTCTCTCTCTCTCTCTCTCTCTCCCTCTCTCTCTCACCCAGGACTCCCTGGTAAGACCCTGACAAATCTCTTATCTCCCAACACACACACACACACACACACACACACACACACACACACTGTAAAGGTCCTGAACAAAGAACAAAGAACAAAACAAAGTTCCTGAATCTGGAGCAGATTCTCAATGGACAACAGATCTTCTAGCATCCTGGTTGTAGACGTTCTAACCTTTAGAACCATGGAAAGTAAATGTCTATTGCTTAGAGGTCACTCAACTAATGGTATTTTGTTAAAATGCCATAAAGAGGTCAAGATAGACCTGATCACCAACAAGATGATTGCCAGTAGCCAAAGTGTGTGTGTGTGTGTGTGTGTTTGGTGTGTGTGTGTGTGTGTGTGTGTGGTGTGTGTGTGTGTGTGTGTGTGTGGTGTGTGTGTGCGTGCGTGCGTGCGTGCGTGTGTGTGTGTGTGTGTGTTTGGTGTGTGTGTGTGTGTCTGTGTGTGTGTGTGTGTGTGTGTGTAAAACCTTTCACTTAACAGAAGAATTCTTCTAAAGAGTGACACTATGGTCTGACAGGAGTTGCCTTTGGATCCTGAGAAACAACTCTATCACTACCTTTGTCTGTGAATTTCAGCAATTCATTGTTTTTGTTTCACATGCGATTTACAAACTCTGAAACAAACAATAAATGCCATCAAGGTAGAAGATTAAATGAGACTATTGACAAAAAACATGAAGTGAAATAAATAGGTGTAAAAAAAAACCATGAAGTGTGTTGATTTTATTCCTGGTGACTAGTGGAAGGAAGTTTTCCCATACAGTCCACCTCCAGAGTAGACTAGACAGAACAGTGCAAGAGAGCAGATGTGCAGTTTATTGGTTCAGTTCTGTAGGAAGGAGCAAGTAAATCCCACTCATTCTTACAGAACCCCCACCTACCTCGGTGGCAGAAGTGACAAGAGACAAGGAACCAAATCAAGATGAACAACAGCCAGTCAGTACTCTGGCTTGCTGTGCACATCAGGCAAGTTGACTGTTGGGTTCTTATTTATGTGGAAAATGCCTGGCAATCCTCATTTGCTGGCATCAAATCAGATCTCTCCATGCCTACAGCGCTATACACATATCACCAGCCAAAATACATCATCTTGTTTGCAATAATTACAAAGTGACACTGCAGCTTAAACTACAATCTCAGTGAGAAAGAGTTCCACGCTAGACTCAGCTTCACCTTCAGCTCAAGAACATCTAGCATGTAGTACGTGCACAACAAATGTTTGAAGTACAACCATGGTGGCCCTCACCCATGGAAGACAACAAAACTTAGGTATACTGAGCATAATCTTTAAAGGACGTTAAATGGTTTTAAGAGTTGGAGTACCTGAAAGTATGTATTGTTTCTTCTCACCCAGTGCAGAGACAAGCTCTCTCCAGACTTATTTTATTCACATCATGACCAGAATGCAGCAGGCAGCACAAGTGTCTTTCATCATCACCATGAAATATCATCATCTGTTTCTGAAATTAAAGATGAAGCATGTTACCAAATGTGGGTAGACTCTGTTGCAAGATAATGTCTGATTCTTGGACTGAATTCCAAAAGAAATGCTTTTACAACTGTTTTTCAACCCCTAGAAGTATTCAACCTCACTCTTTTAATATGCATCTGTATCCCCTCAAAGTTTTCCATATTCCCCAACCTCCCCTACTCCTACAAAAAGATGTATGTAAGCTTCTCAGTTGAACTGCATTGCTGTTATCTCTGGCTGTTTTCTGGCATATAATATATTTGCAAGGCTTTTCCTACACAATCTTTCTTTGATAATTTAGTCCAGTGTATGTTTAAAGGGCAGAAGGAAAATTTCTCATGGGCACGGGTTCTACCTTGCTACAAGCTCGATAAACTACTGTGGACCAAAACCTTTGAAGCCATGAACCCAATAAAACTGCCTTTTAATTATTAGCTTGGGAGTTTATTTAGTCAGAGCAGCACAAATCTATAGAATAACACATAGTCATTGGCAAAGTTGTGAAGATATCCTTAAGGAAACATAGGTTTAAACAAATAAGTTAGTATATGAGGGAAAATACTCAAAAATGGCTGTGCATACTGCTGATTAAAAGGAAATGCATGGTAATTAGGAAAGTGATTTTGGAGGAGCTACATACAAGTCAGTACATTATTACCCTTTGGGGGCACAAGAAATAGGGCTGTCTTTTTATTGTTGAATCTGCAAATCACAGCTCATTCAAGGTGGCTTGGCCCTAACACGCAGGGCAGAACAAATGAGTTTCGGTGTCTGCTTGAAATTGGCTTTACAGCTTTATTTAGCCTAATAGCTATAAGGTATGGTTTAAATGAGTTTTGGCATTGGATGAGAGAGAGCGGAGAGAATCTAAAATATATAAATGATATTCAATAAGTCATGTCAATAAATGTATTTAATGTTTGTCTTTGCTAAATTTCTATTTGCAGATAAATTCTTTCTTGCTGTAGAAAAAAAATTGTTAAAAATTGTATACTTTCCTTGAAACTTAAATGAATAAACTGGGAAGGGAAAAGTATCCCTAACAACTCAAGGCCAGGCCCTGACAAGCAAATTTGCAACCAGGCATCTACTAATCTAGATAGCATAACATTCAAAAGGAAACTGATTAACTAACACTTCCCAGGGTATCTTGCTCCCTTTAAAAATGAAACCAAAAGAGCCTTATAAATTAACAGAATTCTAGATAAGTGAGAAACAACTTCAGCTGAGAAAGAATCTTGTAGAGGGCAAAGGGAGCTCCAGGGACTTCCCAAGATGGAAGAAAAGGCCTGAAATTGAAATTGACAATCGAGAGAAGTAAAAAGTTCAAAGGGGAAGCATGAGACCAGAAAAGGTAAGGAAATGCCTGTATCCATGTGATTCTGCAGTAACCGAGCCATGAAAAGGGAGTATTAAGGAGTACAGTAGGGGCCAGTGAAACGGTTTGATGGGAAAGGGCAGTTGTTGCCAAGTCTAAGGACCTAAATCCAATCCCTAGGGCACACACTGGAAAAATGAGCTTCCTCAAGTTGTCCTCTGCCCACAGGGTGTGGCTTTGGCTCTGAGGGCCTCTTGTCCAACACAGATGGTTTTTCTTCCAGTAGATCACCATTTACTGCTAGGTTGTGTTTGACTCCAACAGACACTTGCAGCATTCCTTCCCTGAGAGTACAACAAAAGGAAAGAAAAGCGAACTCACATATCTGTGAACTCAAAATTCTGGAGTTTGTCTCTGTGGCTGATGTCCCGTAACACCTTCCAATTGCAACCCCTACCCATTTCCTTTCACGCTACAGTTTTGTCAGTAAACTGTCAACTACTACAAAACAATAGACTAACACCCTTTTACTACAAAAACTAATACAGCAACTCAAAGTCAGCTGCTCCATCCCAACAAAAACTAATGAGAAAACCAATAACATGGACTGAGGAGATTGTTCAATGGGTAAAACACATGCATTATAAGATTAAGGTTCAAAGTTCAGATTCCCAGAACCCTCATTACATGCCTGCCTGACTTGGCAACCATCCTGTAATCCCAAAGCTTGGGATACAGTGGCAGGGTATCATCAAGCCAAGCTGGATAGCTAGACTATCTGAATCTTAACTCTGAATTCAAGTGAGAGATCATAATTTTTTTTAAATTCAAGAGTGGAAGACTCCTGATATAAATTTTTGCCTACACACACACACACACATACACACACTCAAGACTGAACATATGGATGTACACACACACACACACACACACACACACAGAGAGAGAGAGAGAGAGAGAGAGAGAGAGAGAGAGAGAGAGAGAGAGAGATACACACACACATATACACACTATATATATATGCAAAAATTAATAAAAATTTAAAAGTAGAGAATCAATCACAATGCAAAAAAGTTCACTGTAACTCGCTGGGAAATCGTAGGGACTAAGAAGACACCTCTTTGTCCTTGAAGAGACCACTGACTCAGTCAGTTCCTTTTTCTGTTTGCCAGAACTGTTTCAAAACAAAATTCCAACAAGTTTAACTTCTGCAGATCCTAATTGAGTTTTGAAGCAATCTGAGATTTGGAATCTCTCCAGACCAAAACTGGTACAGAATCCTGTCCCACCACATGGCCATGTTATATTTATAGCCAGAAGAGAAGGAAGTGGTATAAAGAAAGTGAAAATGGGCTACAGAGACAGAATGGCTACAGCTTCAGTAGTTTGATAAGGCCCCAGCACAACTGACTCCATGATGGGATGGAAGTACCATTCTGTGGTGTTTAACATATGGGTGGTCGGCCCATGGGAAGTAGCACTATTAAGAGGTATGGCCTTGTTGGAATAGGTGTGGCCTTGTAGGAAGTGTAGCACAGTATAGAAGGGCTTTGAGACATTCTATGATCAGGCTCCACCCAGTATGCAGGAGAGTCTCCTCCTGGATTCTTGCCAAAGACAAAGTCTCTTCCTGTAGAACTCTTGGCACCTCCAGCACCATGTCTGCCTGGATGCTACTATGCTTCCCACCATGCTGATAATGGACGGAACCTCTGAAACTATAAGCTATGCTTAATTAAATGTTTGTCTTTATAAGAGTTGCCTTGGTTGTGGTGTCTCTTCATACAAATGGAAACTGTGAGACACATTCAGACTGTAAAATTTAGCATGTAGACAATACCATTTTCCCATATTAAAACAAAAACTTAATCCATCAGAGTTCATATAATTCAGGGAAAGTCTCAAAATGTACTAAGTGCTTTTTAGCTTCTGCAGGTCCAGTTTGGCTAACGGTTCTTGCTAACCAAAGTATCTCAACCCAGAACATATGTTTTTGTTGGTTTATTTGTTTGTTTCTTTGTTTTTAAGCTTATCCTGAGAAAGGCTCAGTGCTACAGTGAGATCCCAAGCACCCAGTGTAGTCACTGACTGCCTAATAAAGACTTTCTTTCTACTAGCTTAAGCCCAGGTCTGAGTAGTCTTTTAATGAATGGCCACTTCTGGTTAGCTAAGAACCAGCTACTTGTTTCAAAAGTGGGCAACTGTTGAGCATGTCCAGAAAGAACTTAAGGTCAAACTTAAAATACATTCAAAGGCAGCCTTAGAGCTACCCTGACTGACCCTGAAGAGTGTTAACAACCCTTCCACCACCAACCCTGCCATTTAGTCAGCCTTACAATTTGGGTCTTGGATTTTTTTTCCCCCACTAGGGCTTTCGTTAAAATTTGAGACACTGATAAAAAATTTATATCACACATCAGTAGTGAGCTTATCTGATCTCAACGCTGAGCAACAATTCCTTAACAGTGGGTTTTATAACACTGGACCAAGGGAACAAGACATAAGTGGAAACAACAGTGAAAACCATTGCTGAACACTGGGCTTCTCTGGGTTAGTGTTGCTAGTAGCAGCAGCAGTAGCAGTAGCAGTAGCAGTAGCAGTAGCAGTAGCAGTAGCAGTAGCAGTAGCAGTAGCAGTAGCAGTAGTAATAGGTAAGGCTTAAAGCAGCAAGAACTTTCTTACTCTCTTTTGGGATTCAAGTTGCTTCCTAAAGGTTTGTTTGATTATGCGCTACACGAGTGACCTTTAATTCTGACCTGTTGGAACAAAACCTGGTCTAAACTGGGATCTCCTATGATTTAACATTGACTTCCCTTTTGAATAGGTTCTCAACTAGATGAATGTGTGACCCAAAATTAAGGCTTTGACACTACTCTAAGTTCCTCTCATTTTGCGTTTCTAGTCTGACACATCATTCATGGGTGTAGAGTTTCTTGCAATAATGCATATCTTTGACATTAGCTTTCTGAAAAAGTTTTTCAACGGCTCACTTTAGGTAAGCAACCCAAAATCAATCAATGTACAAGGTTGAAAAGTTAAAGTCAAAAGTAGAAAAAAAAATAGCTTCATTTCATATTTTGAGTTTTTGTCTTTACAGTCAGATGATCTGTTATTCAACAAAGGGCTGCATGCAAACACTTAAAAATTATTTTGAGCCTACAGTAAATGAGAGAAACACTGTCATAACTGTGATTTAATGTAATAAAACCTAATGCTGAGAGTTTTAACTGTGCTCCTTATCTGTGATCCCCAAATGAACAAAACTTGAATAAATCAAATAGGTCAAACAAGGAGCCTCCCCATCCATTTAAATATATATACTGTATACTACTTTTCAACTGCTATTTTGAGTATCTACAATACCTAATATATTTATCACTGTAAAGTAAGAAACATTAGCCTCTCTTCAGTTTCTTTTTGGTTCAGGCAAAGTGCAGGATATTGATAGTAGGACATCTTTATCCCTTTTCACCTGAGAAATTCTTCTGTGACCCAGGATATACAGCTGTATAAAGTTGTTATACAAATCAGGTATCTAGTGACCATGAATCATGAGAATACTTTTTTGAAAATAATTCTTTGGTATGAATATAAATATTAGAGATAAAATCATACAAATGCAAATACTATCATTTATTTTATGTAAAAATTAAATCTTTATTGAATATTGATATTCAAGATACTACAAGACATAAAGTATCTTAAAATTTTTCATAACTGATTGATAGTTTGATTTTTATAGTCATCAATACTGCTAGCCACAAATACATAGTAACAAAAATAAATAGTACAAAATGAAGAAGTATGTGGAAATTTCAGAAGTTTATTTTTTAGCAAAGCCCAAATTAATTTAATATATATTTTTTATGAAACTCAATCCTGCAGTTCAAACAGTAACTTTTAAAATCAACCATTATAACACAGCACAGTCCAAAAGTAAACTATAGATATGTCAGAAAATGAGAACAAAATAGCATTAAAGCCTTCATTGTCCATGACTAAACCACTGTGTTTCTCTAAGAGCAAGAACTATGCCATACCTATAGAACAACGCACTGTTATTAATAGTATACAGAGACTCTTGTCTGGCAAGGAATTTCAGGTAGAATCTGTTGCTGTTATGTCCCACGGTGGCAAGCACAGTGCCAATCACATATTGCGAGCCTAGAATGAAGCCTGCGGAGCTGTTGTGTCATATGTGGGAAAGCACTAGCTGAAATAACTTAGATTCACTTCACATTTGAGTCTGAATTATTTTTGTTTGTGGCATGTTTCAGAAACCTTGGATTGTTGACATTTTGTAGCAGTCCACCCTCCATACACGAACGCAGCTATAAGGGTCATGGTCCACAATCTAAAAGCTCAGTAAAAGCACGGAGTTGATACTTGCCACATTGTCCGCAGTGCCACTGATTGTGAAATCCTATAACCAAGGCAGCCACTGCCAAGCAGAAGACTAAGACGTCAGCAAAGCGAACTAGGCAGGTGAAAGGTCTCGTCTGGTTGAGAGTCTTGACTTTGACGTTTTGGGAAAAGCTGCTCAGAACTTAGTAACAACCAATGCCACATCCTACGTTGCAGAATGAATGAATGTCTTTGGTGTCAACATAAATAACAACTGAGATTATTTTTTTTTAAAAAAATTAAATATATTTGTGTATAGAATGCCATTGAAATGAGAAGATCCTTTGCATAGTAAATGAGGAGTGTTTCCAAAGAGATTCACATGTGGAAATATCAGAGGCAGAAAGAGATAAGATTCCAGGAGCTATTTCAAAAAGATCTTTGGTAGAGGTGATATGAGTAATAAGATAAACAGACAGCTGTTGGGTAGATATCGTTGCAGAAGTGTTCTTTGTTAAGGTTACATTGGCCTTTGTACCAGGATGTAATTCTAGAATAGTCTTTTCTGAACTGTTCCATTGTTATGGTTGACACAGTCACCTCATTTTCATAATTTCAACATTTTAATATTTCAATGCAAACAACCTTTGGGTTGATGAGTAAATGAGATATTTTCTTGAATTCCATAGAGGCTGTGCACCTGCCTTGAAATGTATATGAAGCTGCCCAGCTTTGGTGTGCCAGTCTTCAGAAACAGTGCAGTTAGTCCTCACTCATACTGGGAGACATGAAAGGTATGAGTTAGAGAGAACCAGAAGACTGCAGAATCTTACTCAGGGTGTGGGTGGGTCATAAAAATAAAAGGCACTCATCAAAGCTGCAAAACAGAGAGCTACAGATAGCTTAACTTTTTTTAAAGTATTTCCACAAATGTAGAAAACCTTAAACAATTAGTAACATCTCACATAGGGAAAACCTGTGAGAGGGGTCAGCAAAGTAAGTCAAAAGCAGAACACTCACTAATCATGAACAAATGCCTGAGGGTGAACCGGAGCACAACAAAGACAAGCAGAATCAATCCCAAGTAACCTACAGAAACCTGTCATTCTTCTTTGTCTGTTTCTCTAGTATCACTTCTTAAAAAAAAAACCTACACATTCCAGTTTCCTAGAAACCTACACCTGTTAGAGTTCTTTCACAGACCTCCCCTAAGGCACCATAATTTATAATTTTAAAATTTATAGAAACTTCCAGAAAGGCATTAAAATAAAGGAATGTAACTGTGAAGAAGATTTAACTCAGCCATAACTAAAGATCAATGAGTGTTTTTTCACTTCTATGTCATGTATAATTTAACAACTGGCATCGTGATGAATAATATAATGCCAAGATGCCTCTGTTTTCTAAGAATCTCATGAAAACTTTGAGCCCTGCATTAAAGAGACATCTATAGAAAGATGATTAAAGACAAAATTTCAATACAATTTCTTATTTGTCAATCTTTCCTGTGTAAAGAAATAGAATAATGGTTTTGGACTTCCTTAGATACTGACATACTAAGGTTAATAAAAGTTCAGAAGTATTTCAATTTAGAATTTTACTTTGGAAGGCTTGTCAGTTCTATCAAAATGGAATCACAGACTACTATGAAATAAACCCTAAAATTTAAGAGGAAAATCCCAGAAAGATCACATCATTTAAGAGGTACGTTTTCTTAAATAATAAAACATAAAATAAGAGCATAAAACACAGGAAAAAAATTATTGATAAAACACAGAAATATATTATATATGCCAACTATTTAGAAATGCAATTTTGTTCTGTTTTTTAAATAGAAAGAACTGAGAAATATTCTATTCAGACCCAATCAATGATTTTCCAAGAAAATGTTAGCATCATTCCAACATGAGATAAAATTATATTTATCATTTGACTTCCAGTATCCAGACTCAATTTTTATTGCAAAAGAAAATCCATTTATTTCCTTCCAATAATAGCCAATTCAGCCACAACATGACTAATTTATAGGACTCATTTTATATAAGCCACTCTCGATGCTTCATACCCGTTAGTCATGTGACTTTCTCCATCACATGGGAGCAACATTCAGTCTACATAAGAACAAAAGCAAGTTTGCTTTTCCTCAGAAACAACAAAAAAAAATCTATTCTGATATTCCCAAACTTTCATGAAGCACACTTTTTTATAAATCATTGCTTTACTTACATGACACTTCCTCTATTTCTCATTTAATTACTATATATCAATTTCAATTTTAATCCTAAATAAATCTGTCCTAACATTGTGAAGACTAACATTTATAAATATGATGTTTTCAAAAATATGAACCTTTTCACACTTATTAAGACACCTAAAACATTTATCTTCTCTTTATTATATGAAGACAAGATGCTGAAGTAGGTAAAAATTATGATTAATTAATAATGTTTTAGTAATTTTAAATGATTTTTGTTTTGCTTTAGGGTTCTAGGATATCAAAAGGGTTTGTAAACATTGAGGTATTCATCGTCATTTCCTAATTATTTACATTTAATTATTTTGCTCATTCTTAGCAATTACCTTTGAATTGCTAATGAGAAGTAAAGCTAGCTAGCTATTATCATAAAGTATAAAACCAAGATAAAATTTGTCATTTCATTAGACCTTAGAGTTGTCCTACAATGATCTTCCACAAGATCACACCAAATTCACCTGAGTCTCAGCACTTACATGATACCCAGGACAGGAAGCATGGCTTACATTTCTTCTTGACTTTAGTACCAAGTATGCCTCTCTGGGCTGAACACAGAGGACCATAAATAAAAGGAAATGCTTTATTAAAGCAACAATGATGGAGTTATTACAAATAAAATCATAAGTTTTGAATGTGGCTCAGTGACTATGCTTGTCCAATATGCATGAAGCCCTGATTAGAGACCAGTCAAGGAGGAGGAAGAGGAAGAGGAAGAGGAGAAGAAGGAGGATGAGGAGGAACAGCAGCAAGGGGAAGGGGAAGAAGGGGGAGGAGAAATGAATAAAATCAAAGGAGGCTAAGCAGGACTCACTTGTATATGACTACTTGTTACAAATATTTAAATATATTCACAATATATTTATATGTCAGGTTAGGTTACTATTTATTGTGGATAAGGACACCTATAGTTATGTACTGAGGCAGATCTGAGTCAAATATAATTCAGCATGTCTTAGTCTATTCAACTTCCTTTGGACTTTATTTAGCTCTCTGTTCTCCAAGCACTTTTCTTTGGATCTTCCAATGTGCACTTACCTACATGGGAATCAGAAAGATGACAACAGCTCTGAACCTATGGCCACTAGGCAGCAAAGGACCAAAGATTACAATCCTCAAAAGTACCTGGCCTTCTACTCATTCTCAATTACTTTCTCATCACTCTTCCTACGTGTAGGGTTTGTACTAGTCTGTAGCATAGCTGACCGATTCTGTAAGATATCAGCATCATGTGAACTACTGTATCTGTGCAGATATGTTATTCAGACACTTCCTTAACCCTTGAGATGAAAGAAGCCAGTTTGTGCTACCAAGGAGCATTATCTTGAAGCATTCTTTTTTGTTATTAATTGAAAATAGACTCTTCTTGCATACAGTACATTCCGACCACAGTTTTTCCTCCCTCCACTCCTCCCAGCTTGTACCGTAACTTCCTCTCTCCCACATCTACTCCTCTTTTGTCTAGCATCATAAAAGAGCACGCCTGTGAAAAACAAGAGCAAAACATCACAAAACAAAATCCAGTAGGACTAGGCATAAGTCCTCTCACCAAAGCTGGACAAGGCAACCCAACTGGAAGAAAAGAGTCTGAAGAACAGGCAAAAAGAGTCAGAGACACACCCACTCCCACAGTTAGGAGTCCCACAAAAACACCAAGCCAACATCCACAACATAAACAGAGGACCTGGTGCAGATCCGTGCATGCCCTATACTTGCTGCTTGCTTGTCTATGTGGGCCTTTGTGTGCCCTATTAAAACGATGACATGGGAAGTGTAATCCTGGTGTCCTCCATGCCCTCAGACTCCTACATCCATTCCTGCCTCGATTCTGAGGGATTCCCTGAGCTGGAGGGACCCGATGGAGACCTCTAATTTAGACCCTCTCTCCAATGTCTGGCTATAGGTGTCACATCTACTCCCATCTGCTACTGGAAGAAGCCTCTCTGATGAGGAAGTCTTCTCTGTGAGCATCACAGAATATTATTAGGAATCATTTTATTATGTTTTTTAAGACTGGTATTTGGTTCTAGCCTAGGTCTCTGGGCCATCCATTCTCCAGTTCCTGGCCATCCAATCAGTATGTAGCATGGGCTCCCTCTTGTAGAGTGAGCACCTTGAACCATTCTTTGAGCAGCTGCCCCCTACACCCAAGCTATGACAAGCTGACACTATTTCATTGTAGCTTTCTGATTCTTCCATTACATCCTATGTAAACTATCTCCTAAGAACATATTGAGTTTACAAACTTATTTTGGCAGCTTTCGCTTCTGGCAGGAGAAAAGGCCAACACACACACACACACACACACACACACACACACACACACTCACACACACTCACACACACACTGCTTTGAATAATTTTATGTTCACAGAAACAATGACATGAAGATTTTAATTATAACATTTTTGTGGATCATTAAATCCATTCTATCCATTGTTTTAATCCATTGTTTTAAAACAAGAAATGTTTGCAAATATAGCAATAAGACAATCGAAGCAAAAAGAAAAATGAGAAGATAAAGCAGAAAGAGAGGGCATCATCCCTGTGGTGACTAAAGGTTCACATATTAGGGGACTCCTCCTGAGTGTGAGTGGATTGCGGGATTGTGGAACTGGTGTGAAATGAGCATGTGAAAAGGTAAGCAGGCCATCCGAAAGCAGACACTAATGCTGATCTTCTGGGCTGGGTTTCCCTTCAAAGAGAATTCCTATGAGAAAGCCTGACCTCTCAATCCCTATCAACCCCTCTGACTTCCTTTCTCACCATACAATCTCTTCTGCACACACTCCCACCACTGTGAAGCTATCTGCCCATGAGACATTGACAGAGAGCAGCAAAATCCAGTGCCAGGCTCTTGGACCTGCAGACTCATGAATCATATAAACTTCTTTTCTTTAAAATTTCCCAGCCTCAGATATTCTGTTTAAATGAAGTAATACCCTAACTAATTCTTCACAACTTCTTTTCTGAAGAAGACACTGGATTAAAAGGACTAAAAGCAGTATAAATGAAGTTGGGGTTTTGTTTTTTTGTTTTTTGTTTTTTTTTTTTTTCTCATTTTCTCATATCAATTGGGTTTTCTGCTTTGTTTTTAAAATGAGTATCTCTCATTTTCTAAGGTATGGAGTCCACAATAAAAATATAAAAGAAACTTGAGAGAGAAATAGATAGTAGCTGTGCTTATATTTTGGCTTTCTGTGTGCTCATGTGTATATTGTATCACTTTAAGAAAACTGGGAAATTTTCAGAATAAGGTCCAGAATAATGAACTTTTCAGAAGTCACACTATTTGGTAATAGTGAGCTCCCAACTTTTTACTATATACCTTCCATTAAAAATTTCATATAAACCATACTCACACATACATGAACTTTATACTGTTCACTTTGTACATTGCTACTTTTCTAAGCACTTATACAAATACATAGAACTTTTTATATGGTAAAGTCAAAATATTAGAAAGAGGACACAAGACTGCAAACTCAGGATTCAGTAGACTGACACGGGACTACAAGATGTTGTGTTTTGTTTGTTTCAGTTTGAACTTTTCAGGGGAAGGGGAAGAGAAAGCATTCTCACTATGTAGTCTGAGCTGACATGAATTCCCTGTGCTTCCAGGAAATAGATAGTACTGCATCACCAAACCTGGCAGGTTCCTTTCTATCATACCAACTAATTAAGTATCTTTTAAAGAGAAAGCGCCATATATGCGGACAAAACACCAGTGCACATTTCTTTTTTCATTTTTTAATGCATTTCGAAAAAGCCGATCAGTGGTGGTTGATCTTGGGAGGCGGAGGCAGGCAGATCTCTGTGAGTTCAAAGCCAGCCTAATCTTCAAAGCAAGTTCTAGGACAGTCAGTGCTGTTACACAGTGTAACCCTGTCTTGGAAAAATCAGGAG
>JANHMN010000016.1:32613026-32626676 GCA_030674055.1 Rhabdomys pumilio | reverse complement strand
AATGCACAGTATAAATCCATGATAGCTTTTTGACAGCTTATGATTAATTAATGTCTAAAAGCTTCAAAGTTAAATGAGATGATGGAAGCCATTCTAAGAAATGATATCTAATTGATTAATAATGTACTCTGAGGGTGTTTGTTGTTTTATCATATTTAGAAGAGCAAGCAGGACAGAGTGTGTCTCAGCCAAGAATGACTAATAACCTCTCAGCTTTCAGTACAAAGATAATTAGGAAAACTTAGAACGTGTCTTAATGAGTTTAAATCTTCCACGTGCTTGTGTTGTAAAAGGCGGATGGTTTTGTTTCAAGAAAAGAAAAGATTGCTGTGAAAATAGAAAAGAACGTGTATTTACAAGTGATGTGAGGCACAGTTGTGATAGTTCTATATTCATCCATCTCCTGAGCTAAATTATGAGTAATGGTGTATAGTCAACCGCACCTGTGAGATGGATGCAGGCCAACTAATTCTTTTCATCAGCCAATAGGTTCTATGTCTACCAAAGGTTTCTCGTAAGTTTTCTAATGACAGTTTGTCATAGGTCAAAGGTTTCTGAAAATGTCTGAGGGAAAAAAAATATCTAAGTAGAATCAGTAAAGCTAGACGCTGGGCAAGGTATTTGTACTTCAAACATGACACGGTGCATGGTAGTCTGAGTTTAGTGTGTCACGGCTGCACATCCCATATTCCTGGGAAGGTTGAGTCCACACAATGACTGCTGAAGTTGCTTATTAAATTGTCTGTACTCACCTCGTGTATGTGCTGCTCTCAGGGCCACAGAGGAGCCCACTAGACTTCTCTAACTCAGAAAAACCCTATGTAGGAACACATGTCATATCATTCTCCATTTAATACTACTCCCATCACAAGGACAGAGCAACATTCTCACTCATTACTTATTTAAGAAATAGTACCCAGACACTTGCCAGGACCATGTGGACACAGCAATGAACCATTAGACGAATCTCTGTCCTTATAAAGTTGGCAATCTACTGTTTCGATTTATTTGAAATTTACTCCTTTTGTTGTTGTTGTTGTTGTTGTTGTTGTCAAAGACTGTTGGTTTTGTGGTAGGTAATGAGTAGCTGGAGTTGTAACTCTCATCAATCGTGTCCTGGGAACATGACAATTCATCATTCCTAAAAATTAACCCAACTAACAGTCCCTCTGCCAGTTCTGCAGAATGCTAGTTGTGTATTTAGGAAGTGATTAGCCTGTCTGGTAACTCGGTGTATTGTTTTAGGGCTTCTCATTTTGTGTTTGCTCCACTTCTTAAGGGAGTCATTTTGCCATGATCTTTGAACCTTCAGGAAAAGAAAACCAGATCATTTAACTTTGTTATTATTAGTAGTTTAGAGGTGGAAATGACAAGGCAGAATGATAGTTAATATTTAAAAAGCATTTGCTATTTGACAAAACTTCCCTAAAGTGTTTATGTTTATGTATTATATAGATATCAAGTTAAGAACACACTCTGACATACTATGCCTTAAGTGAATATATGTACAGTATATATTTTAAGTACATATTCATATATATGTATATATTCACTTAAACTTGCAACAACAGTGCTTTTATAGATGAAGGCAATAAAACTGAAGCCTAAATAGATTCAATAACTACCCAAGATATACAGCTTTTGAGCATTGATATTTGAATTAATGGATGCTGGACTCCTCAATTTGTTTGTTTTCAACAGCAGCTTGATTGTGCCTCAGTCTACTGACCTCAGTGATTTAGATCTTGTCTGGACTGTACTTTCCTTGACTATTAGAGGTGCACAGATAACTTATCGAAGGCAAACATTGTTTGCAAAAGACTCCTGTTGCTTGTTTAGTATATGGTACATAACAAATTAGTTAAGATCAAGATAAATAACTGACAATCAGCCTTCTTTTACATTTAAATATAATGCCTTTATATTTAATCAGTGCTCAGAAAGGAAGTTCATCCTATAAGCTAAAATTATCCACAACATAAAAATGTGAAACTAATATGCTAAGATGAACAGTAGGTCATATCACAAGGTAGGAATATGCATAAAATTGATCACTGTTATACATTAAATATTGTACTTAGGGCAGATATCATTGTAAGAACTAAACATACCCAAAGTGAGAAAAATTTTAGCCAACTGTAGTGGCATATAGCTGTAATCCTAGTACAGAAGCTGCTCTGGCAGCAGGATTGCAGATTTGAGATCACTCTAGGGCACATAATGATATCTTGTCTTTTAAAAGGACCTATTTTAACAAAGACATTTATTCTGAGTTCTACTGAGAAAATAGTCTTTTAGTGGGAAAACATAAAAGTAACAATATAATATTACTTTTATTATAATAAAAGTGCTTAATATAAACGATGTTGAGATTTCCTTTTAGAAGTACTTGAAATTTTAAATCAATTCTATTAATTTCTGTGAATCTATAAGAGGAATATTAGCTCTTGAATTTTCATGTTAACAATGGATACAGAGGCCCAGATATCAAAGAAAAACCCCAATAAAGTTGCTAACACATTGCATTACTTCAAGCATTTCCATTATTGTGTGTACTTTATTATGTTGCCTTTTAATAATTGACATTTCATACTGCAACTAGGCAAGACACACAGTTTGGGGAGATATGACCTGTTTTGTGTTTGGAGAAACATACCTAATTGGCTAATCCTATCTTCTAACAAAAGCTTTTTTAAAGGAATTTTTGTTATTTTTAAATAGTCTCTGTCAGTTTGGCAGACCTGGTTCTGTTTCAGAAGGATGGAGGAGGGTTTTGTGGGTGGGTTTGGCTCATCTTCCACTTTGAAGGTCCATAAAACATCTGTATATCTATCAGAAGCTAGGCTGTATTCATAAACTACTCAATAAGGAAAAGTGATGAAATTATCTGCCACTGTAATAAATGAAATATCTGCCAGGGTTTCCATATATTCAAAGACATTGCAACTCTTTACCTATTTAATTAATTTAGGCTACACAACAGTGCTTACTAGAGGTAAGCCCATTCTTTACCTAAGGAAAGAGAAAAAAAAAAACCATTGTCCCCTCGCCTCCCTCCATCGGACACATGAACATCTACTTTGTGGTGTCATGAGAGGTGACAGTAAAGAGAGGTTCTGTTGTGTTGCCAGAACTTTTTTCTTCTAGTAGAATTGGTAGCAGAGGAAGGAACAAAAGTGATGATTGTCTGTGTGTCTAATTGAGCCTATTCATTAGACCTGGCTTCATTCAACTTTTCACACAGTGGCAGCAGGCCATCACTCAGGCAGTTGATTCCAGTCACAAGCAACCCAGATTGCAAAACACTCTGTGGTGTACGGAGAGAAAGATTGCTAGTGAAAACACTTTCTCATAATGGAGGAAAACTATAAAGATGGATAATATTTGTCTTAATTTTAAAATGATCTTTTCAGGGTTGCTAGGCAGGGAGGGTGAGCAGGAAGGACCAATCATTGAAGTAGAGAGAAGACTAATTTTCTTTTTTTCCTTTTTATTGGATAGTTTATTTATTTACAATACAGATGTCATTCCCTTTCCCCAGTTCCCCTCCTTAGAAACCCCTATCCCATCCCCCCTCCTCCTTTATGCTTTTATACCATTTTGATTATATGCATGTATTAAGGTCAACTCTAGGTTGAGGGTCTAGCAATACAATAGATGCAAATAGTCAAGGAACAAGCAATACAATAAATACAAATAATCAAAGAAAAAGCAAGGCATTAAACTCAATTCCATGAACACTCCTATGATCACTGTTTCTAAGGGCTCATCAGGATGATCAAAATATCTGAGCCTACTTCCCTGTCCTAGCCCAAGGTCATTTTCATGTCTGAAGCCTACTTTCTTGTTCTAGCCTAATATTTAGATTCCTACCTGTAATTATTTCTTTGTTTTAACCTAATGTCAGATTCCTGCCTGGAGCCTACTTTCTTGTCTTTGGCCAATGTCATATTCCTGCCCATTTCCTTGTCCTTAGCCCATGTCATATTTTTACCAAGCAGCCCCAAAGGCTCTCCACCTCTTTCCCTTTTTTTTTATTTCATTAACAAGACTGAGCCTGTCTTAGGTCATTCTGACAAGAATGCCTTCCTTACCCATCATGGAATATGCACTATCAAAAGCAATGTACTTCTGGAGAAGACTAATTTTCATCTTACCTCTAAAGCTGCCTCAGAATGTGAAACTTCTCATGAAACAATTTTCCCAGCTGAAAATGAAATATATATTTACCGTGATTAAGAAGGTTTAAACTTTGAAAGAAACTATGCCACTTAAAGCATTGGGCCTTTTACACAAAGTGCATTTTCTAACTACAAAAGAAGCAAGCTTCCAAAATATTAGGAGCTAATATCTTGACATTCATTCCATGAATGATCACTCCTCCTCCTCTTCTTCTTCCTCTTCTTCCTCCTCCTCTTCAGCCTCCTCCTTCATTTTTAAGAAATTCTGTTTCCTTCATTAAAAATTCCCGTGTTTAATTTTCTTGTCATACTAAGACTTTACTATTCAAATGATGAGAGGCTTTCAGAATTTCAGAATATGATTATTTTGAAAATAAAATCACCTTGGCTATATGTACAGTAGTAGGCTAAGTATAAGAACCCTGTATGAGTCTCTGAGGTTTCCATATGGTTAAAGCAAGGAAAATATTTGAACTCTATAAGCCTACAGGATATGACCTAGTGAAATTCCCTGTTAACTTATCCAGCTATACTAGAAGAAAAAAGTTGAATGGAAAAAGATATGGCTCAGTGATTAGAAGTTCTTTCCACACAGTATGAGGACCTCTATTTGGATGCCAGCATCTACATACAAACATGGGCATGGCCATGTGCACCTATAACCCCAGATCTGTGGAAGGTGACAAAGGGGCAGTGGCGGGGAGACAGGTCACTGGAACTTCCTGGGCCACAAACTGTGCTTCAAATTTAATGATAGTCCTTGTTTCATGGGATTATGGTAGAAAGTGATGGACCAAGACAATTTGTGTTCTTTTCTGGCCTTTTCTTTTAAACCTTCATTCCCACCTGAGCATGTAACTCTCCTTCTGCCACATACGTACACACACACAAATCAAGAGACCAGATATATCAAAGAAAAAATAAACAACCAAGAACTGTTGAAAAATGCCATAAGTCAATGTGCCCATTTAAAAATTGCACTTAATGAATTAAATAAAATAGCTACATATTTGATCACCTTATAATGTAGATAAATACTGCATGCAATATATTTTACTTGCATATCTTTTATACCTTTCATGCAGATCCTATAGAATATTAAATCCTTGACTTCAAGTATTTTGAAAAACCACCATCTGGAATGAACAATGATGAGGGAGTTGTGTAAAATGGTCACATTGTATTGTTTTGTACCTTCATTAACATTTAGAGGTTGATGGGAATTTGCTTTCATACATTAATGATGGAGAATTATTTTCTTACTAGTCTTTTATTAAAAGCAATGAACAGGCAGGAAGAAAAAAATTAACTGAGTTTCCTGGAGTACAACAGAACAAACATTCATATTTTAAATTCTTAAGTGCAAGAGTTCAACAAAATCTGTCACTGCACTTGCTCATCATGGTGATGTCCACAGAAAGCAAGTGAAGTAGAACACAGAATACTCAGAGCCAGAGTGGAAAACAGTAAAAGAGAGGACGGCATTCAAGAGGAAATGAGACCCAATTGTGTTAATTTTACAGCTAAAATATTTCACAAAGACAGTCTAACTCTTTAAAAATTAAAATTTAAGAATTACATCACAAAACGTGTTACATTTAGAAAACACTACATACCCTGTCTCATTGGGTAACAAATAAATGTTTTATTGTGTTATTATTGACCAGTGAGATTTCTCTAATTTTGTATAATAATCGGGCTATTGACCAAGCTACAGTGGCTTTAATAATAAAGCAGTTGAAGTTTCTTCTCATTGTTCAGGTAAAGAAAACACAGCTAATTATAAATCAAGGGTCATAGAACTGGTACTCTTGAGGAAACCAGAGATCATCTAGTTTGTCCACCAATACCATATTTTCATGCAGATCTTCTGAACACATATGCACCTGATGTCTTCTGGTCACAGTCAATAAGAGAGATCATCTAATCTACTCAAATCTCCATTGTCAAACCATCTGCTCCCACCCTATGACTTCACTTACTAGAAAATTCCTAGGAGGCCAGTCAATTTGAGGAGGGTATATCTCAAATCCAAACACTAAGCTGGTAGAGGTAAGGAGAGACTGTTTCCATATTAGCAACAGTAATTAAGAATCTCTCCAGATGACAAAAATGTAATTTGATTTCATTATGTATGGATATATACAAGAATCACTTTGTACCTAGGAGAGAAAAAATAACTAACTTAATTTTTTTTTTTTTTTTTTTGTATTCTTACATTTTTGGCCAAACAGTTACTTTCTCTTAGCACACGGCTCAGTTTCTTTTCTGAGTTTATCTACATAATGATGTATGTTTAGTTGGTAATCTCATTAGAGAATCCCAATTATCCTTTAAAGCATCACCTCTAAAACACGAATTTAAAAGTAGAATGATGTGCACTGGAACTGTCATGGTTTCATAATGTGTTTGGCTATATGACTTTTCCATAAAAGCTCATTTGTTCATTTTTTTTTCCTTCTTGATATCTCTAGATTATTGTTGTTTTTAAAAAATGACATTCTGGATTTTGGTAATTTTTATATAACACAAATGAAAATAAAATGTTTTAATTTGTTAATATATTTAATTACTGAGTGTGGCAAGTGGTAAGTACTTGTTTTCATTTATGACCCTAATTTCATGTCTTACTATTTGAACTTTAAGTACTATTATTAGGTTATATTAGGCCATCCATGGGGAAAAACAATAAAATATAGAAGGAGAAAGTATGAGTGCATTTTTATGTGTATGAATGTATATGCATCATCTCTATATATGTTTGTTTGGAGACAGAGAGTCAAAAACAGAGGAAGACACAGAGAGAAGGAGAGAGGGAGAGTGAGAAGGAATTCCCTCTAGTTATCAGTCTTTTAACTTTATTCAAGGCTTTAACAAATTGAATAGAACCTATCAACTCCACAGATTGCAATGTATGTTCCTTATTCAGTCAATTTAAGTGGAAAACCAGTTCACCAGCAGCCTTGCTAAAACAGCTACAGTAATGTTTAACTACTTATGTAAACATCCTGTTGTCAATCTAGTAGACACATAAAATTAACATCACAAGTCTACCACTTGTCAACTTGACATTCATAATGTGTACTTAAATTATAAAACACTGAAGAAATAAATGAAAAAAAAAACACTAGAAGAGAGAGCTTCTGTGTTCACAGATTAGCAGAATTGGTGTTGTTACAATATTATCAAAAGCAGTCTACAGAGTCAATGTCACCTACAATGATATTTTTCACAGAATAAGGAAAAGAAAACCCTAAAACTTATATGGAAATGCAAATGATCCTAAATAGTTAAATCAATCTTAATCAAAAAGAACAATAATGGAAGTATCACACAAGCAAATTTCAAAACATACGGCAATGCTATAGTAACCAAAAGACACATTATTGGCATGAAAACCCATTAGACAAATGGAAGGGAATCAGAAATACACACATCCATCTGTGGTCAACTGATTCTCACCAATAGTGTCAAAACATAATTTAGAAAAAAGTTTCTAACAAATAGTGCTGGGTACCTATATATAGAAGAATTAAACTGGATTCATATGTCTCATGCTGAGCAAAAAATCTACTCAAAATGAATCATATACATGATACATTAAAAGTACTAGAGACAATTCCTTAAGACAATGACAGAGGCAAAAGTTTTCTAAATCAGACTCCAGTGTCTCAGAAGACACCTTACTCATGATTAGAGTTAATAACTCTCACTTCTAAGACCACAGCCTTGGCCTTAGGGTGAACTTAGGGGAATATAAGAATTAAGAGATCAGTATGTGCCCAGTATTGTGAATTTCCACTTAAAATGAAGTGACAGTTTCTGGCCATTACAAATAAAACTGCTAAGAACATAGTTGAGCATCGTGTCCTTGTAGAATACTGAGGCATATTTTGGGTTTATTCTCAGGAGTGGTATAGTTGGGTCTTTTGCTAGAACTATTCTCAATTTTTAAGAACTGCTAAATTTATTTCCAAATTGGTTGTAAAAGTTTGCATCACCACTTACAATGGAGGAGTGTTCTCCTTGTCCCACATCCTTGCCAAGTGGGCTGTCACTTGACTTTTGATCTTAACCATTCAGTCAGACAGGTGGAAGATAGATTCTCAGAGTCATTTTTACTTGCACACCTCTGATGACTAAGGATGATGACTATGTTCATAGCAGCTTTACTCCTAATAGTCAGAAACTGGAAAAAAAAAAAACTAGAGGTCCCTCAACTGAAGAAAGGATAAAGGAAAATGTGGTACAACTACACAACGGAGTACCATTCAGCTATTAAAGACATCGTGAAATTTGCAGGCAGATGGATGGAACTTGAGAATATCATTCAGAGTGAGGTAACACAGAACCAGAAAGACATGTATGAAATGTGCTCACTTATAATTGGACATTTCAGAGTGGAAGCACAATAGTCATAAGAGGTGGATGGGGAGAAGGAATGAAATAGTCATTAGAGAGGATGAGGAGGAATATGGGGATGACTATCAGGTAATGGGGCAGAGGGAAGAGTGAGCTAGGAAAAAGAAGGAAATCAGTAGGGAATATCTCTAGTACTAGCTAGAGACCTGGGATAGGGGAGGCTATGATGAGTCTATAGGAGTGACCCTAGCTGAGATTCCTATGGGGAGGATAAGAAGACTGAAGTGGACACCTCCTGTAGCCAAGCAAGACTTCCAGTGAATGGAGGGGGATATCAAACCACACACAAAATCTTCAGTCCAAAATCAGTCCTGCTTACAAGATGCAGAGGAATAAAGATGAAGCAGAGACTAAGAGAACAGCCAACCAATGACGGGTCTAACATGAGACATGTCCCATGGCAGAGAGCCAACCTCTGACACTATTAATGATATTCTGTTATGTTTGTAGACAGGAACCTAGCATAACAGTATCCTGAGAGGCTTCATCCGGTATTGTGTGAGATCAGATGTAGAGACCCACAGCCAAACATCAGGCAGAGCTCAGGGAATCTTGTGGAAGAGTGAGAGATTAATCTGAGTGAGCCAAAGGGGTCAAGAACATAAACAAGAAGACTTGCAGTGTCAACTAATCTGGGCCTGTCAGAGCTCACAGAGATTGAACCAACAACTAAAGACCATGCAGGGCCTGGACCTAGATCGTCCCACACATTTGTACCAGATGTGCAGCTTGGTCTTCATGTGGATCCCTAACAACTGGAGCAAGACCTGTCTCTGACTCTGTTCTCTGCCATTGGAGCTCCTTCATCTACCTGGACTGCCTGCTTGGGTTTCAGTGGGAGAGAAGGTGCTTAGTACTGCTGGAACTAGATGTCCCAGAGTGAAATGGTACCTAAGGGGACTTTCCTGTCTCTGAGGAGAAGGGGAGGGAGTAATGGGAGAGGGATTTGTAAGGGTAGGACAGAAAGGAGAGGAGGGAAGGAGACTGTGAAAGGGATGTAATGTGAAAAAAATAAATTAGGGAAAGAAAAAAGACCTATAAAATAAAATAAAACAGAATCTAAGATTACTGTATTTCAGGATATTCAGAAAAGCAAGGTGTGAATAGGCATAGCATGCTAATCGGTTTTCCACCGTGACAAAATAATGAGAGGATAAATAACCAGGAGAAAGGTGTTTGTTTACTCATGATCTCAGAGGCTTTCAGTCAATGGTCAACTCCATTTCTCTTAGTCTGTGATGAGGAAGAACATTCAGGTGCTGGAAATGTGTGCTGGAGAAAGCTCACCACCACATAGTGGTCAGAATGCACAAGGAACATAAAGAAAGGACCCAAGGATAAGATATACCTTTCAAAGCCGTATCTCTGTAAGCTACTTTATCTCCTAATAGTCCATCAAGCTATAATGCTATAGACCTCATATTCCAGTCACCTCTCGAAAGTCCATCAAATGGCAGCCAAGACCTTAACACAAGAGCAATCGGGAGTACTTTGTTTTCAAACCATAACAGATGGTCTGTGTGTTTGAGTTAAATATTTGGATGAATGCAATCTGTGTGAGTGGCAACAATAGCATAAGTGACCTCCAGTATAAAGGAAGGGATGAAAGACTACTTCAAACCTGATAAGGATTTAAGGAAGAATTGAAATCATCCAAATTGGGAGAATTGTGCGGATTTGCATTCTTGTGGGAGAGCCTGCTCGCCAGCCTGGAAGCTGAAAATACAAAACTGAAGAGAATACAGAGCCTCATATTTAAAACACTGTTAGGAACAATTGCTAACTGCTAGCTTTACTAGGAGGCCAGGGTTTGTTTTCCAAGCATGGTACTTGCCTCTTCATTTAATTCTTGTTGCCTGAAGAGAAAGAGCCTATTATCCCTATTTTTGTGTGCTGATCTGGGACACAAGAGAGAAATTATCTTTGCAAAACTCACAATGGAAGAACAAGGATTTGACCTCCAATAGTCAAAATCAGGACTGCAAGTTGACTTTTCTAAATGTCACCTTCAGAGATGGAAAAGAAAAGAAAATGATCCAAGGAACACCAGGAACATGGGGGAAAGACCTGAGTTTGGCACTGTTCACATCCCAGGAAAGAAAGCACTGAAACTTGAATTCATACCTACTCAAAGAATTGAAAGATTTATGCAATAACTAACTTTTTAAATAAAGAAAACCACAAAAGTTCTTTTTGAGTGCCTACTAGGAAACAGTCACAGGAGTGTTCTTGGATTTAAAAAAAAAAAAATGTTAGCATGTCTAAGATGTATTCTATCACTGGGTATTATACTGGTTAGTTTGCAGGCTGTCATCCAAATACTAAGCACTAAGACAGGGAAAGTGTACTTAGGCTGATGTTTTCTAAGAGTTCAGTCTGTGGTGGCTTGACCACATACCCTTGTAGTCTCTTGTGGTCATGACAGCAGGAACATATGAAGGAGAATCATAGAGGACAAGAAGCAAAGAAGCGGGCAGGAGGGAACCACAGACAAGCTGGACTCCTGGACCTACCTCAGTGACTGCTTTTAAAAACTCCTTGTGGCTATTCAAAATCTGAGAATCTCTCACAGTAGCAGCACCATGTAAGAGCCAAGCCCCCAATCTATGGTAATGGAGCTGATACCAATACTTCAGACTCAAAGTACTTTATAGTACTTGTTACCTGAGGCTGCCATAACAAAATACCATGTACTGGCTAGTATAAACCACAAAGAAAAATTTTTCTTGAAGTCCTGGAGACTACAAGCCCCAGGTTAAGAGATGAGAAGGCTAGTGGCTGGTAAAGGTTCTTTTTCTGGCTTCCTGATGACAACCTTCTCACTAACTCATCCCGAAGTTCAGAGACTAAGCTCTACCATATGTGGTGACAACAGTGATCTCACTGGGTCAGATAATTTCCCTCAGGATCTCACTTAACTTTAGAGTTGCTGTAAAGACCCTGTCTCTGCAGTCATGTGCATTGAGGGGTAGAGCTCACAACTTAATGTATTCAGTCTATAATATTTATCCTCTTCCCACACAAAGACCCTACATGATGATAATATTTATTATAATTACCATTGTTACCCATGGATAACAGATGAAAATGTGGAAACTTCATGTACCATACAGATAGGAAGGCACAGAAAATACAATCCAGTCTATCATACTTCAAGGCATTATTACTTTATTACATTATTACATTATTATTTCAAGAAATTATTACTCTCGGAAAGTTCGAGACTGTGTCATTAGATGGGATAGAGCAGTGTCCCTAAAAAGAAAGAACTCTCCTTTGTCCTGTCCTTTCACCTTTTTACAATCTAGTTGTCACTAGTCTTTTTAGTTCTCTCCAGAGAGAAACTCTATTTTGTTTGCGCCAAACTTTAGCCTTTGCAGCAGATTCCAAATTACTCCCTTGCTATTTTTATTTTTATTTCTTAGTGTATTTTGTTACTCAGTAAATTCTCTCTCAGGGAAATGTGATCAGAGCCATTCTGTCTGCTAGCCTTTGTGGAGCTGAGTCAGGCTTTGCAGGGCACTATAGACAGAACTACTCCAGATAAGGGTTGAAAAATTTTTTACAGTGGTATTCAAGAGCACAAAATCAATTTCCAATGTATTATACATGGGTTACTACATTCCCATTAAGTTTATAGGCTATTTATTCCCATTTCAGAAACATCAATGTCTGATGGTATGTCTACATGGTCTATAAATAATTCCAAATATGCTTAGTAGTGTGAGACTTTACAACGGGGGTGTAAAATAGATACCGGGGTCTTCGGATCACTTTGCCAAGAATTTTTAAGATTTTATTTATTTGTTTTAATGTGTCTGTCTGTCTTTCTGTTCATCTATCTTTCCGCCTGCCTACTGTCTGTCCATCTGTCTGTACAGACATATGTATGCCACAGGAGTCAGTTCTCCCCTGCCACTTGAAGGATTAGATTACACACTCAAACTGTAAAACCTGTGCACAACTGTCCCTACCACTTGTGCAATCTCACAGGCCTTGGAAGATTATTTTGTTAATCAAGATTACCTTGGATTACTTTGGAAGGTATGTATAAATCAGGTAGTTTAGATACAAGACTGGTAGAAAAATTGATCTCCAAAGGAACCAATATTTGGGGTGTCCTGGTCCCCAGTGAAACACTTAGAGGTGAGATTTGGAAGGTAACTTATTTATGCAGGCTCTGAATCATCAGTGAATGAGGCCATTGATAGATTGATAAGGTGATGATATCATTCAAAAGTAAAAGATGTTTGAACACTTGGGGGAAGCAGGTAAAAATAAGTGTTCCCTGGACAGGGATATTTTATCCTCTATTCATTCTTCATTGTCTGCTTTTTAACAACCAAGAGGTAACCAACTTTACTCCCCCACATCCTCCCCAAAAGGATATTCTGCCTTGACCATGTGCTCAAACAACAGAATGAGCCAAGCATGGTCTGAAACTACTGAAACTGTGAGCCAAGATGAATCTTTTTTCTTTAAGCTGATTTTCTTCAGTATTTGTCAAATGACAGAAAAGTAACTAACACAGGTGACTGGAACAAAACTAAAATAAAAAAGAAAAGAAAGGACATGACAGCTCCTGGGTATGGTAGAAGAGAAAGTTTACTATAGATATGTGGGAGAGCATAGCCAGAGGCAGACACATCTGGAAGAATCTGGAATAGACATGCCTAGACTGAAATGTGCCAAGTGGGGATTTGGGGAAGGGTAGATAAACGGGAGGGGAGGACAAGATGGAGCATCCAGGAGGCCCAACGCTACAAAAAGAGACTAGCCAAAATAGATGGATTATATAGGGAAGAGCAGCAGAGGCCCACCCCCCACAGGCTGGAGAGTTCAGGGAAAGGGGTCAGGTATGCTAGCCAGGAGGGACTGACAACAGGAAGGGACTAGAGGATGCAGAGAGAGCCTGGTGACCAAGTCCACTTTGGTATATTAAAATGGCACCTCAGCCATTTTTCCCAGGATTGAAATCTAACAATAGGCTTACCATATTATTATTATTATTATTATTATTATTATTATTATTATTATTATTATTATT
>JANHMN010000016.1:32527720-32610884 GCA_030674055.1 Rhabdomys pumilio | reverse complement strand
TCTCTCTCTCTCTCTCTCTCTCTCTCTCTCTCTCTCTCTCTCTCTCTCTCTCTCCCTCTCTCTCTCTCTCTCTCTCTCTCTTTTGTCTCTCTCTCTGTGTGTGGGAGGGTGTCTATCTGTTGCTTTGTCTGCCTCTCTCATCTTCTCTCTCAAATTAGTTAAAGTAAATATATATTAAAATCTAACTATGGAAAAACTATCATTTTTAGTAAATTCCTAAATCTCTGTGTCCCCAATGTCCTCTTTTGTAGAATACAGATAATCAGAGAGCCTACCTTAAAAAGTCCATGTGTCATTATAGGACACAGGGTCCCTGTTGTAGACTGGGCAATGGAGAATGCGAGGATTATCCTCACTGAAGCTATAGATAGAAAATGGTAGAGTGGGTTATCTGGGCATCTCCATGGCTTCCAGAATGAAAGAAATACACAGAAAAGAAAGAAGTTATACTTTCTGAGACAAAGAAAATGGTTCTTACTTGTCCAAACTCCTTTATTTATGGTGAATGTGAATATATATGTCTTACTCAGGGTGAACCAGGAATTAAATATCTTTTGTGGAAAAGAATGCCCAGGAAGGGAAGCCTATTGGCTAAACACTCGGTGCCTATCTAAATACCCATTAGCATGGAGAACTCCAGGTCTTTCTGCTATGTGACCAGTTGTCATGGTCCTCTCCATGGGCTCTCATGATTACATGTTCTAGGTCAGAAGAGCTTGGCAGAGAGCTGGTTCCATGCCTATTATTCTCATTTCTGAGATTTTCCCCAGGGTTTGGAACCTGCTTCAACCTTACCAGTTCTTCTGTCTGGTGGCATCGTCCACTTGCCCCACAGTTATTCATTTTATTGTCTTGTTCTCAAGAATATCATATTTCTTTTCACCTTTTGGCTTTAGTATTATCCTCTTTAGGTTGTCAATCAGAACTTAATCCATACAGTAGGTTCCTAGTATCATCTTGTGAAGAGAAGTACCAGCTTTCTCTATCCAAAGGCTATTATCAGTCAATGGCCATATCAACTATATAGGGTTTTATTGATCACCATCCATGTTTTCATCTGAGAAAGTCAACATGTTAATATCTATATGTCCCAAAAAGTGGAGGCACTTGATATCTACATCCAAAAGACCCTACTGAACATTGATTCAGCCATTTGTGCCGGAAGGTACTGACATACATATTCATAAGTCCCCAGTGCTCCTGGGAAACAGAGGGCTCCAAATGGTCCTTTTTATTCCCTTTCTTCCTGTCTAGCATACTTTTTCAACAAATGCGCAGCATTTGAATAGCACGGTCATTATCTGAAGGATGTGTAAAGCTAACAAGCAAGCACCGGTTCAGGAGACACAGACAGGTGATCAGAATTCCACTATGCTGTAGGGAATACCAACTGTGTTGAATACAGTCTGAATATTTTTGTTAAATGGAAGAGGGAAAATAAGATGGAGTAACCTTGATCAGCAGATGAGACCTGCTATGTGGATAGTCCTATAAGATGAGTTTTCCCAGCAGCCCTTTCATTATCCTTGCTTAAAATAGAAAGCTATTGGCTTTCTCCCTATCACCAGGATCTTTTGAAGTGCAAGGTTGACTCTTCAGTGGAGCTTCAGAGCCTGAGTAACTCATCTGTCCCTTTTACTATGCTGCAGTGTTTGCGATTCAAACAGAATTCAAGAAGACAGAATCTACCCTGTCAAACAGTAAACAAAGAAACTCATAATAGCCTAGTGTTCTCACATGGCCTCGAGCCTTTTGGTGTCCTAGAATGCTCTGGAGCTTTGGAAAGGCACTAAATCACCCTGAATCTAAACAAAGCAACAATATGCAACACGTGTGGCAGGTGTGACAGATGACCGTATCTGTGCTTGTTACAGTCCTCTGTCCTCTAGTCAGGACACAGCCCTTGCTGTCTGAAATTGTCAGCAGCTATGATTATCTGATAAAGACCAGCACAAGACTGGGCCTATCAACTTTGAATCATGGAATTAGGGGGCGAGCTCACTAAACCTCACCCCTCTCCAAGGATATACAGACAGTTTATAGTTGCTGGGAGAGAAAGAGAGAAAGGTTTTTATTCAGGGGTATAGCTACCCATAGGTTGCCCATGTTCCTGCAAGTAACCCCTCACCCATGCTTCTGTAGCTATAACTAACCTCACAGTTTCACCAAGCAAGACTTAAGTCAAGCTTTTTCTTTGGTCTATTGTTACTGACCTTTCTAGAACGAACAGATATTTGTTCAAACCCTCAGGAAAAGCCATACAACAGTGCCGTATGGAGTCATTATGATACTATTAAAGTTTTATTTTAGATATCTTTGCACAGAGCTGAACATAGATCATACAATGATTTCTAAAATGGTCACAAGAGTATATATTTTAGGCTGCGGGGCCATTCTGCCTCTTTCTGGAATATTCCACTCTACCACTGTAGGGAACAGCAGCCATTGACAGTCATCAGGGACTGGGTGCTATGCACTCCACTGATGGTATTTATAAAGCAGGGTTGACTGTTTAGCCCAAGCCTGTCATTTGCCACATTTGCCTTAGTATAACATTTCTCAGACTTGTACCATGCCATAGTCACCTCCACAGTTTTTACAAAGTCTATAACTTTGTATAATCACATTTATTATGAAAACTGAAAGGTCACTTTATTTTAAGTGATTAATCATTAGATAAAACTAGTTTTACTCCTATAGAAAGTAAATCAATACTACTTGCCAAAAAGGGTAGACATTGTCACAGAGGTCACAGAGTTCCTCCTGCAGGTTGTTGGTCTCATTTATAGAAGAATTAAAAAATATATATGTAAAATATGAAGACAATTGTATATTTTTCTTTAATGTATATACATATATTAGCTAATATATGCATATACTATATATGTATTAGTTAAAGAAATATATGAAATACATGATAGGATACTATATAAGTATAGCATATGTAATTGTTAATGAAAATATATAATATAATATATATAATATATGTAATATATAATATAATAACTTATAATTAAGGAAAAGCAACAAAGTAGGCAAGTTAGAGTTCTCAACAGCTGTCCCTGTGAGGGAGATAGAGAGAAGATAAAGAAAAGTTACAGTTCATTTTTATTCTTTATAAAAATGTTTACTTTTTAATTTTTGTTTTGGGCAGTGTATATAACACAATGTATTGCATTACCCTCCCCAATTTTTCTGTCTCCCACCTGTGCCGCCTGATTCTCTTCTTTCCAACTAGTGTCCTCCTCATTATACCAAAATATATAACTTTTAAGAGAGTCCAAATGAAAAGATACTTAGGAGGACAAGGTGGGCACACTAGGACAAAAGAATGAGGTACCTGTGGCCTTTTGTTACCTGTGGTTTCTAATAACGTAGCAATACTTCCTTGTCCTAGTAACTTGGGTCCATCCTTGTGGACCAACCAAAAGAGGAAATATTTAATCCTCATAGCACGTGGGTTACCCTTGGAGTCAGCTCAGAGTTGTTTCTGGTGGCTTAGAATCCAGGATGTTGCTAGGACAGAAATGAATGACAACTAAATACGCCTCCTGTTAGCCTTGGTTCAAGGAGTTAAAGCCAATTGAATTATAGTGCTTAGCTGACTTAGCTTTCTTTTATGATTTTACATTTCTTTTATTATTGTTTTGAGATCTTCATACAAGAGAGACAGTCTTCATATCATTTCCACCCAACCTTGTAGTCCAAAAGAAGAATTAAGAGCATCTATAGCTTTCGGTTCATGGTTTACTCATGCAAGCTTCCAGCCCCTGTCAGCAGCTCATCTCAATGTCACAACCGGCCACAAGCAGTCTATGGACCTTTCTCTTTTACTGAGAGGCCTATACTGGTTTCACTGTAATCTAGACATACTCTTTGATATGAAATTCAACCAGCCTAGAGAGTTCCCATCATAATGTCTGAAACCTGCCTCCATTTAAATGTCTTATCGTCTTATTTACTGTCTATCAGCTCATTACTGACCACCAGTGAAGCTATTTGTCTCAATCAGAGCTATTATGTTAATATCCATGTCTTAAAATGCCTGGGGAGGACCTAAGCTAAGCACCAAAAATAGTTTCTTCCCAATCCCCTATCTTTAGAAAGATAACTGACAGCTTGTTTCAAAAGCAAAGGAACAATAATGAAACAGTAGGGTGGGCTGTGAGAGTAATAATTAAACACTCACTGAGCATGTGCAAAGGTCTTGTGTTTCATCTTCAATTAAAGATTTTGTTTAAAGAGCCTTAAAATATAACTACTAAAATTCTTCTAATAATTATAGTAATGGAAATTTGAGGAAGATTTAGTTCTAAAGACAAAGTTCACCAGGCAAGCTAGTCGGTGCTGTTGCTGGTTCACCCATCAACTTGCTCCAAGTTAGATAAGCAGTTTTGTTTCTCGATGCACCCCATCTAGCTTATAAATACCTTCGTGGCACATGTGTGTCTGATAGTTGCTTGAAATGTCTGTCCCCGTCTCTTGTTAACTTTAACTCACCAATTAAACCTTCTCCTTGGAAGCTCTCACTGTGTCTGTAGTAGAGACACAGTAGGGTACAGTTTAGATTTAAAGGCTCAAAGGCTGAAGGGCTGGTGTTAGAAGTTGTGGAAATAGGAAAAAGATGAAGCCTCATAGGAGATCATCCAACTGTTAGAGTCATTCCCTTGAAGTTACTGGGACAGTATTCCCTCCTTGGCACTTTCTCTGTTCTTGTTGCAAAACCCCATCCTCCTCCTCCCTATACCCCTCTCCTTCCCTTCCCCCTCCCCATTTCCCTCTGCCCCCCTCCTTTGCCTCTAGTGATCAGACTCACCACAAGCCAAAACACAACAGGATCAACAAACTACAGACTGAAACCTTCAAAACTGTCATCCAACAAACATTTTAGGGCAGGAGTGATTTCTCAGAATCCACTGCTTTTGCAGAGGATCTGGGTTCAGTTCCCAGAACCCATAGCACAGCTTGCAATCCTTTATAACTCAAGTTCCAAAGTACCCAATAACTTCTGCCTTCTGTGGGAACCAGACATGTTCATGGTGCACATACATACATATGCATGAAAGCAAAACACATATACAAAATAAAAAGAAATAAAGAAATATATTTTAAAGTATATCATAAAATATAAAATTTAAAATATATCTTCATCTTAAAAGTTGTGTCAAATATATGAGAATTTAACATACATAATCACTAATATCTATTCATTACACTGAATGAGTAACTGAAGTAACTGACTATATGTATATAAACATGTATGCATAAAAAATACACACGAATTCTGGTTGAACCCTGTTTTATTCATTGTATCAGACTTATTTTATCTCTGAGACTCTGTAAACTTACATTCTTATAAGTGCAAAAGTAGCTCATCTTCAGGAAAATGTTTCTCTATTTTTAAATGAGCCTTGCTGCATTAAGAGACACAGAATTGAGAATATGAAGATCCTTTTCTTCTTCAGGGACTTTGCATTGCAAGATATCCAGTGAGAGTATAAATTCAAAACCTTTGAATAAATACATGATTCTTAAGTTAATCATGTATTTTAGGAAATTTCAATGAGTTCAAAAAAATCAAATTTCTAACCAACATGGGCTAGAATTTGTTCTGCCATTGACTGATGCCCTGTAATCTGGGGGTCTCATCTATGATTCATGAGTGAAGTGCTACTTCACAGAACTACTCTAATATTTTTACTCAAACTATACCATAAAAATTCAGTCCAACATCTGTCATGGTCAATACTACATAAATATGCATCATTGCTATAAGTGTTCCAAACATAATTTACATGATACACATCCTAATAAAGATGAACAGAAATTATCTAAAATACTTCCAAGAAAAGCCAGAAGAAAAATGTGACTCAACGTATCCTCTCTAACTTAAAACAGGACACCATTTCTTCAATATAGCCTTCTGCATTGATGTAATACAAATCTATCAAGGGATTTAGAAAAATATTTAATGATTTGCTTAATTTCATATCAAAGTAGCATGTATATGAAAATAAGAAACATAAAACCATTAAAACCATTGATCTAAGACTGATATAAGAATAGTGAGTGAAAAGAAATCACTGATGCTGTTTCGCAGTTCTAAAAGGTATAGTTTCCATGAAAGATTTGTTATTTAAAAAAAAGAAAAAAAGAAAAGGAAAGAAAGAAAGAAAAAGAAAAAAGCTTTTTCACTGCTTTCAAGGTTTTTCTCAACTATAACTGCCCAGTGGCACTGACCCACACTACGTACCACAACTATAATTGCACCTGCCTACACGTGCCCCAAGAATGCCTGGTTTCCCTGTCCTTACTCCATTCTCCAGTGTACCTATTGCTTTTGTGCATTCTGTAGTTGCCTGACTATTAAAGTTCATTATTGTCTACCCACTAAAATCTCTAAGTGCACAGAACTTTGACTCTCTCATGAAAACATTTCTACTGTCTAGACCAATGCCTCCTTCATATTGGAAATCAATGTATGCATGCTGAGTAAAAGAATTAGACATCACATATCTACAAAATGCCTTCCCATAAACAACTCTAACTCCACTGGGACTTAAAAATTAGAATGCTCTTCTTCATTCATGGTTCTGCTTAATCCCCTCATAGCATACTAATATTTTTGAATGTTCAGATATTATACGGTATGTTTAATAAAATTCAGGTAAAGTAAAATTCTCAAGTTTTGGAGATATCTTAACTATACATATGTATGTAAACACATTTTTGTAGAAGCTTTTGTAATAGAATATCTTCAGTGATTTTTTTTGAGAATTTCATACATGACTACAGTGTACTTTGATCACACTCACCCCTGACTCCACCCAGATTTCCCCCAGCCCTTCAACCCCTCTCATTTCATGTTTTATTTTAATCCACAATATTTAATTAGTGCTCCCATATATTTATGAATGTGTGATTGTTCACTGGCTCATGATCAATGTACCAGTGGGTAGACCCTTAGAGAAAACTGATATTCTCTCTTCCAGCAGCCACCAACTGCCAATAGTTTCTCAGCTAGACATAGGGTTGTGAGCCCTTTACCTATGCAAGCTGCAAGGTTGACTAGCTCAGTCTGTGGTAGGACTTGTTCAGGCAAGCACAGCTGTAAGTTCATGAATGTAGTGGCTTTGCCTGTTGTGTACAGGAGACAAGGTTTTGCTTTGGTCTTTTTCAATCTCTGGCTCTTACAACATTTTGGCTTCCTCTTCTAGGATAATCCCTAAGCCTTGGGAAAACATACATTCTAGTAATGCAAGATATTGAGCTGTACTTTCAGAAAGAATTACATATTAAACCAACAGTAAGATCTCTGAGTTTTTCAATTAAGTGATTTTTATGACTAGTTTTGACATTCTGGTCAAGAATTTAAAGGTGACATAGCAAGTTATTTTTAAGAATTTTTATATTGATGAGTCTCCCCAGCTTTGGCCATGCTCTTCTAATTGGCTAAATGTGTTCTTACATAATTTCAGTAAAGTTATCTCTAAAAATGAGAATGATAAATAAGACATGACTAATTACAGAACATTTGCTTTATTTATTTATCCAGCCTCGAAGCTCAAATTCACTTAACTCTATATGGTACATATTTCATAATCAAGGTCTCAGGGATATCATAGGAAGCTTGTCCAGTGTTTCACTGCACTAAATGTGCATTATGATTTTGTCACTTGGAAAATAAAAAGCAGAAACAATAGGTTTATAGAATACACACACACACACACACACACACACACACACACACACACACACACATATATATATATATATATATATATATATATATATATAGGCTCTTGTGGTTGAGTTATTCATTTCTAAAATTCCAAACTATTTCTTAGTACTTACTTTCATCCTTTTTTGTCAATAATCTACTTTACTATGAGTATAATTTATATTCCTGTTTTTTGAAGAAATGTGGAGAACATCCTTCTCAGTGAACTCTTTTTTTAATTGTAGAAGTTAAAATCATCAACATGTCAGGGAGCTTTAGATGAGAGCCCTGGTTGTTGTTGTAGACCTGAGATGCCAACAAGAGAACAATCGTCAACGTGGGCTCTTTCCTCTGTCCCAGGAGTTTCTAAGCAGGAATAAGCATCAAAACCAAGGGAGGAATGTTTTTATATCAATTTATTGGTTGCTTTATTTATACCTGGAGCCATCTTCCATTCTTCAGATTTAGCAGACAATGGGATGAATAGAGAAACCCCAGGTAATCCTAATAAGCAGCAGAGTTTGGAGACCACTTTTCCTATGAGCATTTCCTAAGAGTATCAGATGGAGGAGAATTGGCATTGTAACACAGGGTTTGATAAAGGACAGTTACCTATTTATTGGAAATTTTTCTTAATGCTTTACCTTTCATAATGAAAGCCATTAAGAGGCAGCTGCTCAGCTACTGTATTGACAGCTAAACTCTCCCTTATTATACCAAGTTTCCTTGAGCAGGGTGTTGTCAACATAGCCGCCACTTCTTCAGTGAATGACTGGACAGTCGTCATGGCATCTTGGTGCTTCACAGGCATCCCAAGGAAGCTCCACTCTAGATAAGCAGGCACAGAGACCACTGCTGTGGAATAAGCTATGACTTTTAAGACTTCTTAGATGAAATACCCTGCAGTGGGGAGAGGGAACTTGTAGAATCCACTTCCCATAGAAAGACAGAGCATCAAATGAAGGGACGAAGTTGCCATCTCACAGTAAAAATCTGTGACCAGAATTGTTCCTGACTGAAAGAACTTCAGGAACAAAAATGGAGAAGAGGCTGAAGAAAAAGAGGTTCTAGTGAGAGACCCAAAGTGGGATCCAGCTCAAGGGGAGGTCCCAAGGCCTGACACTATTACTGATGCTTTGGTGTGTTTATAAACAGTAGCCTATCATGACTTCCCTTTGAAAGGCCCAACAAGCAGCTGAAAGAATCAGGTGCAGATATTTACACCAACCAATGAACAGAAGCTGGTGACCCCTGTGGTTAAATTAGGGAAAAACTGGAAGAAGCTGAGAGGAGGGTGACCCTAAAGAAGACCAGCAGTCTCAACTAACCTGGACCCCTGAGATCTCTCAGACACTGAGCCACCAACCAGGCAGCATACACCAGCTGATATGAGGTTCCCAAAACATATACAGCAGAGGACTGACAAGTTAGACTCAGTCAGAAAAGATGCACCTAGCCGTCAAGAGACTTGAGGTCCCAGGGAGTGGAGAGGTCTGGTGGGTTGAGGCTGGAGGTGAGGACATCCTCTTGGAGATAGGGGGAAAGGTATGGAATGTGTAACAGTCAGAGGGTGAACAGGAACATGGATAAAGTCTAGACTGTCAAAACAATTAAAGAATAAATTAAAAAAAATTCGTGTTGCTGCAGTGGCTGTTTCAGACAACATTCACCAGCTTCAAGAGATTTCACTTCAGATATGATGAATATGCAAGCCTTAGAAATCTCTGCAAGACTGGTCCTACAATTGCTAAAAATGGACCTACCCACCTTACAGCTATTATCGTAGGGTTCTAGATGGGTAGAACACATCTCCTACTGATTTAATGTAAAGTGTAATTCACAGAAGGAAGGCTTTGCACACTGCCCTCTCAATCTCCCAATGCTGGTACAGAAGGTTTTCCTCTTGTCTATGACAAAACAAACAAACATGAAACCAAAACAAACAAACAAAACTCTCTCAAATGGTCTTTTAAACACCTACTGGGGATGTATATCAAGGATAGAATAGGGTAAGCTGAGTGTTCAGTAACCAGAGAAATCCCAGATGTTTCCAGCCCCAAGTACCCTACAGTAACAGGTAGAAAGAGAATGACTCTTCAGACAGTAATAGGGATTGTAGGCTTGTGAGTCACCATAAGACAGCTGAAGAGTTACAGAGAGTAACCTGGCCTAGAGAGTAGAGACTATAAAGGATTGCAGAAATGATGACAGGTGAGTGGTGGCCGGGAACTGAGACTATAAAGGAAAGAAAATCCAGGGCAATGAAAGGTAAGACTGATAGAAAACTCTGGCACACCAGCTTACAAGCTGAGTTCCTAGCAAAGCCTGGAGTTGTGATGTCAGCTGCTTGATGAAAGGTCATTAGCACTCAGCTTCTAGAAGCTCAAACTTGAGCACCTAGAATCACAGGTCTTTGACTTTGAAAGTCTCGAACCCTAAGTCTCTGTTTCTCAAGGCCTAGAGCGATATGCTTCTGGGATTTGAAGGCTCAGCTCCATGTGCCAAGTCCAAGGAAGCTGCTCCTTGCCTACCTTGATTTTCATACAAACAGGGGAAAGATCTTGAGATACAACCACAGTAATTCAGAAACATAACTATGTTTCTCCTCTTACATATGATAGGCCATTTACAAAGACAAATAATAACTATATTTCACAGATTCTAAGAAACTTCTTTTAATATTAAGATATTTATTATAATGGATGGGTTTTTGTAGTTCAGTTGAGAACATTTATTGCTGGTGTCCTTTATGATATTTAGAATGACAGTGCCTCTTAAATTGATGGCATATTAGATTCGGAGAAATATAGTTGATGCAAGTTCTAAATTTCTTTCATTGTTCTTTACAGTCACAAACTTATCTTTCATGTTTAAGGTTATGGCATCTCATAAATGCTTTGGTCACATGGAAGAGTCAGCAGAGAGCATGTAAATGGAGCTACTCATTTCCCAGACAGAAGAGAGAACCACCCCTTCTCTTTATATCACAAGAAAGATGAGTAGTGATTAGGATGCTATGGTAACAAAAAGGAAAAAAGAAAAAGAAATCTGTGTGCAGTCACAAGGTATTCTAAGCATAATGTGGTCCCAGAGCCATTTCAGTGATATAATTTGAACATTACTCTAAATGAATTAGAGGAGACGCAAACTCTTACTCTCATATAACAACTTTTACTTTTCTTCCTTAGGGGAAAGCTTTCTAGTAGAAGTTAAAGCCAAAAATGAACAGCATAAACCTAGATAAGATGTTGGTCCCTGTCTGCACCTGGAAACGGCACATAGACTGAAATGTTTCCCAGTCACATCAGGACAAACTCTGCAAACTTTGCATGCACTCAGGCTGACTGTATGAAAGCAAACATAGAGCCTCACAGAGCAGTGTAGAGCAGAGCGGGAAGAAGATGCAGAGGCAGGGCTGCAAGACCAGAGCCCTTTAACACTCGCTGCTGAGTGGCTTGATGATGGCTTGATGGCCACATTTGTAAGCAATACCTTTAGCTCTAGAAAGTCAATGCTTTTAAAGTATTTATTTTATTTCAATATTCTAAAAACCTAAATTACCTTCCTGCCCCATTTCATAACTCCATTTCAATGACAAGTCTGGGTTTTTATTTTCTTTTTATAGAGGTCTTGGTTTGGTTTTTTTCCAGCTAAAGTATTTTTGACCTTGGGAAACATGTTTGACCTCAAGCATTTCGCTTTCCCCTTACAATTATTCAAAGAGATAAAAGCAAAACAAAATCCAATGTAAGTTGCTTTCTCAAGACCATGGCACAAATCCAAAAGGATGATCAAATCTTGTGGTAATCTTGGTTTAATAACCATTAAAAGGAATCTGAGTAAATAAATCTGCACCAACCCAAGAAAAACAGAGAAACCTGTGATCACAGAATACAACATCATTACTATAAACAAAGCTTATTTATATGATAGAAAAAAAAAACTCTTTTCTCATCTTTTTTCCTAAGTGTTCTATCACTCTAAATATAAAAGGTAAAACAAAACTGTGCTATCATTTAGAAGAATATAATAGCATTCATCTATTGCAAAGGTTGTTATGGAGCAGGTGAAAACTCATTAACCGGGTTATACTGAAATTGTGGATTTGGGGTCTTAGGCAAGTGTCACTCGCTATGTCCAATGCCTAGCACCAAAAAGCAGAACAAAAAAAATGAGAAAAAGAAGAAATTACAAGCATCTGTTTATCACACAAAAAAAAAAACTGTTAAGAGAGAAGAACAAGCTGTCAGACTCGAAAAATTCTTGATGGATACTTGGGTTGCACTGCCACAGCTACAGGTATTTTTCAACCAGGTCTCTGTTCTGTGTTCTGTACATCTCTTTAGATGGACTAGGAGTGGCTTGTTATAGAAACCAGTACACATGTTAGAATATTATCCAATTCCAAGTGAACCAGCTTTTATTGAAACAATGTGAATGAAATCTCACAAAACTAATACTAAGCAGAAGGCAGGCACAAAGCAGTAGTCACATGATTTACACATGTGTGTAAAGCAGGAAGACATGTAGGGGAATAGAAGTAAATAATAATAATGGGAATATGAAATATCAAGACTTTATAGTTATGATGTGTGTGTGTTGTTGTTGTCGTTTATGTGTATGGCTGTGAAATTCAGCATTAGTGTCCTCACACTATAGTCTGTGTATAAGGCCAGACTACAACTTTCAGGATTCAGTTCTCTCTTTACATCTTGTGGATTTAGATTCTTCCATGCTTTGACCATAATACACACTTCAGACTACCGGGCCTTAAGTTTTCTGGTGATCATCCTGGCTCTGCCTTGTACCTCAGAATAGAAATGCTGAGGTTACAGATTCATGCCACATCATCTGACTAGCTTATTGAGTTCTATGGCCCAAACTCAGGTCCCGATGCTTGTAAAACAAATGCTTGTAACTGCTGAGTGATCTTGCCAACCTCAAGAACTTAAATCTTAAGCTGTAAAAGAATGATCTATGCATTTGTACGTATTTGTGTTATGTCAGGAAGACAAATACAAGAATGATAAAACACATGTAACAATAATAATCATCAGTCATAAAATTGACTGTGAACTATTAATAATTCCATCCTGAGATGATCTAGAAGAATCATTGATTTTTTAGTTAAATTGTTAACATGGCTATACACATCTCTGGCTTAGAGGTCCTTTATTAACAAAGTAATCTTTCTCCAGAAAAATGATCTTTTATTTTTAAGTAATGGATAATTATATCTAGTGACCTTTTAAGTAGCCTTAAATTTTATTATCTTTTCTTGATCTTTTTATGAAATAAAAAGTAAACATTCAAAGTTTCTTAAGAACAAAGAAGAAAGGCTGATATACAACACAACAAAAATTATGCCATTTGTGTGATGTTTTGTTTCCTTTTTTTCCCTTGGCCAAACCTTGGAAACTTCCACTTTACTTACTTCCACACCTATCCCTCTCCTGCCCCACCTCTTTCTGTTTATACTGACTTTATTTATGTAAGGCTAAGTTGTGTCTTTTGCAATGTTAATATTTTTGTCCCTTTCAATGTTGGGATGTAGGTGAGAGGAAAAGGAGGGCACAATAGAAGTAACACACAGAGCGATGACAAAGGAGTAATGGCTTCCTCTTGCTCTATACAATACCAGTTTGAGCAATGCTTGCTGGGCATCAAGTACAGCATCTTTCTATTGGTATTATAATCACCACTTGTTTGTTTGTGTGTTTGTTTGTTTGAAGTCTTGCTGCCTTGCTACATTGTTTTCGCAAACTCACTAAATAGCGTAGGCTAGTTTCGAACTCATGAAAGACTTCCTATTTTCAGCATCCTGAGTGCTGACTTTAGAGAATGTGCTACTGTACCTGGATAACCTTTATCCTGTGAATCATAAGGATATTGTACTCTTCAGTTCTACTATTTAAGAGTATTTTCATATTCTTTTAAAGAAAAAAAATCTCATTTTTATGGTACTTTACAGGCAGGCCAAAGGTAGGCTATACTTAAAACTGACAGTACAACTTAGAAACTTTGTCCAGTGCTCCTCAATGCTTAAATGGTTCTTGATTGAATATCATTTCCCAGTGCCTTCAGAATCCTCTTCCAGGTCTCCCTCCATGATCACATTTGTGGTACACTAAGACTTTCCTCAGTCTCTTCCTTGAATTGCTTCATACAATACCAAAAACCAACTATCACATAGAGAAAATGTTATCTCATGTCACAGAACAATTGGTTCATGAAATTGTCACCTTTCAGGGAGTGGTTTTTGCAAGTGACAAGTCAGTACCCTAAAAACTGAAGTCCCAGTGAATTGACAGAGTGGGGAGCAGAGTCCTCGGTCCCCAGGCAGTGTGGATCTTATTTCAGCCTGCAAAGGACACAGCAGGAACAACTTTATAAGAAGTTTCTAGTACTGATGAAGAGGGCCATCTTCCCAGATCTCCAACCTGGCATTGACCAGGTTGGCTTACTCAGCTAGTTACACTGGTGGAACCAGCTAGTGACCCATGTGTCTGAGCTGGGAGAGTGGTTCAAGCTGGTCACTTCAGTACACTGGAGTCCTTCAGTGTTGGCCCTCCTGTTGGGCAGCTGCAGTCTGTGCCTAGGCTGCCTTACTTCTTCCTTTTCATTATGAGCAAAGGGCACAATAGTAATTGCCTAGTTCTGGGGGTGAGTAGTGAGGTAAAATGGAGGTATGTTGGTAAAAGAATATAAAGTTTCAGTCATGAACTGAGTCATTCTGTAAACTAAGCAACTGACACTCTGAAGTTTGTGTTTTCTGGTTCCCTAATATGAGTTTTTACAAGAAATTATATCACCTATTTTTCTCCAGCCATAAAAAGAAAAACTTAGTAGCTCAGCTGTTTAACACACTATGAAACTTTTTAACGTCTCAGTTTCCTAGGGCATAGCTGAGTACTCATGTCTCTCCCAAATGCCTATGCTGTGAGCCTAACATTGAGGTGTTCTTACTAAGCATTTAGGTAATAAGTTAGGTCTTGAGGGCAGAACTTTCATGGATGGAATTAGTGATTTTAAAATAGAGACTTAGTTAAAACTGACTTAGTTCTTCTAGATGCTTCCATGAGCAGAAAAAAGGCCCAGAGATTGATTCTATTGTCACCTTGACCTTTCACAGTCTGATCTCTAGGAATATGAGAAACAAATCTTTGCTATTTAGAAGACACCTATTTTACTGTCCTTTGATACAATAACCCAAAATAGGATAGTCAATATTGCTGTATCCTGTTTGAGTTAGCAGAAATGTAAAAGAAAGGAGAACAAAAAGCCTTCAGATAAAACTACCTAATCCAACAAAGAATACAGCCTTTTTAAAAATGGATCCTTAATATAAAATGTGTTTTGGGGTCAGTACTTCAAAAAACATCTGCATCCCCATATGCATTGATTGCAACAATGTTCACAAAAGAGCAAAGATATAAAGAAAAATGTAATGACTGGTGACAAAAAAAAATGGGGAAAGACTAGGAAAATCCCACCATTTCCAACAACATGGAAAAGCATGGTTATTATGCTAAGTGCAGTAAAGCCCAACCATAAAGACTCTGTGATCTCACTTATATAAGAAAATTCACACATTCAGCTTCATAAGAGCAAAGTGTACAATGGTAGCCCTAGTGCTGGGGCTGAGTAATGAGGCAGAATGAAAGTATGTTGATCAAAGAGTATAACGTTTCAAACATGAAAGATGAATCATTTCTGTAATCTAAGTACAACAAAGTGACTTTGGCTAATGTATTATATCATATATTTGAAATTTACTAAAGTGATAGATTTTAATGAACTTTTATTTATGACAAAAATGGCAAATATGTAAGGTGATGAATATGTTAACTTGATGACAATTATTTTATAATCATACATACATCAAAACACAAAATTGCTTAAGTATGTATATATAAACTATATTACATTATATATCATGTTAATAAAATGAATTCATGATATATGATATATGATATGTGATATATGATATGTGATATATGATATATAGTATATGATATATAGTATATGATATATAGTATATGATGTACAGTATATGATATGTAGTATATGATATGTAGTATATGATATATGATATGTGACATATGATATGTGATATGTGCTATATGATATATGATATATAATATATAATAAATTACAAAGCTAGGAAATAGGAGAGGAATAGACTGGTGAGAGAAGGGGTAAACATAGAAATGATAGAAGCTACTTAATCATCCAGTCCAAAGATGAGAGCAATTCACAATAGTGTTAGGATCAGCAGAGGTGGCATTCTGAGTAAATCTGGAATCCAGGATATCTTCCTAGATTGGATGAGCAATGTCAGGGAAATGTGAACTGAAGCTGGGTTTCATTGAATGTACCTATAATAACAGTTATTGCTCAAGCCACAGAGTAAATTTAAGGCTATCTGGGTAACTTAGTGGGATGCTAAGTCTTTCCATGTGGAAGACACAACATGACACAGTTCATGCCCTTGGAGTAGAACTAGCAAGGCATGGGCCTCCACAAGTACTGATGGTTGCTCTGGCCATGGGGCTTGTTTGTATAATAATGTGCATACTTCTATGTTCCTCCTCCAGGGAAATGCTCTCCCTGTTAAGGTTAATGACTCCATGATAATTTGAAACAGCATGAGTCTGGGAGACAAGACTATATTTCACAGCAAAATGGCAAACATTGTGACCTTCAGGACAGCTCTTAAGGCTGTGGGAAAGAACTCTGAAAACATGAGTTCAAGAATGTATAATTTCTCAACTATGTAAAAATTGAAGGATACAATATAATTTATATGAAGAGCTTCACAGACCTAAAAGAACAAAGGCAGCTACACTAATGAGGAAGCTTGTCAGAAAGATATTATGGAGGAAGATAAAGAAATTTAGGGAGTGGTAATTACAGGACAAGATCCCACCCAGCCAAACTTATTGTGTGTGCTTACAAAGGCAGGCAGATCTCTGATTCTTTTGCTATTCTTTAAAAAAAAAAAAATGTACTTGCTTTTATCATCTAAGAATCAAGGAACTAAGGTCATAAAGTGCTGATTCAGGGGATAATTAAAAATAAGCCTGGAATAATGATTAAATTAATATGTGAATTAAAGAGTAGGCTTTGGTCTATAATAGCTGAGCTATCTACACAGCTGGCTGGAGAGTCAGCTCAAGCAGAACCCAGAGTTGTAAGCTTATAACCATGATTGACTTCAAGTCATTCTTTGTTCACTACTCCCAAACACCCCTTCCTCAGGAACTCCTCTCCAAGGCAAGGCTGGTTCTTGGCATTAGGACCTTGCCTCAAAATGAAAAGTAATAGTGTAGTTCTGGATCAACCTCCATGGTTTAGTGTTTGAGAAACAAGAACAAAGACTTGGGATCAATCCTCAGTACCACTAAAAAAGGAGGAGGAGAAAGGGGAGGAAAATGAGAAGGAAGATGAAGGAGGAAGAAGAGGAGGAGGAAGATGAAGGAAGAGGAAGATAAGGAGAAAGATGATGACGACGACAATGATGATGATGATGATGAGGAGGAGGAGGAGGAGGAGGAGGAGGAGGAGGAGGAGGAAGAGGAAAAGGAAGAGAAAGGGGAGGAGAAGGATTTAGACCTAAACAGAGATTTCATCACCAACTGTATAGGAAAAACAAGGAAGTAATGAAGAGAGAATGAGACTAAGAAACCAAACCAATGAGGAGCTTAATTTGTGTTGTATTTTATCACTGCCTTATGAAAAGGGGCCAACTAGTAAGCTATCAAGTTAAAAATTCTCTCATGGAGGAGCAGCTAGCCAGACGAACTGTCTTTTTTTTTCTTTCTTTCTTTTTTTTTTTCGTAAATGCAATGATAGTTTGTTCTTATGTTATTCCCTAAATAATATAGTATAAAAATTATTTTTCTTTTTCCTTTTAATTTTATGTATATAAGTGCTCTATCTACATGTACATCTACATGCCAGAAGAGGTCATCAGATCACATTATAAATGGTTGTGAGCTACCATGTGATTGCTGGGTATTGAACTGAGGACCTCTGGAAAAGCAACCAGTGCTCTTAACCACTGAGCCATCACTCCAGCGCTGCCCCTCCCCAAAATAGACTTTCACAGAGCTATTTTCTGATAGGTTAGAATGTACCTGAAGAGCTTCCTCAACACCAAAGACATCTATCTCATTTAAGTGTAGGAAATGATGTTTAACTCTAATATCCTCTGAGAACAGAGGCCTAAGAAAAATGAGTAATCTTGACATCACATTGGCTTCCACATCTATAGACAGTATTCTATACATATCTCTCATCCTCAGCCACCCAGGGTTTATCAAGGAGAAGGAGAAAGGTAGACTGAGAAGGCATTTTTATTTGTAAAACTCGAGGCAATTATTGATGATTTTAAAGTAAAAGTGGTACAAACAAGCGAGTTAGAAATATCCTGTCATAATAACTCTAATAATAAAATATTAGCCAGTAATTAGCTATTATCCTAATGTATTTCTTCTGGTCAAGACATTACACTAAATTACGTTACATTTTATCTCATGTAAATGATGTTATACTTCACATTTTTTATGGATGAAGTAGGTTGGGATGATCAACACTTGCCCAGTGCTCACAGTGCTAAGTGTGCAGTCTAAACTTCAAATTCACATTGACTGATAGCCTGCATCCCCTAGCCATATGAGAGAATAAGTTTTAAAACTAGAGAATAAAATTGCTGTTTCCAAATTATTCTCAGTGTTATTCATATGTCTTCATTTTCTGAACTCATGAAGTAATCATAAACACCTTGAAATAAATTGCATTACTGTGTAGTTGAGGAGCAAGGAATTATTTATGTTGGATACGATCTGGCTGCTTCATCTCAGGCAAGAACCATTCCTAATAAAAAGATCTTGATGCCTTATTTGAAGAAGTGACCCTTTCTCAGTCTTTAATTTATTTTCATACTTATTCATTATCTCCATTTGTCCTCAAGTTAATCCCATACATTGGATAGGAAATTATAAAAGACACTGTTATCATAAATACTGTATTATTTGGGTAAAGTTGGCACACTGATCATATCCCTAGGCCTAAAATTTCTATCTTTTCCTTCTACAAGAAGATTATGGTAATGAATATATCACAAAATGTATATATTTAAAATATACAAATTAGTGAGCATTGTTAATTTTTTATCACTCACTACTATCAAGAATAAAACAGTTCCAGGAGTCAGTTATTTTTATTATGCATAGCAATTTTTATGCTCCCTGCCACAAAACTTACACCTTCTAGATTTTGCCCAAATTATATTATTCATTCTTTTTTTTCCCCCTACTGTGTGCCTACCTCTGAATAGTATGGCTCCCTGATATTTATCCATGTTATTACATGCTGCTGAGAGTGATTCACTGTCTATACTACAGCTTACTTAGTCATTCATCAGTTAATGTACACCTGGGTTGTTTACTTTGAAGGCCTTATGAATAGAGCTATTACGAACATTCACAAGTCTTTCTATGGACACATATTTTGTATTTTTAAAATAAATTCCTATAATTAGAATGCCTAGATATAGGTTTCTAAAAAATCTCATGTGTTTTTCTAAAGCAGAGGCAGCAGTAAGCTAATTGGAAGATGAATTTTTCTATACCTTTGACTACTATGGGAGGCTCTATCCATCATAGTGAGTATGCAATGACATCATATGATGCTGTAGATTTTTATTTCATTATTTCCATTTAACCATCAAAACATGGTGAACAGTAGAGACTGCAAGAATTGGAACTTATTTTCAAAACTCATGGACAAATTATTTAAGTTCTGTATCTCCCAGGTTCATTATTCTTAAGTTGTGGTTAACAGTGGGTCAAGTATAGAACAATTTTGAATATGAGTTAAGTATATAAAAGAACAATGTCTGAGAATTTGTAAATGATTAATGCCAGTTTGCTATTTTTGTTGTGGTAATTTTAGTTCTAAAGAATGTGAAATTTTTGCTTTAGAACACATTGTAAATTTAAAGCTATAAGCCCTGTTGCAAATATGGCGAAGCACTGAAGAAAGATGATATAAAGAATTTGTGAAGTGCATAACAATTTCTTCTGTCCTCAGATGTCCCAATAGCAGGAAGCTAAGGTTATGGTTTAAACTGATTTCTATAAACACAGGAGCAAAAATCATTTAAGGGTCTGTAAATCTTGCAATACTAGGATTCAAGATAGAGAAAAAAACAAGAACAAAGAAAATTATTACAAACTTCAAAGTACACTTTTCCAAGAGGGACAGGAAAATCAAGAAAGGAGAAATATGCTAGTGAGTGAAAACAAATGTACCAGTAAAAGCTTAGAACCAGCTGAAGAGGCTTCCTGGATGGCCCTAGGAGTAATTAAGGGCTAAATGGTCAGAAGACAGATAGTACAGAAGGAGTTAGAAGAACAGTGTATAGAAAAACTATGAAAAAACCACAAAGTTGCTGGAAAATTAAATCAGGCTTAAGAAAATTTGACACCGAATGCTTTTCTGGACTGAAAATAGAATTTTTCCAAAATACACTAGTGTTGCCAAACATTTTTAAAAATGCCATCAGACCCTCTCCCTCAAAGAGAGCCAGGAAACATCTTTTTGTGGTAGATAAAGTCTTTTAAAAAAAGTGACAGGAAGAGGATCCAAGGCTTTGGCAAATACATCCTGGTAGTTAAGCATTGTAATGTGCAGGACCTCATGTTCACTCATGAATGTTGGTTCCTAGCCTAATTATACCTCTTCCTCTGTTTTTCCTAGATCTGCTTATGACTTTCTTATTCCACGGCCTCAGCTCATGACTGCTATGTCCAGCCTCAATAGCTCTAGACTCCTTGTACTGCCACTCGGGCTTCCCATGCCTGCCCTCTCTCCTTCTCCTATAGTCTCACCTCACCCTCCTGGTCTTCTCCAGGGAAAAGCACAAAGTGTATTTCTCTCCTTTGTTTCTTGTGACAAACACCATCTGAGTGCTGGGTCCATGTCCTCTGTACTCATTTCCCATTGAGCCTACAAGCTTACCTGTGTCTTTCTTCTCTGACACTGTGCCTCTGTGACACTCAACAAGTCAAATAAATGTGTTCCTTATTTTTCGTGGCATATAAAATGCATCCCACATCACAGGAGGTTTGTGACACTTCCAAAGTGTTTTGAGAACTTGACTGATTTACAAAACCGCAAAGTTCTTGACAGTGTGACTGTGTGTGTTTGCAGTAAACATGACAGCTCTAATCATCTGAGCTTTGGAAGCATGTTCTTCAAGGATGAAATGGATGGAAAGTAAATTGAAGTTTGAGGAGCCATCAGTCACTTCTCATGGTCTTCAAGAAAACTGTGTGGAGTGGTCACTTCACATGGCCCTCTAGGAAACAGTGGCAAATACCGAGTGTCTTCAGATATAGATATAACATGTGCACTATTCTGATTTCCTCATTCACATGTTTTCATACAGGAGATCAGTGGTTAATACATAGTAGAGAGTAGTAAGACTTGCTTTGAGGAAGTAGGCTTCAGATAAAATGACTCTGGGCTAGGACAGGAAAGTAGTCTCAGATATTTTGGTCATCCTGATAAGCCCTTAGAAACAGTGATCATGGGAGTGTTCATGGAATTGTGTTTATTGTCTTGCTTGTTCCTTGACTATTTGCATCTATTGTATTGCTAGACCCTCAACCTAGAACGGACCTTAATACATGAATGTAATTAAAATAAAGGCAAAAAATAAAGAGAAAGGGGGATGGGATAGAGGGTTCTAGGGAGAAGAAATGAGGAAAGGGGATGACATCTGAAATGTAAACAAATAAAATATTCAATTTAAAAAAAAAGAAAAAAAGACTTGCTGTGCTCAAGAGTATAAACTTCAAAAGAGTTTTAAGGCAAAATTTTCTCTTGTTATTTGGCTGAATGAAATAATTCATTTTCATTCCTATATTTGCAAAGCCGTTAAAAAATAAAAAAACAAAGTACTTTTAAATTCATCTATTATTGAAATGTGGGTGAGAGATACCAAGAAAAGCCACTAATCCTACTCAAAATGTCTATCTCTGTGACTTTCAGCTTATCTAATTTAATTTAATATGATATTACTTCTGGAAATTTCGGGCATGGATACAATGTGTTTTGATCTTATTCAAACCTACTCCTCCTCCTACCTTCTTCTAGGTCCACTACCTACATTTAGTTCTCGTGGTTGTTAGAAAGAAAATAGTTCCCATAGGCTCATAGGCAATGGCACTGTTGGGACGTTTGGCCTTGTGGAAGAAGTGTATCTCAGTTCATTTCCTGCTGCCTGTTGATCCAAATGCAGAACATTCAGCTCATTCTCCAGCATGTCTGCCATCATGCCGCCTTGTTACCCACCATGATCATGCTACTAGACTGAACTTCTGAAACTGTAAGCCAGATTCAATTACATGTTTCCATTATAAGAGCTGCTATGATCATGATGTCTCTTCACAGCAGTGGAAACCCTAAGACACTACTCCACTTTCGAAATTCATGTCAAAACAAAAAACAAAAAACAAAAAACAAAAGACAAAAAACAAAAAACAAAAAAAAAAACAAAAAACAAAAAGCAAAAAAACAAAAAAAAAACAAGCCACTGAGCCCAATTTGTGCTGACTATACACCCAAGTCTGCGGTTGACCTAATAGAGGTTACAAACAGACTTATGACCCTAAAAGCTTTTGAGCATAATTAGCTCTTCAACTAGAGATGGGTTCAATATCCATGAGAGTCAGTTGATTAGTTCATGTCTTGTGCAAGCAATGATAATTGCTATGAGTTCCTGACAGTAACAGTTCATTACACTTTCCCTGTAATGTCAGAAAACACTGTTTCATTATAATCCTACCAGACTACTAGATTTTAAATTCTTATGCCCTATGACTGAGATGTCCACTGAACTTTGAAATGATGCAATGTGATCCTATTTATAGGTAAGCACCCACAGATACTTATTATCTATACTTTGACCAGTTATGAGTATTTTAGTTACTGCTCTCCCATGCACAAAGAAACTTCCCTGATACGGTTTGATATCAGCCTAGCTACTTTAAGCAGAGAAAAGACTCTACCCAACTGGGGAAGGCTGCACAAGACACTGTTTTAGACTTGGAATCAAATTGGAGTCCAAGGTGCTTGCAAGGATGTAGATGACCACAGCACCATATCAAGAGTAGTGGATGGACAGGAAATTCACGTCGGTAAGCCCAAGAGCCTGAATGGTGGCTTCTGTTCCATTTTATTCATTGCCATGTTGACTCACAGAATGAACCTTAAAAATTAACTTTCTATGACCTTGTGATAGATGGAGAAGATAAATTTGCAGGACATGATGGAAGGAAAGAACAGTTTAACCACTTTAGAGTCAGCCAAAGTCAGTCATTTCCAGCAGAAAGAACTTAACTGTTGATTCCACCTGATAAAATACCTCTGGTGGACTGAAAAGGAGCACAGTACATTTTTAGATCACAGACAAGCACGTTGCCTTCATTCCATGGGCACCTCTCAAATTCAGTCTCTGTATTTTTTTGTTTCATGTTCTGTCATCTCCCTACCCCTCATCTCCTGAACATACAAACAAGTCATAGTAGAATAAAGGGAGCCTTTGCTTAATTCACTTTCATAGCACTCATTTTTATCATATTTCAGGACAACATATTTTCCTTCAGCCTGACAAAACTCAAATATGCCTACAATTCTAAATGAGCAAGGTCCTACAGCCCTGAGCCAGGAAGCCAGTATCTTTCAATGAAGACCCAGTGAGGACAAGCTGACCTTGCACACAGCCTTAGGTATGGGAATCAAGAGGTAGCTATAAGAAGTATCTTAAAGATAGAAGCCAATCAAAGTGCATTGATCTTTTTAGGAAGAATCAGTTGGAGACTCTGACCAAGAAGAAGCCTGTACACAGAACTTACTGAACTCACTTCGATAGCCAGTCACCAGGGGAAATTTAAAACAGATCATAGGGCTGGCAAATGTATTTCAGTTGATAGAGTACTTACCTCAATGCAGAAAACACTGAGTCTGATTCCCTAAAGCAAGACATCAGATGTGGTGGTAATATATGACTATAATGCAATATTTGAGAGGTATCAGGAAATTAAGGAAAGAGAATCAAGACTTTAAGGTCACCCACCCTCAGCTGCATAGTGAGTTGAAGGTAAGACTGAGATATCTGAGATCCTATAAATAAATAAATTAATTAAATAAATAAAGCTACACAAACAAAGGAGAAAGATATATGATTTAATTCCTAACCCACTTGTTATTGTCTGTTATATTGGCCATGCCACTTACTGAGTACCCCAGCCTCGGATTTCTCATCATGAAAGCAGCCACAGCTTCTTCCTCCCACATCCTGAGGATGGAATGGGATGGGGTGGTGAAGTGAAGAATAGAGCACTTAGAGTGAATAGAATCTCCCTAGAGCTCTTCCAGTGCCGTCTCTATTGGTATTACTATGACTGTTTACCTTGAATAAAACGGAGAGAACTGTATCTAGTTTTATGGAGACTTTAACATAATTTGGTATGGCATTCTGGACAACACAAGACGACAGGGCCACTCTAAAACCCAACTACTCCCCCCTTATCCAAAAGTATGTCATTAAGGTTACAAAAAGGAAAAACAAAAAGAAAATTATCTGCAGTTACCTAGATAAACACCAAGCTGAACCACAGCTGAGTAGATTGCTCCCTTGACATAGCTGAGCAATTCCAACATAATTAATAGTTTCTTAGGCTTATTTACAATTGCACCTTGCAACATCTTAATTTTCAGTTTTATTTGAATTATTGTGATCCTTAATACTGATTGTCACGTTGACAGGGTCTAAAATCACCTAGGGAAAAAGTCTGTGGGCATGCCTATGATTTGTTGTCTGGATTCAGATAATTTAGATAGGAAACTACACCTCTCTTAACTGTAGGTAACATTACTGCATGGGCTGAGAACCTGGAATTTATAAAAAGAAGAGAATGAAGTGAGCTCCAGCATTCATCACTCTTTGTCTCCTGGCAATGAACTCAGCTACACTATGCTCCTGCAGTCAAGATTGCCCTGTCATGACACACTCCACCCTTTAACTATGATCTAAAATAAATCCTTTCTTCTGTATGTTGATTTTATTAGATCTGATGGACCTAATGAGATCTGGTGCCTTCTTCTGGTGTGTCTGAGGATAGTGACAGTGCATTCATATACATGAAATAAATACATCTTTAAAAACAAACCAAAATAACAAACAAATAAGCATCCCAAAACAGTCTGGGGAATGCGCAAATGAGTATGTGTATATGGGAACAGGAAGACAAGATAAATAAGTATGAGAAGGTCATTTTCTTATTTTTCCAAGTAATTTGGGTGTATAAATAATAGTATATGCCTATTAGGACCTGTACAGGCACTGAGTACTCATCAGTGATTGCATATGACAAAACAGTTCCCACTGGGAGGGATTATGTACTTATAATTATTATATGATAAATTATAAGATATTATTATCATCATCATCATTATTATATAATGTATCCTAAGAACTAGGGTTATGGTTATATTGCTAATAGGCTTCCCACTCAAACATGAAGTCTGGACACTTAGCATCTATATAAAAACTATGTGTACCCAAACACTGCTGTAACCCCAGCACTGGGAAAAAAGACAGGAAGATGGGAAGCCAATCTCCCCAAATCACTGAGATCCAAAATCAATTAAATAATCTATGTGTAAAAAGAAAAGGCAGAGTAATTGGGAAGATACTTAATGTTGATTTCTGGCCTAAACCTACACCTGAACAAACACTCATCTGCTCACATATCTACACTTGCACAGTTGTAGGTCTCTGCTAATCACATCTACCACAAATAAAAGCTTTTCAGATGAGAGTTGAGAGATGCATTAAATTATGAGTATAATGATAAGTCATTAGGAATCAGGTTACTAGTCTGTCCATTTAACAGAATAATGTTTTATTATCTATGGAAAGTCTCTGGCTAATGACTACAATAGAATTAACCCGTTCCTGGCTCTGAGCTTTTTATTTGTTAGTCTGTAATGTCTTATAGGGGGAAGTTTTCTTCATTATAAGCTAACTCCATTTTAGCGTGTGTGTGTGTGTGTGTGTGTGTGTAGATTCTGCAGTTGTAGGTTTTTATATGACTTCTTAGTGTATGGTTTGAATTTACAAGAGCCTCTACAAAGTGAGTCTCTGGACACTTGATCCTTTTTCAGGTGACACAGTTTTGAAAGTTATAAAATCTTCATGACAAGGAGGCTAGCTGGAAAAGGGAGGTCTCTTAAAGTTTCTGACCTCCTGATCTGGACCATATGAGGACACATCAGCCATGTGCTCACATCATTAATGTGGAACCATTTTAGCAGCTATACGTTCTCCACATACCACCTGAATGACATATATTCCTCCTATAAGTTGCTCATTTCTAACATTTTGTCCCAGGTTGTCTTCTGTGTATACCAGAAACCCAAATAAGTCAGCTCTAATGCCAGTGAAGGAATAGGATCTAGAGCAAGAGCAAGCAGATAAAGAGGGCAAATTTCCTTCTTCCATGTTCTTTATATATGCTACCAAGAGAAGGTACATCCCAGATTCAAGGTATATCTTCTCACCTCAAGGGATCTGAATTAAAAGTGTGTCTTCCTATTTCAAATATTTAATTAAGAAACAATTCCTCACAGGAGTGCCCAGATGCTTGAGTTTTGCTTAATTCTTCACATAGTCAATTTGCCAAACAAGAATAGCCACCACAACTATACAGCCATCACTGTACTATCTGAGACAAAATTTGGGGAAGATAATTTAATCATAACTTTCTACAATATTGTAGGTTTGTCCTATGCATCAACAATTCCATTCCCTTACATAAACTGTGCCAAGATATTTATGTTCATTATACTAACTGCAAGATTTTCAGACAGAAAAACATTTTCAAGAAATAGCATTTCTGTCAATTAGACTTTTCTAGAAAAAGTTGCATCTCTCCCATCTTGGAATACCCATGATACAACTCACGGACCATATGAAGCTCAAAAAGAAAGAAGACAAAAGTATGAATGTTTCAGTCCTACTTAGAAGGGGGAACAAAATAATCATGGGAGATAGAGGGTGGGCAGCATTTGGGAGAAGAGAGAAGGAGAGGAGAAAAGGGAGCAAGATCAGGTGTGGGAGGAGACAGGGGAGATGTACAGAGGGTCAGGACATTGAAGAGAGGTGTGTAGCAATGGGGAATGGGGAATTGGGGTATCCACCAGAAAGTCTCAGATGCCAGGAAAGAAAGAGACTCCCAGGACTCCCAACAGAGATGACATTAGCTGAAATACCCAACAAAGGGGAAAGAGAACCTGTAGAGACCATATTCAGAGGTTAGGCACTGCCCCCAGTTGAGAGATTGGGCCAAGAGCAAGCAGTTAAAGAGAGCAAGTTTTAACCCAGAATTGCTCCTGTCTAAAGGAAATACAGGAACAAAGAGTGGAGCAGAGACTGACCTACCTGGGGATCCATCTCATATGCAGACACCAAACCCAGGCACTATTGCTGATGTCAAGAAGTTCTTGCTGTCAGGAGCCTGATATAGCTGTCTCCTGAAAGGCTCTGACAGAGTCTTACCAATACCGATGCGGATGCTCGCAGCGAACCATTGGACTGAATACAGGGACCCCAGTGGAAGAGTTAGGGCAAGGACTGGAGGAACTGAAGGGGTTTGCAACCCACCCCACAGGAAGAACAACAATATCAACCAACAAGATTCCCCAGAGCTCCCAGGGACTAAACCACCCACCAAAGAGTATACATGGAGGGACCAGTGGCTTCAGCTGCATATGTAGCAGAGGATGGCCTTATCTGGCATCAGTGAAAAGGGAAAGCCTGTGAAGACTTGATGCCCCAGCATCGGGGAATGCTAGGGCTGTGAGATAGGAGTGGGTGAGTGGGTGGGGGAGCACACTCATAAAAGCAGGGGGAGTAGGAAGGGGGGTTTGTGGAGGGGAAACTAGGAAAGGAAATAATATTTGAAATGTAAATAAATAAAAAAACCAATAAAAGATAAAAAATTTCCAACACAGGACAAAAAAAGGTATAATAATGGTACTCTGGACTATGATATATTTATTACAATATGTACTGAAATGAGCACTCAAAGTACAGAATGAATAGGAAGAGTATGTTCTAAAAACTTATGGACAACATAGTTCAAATTGTGGTAAGTCCACATACTCACATTTGCAAGCATAATCTTAGATACTTTCATGCTATAAAACTAGCCAGAAGTTAATACTGGTAGAGTTGTGGAGGGTGTGATGATTTGAATAAGAAATCTTCCCTGTAGCCTCGGGTATTTGTACATTTGGTTTGCAGTTGATAGCACCATTTAGGACAGTCCATTAAAATGCAGCATTGCTAGAGGAAATAAGGCTGTAGAGGCAGGCTTTGAGAGTATATAGCCTCACCCTACTTCCATCTCACTCTCTCTAGGTTGTGCTTATGGTTGTGAATGTAAGCTCTCAGCTTCTCATTGTTTCTATCATGTATTCCTGCTGTTATGGAGCCCCCTACCAGCCATGATAGACTCTTATCCATTCCCTTTTTTGTTGTTGTTTTAACTTTTTTTTTTTTATCAAACCATGATTTTTACTTTTTCACACAGGGGTTAAAAACACAAAAAGGCAGAATGTGAGGAAGGGGATGACGCAGGAGTGTAGGTGTTCAGGGGGAGTACAGATATCTTCCAGAACAGAGTATTGGCTGGGTGAAGGTTCAGGGAACATGTCACTACGACTCTGTCTATGAATCACTTGTTTTTTATCTAAGCTGGTACTATCCACCAAGGTTACCTATCCACAAGCTCTATGGCTATTAGTTCTTATCCAGGCTGGTAAATTTACACAAAAGCTGCCTGTTTACAATATCTTATAGCTATCTGTTTCAGTGTTTTTCCACAGAGACCAAGGCTTTGTGTTAGCAGGCTGACTTAGGCCTATGGCTGATTTTAGGCCTTCAGTGTGTAAGCAAGGCTGCCCTTGACATCTCCCTTCTCCAAGTATAAAAGGACAATGGCGATTCCAATCTTGCAAAGGCGGGAATAAAGGCCTGACCTCCAGTAATTAAAGGGGACCTTGTAATGGCTCTGGTCCTCCTGTCATTGTTCAGTGAGGCATGAGGGCCATACTCATCCCGATGTCTTTTTCCTGGAGAGGGGATACTTTTGACATCAACCCCTATGCAGTCAGGCTTGTCCCTCAGGGAACCCAGAAGGATATTTTTAATTTTTATTTATATTCCCTTGCAGTGCTTAGCCTCGCAGCCTAAGCAATAATTTAAATCTCCAGTCAGAGGGGTTTCTGGGTGGCCCCTCTCTGTTTGGCCTATGAGCAGAAGTTTCCTCTTTTATGTTGGGTGGAGATGGGTTTGTGGAACACCCTGGATAGAGTAACAACCTCGTGTTGAGTCTGGTGGTCTTCCATACCTAACTTATGTTAATGTATCTGAATAGGGTTTGCTGTCAAAATTATCTATTTGTTGTTTCACAAAGTTAGTCAGCCTATTTAAGGCTCAGGGGCCAAAAAAGAAATAAGCAAAAGTAACCCAATTATCAGTCCCAAAATGGAAGGAAGTAGGGTTGACAATCACGAAGGGGTTGAAAACCAATTCTTGTACCAGCTCTCATCTTTCTCTTTCTCCCTCTGTCTTTTCTCAAGGCCTTCTCTGACCTTTTTCATGTTCTCTTTAACCATCCCTGTCTTGTCTATGTGAAAGCAGCATTCTTTAAGCTATACCCAATCTAGAGCTGTAGAAAAAAAACAGTTTTTTTCTATTGTAAAAGAGTAAATCAAGTCCAATAAAGTCCTTCGTAATTTTTGGAGATCACTTCAGACAGTGAAACAAGGGATTTCTTCAGATTAGTGATGTCAATCTCTAGCTGTTTGATGTCCTTGTCAATGATCCATCGAAGGTCTGAGTAGTATAAGTCCAGAGGCCAGCATCAGGATTAGAACTTCCAACAGCAAACACCAAGGGTGATTAATTTTTACCTGGAAAGGAAAAAGAAGGGAATTCTCAAGGAGATTTCTTTTCCCTGAATGTCAGTTGTTATTCATCTTATTTATAATTGGGCCTGGCTTTGTGGGGGTATCTATTTATTTCATTAATCTTTTTGGCAGTCATTTAGCTGTGCCTTCTGTGGTATCAAACAGGCATATCAATCCTCAGTCCCATATGAGAACTGGGTCTGGACCATTCCATTTAAAGATAAAAGGGTCCTTCCACATAACTGGCATAGTTTTTATTGGTCTCAGCATGCCAAATGCAATCAGCAGCAGCTTTCTCATGAGCTTTTAGATTTAGAAAATTAAAAATGAACAAGGCATGATGGAGAGTATTTCTGGGAGACTTCTTCTGGGGGTATAGTTCTCCCTCTTTTGTTTTAAAAGCCAATTTTTCAGGGTTCTTGTAAAATCAGGGCAGAAGCGCCAGTAGCTGCTCCTCCCCCCCATACTCAGAGAGTTATTAAGATATTATTTTAAAGTCTTATAATATCTTGTCTTTGAAGATTATAAGAATTCCAGAAATATGGGTAATAATAGTTAACTATGCATTTCAAATGTCTGACTGTAACAGTTAGTTTTGTTTATCTTAATCTGATATGGAACACCAAGCACTAACACTCAAATGTCTGACTGTAACAGTCAGTTTTCTTTATCTTAATCTGATATGGAACACCAAGCACAAAAGATACTATAGGTAATAACTAATTATATTTTTAATTATTTCTCTTGTTAAAGTAATTGTAACTAGAAAGCCTGTAAAGGTGTCAAATCACATACACATATTTTAATTTTTTTAAATAAAAAATGAGTAACATCCACTTACCATAATTGATTAGGTATAAGTCATCAAGTATTAACACTATTATGAAAAAACTGAGGACACTAAAAACAAATTTTGTAACTTGACCTATATACTCTGTAAAGATGTCAGATTGTTGTCTCAGGCTATTATTATTAAACATAGATCCATAAAAATGTACTACCTTGTGGTGATGTTATATAATAGATGACTTTTTAAATCTTAATAATGATCTTATAAAAATTTTTTAAAATTATATCCATGATTATTAAGCTCTGTTATAATGAGATTGTTACTAGGCCTTTTTCTGATAGCCAAAAACTGTAATAAGAATTTAGTCTCTCAGATAACATCAGTTAATTGTTCCTAGACAAATAATCAGTCTTTTACTCAGAGCACATTTCAGGAGGTTATCAAACAATTTGTCAAAGGTCAATAAACAGGGAACCAACAATTTATCATAGGAGTTAGGATAGAAAATAAAATATTGTCTGGGCTTATCTACACAAATCTTTACTAATAACCCAGTTATAGTTCTGTGGCTATCTTCTTCTGGATTTGTTAGAAGGGGATTACTTTCTTGCTCTTTCTGGGGTATAATTTCCCTCCTTGTATTGGAGCTTTCCTACTATTATCCTTTGTAGTGCTGGGTTTGTGGAAAGATATTGTGTAAACTTGGTTTTTAGTGGAATGTCTTGATTTCTTCATCTATGGTAATTGAGAGTTTTGCTGGGTGTAGTAGCCTGGGCTGGCATTTGTGTTCTCTAAGGGTCTGTATGACATCTGTCCAGCATCTTCTCGCTTTTATAGTATCTGGTGAGAAGTCTGGTGTAATTCTGATAGGTCTGCCTTTATATGTTACTTGGCCCTTTTCCCTTACTGCATTTAATATTCTTTGTTTTGTGCATTTAGTGTTTTGATTATTATGTGACAGGAGGTATTTCTTTTCTGGTCTAGTCTATTTGGCATTCTGTAGGCTTCTTGCATGTTCATTGGCATTTCTTTTTTAGGTTGGGGAAGCTTTCTTCTATAATTTTGTTGAAGATATTTACTGGCCCTTTAAGGTAGGAGTCTTCACTCTCTTTTATACCTATTATCCTTAGGTTTGGTCTTCTCATTGTGTCCTGGATTTCCTGGATATTTGTGTTAAGAACTTTTTGCATTTTACATTTTCTTTGACAGTTGTGTCAATATTTTCTATGGTATCTTCTGCACATGAGATTCTCTCTTCTATCTCTTGTATTCTGTTGGTGATGCTTGGGTCTATGACCCTGATTTCTTTCCTAGGTTTTCTATCTCCAGGGTAGTCTCCCTTTGAGATTTCTTTATTGTTTCTACTTCCATTTTTGGATCCTGGATGATTTTGTTCAATTTCTTCACCTGTTTGGTTGTGTTCTCTTGTAATTCTTTAAGGGATTTTTGTGTTTCTTCTTTAAGGGCTTCTACCTGTTTACCTGTGTTCTCCTCAATTTCTTTGAGACTGTTGTTTATGACCTTGTTAAAGTCCTCTATCATCATTATTAGAAGTGATTTTAAATCTGACTCTTTCTTTTCTGGTGATATGGGGAATTCAGGATTTTCTATTGTGGAAGAACTAGGTTCTGATGATGACAAGTACCCTGGGTTGCTGATGCTTATGTTCTTGCACTTACCTTTCACCATCTGGATATCCTTAGTGCTACGTGCCCTGTCTCTGACTGGAGCCTGTCTTTCCTATTATCTTGGTTGTGTCAAAACTGTGTGGGGTGGGTGTTGCTACTGGGGTTAGAGCTGAGGCCCAAGATCTGTTCAGTACTCAGGCCCAGACTGGAAAGAACCAGTGCTCTAGGCCAGGAGTGAGTTCCTGGGTCCCAGTGGGTCCCAGTTACTCCCTGTTTGTGGCAGGTGTTGCTGTCTCCTAACATAAGATACTGCTAGGGTTAGAGCTCCTGAGAGCCCTCCTTCCTCTGAGTTCTGTGAGATTGGGTGCAGGACTGCCTTCCAGGATCTGCTGAGTGCTCAGACCCAGACTAGAAGGCTTATCCATTCCTTTTAGGTCTTCATCATGGCATTATAGGAAAGCAATAGCAAAGTAAATAATAACAAAGAAAATATTTGGATTTGACTTTCCATTGTATAGCAATGAGTAACATTTTGTTTACAATGCTAGAAAAGTTTTCAGAGTCATGTGAAATAAAGGGTTACACAAGGATCTCAACTTTAAAAATAGAGCTCGAGAATACATAATTAAAATTTTATTGATTTTGCAACTCTATATTGATACAAATATTTTTAAAGTTACAAATTAAAAAACTGATATATATATATGTATATATATATATATTAGATTAAATATGTCTTTTTTCCTAAAAGAAAGTTAAATGATCAAATGAGTTAATTTTAATGTCTTACTTTTTTTTAACTGAATCATAATCTACAAGTACTTAAAAGATAGTACATAGGATATATCTCATACTGTAATATCACTTTGTGGCTTCATTTTGTTTCTGAAAAGAATTTAGAAGGCTGGAGAGGTGGCTCTAAGGTTAAGAACTGCTGTCTTGAGGTCCTAAGTTCTGTTTCCAGAACCCACATGGTATAATTCACAACTGCCTGTAAACTTCAGTTCAAAAACAGCCAACTCTCTCTTCTAACCTTCAGTAGCCAGCACTCTCAAACAAGTCAGACACACACACACACACACACACACACACACACACACACACGATGATAAACTATTTTTAAAAGAGGCCAAAAGCAAAGTGAGAGAAAGCAGTTGGCAGTAACTTTGTTGTAAGCAAATCAAGATTCAATGGAACTGATCTTAGCTTCACAAAATGTTCAAAGCTAATTATGCCCACATCAAAATTTCTTCAGGATCCAGTGCAAATCTATGCTCTCAATGGAGCCAATGAATGCAAATACTGCCTATTCTTTTTCAGTTGTCTCTTGTTTACCTTCTTTCCAACATCCCCTCCCGACCTCATCACTCCCACACATATTCACTTCTTCTCCCCTTGTAGGTAAAGGAAATCAGTTGTCTTCAATTTTATTGATGAAGTTTCACTTTCATATCCCTTAATCACTTCATGTAAAAATACTAATTTCATCAAAATATCAGAACATTGTGCAGAAGAGTCATGTTGAAGCAATCTTGGCAGTTTTTTGAGTAAAAATGAGCTCACAAATTCTTAGGAATAGAAATCTGTAGTTACACTGTTGAGCACAGGAATATCAATCATGAGCTAGGAATTCACAATTCATACAAAATTGCTATGGTTATCATATTAGTCAGAATTTCCTAGAGGAACTGGTCTTTTCAGTACACAAGGCTAGATTTCTCAGCTGGTCTTCAGTACATACCAGAATGTTGAAGAAGTTGGCTCTAATGCCAGTGAAGGAATGAGCTTGCCAGAGAGAATAAAAGCAAGCAGGCAAAGAAAGTTTTCTTCTTCCATATTTTTTATATAGGCTTCTAGCACAAGGTGTGGCCCAGATAAAAGGTGAATCTTATGAGCTCAAAAAGTCTAGATCGAAAGATAATCATCATCCCACCTCAAAAGATGTAGATTAAAAGTGAGTCTCCCCACTTAAATGATTTGATTAAAAACAAACAAAAAAAACCAAAAAACCAAAACAAAAACACAAAAACAAAAAACAGCTCACAAGGGTAGCAAGACATTTGGGTTTTAGTTAATTCCAGATGCAGTCAAGTTGACAAGCAGGAAAAGCCAGTACAACTTCACCTCTTGTCAACTTGACACACATATCTTCTTATGCTTGCTTAATTTTCAAATGAAAACAATAACCAGCTCATAATTATGCCATAGATGATATAACTATCACACATAAAAACACATTGTATACTTAACCTGGTCATACTTACACCTGACATACTATAACTATCCCTCATCCAACAACAAACATGTTATGTATATTTTAGAGTAGGAGGCAATGTTCCTTCAGGGATGTTATGTTAGTATGTCAAACTTAAATATTATAACCACTGATACTCTCTTTATTGAAGTTTCACTACAAAGAAATTAAGAAAAGAAAACACAAATATCTATACAAATACATCCTTATAACATGAGAGAAACACTCACATCAGTTATAATCTTCGTTGCTGCAAATGGTCACATGGCCTTAGCTGGTATTTATAACTACCTTTCCCTACTACCCATTCTGTGTTTCCTCCTCCTTCAGTAAGCACCTTAGAAAGTCTTGGTTATTTTCCTGGAGGAGTGACCGGAACCATCATTCCTCAAGAGTCCTCTTGCTATCCTGCCTAAATTAGATTGTGGCAGTTTTCCATTGGTTTGAATCAGAGACATATAGTAAAGACCAGCTGAGACATCCAGCCTTGTGAACTGAACAACTGCAGGAATCTTGGAGCTTGCATTGGTAGACAGGCATTATGGAATAACTGGGCCAGTCTGTAAATCATCCTTATTAATCCCCTTTTCTCTCCATGTATAGATTCACTCTATATTCTGTGTGACTCTAGAGATTCATGGCTAATACAGACTTTTGTACCAAATGTGGTTCTAGAGCAACAGAAATATAAGGATGGAATTTTTGAGTAGCTGTAATAGGCTTTTCAATTCGCCAACACTTACAGTAACTGAAACCTCTAGAGATACTAAAACCTCGCCGAGAATCCCAGAAAGTTCTGAAAGCCCATGGTACAAACTATCTTCTAACCTAAGGAAATGAATGCATTTGATTATTTTGATTTGACAGGTGTGAAAGGCAAAAAAATTTGGTGACTCTGTATATTAAACTTTTGATAACTTGTGAAAAAAATAAGAAAATTGATGATGTGTTAGGTTGCTCCTAGCTTTTGGGTAAATTGAAAAGGAAGAGAATAATCTCCATGATAAAAATTAACCAGCTTCTAGCATCTCACGATACAGTGAAGAAAAACAATAAACTCAGCGATAAAATTGACTGGTTCCAGATGCATATAAAGAATCTAACAGGTTTGAGTGTGGCTTAGAAGAGAATTTTCTCTCCAGCAGTTGTGGGGAAACATGCTGAAGCACTCAATATTTGGTTTTCTGAATTACAGTGAAAATTATTCAAGTCTCAGCCTCAGAATGTGTGAGCAGTTAAAGGACATTAATTGGTAAAGAATGGAACCTTGTAACTTGAGCGGAGGATGTGTGAGAAAATCCTACTGAAGCTGAGAACTTTGAATCCTCAGATTCTCAAGAGTTTATCTCACCTGAGGAAGTAGTCTCTCCGACCTCAGCAGAGGATGTACTTAACACTCCCAACATCTGAAATGTTACCATTTCCACATTTGACTGATGAAATGAATCTCCCTTATATGCTAACTCAGCAATGACTTTCTGTGAAGGAGATGCCAGACAAGACAATGCTGATGTATCTCAAGACCTCTAGGCCTATAAGGTTAAGTAGGTTCTGAGAGGGGACTTAGAAAGTGTAGTCCATGGTGAGGCAGTCGCACTACAATAATGAGCTTAATACATTTGCTAATTAATTTAAGTCTGGAAATAAGCATGTGAATGGACTTTAATGGTGTGGGATAATGGTGGAAAGAACATAAAACTGGGCCAGGCTGAGTTGATTGATACTGAACAACTGACTAGAGATTTTAAGTTTAATATGAAGTCTGACACCATTGTTTTTTGAGGTGTTAAATGTTTTTTTTTTTTCTTTTGAATGATAAGCAGAAACATTTATCAAAAGATAACTGAAAAGGAATTGGAGATGCCTGAAATCTGTTGGTTTAGGGTTGATGAAGACATTTAAGGCTCAAAGAGATTGTAATGTGACTATGTTGTATGAAACCTAGTCCTCTACAATGGAAAGGCCCAGAAGACTTGCTCTTTCACTAACCCTACAAGATGCTAGAAGATTCTACAAAATGGTGAGAGGGGCTCCAGCACAATTGAAGAGTTTTGTTCTTGCCCCTTTCCTTGTGCCAGACCTTAGGTTTGAAGATGCTGCTGCTCGCTCGGTGAGATGAATTAATTTATGTGGGTTTGTTGAGCCTTAAGTAAGCAGGCATCAGGTGGCAGCACTTATTAAAGGCAAGGTGATCATAGTTATTGTAATGTGGAGCACTAACACAGCAATGTCCATGATGGTCTGATTTATAATGGGCAGCAAAGACAAAGTAATATATTTATCATGGTGTGACTTGTATGGACCTTTTGTACAGATCATGGAGTTTCCAGGCATGAAATGGATAAGAAGCCTGCTGTGTTTTTGTTTCATCTGTGTAAGTAGAAAAACCCTGAAACAAATGAAAGAAGGACTACAGTGGATCCTTGCAAAAGGGAATCTCAGCCTGTGAACTAATCTCTAAACTGGAGCTAGTTTGCAGACCCAGAACTGCTTGAACAAAGGTGCCCCTGAGGAAAGACCTTGATAAAATACCTAAGGGTTTTACTATTAGCCTCTCCTTGGTCCTTCCCTGGAGGAACCCACAGCCTTTTTACAAGGGTAGCTGTACACTGGGGGAAAGGAAATAATCAGAATTTCTGGGGGTCTGTTGGATACCGGTTCTCAATTGCTGCTGATTTCTGGGACCCCCAAGAGATACTGTGACCCTCCAGTTAAAGTAGGGTCTTACAGAGATCAGGTGATTGAGGCAGTTTTGACTGAAGTCTGACTCAGTAAGTCCACTGGGTCCCCAAACTCATCTCATGGTCATTTTCACAGACCCAGAATGCATAGTTAGGATAGACATATTTAGAAGTTGGTATAATTCTCACCAACTGATCTATGGGATCAGAGCAATTATGGTTGGCAAAGCTAACTGGAAGCCTTTAGAGCTGCTGTCTCTGCCAAAAAAATAAAAATAAATAAAAAAGTTAGTGAAACAAAACCATTTTCACTTCTGCCCGAAGCACTACAGCTGCAGCTGCTGTGTCACTTGTGCGTCAGTAGGTGGCAGAGAGGAGAGAGGATGAGTCTATTCTCAGTGTTCTGACCTGTGAACATCTGAATGATTAGTAGCCTAACAGTCCCCTTTAAAAGGGTAATCTGAGACAACCACCATTCTAGCACCAGGGGTCCCAGATAAGAAGCTAGCCTGAGATGACCCCGCCCCCAAGTCATCCTAGGGCACCAGGCATCCAGGATGGAGAGACTAAAAGAACCCTGTCTGGGACTCTGGCCTTTGGAGGAAGTAAGCCTTAAACAGACAACCCTTACAAAGGGTCACTTGGGTTGTCCAGGTGAGAAGTGAGACTTAAATGACCACCAGACTGGCTCTGTGGGGCCCCGACAGGAAGCTAGACTGGGGTGAATACTAGTCTGGCACTTCACAGGCCTGGTGAGGCAGGGGGATGGGGTGGAAGTCACAATTCCCAAGGATGACCCCTGCCTGACACCACAATGCATGAGCAGGGCATAGCATTCCTGAGACCACTCCTGAGGTGGCCCCAGACAGAGATGCTGGGTGTCACTAAGAGGAGGAAGTGGTGGAGATATGGATGAGAAACAGAAAGATGTGGCACTGTAAAGAGAGACAGAACGGGAGACTCAAGGGTAATGAGGAACAGCCTGATGTGAGCAGCAGGTGATGTCACGTGGGACCTTGATGGGATCCTGGCCTATGCTGCCATCAGGGGCCACAGCTTAGCTTCTTGCCCCCACAGTAACAAGTGTGCTGTAACAAAGGCCAGGCAGCCATCCCAGGTCCAGGCTGCCACCTGGGGAAATGTTGATGTCTGAGGGCTGTGCAGAACTGGCCCCACCCCTCACCTAAGCATGATAGGGGAGCAGGCCCTGGAGGTATGAGAGCAGGACACACCTCCTCCCAGCCAGCTGCAATACTGGGATAGTGATCCTTGCAAATTGAGGGAGCTTTGGATGAGCCAACCCCCAAAGTATGAGTGTGGGAGAATTGACTTTGACAGGAGATATTCTCCTTTCCTCTCTCATCCCTCTCTACCTATACCAGGCAGGAGAGCTGGCCCCAAATCATGAAAGTAGGAGAACTAGCCATGTCCTTCACCCATTGCAACACAGCAGAGAGTGGGCCCTGCTTCTCACCTAGGCAACAGGGTAGAGCTGGCCCTGGTTATGGAGGTTGTGGGTGGGCTGGCCAGGAAAGCCTGAGAGAGGGAGAATGGGTAGATTGACAGATTGACAAATTCAGATATCGGTCAGGCCCAGATCTTTAAGTGTGACCATCCCACAGATGACCTTCATGAGTGCAAGAAGTGGCCACTCCCACAGATCCAAAACTACAGAGCCTCCATGACACAGGGCAACAACAGGATATCTGAGAGGAGTCGAGTGAGGTCCAGTATTGATAGAGTAGCAGAAGCCACCAAAGACCTAATACCAGAACTAATATCAATCATTGCAATGATCATTTGCAAGCAAAGTAGTATGGACAAAAGTGTATACTTTGGAACACACTGTGACACTCTACAGCTTCCACAGTGATATCTTTTATCTGTTAAGGGCAGAAGTTACAAGGGTGGAGGGATATCAGTGAGATTGGGATACATGATGTGAAATTCACCCAAAAAATAGATAAAATGTTAAAAACATAAAAAAAAAAAAAAATCACACCCCAAAGCAATTGAAGGCATTCGTGTCATCATAAAGGATTTTAAAGATACAGAGGTTATGGTTTTCACTACAACTCCCTTTAACTCTCCTGTATAGCCATTACAGAAGACAGGTGGTGTAGAATAATAATTGACTATGGAAAACGCATTCAAGTAGTGTCTTCAATTGCAGCAGCTGTACCAGATGTGGTGTCTTTGTCTGAACAGATTAACATATCTCCTGGTACAGGCCATACAGCTATTGATCTAACAAATGCCTTTTTCTCAGTACCTATTCATAAGGACCACCAGAAGCAATTAATTCTCTTACAGTTGCCAAGGCCATCAATATAACTTCGAAGTTTTACTTCAAGGATATATTAACCCTCCAGCCCTGTGTCATAACTTAGTTAGATGGGATCTTGATTATATTTCTCCAACAAAATATTACATTGGTTCCCAATGCTGATGATTTATGCTTATTGTACCAAGTGTGCAGGAGGTAACAACTACTTTGGACTTGTGAGTAATGCAACAGAGCATGGTAAATTCAACCAAAACTCAAGGGTCTTCTAACTCGTAAAATTCATAGGGAATCCAATGGTGTGGGCTGTAGAGAGATATTCTTTCCAAGGAGAAGAATAAGTAGTTGAACCTGACCCCTTCCACCACCAAGGAAGAAGTGGGCTTATTTGGATATTGAAGGTAGCACATTTCATACTTGCCTCACTCCAGCCCATATACCTAGTGACTAGGAAAGCTGCTAGCTTTGAGTGCAGACTGGAACAGATGTCTCTTCAACAGATCCAAGATGCTGTGCAAGCTGTTTTACCACTTGGGTCATATTAGCAGCTGACCAGATGGGACTTTTGGTGTTAGCAGCAGACAGGGATGATGTTTAGAGCTCTTGGAAGGCCTGTATATATGAATCACTGAAGAGACCTTTGGAGTTTTGGAGCAAACAAATGTAAGCCAACAAACCTATTCCTCCCCAACTTGCTATTGGTCGTGGCTTTTCTTCATAGCAATAGTGACCCTAACTAGATAGTTATCAAGTTCAAAAAGAATCAGTCGAAAAAGGAAAGTTAGTGCTTGGTCCTTTTGGCTGGGAAAGACACCTAGCAGATCTGCTCCCATGAAGACACCATATTCTGAACCTTCCTAGAGGAGCAGGTAAGAACCCTTCCCCCAACCCTAAGCCCCAGAATTACAACTGGGAGCCTGGGGCACTCGGGACCCATCACCCACCCAAACCCTGCCCCTCCAGAACACCACTCCCCTTCTACCCCTTACTTGGTACTTTTGGCTGGGGCAGACACCTAGCAGGTCTGCTCCAGTGAAGACACCATATTCTGAACCGTCATAGAGCAGTGGTAGAACCACTGCACTCAGAGCAGCTGAGAAACCACTGCACTCAGAGAAGCAGGATTTCAGAATCCCAGAGGAAGCCTGAGTCCCAGGAGCTCTTCCACCCAGGAGCTCAGGATCACAGGATCACAGAGATGTCTGGACTCTAAGGAGTTCAGACACAAGCAAGATAACTGGAAAGACAGGCTCGAGTCAAAGACAGTGAGGGCAGGTAGCACTAGAGTTAACAAGTTGGCGAAAGACAAGCACAAGAATATAAGCAACAGAAACCAAAGTTACCTGGCATCATCAGAAGCCAGTTCTCCTACCATAACAAGTCCTGGACACCCCATCACAGGGGAAAAGCAGAATTCAGATTTAAAATCACTTCTCATGAGGATGATAGAGGAATTTAAGAAGGACATAAATAACTCCCTTAAAGAAGTACAGGCGAACACAGGTAAACAGGTAGAAGCCCTTAAAGAAGAAACAAAAAAATCCCTTAAAGAATGGCAAGAAAACACAAACAGGTGAAGGAATTAAACAAAATCATTCAGGATCCAAAAATGGAAGTAGAAACAATAAAGAAATCTCAAAGAGAGACTACCCTGGAGACAGAAAACAGGAAAGAAATAACGAGTCATAGATGCAAGCATCACCAACAGAGTACAAGACATAGAGGAGAGAATCTCATGTGCAGAAGATACCATGGAAAACATTGATACAACTGTCAAAGAAAATGAAAATGCAAAAAGCTCCTAACACAAAACATCTGGGAAATCCAGGACACAATGAGAAGACCAAACCTAAGGATAATAGATATAGATGAGAGTGAAGATTACCAACGTAAAGGGCCAGTAAATATCTTCAGCAAAATTATAAAGAAAAACTTTTCTACCATGAAGAAAGAAATGCCAATGAACATACAAAAAGCCTATAGAACTCCAAATGGACTAAACCTGAAAATAAATTCCTCCTGTCACATAATAACCAAAACATCAAATATACAAAACAAAGAAAAAATACTAAAAGCAGTAAGGGAAAAATGCAAAGTAACATATAAAGGCAGACCTATAAGAATTACACCAGACTTCTCACCAGAGATTATAAAAGCCAAAAGATCCTGATGTGATATCATACAGACCCTAAGAGAACACAAATGCCAGCACGAACTACTATATACAGCAAAGCTCTCAATCACTGAAGATGGAGAGACCAAGATATTCCATGACAAAACCAAATTCACACAATATCTTCCCACAAATCCAGTCCTACAAAGGATAATAGATGGAAAACTCCAACACAAGGAGAGAAACTACAACATAGAAAATGCAAGAAATTAATCTTCTAACAAACCCAAAAGAAGATAGCTACACAAACATAATTACACCTCTAATAACAAAAATAACAGGAAGCAACAATCACTTTTCCTTAATATATCAATTCCCCAATAAAAAGACGTAGACTAACAGACTGCCTACATAAATAGGACCCAGAATTTTGCTGGGTGACCCACCTAAGTGACAAAGACAGACACTACCTCAGAGTAAAGGGCTGGAAAACAATTTTCCAAGCAAATGGTCCCAACAAACAAGCTGTAGTAGCTATTCTAATTTCTATTAAAATCAACTATCAACCAAACGTTATCAAAAAATATAAGGACACTTCATACTTATCAAAGGAAAAATCTACCAAGATGAACTCTCAATTCTGAACTTCTATGCTCCAAATGCAAGAGCATCCACATTCATAAAAGAAACTTTACTAAAACTCAAAGTACACATTGCACCTCATACAATAATAGTGGGGAATTTCAACACCCCACTCTCATCAATGAACAAATTGTGAAAACAGAAACTAAACAGACACACAATGAAATTAACAGAAGTTATGAACCAAGTGGATTTAACAGATATCTATAGAATATTTCATCCTAAAAGAATATACCTTTTTCTCAGCACCTAATGGTACCTTCTCCAAAATAGACCATATAATTTGTCCCAAAGCAGGCCTCAACAGAAACAAAAATATTGAAATAATTTCTTGCATCTTATCAGATCACCATGGAAAAAGGCTGGTCTTCAATAATAACAAAAACAATGGAAAGCCCACATACTTGTGGAAACTGAACAATGCTCTACTCAATGACTTGGTCTCAGCTCAAAGAAGCTGGTTCTTTGAGAAAATCAACAAGATAGATAAACTCTTAGCCAGACTAACCAGAGGGCACAGAGACAGTATCCAAATTAATAAAATTAGAACTGAAAAGGGAGACATGACAAAAGAAACTGAGGAAATTCAAAAAATTATCAGATCCTACTACAAAAGCCTATACTCAACAAAACTGGAAAATCTGAATGAAATGGACAATTTTCTAGTCAGATACCAGTTATCAAAGTTAAATCAAGAGTAGGTAAACCATATAAACAGTCCCACAATCCCTAAAGAAATAGAAGCCATCATTAAAAGTCTCCCAATAAAAAAACCCCAGTACCAGATGGTTTTAGTTTAGAATTCTATCAGAACTTCAAGGAAGATCTAATACCAATTCTCTTTAAACTATTCCACAAACTAGAAACAGAAGAAACACTATCCAATTTGTTCTATGAAGCGACAATCTTGCTTATACCTAAACCTCACAAAGGCCCAAAAAGAAAGAGAACTTCAGACCAATCTTCCTTATGAATACTGATGCAAAAATACTCAATAAAATTCTCACAAACAGAATCCAAGAACACATTAAAACAATCATCCATCATGATCAAGTAGTCTTTTTCCCAGGAATACAGGGATGGTTCAATATTTGGAAATCCATCAATGTAATCCACGATATAAGCAAACTCAAAGAAAAAAACCACATGATCATCTCACTAGACGCTGAAAAATCATTTGACAAAATTCAACATCACTTCATGGTAAAAGTTTTGGAAAGATCAGGAATTCACGGCCCATACTTAAACATAGTAAAAGCAATATACAGCAAACCAGTAGCCAACATCAAACTAAATAGAAACTTGAAGCAAACCCACTAAAATCAGGGACTAGACAAAGCTGCCCACACTCACTCTACCTATTCAATATAGTACTGGAAGTCCTAGCAGAGCAATTAGACAACAAAAGGAAGTCAAAGGGATACAAATAGGAAAGGAAGACGTCAAAATTTCACTATTTGCAGATGATATGATAGTATACTTAAGTGACCCTAAAACTTCCACCAGAGAACTCCTAAACCTGATAAACAACTTCAGCAAAGTGGCTGGATATAAAATCAACTCAAAAAAAAAAAAAAAAACAGTAGCCTTCCTCTACTCAAAAGTTAAACAGACTGAGAAAGAAATTAGGGAAATGACACCCTTCATATTAGTCACAAATAGACACCCTTCATATTAGTCACAAATAGTATAAAATACTTTGGTGTAAATCTAACCAAGCAAGTGAAAGATTTGTATGACAAGAACTTCAAGTCTCTGAAGAAAGAAATCGAAGCACATCTCAGAAGATGGAAAAGTCTCCCATTCTCATGGATTGGCAATATTAATATAGTAAAAATGGCCATCTTGCCAAAAGCAATCTACAGATTTAATGCAATCCTCATTAAAATCCCAACTCAATTCTTCACAGAGTTAGAAAGAAAAATTCTGAAATTCATTTGGAATAACAAAAAACCAAGGATAGCAAAAACTATTCTCAACAATAAAAGAACTTCTGGAGGAATCACCATCCCTGACCTCAAACTGTACTACAAAGCAATAGTGATAAAAACTGCATGGTATTGGTACATAGATAAGCAGGAAGATCAATGGGATAGAATTGAAGATCCAGAAATTAACCCACACGCCTATGGTCACTTGATCTTTGCTTATGGAGCTAAAGGATCCAGTGGAAAATGGACAGCATTTTCAACAAATGGTGCTGATTCAACTGGAGGACAACATGTAGAAGAATGCATCAATCCATTCTTATCCCCTTGTACAAAGCTCAAGTCCAAGTGGATAAAGGACCTTCACATAAAACCAGATACACTGAAACTAATTGAAGAGAAGGTGGGGAAGAACCTTGAATACTTGGGCACAGGGGAAAAGTTCCTGAACAGAACACCAATGGCTTATGCTCTAAGATCAAGAATTGACAAATGAGAACTCATAAAGTTGCAAAGCTTCTGTAACACAAAGGACACTGTAAATAGGACAAAACAGCAACCAACAGATTGGAAAAATATCTTTATCAATCCTATATCTGATAGAGGGCTAATATCCAATATATACAAAGAACTCAAGAAATTAGATTCCAGACAATCAAATAATCCTATTTTAAAATGGAGTACATAGCCGGGCAGTGGTGGTACATGCAATTAATCCCAGCAATTGCGAGGCAGAGGCAGGCAGATTTCTGAGTTTGAGGCCAGCCTGGTCTACAGAGTGAGTTCCAGGACAGCCAGGAAATATACAGAGAAACCCTGTCTCAAAAAAAAAAAAAAAGAAAGAAAGAAAGAAAGAAAGAAAGAGAGAGAGAGAAAGAAAGGAAGAAAGAAGGAAAGAAAGAAGGAAGGAAGGAAGGGAGGGAGGGAGGAAGGAAGGAAGGAAGGAAGGAAGGAAGGAAGGAAGGAAGGAAGGAAGGAAAGAGAAAGAGAGAGAGAAAGGGAAGAGTGGGGTACAGAGCTAAACAAAGAATTCTCAACTGAAGAAACTCAAATGGACAAGAAGCACCGAAAGAAATGTTTAGCATCCTTAGTCATCAGGGAAATGCAAATCAAAACAACCCTGAGATCCCACCTCACACCAGTCAGAATGGCTAAGATCAAAAACTCAGGTGATAGCAGATGCTGACGAGGATATGGAGAAACAGGAACACTCATCCATTGTTGATGGAATTGCAAGCTGGTGCAACCACACTGGAAATCAGTCTGGCAGTTCCTCAGAAAATTGGACATAGCATTACCTAACGCCCCAGCTATACCACTCCTGGGCATATATACAGAAGATGTTCCAACATATAACAAGGACATATGCTTTACTATGTTCATAGCAGCCTTATTTATAATAGCCAGAAGCTCGAAAGAACCAAGATATCCCTCAACAGAGGAATGGATACAAAAAATGTGGTACATTTATACAATGGAGTATTACTCACCTATTAAAAACAGTGAACTCGAGAAATTCTTAGGTAAATGGATGGAACTAGAAAATGACATCCTGAGTGAGGTAATCCAGTTACAAAAGAACACACATGGTATTCACTCACTGATAATTGTATATTAGCCCAGAAGCTGCAATACCAAAGATTCAACTGACAGACCACATGAAACTCATGAAGAAGGAAGACCAAGTGTGGGTGCTTAGGTCCTTATTAGAAGGAGTAACAAAATACTCAAGGGAGAAAATATAAAGACAAAGTGTGGGACAGAAACTGAAGGAGGGGCTGTCTGGAGACCATTCCACCTGGGTATCTATCCCATGTGCAGTCACCAAAGGTAGATGTTGATGTGGATGTCAGGAAGTCCATGCTGAAAAGAGCCTGATATAGCTATCTCATTAGAGGTCTGCCAGAGTCTGACATATTCAGAGGCAGATGCTCACAGCTAACCATTGAACTGATCATGGGTTTTCCAATGGAGGAGTTAGAGTGAAGGAGCTGAAAGGGTTTGCAGCCCCATGAGGAGAGCAACAATACCAACAAACCAGAGCTCCCAGGGTCTAAACCACCAGCCTGGGAGCACATAGGGAGAGACCCATGGCTCCAGCTGTATATGTAGGGAGGATGGCCTTGTTGGGCATACATGGGAGAGATCCTTGGTCCCATGAAGGCTGGACTTTTGTGGGGAATTTTGAGGGTGCAGAGGTGAGGGCATGGGGTGCACATCCTCCTGGAAGCAGGAGGAGGGGGAATGGTATAGAGGGTTCCTGGGTGGGGGTAAATGGGGTAAGGGGATAACATCTGAAATGTAAATAAGATATCCAATAAAAAAATTAAAAAAAGAAAATTTAGAATTATCAAAAATATCTCTTCTGATTGGTATTATCTACTAGTTCACTTGTGTAAAGAAGCACTTTTAAGTGTACATATTAAGGCTTTGGGGTTGACTAAGTGAATGAGGTTCTTCCCCCGTGAGGATAAGTACATCTGAACCCTGGAATTTATAACAAACCTATGAGCGGTGGCATATATCTTTAACCCAAGGAATGGGAGTCAGCTGTAAGTGGATTCCAGGGGCTCACTGAGTCATCTGTATATTCCCAAAGTGAGTTTCTGCTTTGGTGACATACCTTGTCTCAAAAATAAAGAAGCAACTGAAGATGTCAACATTGACTCTGACCAACACACACCAACACACATAATACACAACACACACACACACACACACACACACACACACACACACTCCTTTCACATTGATGTGGGTAAGGTGGCTGGAAATGCAGAAAGTTCCTCCAAGCAGGAAGTTAGGCGTGGTGGCTTCGGCTACAGCAGTTCATTAAAGGCCTTTTCCACATTAAAGGCCTTCTCCGTGTTTCCTCATGACAAGGCCCCAATGACATGAGATTGGCGTGATGGATGATGGTTGAATCTGGATGTGCACCCACTCACCCACCTTCACCCCCACTCCCACCCCCTGTGAAACTCAGGGCAGACCTGAGTTAAAGAGGGAGGGAGAAAGGGGAAGGGGCTGGGGAAGAATGCTTAATTGGCTACGCCCTCTGGCCTTCAGGTATCTCATTAGCATATAAATTTCTCTAGGGCCTGAGGCCTGCCCTGTAACCTGTGCTCTTTGGGTGGGGCTGCATTGCCCTGAATGTGACTGAAGAGTTCAGGTCAATGGAGTTCCATGCCACGTGTCAGGAGCTTGGATTCTGGGAGCATGGCAGAATAGATGCCATTACAGGTAATGGACACCTGTTGGGTCTCCAGGCTTTCCAGCCAGCTCTTTGACCAAAACCAGCCATTCTATCATGGTCCTACACATTGACACTCAAAATTCACTTCCAAGGTCATTCTTCTTTCTTTACTTCCTTTCTGTCTTTTTTCCATCCTTTTCTCTCTCCCTTCCTTCTTTTCTTCTTTTCTTTAATGGTATTTGGAACATAACTCAGGGCTTTATGTGCATTGGCAAAGTAATCTTCCACTGAGCTATATAAACTAACCCTGGTGACATTTTTAGAAAACCATCCCTTTTTGTGTGTTTAACTACAGCTCAGTAAAGGATCGTGACTCCTTTCTTAAAAACACAAAATTTTTCATTGAAAATTTTATACTTTCATAAAATATTTTGACCAAATACAACCATCATTCCATTTCTTCCAATTGTGCCAACCTAAACCTACCACCACCACTTTTAATTCTCAGCTTCTTGTGAGAAAAAAAAAACAAGCAACAGCACAGAATCTGTTTAATGCTGCCTGAATGTTCATGGATGTGGGACCACATATTGGAATATGGGTGACTTCTTCAGGGTCCCATTCCCACAAAAAAAAAAAAAAAAAAAAAAAAAAAACACTTTTCCTCCCTGTCAGAGACTAGGTTTTGTAGAAAACCTGACTCTTTAAAGGTATTCTACACTGTCAGAAGATAGCCACTTACTTTATTTCTTATAATGCTCTATTGATTAGTTGGGTAAAAGTCTGTTCTTTCATCTCTGCAATTTTACTGTACATATTTGCACCACATTCTGTGGACATTGGTAATTATGGCCCCATCACTGACCATGAACAGAGGATCCGTACTACTGCCTTTATAACTTTGGTGCTAATCTGATACTTGACAAATGCATGACTGAATGGAAATACAATTTGCTTCTGCAAACCTTATCATAAACAGTTATGCTTTATATAAAATATTACCAATGAGACTAATTTTCAACTTAGCATATTTTTTGTCAGGTGCATAATGATGTTGTTTCAACATTCCGTTCAGAAATATCAGTGTGAGAGTATCCCCATGGTCAGCAAAACATACCCACAAAACATACCCATCCCCATTTTCTTGAGGATATCTTCTGACTTATGTCTACAGTCAACTGTTTTACATGCATCATATTATTCACTCTTTTTTAGACCTTAAAAGGTAAATTTTAACTGAATTTATGAAAGCCTAAACTGAAGCTGGTCACCTCTCTTGGTTGAATTTGAAATTTGTGTTTCAAATTGCTCAGTTACAAAAATCTCTTTTCAATTTTTGCTGCCTCCATTCTTTCTGAGTCCTGAACATTACTCTGAGTTTATCAAATAATTTCTTTTCAATAACTAATTTTTGAAGACATGGATTTTGCAACAACATCTTAACAGGACTGGGGAGTGAAGGGTGCCATATAAGGAAAAGTCAGAATTGATCCTAGATCTTAAAGGCATGAGAAGTGTCCATGACCATTTCTGAGGTCAAAACCTTGTAGCAAGTCCTCATTTTTATTTTACTCAACAATCATTCAATGGGCTCACCCTTAGTCTCAGAGATTGTCACACATTAGATACAGGTATAATAAAAGTCACTGAATAACTGCCCTCAGTGTGTGTTTATTACAGGACTATAATGATAATTAAAAATAGATACATCGTGTTGTTGTAAATGAGTGTAAAAAAAACAGGATAGATTAAAGATGTAAGGTTATTTTCACTGTGCAGGTCAGAAGGTTTCATCATTTGTTTATCTTTTGCTTTACACCACTCCAAGAGCACACTCAGCTCTTCCTCTTTCTGAAGTGTTCTCACACTCATCTGTAGTCAAACCTTCAAACACCCTTTGCCTCATCTCTTTTCAGAAATCCTGACCTCCTGGCTTCTTATTTTCATGCCAGAGTACTGTGAATACATTATAGCACTGAAAACACACTATTCTCAACATTTATTTATTTCAGCTTTAAACTTTCTAATTCACTGATGGAAAGAAATACGTTCTTTTCCAAAGATTTAGTGACATTGAACACCAAGTCAAGCCTGAAATAATTAAAACTCAATAAAAGCTTTATGATAAAGATTAATGAACAAGTAGATGCTTAAAATAAGCTATTTTAGGTACATGAATTAATCCTGATGATCAGAAATGAATAGTCAATTTGAATTCTTTAAAAGTATAAATTTTAAAAATACATTTTTATGTAAAAATATAATCATTTCAAAGTTTACTTGTCCATAAATCCTAAATATAAATATTTTTCAAAACAGAATGGCTAAAAATTATAATTACAGCAGATTAGAGCTCTTGAGAAATTCCATTTTAAAAAATATTAATTTTCATTTTTAAAGCCTTTAACCAAGGATAAATTGGTCAAATATGTTGCCAAATTTTAACTAATAGCACACTTCTAAGAACAAATTACTGAAAGACATTCATTTATAGCAACTTGATTTTATTTAATCTTCACTCTTCTCAGAAGACCGTTAACCCTGAAAGTATGACAGCTTTGCTATCCGTTTTTGATAGCAAAAATATACATTTTGCCTCTGAAATTCAAAGCATAATCCTTAATTATTTAGATGGAATTATTTTTGAAAGATGATGTCCAGTTTTTGAGTAGTCAAAACACTATAGCGAATATTTCAAATGCTGTGAATAGATAGAGAGAACAAAGAGATACCCACTGACATTTTTCCTTGGCACACATGGGCTCACTGTGGCAGATGATGTAATATCTGACTGACTGCTATTAGCCAAGTAACGGCTATTCCAGTTTTCAGGTAGATCATTACGGTCTGAAATTACAATGGAATTAATGCAAATGTCTTCAAGAGTACACACACTGACAGCGTTCACACTTTCTATGTCAACTCTCTCCTTACAGTTCAAGTTGGCGAAACAGCTGCAACGGAAGTTTTTGGAAAAGTACAGCAGATCATCAAGGGTGGGATTGCCAATGATTTCATACTTTCCACGTTTTACAAAACGAATCTGAAAATTCTGAGGGCTCAAGTGTAGATAGTAATTTGAATTCCAATCTTTCCTCGAACATATGCCTTGATCCTGGCAGAGTGTTTGGCTACACATTTTGGCTGCAAGGGTGACATTGATTATATAAGGATTCAGGGTGGTCTTCAAGTAATCATGTAAGTTCAGACAAGATTTCTGTAAAATAATAAAATATGATATCAAGGCATAAGTTCTTTGTGACAATATACTGCACCAACTCTTAAAGAACAAAGCAATAGTCACACCACATTGTTAGGAAATATCCTTTTTCACTTTAACAAGCAGTGTTGTTTAACCAATTGTTCTCATAACATTCTTAAGTTTTCTGTGCCATTTCATGGTAGTGAATAATTCTTTAGTTGAGACTCAACTTATATTTGAACTTGCTCAGCTATTAAGGAATTAATCAAAGGGATAGAATGTTTCAATTGTCAGAACACAGGCTTCGAATTTCTTTTGCCCTCGTGATTGAAATCACAGCTTCAAAAATGACCTTGGGAATATCTCAAATATCCAGATATCCTACTTGGATAACCACAAGTCCAATTAATTAATTTTATTATGGTCAAGTTTTATAACTTGTAAAATAAAGATGATTTCTAAAGCCTGATACATAGCACTATTGTGACAACAAAAAGAAAAATGCATATGTATATTTATATGGGGCCTATATTTTCCCAATTAACCATCAATAAATCATAAAAAAACATAAGAATCACATTTCTCAGATAAGTTGAAACAGTACCAAAGATAATTTCCAAAATGATGGCTCAAACAAATGAGTTCAAACTGTAGTTTATATAAATGTTACATAAGTATGTATGCTTAATAGTCAATCCTTTGGAAAATTTTGCAGAATTTGAGTGTAGGGCATCTTCACATTGGTATAAATGAGTACTGAACATAAAAATTAATTTGGCAGCCTTGGCATAGAATTCCAGAAAAGAGTTCTGGTTCCTAATTCCTTGTTATTTCTTCTAAAGGAACACTCTACTTAGGAACTATGCATTATATTGCCATCGTGGTATAAACACTTTGGATATAACTACTGTCTAAATGGATCTAAGACCCACTCCATGAAAGGGAACCTCTGTCTGACATTGTTTCTGTGGTCAAGATTTGAGACTAGATAGTCTATGGACCTTGGGAGGAATCAAATACTATTGTTCTGCTAAAGAAATATAGCAATAAGATGACTCCTAGTAATATTCTGCCATACTCATAGATCAGTGTCTCACTCAGCCATAATTAGAGATGCTTTCTCCTGCAGTAGATAGGAACAGACACAGAGACCCATAGCTGGACAATGTTCAGAGAGAGAAATCTTGTTACACTCAGTCCTAAATGGGATGTGTTCATCAAATCCCTCATCACATGACTTAGGGAATTATGTGAAAGAGGAGGCAGAGAGATTACAATAGCCAGAGGAAATAAATGATACCAAGGAAAAGGTATCTTTCAGATACAACAGAAATGATACACATACAAACTCACGGAGACTATGGTACAATACATCTACACAGATCCAAATCAGACAGAACATGAATCCTGAGATGAGGAAACAGACAGGAGCTCTCCATCCTCAACCAAGAAGCTAACCAAGAAGCTGTCTCCAATTAACAACCACTCACAAAGAAACAATTCCTTTCTCCGACGATGTCTCACTACACTTTACAGCGGGTCTCATGCCAGCAGGAAATGGTCAACGTAAAATGAATTGAGAAGATTTGGGCAATATTTTTGGTCCATGTTGTTTTGTCTCCTTTATTGAACTTATACTTGTGTATTATAGTTTTCATTTTGAGTTTTTATGAGGTGTGTGTGTGTGTGTGTGTGTGTGTGTGTGTGTGTGTGTGTGTGTTTATGCACATAAGCTCCCGAGGACACTCTTAGTTTGTATATTTTTTGTTTTTTCTCATAATTTGTCTGTTTTTTTCCTTTGAGTAAGAAGGCATGGAGTTAGAAGGATGAAGAGGTCAGGAGTGTATGGGAGGAGATGAGGAAGGGAAAACTATGATTGGTATATAGTATTTGAAAATAATTTTTCAATAAGTAATAAAATTAGAAAAAGAAGCAGGAGAAGGAAGAGAAAGGAGGAAGAGGAAGAGGAGGAGAAAAAGGAGAAGGAAGAAGAAGAGGAAGGAGGTGGTGGAGGAGGAGGAAGAGGAAGAAGAAGAAGAAGAAGAAGAAGAAGAAGAAGAAGAAGAAGAAGAAGAAGAAGAAGAAGAAGAAGGAAGAAAGAAGAAGAAGAAGAAGAAGAAGAAGAAGAAGAAGAAGAAGAAGAAGAAGAAGAAGAAGAAGAAGAAGAAGCAGCTATAAATAAGATATGACTAAAACACTAGCCCATACAACAATACCTTCTGTTGAACAGCTTTAGAAGTGAATATCTGAACTTTCCTGGTCAGAATGGGTTATTATTTATTCCCAAATATCAACCCATCTCCTAAATAATTTAAGGTCTCTACTCAAGGGAAAGATGTTATAGGAGCCATAAAAGTCATTGAGTATGGAATCTTCCCACTAGTCCTGGGTAAAGATATGACATTCTGATTGACACTAAATATTCACTATTGCATACTATTGTTTCTTTAAAAGGTACTCCACATAAGAACACGTGCCTAGGAGTAAAATTAGCCAACAAACATAGACTGTGGTGTGTGTGGGGGGGGTACGCATGTGATGGCACATGTGAGTATGCGTGTGTGTGTGTGTGTGTGTGTGTGTGTGTGTGTGTGTGTGTTCAGGGGAAGAAATTCTGTTTGTTTCTTTTTGGTTTGTTTTGGTAATTTTGTATCTTATTGGTTTTTAGTTTGTTAATTTTGAGATTTTATTTTGCTTTGGGGGAGGAAAGGGAAGTGGAAAAATTAAGAGTAGTATGAGGTTGGGGGGAGGTAAAGAAGTGAGAAGGTCATGAAATTCTTAGGCAAATGGATGGAACTTGAGAATATCATCCTGAGTGAGGTAACCCAATCACAAAAGAACATACATGGTATGCACTCGCTGATAAGTGGATATTAGCCCAAAAGCTCACAATACCTAAGACACAATGCATAGACCACATGAAACTCAAGAGGAAGAAGTAAGACCAAAGTGTGGGTGTTTGGTCCTTTTTAGAAGAAGTATCAAAATACTCAACCAGAGCCCCTAGGGTCTAAACCTCCAGCCTGAGAACACAAAGGGGGGACTCAATTACCTACCTGTGTAGGTAATTGACGGTGGCCTTGTTAGGCATCAGTGGAAGTGGAGGGCCATGGTCCCCGAAAGTTTGGATCCTTAGTGTTGGGGATGTGAGAGCAGGGAGGCAGGATTGGGAGGATGGTGGGAACACACCCTCAAAAAATTGGAAAAGGAGGTATGGAATGAGAGGTTTTAGGGGAGAATGGAAGAGGAGATAACAGTGAAAGGTAAATACGTAAAATATCCAATTAAAAATAAAACAAATAATGAGTCTGGCAAAAAAAAAAAAAAAGATAGTTTACTTATTTCAAATTATTTTCAAAAGTTTCCAGTAGATGCTTATTGGCTAAGATCTTATTTTAAGCTCTTCACAAAAGAATTTAAGTCTCTGTTTAATATTCTCAAGAGAGATGCAAATCCTAATTTCCCTCAACAAATAATTGACAAACGAGGAGTAATTTTACAAAAAGTAGAAGAAGCTATCATTAATTGATATATTATATAAATTGATTAATTGTTGGCTGTTTTATAATAGTCCTTTGATAAAAGAGATTATTAATAAAGATTTATATTTTTTTAAATAGTGTCTTCATGACTCTCTGAGGGTGGAAGGAGCAGCTGTTGGCACTTCTGCCCTGATTTTACAAGAACTCTGAAAAATTGGCTTTAAAAACCAAAGAGGGGAAACTGTACCCCCAGAATGAGTCTCTCAAAAATACTCTCCATCATGCCTTGTTCACTTTTAACTTTCTAAAACTGAAAGCTCATGGCAAATCTGCTGCTAACTGCCTCTGGCATCGCTGAGACCAATAAAAACCATGCCACGTTTATGTGAAAGGACCCTTTCACCCTTAAATGGAATGGCCAGGACCCAGTTCTCATATGAGGTCGAGGACTGATATGCCTGTTTGATACCACAGAAGGCACAGCTAAATGGCTGCCAAAAAGATTAATGAAATAAATAGATACTCCCACAAAGCCAGGCCCAATTATAAATAAGATGAATAACAATTGACATCCAGGGAAGAGAAATCTCCCTGAGGATTCTCTTCTTTTTCCTTTCTAGGTAAAAATGAATCACCCTTGATTTCTGCCGTTAGGAGTTCTAATCCTGATGCTGGCCTCCGGACTTATACTACTCAGACCTTCGATGGACAAGGACACCAAACTAGCTAGAGATTGACATCACTAATCTGAAGAAATCCCTCATTTCGCTGTCTGAAGTTATCTTCAAAAATTGCAAAAGACTTTATTGGACTTGATGTTCTCTTTTACAATAGAAAAGACTGTGTAAAGCTCTAGACTGTGTACAACCCTTAAAGAATGTTGCTTTCACATAGACAAGACAGGGATGATTAAAGAGAGCATGAAAAAGACCAGAGAAGGTCTTGAGAAAAGACTGAGAGAGAAAGAGGAAGATGAGAGCTGGTACAAGAATTGGTTTTCAACCTCTCCGTGATTGTCAACCCTACTTCCTTCCATCTTGAAACCATTAATTGGGTTATTTTTGCTTATTTATTTTGGTCCCTGGGCCTTAAATAGGCTGACTAACTTTGTGAAACAACAGATAGATAATCTGATAGCAAAATCTATTTAGATACATTATCATAAGTTAGCTATGGAGGACAACGAGACTCAAGATGAGGTTGTTACTCTATCCAGGGTGTTCCCAAATCCCATCTGTACCCAACTTAAAAGAAGAGACTTCTGCCCCTAGATCAAGCAAAGATGGGCCACCCAGAACCCCCTCTGACTGGCGATCTGAATTCTTGCTTAGGCTGTGAGGCTAAGCACTGCAAGGGAATATAAATAAAAGCTAAAAATATGTTTCTGGGTTCCGTGAGAGACAAGCCTGACTGTATAGGGGTTGATGTCAAAAGTATCCCCTCTCCAGAAAAAAAAAAGACATTGGGATGGGTATGGCCCTCATGCCTCACTGGACAACAACAGGAGGACCAGAGCCATTACAAGGTCCCCTTTAATTACTGGAGGTCAGGCCTCTATCCCCTCCTTGGTAAGATTAGAATCGCCATGGCCCTTCTATACTTGGAGAAGAGAAGAGATGCCAGGGGCAGCCCTGCTTATACACTGAAAGCCTAAAATCAGCCATAAGCCTAAAATCAGCAATAGGCCTGACATACATGCCTGCTAACACAAAGTCTTTGGTCTCTGTGGAAAAACACTGAAATAGATGACTATAAGCTATTGTAAACAGGCAGCTTTTGTGGAAATTTACAAGCCTGAGTAGTCATAGACCTTATAAATAGGCAGCCTTGGCAGATAGTACCAACTTAGATAAGGACAAGTGAATCATAAGCAGAGTCATAGTGACCTGTCCCCTGAGCCTTTACCCAGCTGATACCCTGTTCTGAAAGATATCTGTACTCCCCCTGAACACCTATGCTCCTGTGTCATTCCCTTCCCCAGATCCTGCATTTTGTGTTTATATCCCCTGTGTTAAAAAGTAAAAATTATGATTTTATAATAAAAAAATAAAAAAATATGTTAATAAAAAAAGAAGTGAGAAAGATCTGGAAGAAGTTAGGGATAAATAAATATGATCAAAATGTATTGCATGGTAGTATTCACATAACAATATTATTGCCAGTAAAATGCTTCTACCATTAACTATTTTCTTTAAGTGCTTTATTTTCATTTTTATGTTCCAAAATCACTGTATTATATATTTTTAATTTAAATTTTTATTGAAAATAGACTATTTTCTCAGAAAATATATCCTAATTACAATTTCTTTTTTCTCTGTTCCCAGTTCCTCTCCCATTTTCTTCCCACCCACTTCCACTCCCTTCCTGCTTCACATTAGAAAAGAACATGCTTCTAATATGGCCTAGAAGCACCTAAAGAACTGTTCAACATCCTCAGTCATCAGGGAAATGCAAATCAAAACAACCCTGAGATTCCACCTCACACCAGTCAGAATGGCTAAGATCAAAAATTCAGGTGATAGCAGATTCTGGCGAGGAGAAACAGGAACACTCCTCCATTGTTGGTGGAATTGTAAGCTCATACAACCACTCTGGAAATCAGTCTGGTGGTTCCTCAAAAAATTGGACATAGTAGTACCCGAAAACCCAGCTATACCACTCCTGGGCATATACCCAGAAGATGCTCCAAGGAGCATGTTAATAAGGACACATGCTCCACTATGTTCATAGCAGCCATATTTATAATAGCCAGAAGCTGGAAACAACACAGATGTCCCTCAACAGAGGAATGGATACAAAAAAAATGTGGTACATTTACACAATGGAGTACTACTCAGCTTTTAAAAACAATGACTTCATGAAATTAGCAGGCTAATGGAAGGAACCTGAAAATATCATCTCCAGTGAAGTAATTCAGTCACAAAAGAACACACACAGTATGCACTCACTGATAAGTTGATATTAGCCCAAAAGTTCGGAATAACCAAGATTCAATTCACAGACCATATGCAGTCCAAGAAGAAGGAAGACCAAAGTGTGGGTGCTTCGTTGCTTCTTAGAAGAGGGAACAAAATACTCACAGAAGGAAATATGGAGACAAAGTGTGGAACAGAGACTGAAGGAAAGGTCATCCAGAGACTGCCCCACATGGGGATCCATTCCATATACAGTCACCAAACCAGGACGCTATTGTGGATGCCGGAAGTGCTTGCTGATATGACTGTATTCTGAGAGGCTCTGCCAGAGACTAACAAATACAAAGGCAGATGCTTGCAGCCAACCACTGGACTGAGCACTGAGGTTCCAGATAGAGGAGTTGGAAAAGGGTCTGAAGGAGCTGAGGGGGTTTGCAGCCCCATGGGGGAAGCAACAGTGTCAACGGGCCAGACCCCCCCCCCAGAGCTCCCAGGGACTGGACCACCAACCAAAGAGTACACATGGTGGACCCATGGCTCCAGCCACATATGTGGCAGATGATGGCCTTGTTGGAAGTCAGTGGGAGAAGCAGCCCTTAGGCCTGAGGGTGTTCCATGCCCCAGTGTAGGAAAATGCCAGAGTGGGAAGACAGGAGTCGGTGGGTGAGTGAGGGGGCACCCTTATGGGGCAGGGGGAAAGGGGATAGGACAGGGGGTTTCTGAAGGGGAGACCTGGAAAGGGGAATACAATTAAAATGTAAATAAAGAAAATATCTAATAAAACAAGAAAAATAGAAAAAGAAAAAAAAAGAAAGTTGTTCTCTAACAGTCCTAGGCCAGACATCATGGGCCATGGCTTTCATCCTATGTTCCATTCTACATCCTACAGAGAAGGAAACTTTCTGCTTCAGTTTAATAGCATTTACATTTAGTCTCTTTGGGGAGTCAAAAGGATTAAAGAATCAGGAGGAAAGAACCAATATGGACAATTAAATAATTAAAATAAAGAGGATCCTGTTGTCTGACACCAAATACCAAGTTATTGGAATGAAATTGGCTTCTTGGTTCTGCTTTTTACAAACCGGGAGGAGAGGGGTAATAGGACTTTAGTTAATCTTACTGAATATCTGATTCCTCACCACAAAACAGCAATAGATGCCACATCCTGCTTGACAACCAACAGATACAAGATATCTCAAAATTCAGATAGCACATAAAACATTTGATCAGCCAAAACACCATGCTTATGTTCTTACTGAACACCTAATCAATCAGTAAGGCTATAAATATCTTTATCCTTTATCTACCAATTCAACTTACCATAGTCTGTGATAAACCAAGAGTTCCCCACATTACCATGCCAGAAGCACCCAGAGCAACTGTTTCACCAATTGTACTTACAAGGTCATCCTGGAAAATATGACAGAAAGAGTTAGTCCATGTGGATGAAGTAAAAGTATTTATACACTCAACAAAGCCAAATATGATGCTCCAACAATATTTTAAATAGGTCTATACTCTTTATACACTCTTTACACAAACATTTTGTTACTGTTTTAAAAACAGACTGTCATTGCTCTCATTACTTCTGCTTACAAGAGAACTCATCTATTAAATAGAAAAAAGAGAAACAGAGTTAAAGTATAGTCGATACCACATATAATTCCCTATAGACACTAACATCTCATGAGGAAAATCAGGATTCAAATGCTAAGCTGGGAAGACAGATTGGTTGGTAAAGTAAATGCTGTGCTAACATGAGAATACAAGCTCCACCCCTAGGACCCATGCTATAAAAAAGGAACTGGGCATGGTGCTGTAAACTTGTAAGCGTGGAAACACAGTGCTTGGGAGGTAGGCAGGCAGATCTCCCCCAGACTCACTGGCCAGGAATACTAACCTAATGGGCAAACTTCAGGTCCTATCAAGAGGGTCTGATTAAGAAAAAAGAAGTGAAAAAAAAAGGATACCTGAGGTGAGTGAACCCTTACCCACACCAAAAATTCTACTTTTAATTTTAAAAGATTTAGAAGTGCTCTCATTTTTGCCTACATTACAAACAACACCTTCTCCCCTCATATATATATATATATATATATATATATATATATATATATATATTCATAGATAATAGAAACTAAATTTCATCCTTTAAAAACATAAAAGTCCACTCAACACAGTTTATAAAGGTGATCTCTTAACTGCCATGCCTTGATTTACTCACCTGATACAGATACTGGAAAGTTAGGTCGGTAAACACAATGCGAAAATATACAAAAATAGGGAGTGGATTATGAGGATCGTTTACTTTAGACACTCGAATGGCTTCTTGTACACGGTTTCTGACGTAGAGCTTTGCTTGTGGAGATGACTTCAAGCTACTCTTCAAATAGATGGATGGGTACAGGGCTGTGCTTTCCATCCAGATCCAGAAAAGAGCATCATTTCTTTTCTTCTCTATATCAGGGCAATATCCTTTGTAATCAGGGTCTTGAAACTTATTGTTATAACACTCAGGAAAAAGATAAAAACCCCATAAATGATTTGGCCGTAGTGATTTCCCCAATCTTAAAGTCTCTTCCATAAAATGTCTTGCTGCCTCTTCAAATTCTTTTTTGGCCCTCTTGGTGGCTTCTGTTAAATTAAGTTGTGTATTTTGTTGCTGGACCAACTCAATAGACTTATTCCTGTAAATATCCTTGGGTTTCCAGTTTCTTGACCAGGTAGGCCTCCACTCTTCCCAATCAATGATAGCCAAGCCCACATTGTCTATTGGCATGTAATGATTGATGTCACTCTTAGCTACTTCCAAATGCTTTTTTAGAGACCCCAACTGGGGTAGCCCTCCATGAAAAATTAATAATGACTCATCTATGTGAGGATAAAGACCCAGACGATCACTATAAAATATTGTGACAGGTTGACCCGTGGCAGATTTTTTGGGGCTTCCCACTAAAGAGAATAGACTAAGGTCTAGTGGCTGATTAAACCTTGTGAGACAAGACTCAGTTGGGGCATTCCAGGCCCAGAGGAAAGGCACATCAGGGATGAGTGGGGGTGCCCTAAAATCTACCGTCAAACAACATGGAATCAGAAGGAAGACTACTAGTGTCTGGGTTAGTCCATTAGACTCAAGAAGGCTCGCAAAAAGGGAGTGTTTAAAATACAACACTCGCATTGCAGAGAATTAATTAGTATCCAAATAATTATTTCTTCTTATGTACTTTGGTCTCTCAAATATTTGGTGCAAAAGGTGAGAAAGATACCGATATGAGGTCACTGTGAGAGATGAAAATTTGATGACTGCTTTACATTGAACTATTATTCTTCTTACTTCATATTTCAGGAATGTTTTGTGACAAGTTGTATAATCTATAACTAAAAAAAAAAAATACAGAATTTATTACAGCCAGGTTGGAAGCTTTACTAAGTCCTCAACATTGTTTACACTCACCTTAATTCAATTTCAAAAGACAGAACCTCCTACTGTGTTTGAATCAGTAAGATTTATTCTTTTATATGTGATACAAACTCTATATCAGTTAAATCACATCTAATCCCATAGATAACTAAATGTAACTGTTCTCTTTCTCCTTTTTATATCCATCAGATGCCTTAGCAAAAACAAGTTTAAAAAAAATAAGTTCTCAGTTATCAGTGTTGTAAGCCCACTCTTGTCATATATGTCAAATTTTGAAAACAACTTCTCACACAACTGCAAATGTTTGTCTTTTAATGATTTGTTTGGATGAGGATGATATTGGGAACTAAACCTAAGGGCTTACACATACAAGGTAAGCAAATACTGTTACTGCTAAATTGATGCCATTCCCAGTCAATGTTTGTTTGAATAAGGGTTTATTAAGTTGCTCTTGCTGACCTGGAAGTGTGGATCATTCTATCTCACCCTCCTAAGCATATGACATTATGGCTGTGTGCTGCCATTCTAGATCGTATTTTTTTTTCATTTTATTCACCTGTACTTGTTTTCTTAACAGCAGCAAGGAAGGAAAAAAAAAGTCGGTTTTGATGTAGGCAATAAGTTTAAGAACCCCTTAGAAAACTGCTCGACCAAATCTTACAGCAATCCCCAACTTGTTGTTAAAATAGCAAGCTATTTTGTCTTTACAAAAGGAATTGATTCTAATCTACCTTATTAAAAACAAGAAATGAATTTTGAACAATACATAGGGTTATATAAGCAAATTTGCATTTTTATTCATAGGTAAACTGAAGACATTACTAGTAATTTGTCACATAACAAATGAGTCTGAGCCAAGAACCAAGAGATTAAATTGCATGTATTCCAGCATTTAGTATTTGGAAAACTTACCACTTCTAACACACATTTAAACATTTTTGTTTTAGGAGGAAAATCTCGCTTTCCATATAGTTATGTTGATAGTATACTTTTATGGAACACAGGGTGGACATTACATCCTTCTTGGTAGGAATGCTGTTCTTATCATAGCAAACTATCCACTCATCCTAATTGTTGAAAAATAACCTCAAAAAATAATCAAATAAAAAAATCTTAACTTCATTAGTATCATGTTTGAAACATGTTTAGAACAGGTAAAGTCTCTAAGAAGTCAATTAAACTCTGTCAGATCTCCCTATGTAAGATGTAGAAAATCTTAATGTAAAGTAAAAGAACAAAGTAATTTATATCAAGTGTTAACATTAATGACTGAATGACATTAGGTGGGAGAAAGAAATTGAATAAAAACTTAGGATTCTAGGAACACCAAAATGAAACAGACATGAGTGTTATCCATTAAAAGACATTTAGGTTGCTTCCACTTCCGGCCTACTGTTAATAGGGTGGCTTGTAAAATTGTTGAGCAAATATCTGTGATATAGGCTCTCAAATCCCTTCGTCATATGCCAAGGACTGATATAGTTGAGCCATATGGTTGACTTAGTTTTAATTTTTTTTTCAAGATTATCTATACTGAACTTTGTAAGATGCTCTATACTGATTTTCAGAGTAGATTAACTGAATTTTGTCCCTAACAACAATGAATGAGGGTTCCTCTTTTCCCACAATCTCCAAGCCTGCATTTATTGTCTATTATTGACCATAACTATTCTGACTGGGATGAAATAAAAATAATAGACATTTTAATTTGTATTTTCCTAGTTACTAAGGATAATGAGCATTTTTGAGGCAGTTTTTTCCATTTTTATTTCTTCGATTGAGAACTTTGTTTAGATCTCTAGCCCACATTTTAATTGGGTTGTTTCCTTGATTCATTGGTTTTGGATATTTTGGATATTAATTCTCTGTCAGATTATTGCTATTATAAATTCTCTCTGTGTGAGTTTACTCTTTACTCTCTTGTTTTATTAGCTTTACAGAAGCTTTTCAGTTTTATGAGTTCTGAGTTGTAGAATGTTGGCCTTAATTCTTTGCAAAAAGGAGTCCTTCACAGAACGTCTTTCTCTACTCCTGCATCTTGCGATGTATTGTCTGTTTTCTCCTAACAGATTTAGATGTCAATTCAAATTGAGGTCTTTAATCTACTTAGAACGTACTTCTGTGCAGGGAGATTGACCTCGGTCACCTGCAGTTCCAAGCTTCAACTTTTCAGTTGTGAGTGTATCACATGGGATACCCAGAAAATAACTAAGAGAGTATAAAGGGATCAAAGTAGAGAGGGTGACTGGGAGGGGAGTAACAGAATGCAAATGACGTGAAGTGGGAAATTGAACAAGAGGGACAGAAGTCCAACTGGAGAGTAAGGAAGATGATCAATACAAAAGAAGACCAGAGAGATAAATAAACCAAGGTTGTTTGATAAAGCCTCAAGGAATCATATTATTTTATATCTAGCAGTACCAGATGTGAGAAACATCCTTTAGAATGTTTGGTCAAGTTAGTCCAAGTGACTCTAAAAACAATATATGTTATAGATGTAGCTCTGTGTTGCCACTCATGAGTTGAGGTTGGTCCCTAATGCTGAAGACACTGGACACTTAGGGCATAGGACTCAAATGACTTGAGCTGTATCTGACCTGAAAGCCTCTTTCATATGGTCTATCTTCATGGTTCCAGAAAATATTATGCAAGCTGCCAAGAGAAGAAAGCAATTAACATTCCTATCCAGCTGCACACTTGTGAATCATCGCAATTATGAGTATGGTAAAATATATACAATGGTGCAATAACTGGCACTCATATATCAATAGCAACCTACAGCTGTCTCATTGGATTTAAGATGCATTCAATAGGAGGGAAAGCATAATTGGTATGGGAAACTGAACCAGATTCCCCAGGGCTTGTGAGGACCTTATGAACCTTAGAAAAGAACCTACTTCTGCCACTTTTATAGACCAAGATGATTCTTTACTACATTCTGGATCTTATCCCTATACCCACAGACAAAGGTAGCTACCATGCCTCTGCAAAGAAGCCTCTCTGTTCAGCAAATGGAAATTGTCACAGGCAACCACATGTTGACTCAATGCAGAGGTCAATTGATTGTGGACAGTTAAACCCCAGTAGATACATTTGTATCATAGCTCCAACATTCCTCCTGCTCAAAGATCATTATGGAAGAGAGGCCATAAAAATCACAAGAGCCAATACTTGGCTCTTGGATACCAGAAAGTCTGATGTTAAAAAGTCTTTCCTAGAAATGTCTGAATAAACTAGACTGGAACACTGATAATATCGATGGATGTGTTGATGAGAAAGAGAAATATTTCGCAGTGTCACACCTTTAGACAAAGAACTACAGGATTTTGACTGCTAGGAGAATGAAGGTTACCTTCTCTCAAGCATTAGTTCTTTTGTTATTCGATACAAAGTGATCAACCTTGGAGCCAACAAACAATCAAAACACCGGCTCACTAGGCTGGATTCATATGCATGTGCATACACATACACACATATATGTATATATGTGATATATATTAAATAAATACATTTAAGATATATATTAAATATATATTAAATAATGCAGTTATAAATTCGTTAAAGACTATAAACTAAAGAATATATAACATATTAAATATAAACATAAATATGTAATATTAGAGAATTATTTATAATTATATGCATATACACATATGAAGCTACCATTTATATTTAGAGGCTACCATATGTAAAAAAGGGCTACCACCAACTTGAGAGTAGGGTTCATGTGAGGACTTTGAGGAAGAGTAGGTGGAATGACTGGAGGAAGGAAAGGGAACAAATAAAGTAATTCTATTTCAATTAAAAATACATTTTCAAACTAAAATTAAGTGTTAAAATCTTAACTACTTAATTCCGGGTAACAAATGGCCTTATGTTTCCTATCAACTAGGTAGAACATGACTACTTGGGGGGGAAAAAAAAGAAGCAAATTTCAAAGTACCCCAAATTCTAAAAACATTTTAAACACCAACATGAAACCACAAGTGGGAAATTCTACACCTTAAAATGTATTTAATGAAAAAAATTTTTAAGTATTGTATAAAATTTACCTTCAACTAGGTATATATGCAATAACAAAATTTTATGTTTCTTTGCCCCCTTTCCCAAGATATATTCCTGTGTATATTCAAATATCCTAAAACTATAAAGTTTGAGATCTGAAGACCTTCCAGTTCCATGTATTCCAGGTAAGAGGTGTGTCACTTGTACTCTACTATAGTCGGCTCCTAAGTGTCTTCTTGTTTATCCTATGAGTGATTTTCTCAATAACCCCAAGCCCCAGTGGGACAGTCACCTTGTTCTCTACATCCACCCCACCACTCTCAGCAAGAAATGGGCTGGTCTCAGTGTCTTCTCAAGTAGTGACAGGTCGATTGCATCCCTTATGAATTGTTTTCTTTCAAAATAATTTAGAAGCATAAGAATGGAATGCACTTGAAAACCTAGTTATATTAAAGTTTCATTCTTGCTGTAAAGAAATCAGTTGAATACACGCTTTGCTTATTAAATTCTTTGAGTCAGGCATCATTTGTCTGAGAAATCCCAAAATTATCTTGTAATAAAATTGTAAAAGCCATGTGTATACACCTACCAATGTAGTATTTGCCACTATGTATTCAAAACTCTCTAATATAATAAACTATATAAAGTCACCTCAAGTCACTGTGACAGTTTAAAACTACGTTGCATCTGGATGGAAGTTATGCAGATATGAGAACCCATTACACCTGTAATGAAGTAACAGATAAAGATGTTACAGGCTCTTACCCTGTGGGATTGAATGACCCTTTTACAGGAGTCACCTAAGACCATTGGACACACAAACATTTACATTACAATAACTAGCAGTAACATAATTAAAGTTATGAAGTAGCAATGAAAATTTTCATGGTTGAGAGTCACCAAACCATGAGTCACTATATTAAAGGGTCACTCACAGCATTACTAAGGTTCGGAACCACTGTCTCAAATGCTTGTTAATTAAAAGAAAATATACAACTACAAGGGTTGCTACACAGAGACATGTTGGTTTTAAATTTGAGATTTATAAATGCTCATTTTCTTTCTGACCATCTAAATATTTTAAAGGTAATCTTGGATCCAACCATCATATAATTTTTCAAATAAGGAGTGGAAGTAAAATAAAATGTAAAGGTCAAACTGAATCTTTGAGAGCCGATTTGAAGTAGTTCCTTGCATTCCCTAGGGAAAGAAAAATTATCACAAAGCTTCCCACTCTGTTCACTGGGATGCTGATCAGAGATTTTGTGTTACTTTCTGGCAGAGGAATTGGTTATTGCTTTTTGGTTTTGTTTGTTTGTTTATATTGTATATTGTGTATATGAGAAATGCATAAGACGTTAAGAGAAAGTACATGTTGAGATCAGAAGAGAGCTGAGAAAGGAGAAACCAGACAAGAGGGAGCAAATTCCTTGCATTGATTTCCATTGTTATCAAAACAAATGCTTTCTTTCATAATGATTGCTCTGTTGTAGTACACAATTAAAAATACAGAGAATACAGACATAATAAAGAAATAGAAACCATCACACTACAGTGCGGTGATGTTCTTTATCCATGTAATTACCATCTCGAAGCCATTAAGAACCTTAGTGACCTTAGTCACTTTGCCATTAAAGTGATAAATTTTAAAGCTAAACTGTTATGTAACTCTAAACAGAGAAGTTTTAGAAATATTAGCAAGTATTGAGATACACAAGAGGATGTTTCTGGTGATAAAAAGAGACTAGGGTCGGTGGGCATAGAAGGAACACGAAGGCTAAGGCCATTCATAGGTCCTGCCCTCATTCTCCAGGGCTATAGAGTTACAAGAACACCTGTACATGATAAAGGCACAGTCACGGGACTGAACAAACAGTTCCTAGACTTTGGAAACCTCGCAGCATCAGAGGCAGTTTGTACTGCAGGTGACTCATACCCACAAACATCAAAAGGCTCATTCTTTAAAATGAAAAAAAAAAAACCCAAAAATAAAAATCCATGTAAAGTAGACTTCAGTATTTTGCCCTAATATACTAATGACACCAGGTGCAGAGTACTAAAGCATTCTTTATTTCAACACAAAGATAAATACCTACCACCAGTTAAGCATTACAGAGATTCTAAACTAAGTTTCAGGACAGTTTATAAAAAAAAAGATTAAAAGACAAGAAAGATGGCTCTTACAAAAGACTCAAGTTCAGTTCCCAGCACTATGTTGTGTGGTTCACAACTGCCTTTAACTTCAGGTTCGTGGGATAAAACACTCTCTTCAGACCTCCATGGATACTGCACTCACGTGTAGACACATACACACACACACACACACACACACACACACACACACACACACACAAATGTTTGTGTACATTCATGCATACACACATAATTCAAAATAAATCATTTTTTTAAGATAAGCATAAAATAAAAGCAGAAAAAGTACAAGCTTTTCTGAAAGCAAGGATATTACCTAACAACTTTTTCTTGAACCATATTTTATAGATAATTTGGCCAAAATACACAAACTTGATTCAACAAGAAAAGTTAGCATAATGTTACATTTTTATTGTCTTCTCTCTTTGACTTCTTATCCTTCTTCCTCATCTGTGGTACCTTGTACCTTTGACTTAACTTTCAGAATGTTGTCCCAAGTATGTTTTGAAATTCCGAAGATCCTCAAAAACAAAGCCAAAGACGTTGTACTATCACAGACAACTAGATGGCAGAAGCTCTACTCATACAACTAAAGGCATTACAGGAAAAAAAGATGTAGAAATTACAGCCACAGAACTTGATAACCATTCTCCCCAAACCACGACTGCCTTTTCTCTATTAGATCACAGTATAGAAAAAAAAAAAAGTAGGCAACTTACTACTGAAATAAGTGAGTTTTCCTCTAGTGTCTCTGAAGGTCAGAAGTGCTTCCAGTCTACTGGTTATGTGGTAAGGATAAGGCAGCCCTTTGACCAAAGAAAGAATGTTTTGCAATGTTTCTTTATGATAGGGCAGAAAGACCAGTAATTCTGTGTATGGCATGTGAGTCGCTGTTTGTGTTTGGTGGCAGGGAAGATTAGCAAGGATGGGACATTAACAAAAGAATGTTGTAATTTTTTTTTATTAGTGTTTGAAATGAGTTCCAGGGTCCAGTGGTAAAGGCAGCTCCCATTGGTTGTCTTTTTGACTTGCTAAGCATCTTAAGTTACTGACAGATAAATGTCTACATTTTATCACAGTGAACCTTTAAAAAAAAAAAAAGATCAGCTTTTACTGTGTAAGCAAATGCAGTTTTTCTTTTAAAGTATTAGAATGAATGTTTTCAAAATAGTGTTTGGCCTGTTGTTATTGGAAAAAAATAGTATTTTGGATCACTTTCTTTCATTGAGGTGGTGCTGTAGGTAGCTAGCAGTGGCCAGGGACATGTGCTGCGAGTTCCAGGACAAAATGCTGTTACTCGAAGGAACACTGTCTTTACATCATCAGCCTTCATGATAAATGTTCCACTCAGATTCTCACTTCTCACCTGGTGAGATGCTGCAAATGGACTCTGAGGAGAGAGGTAACCTTCCCTTCCCATGTCCGCAGACTATTATTTCCTGTTTTTCACTTGCACCAAATAACTCTTCCTTTCCTCTCATCTCAATGGTTCCCACCTTGTATCAAAGCACATTTTCATCTCTTGCTTGAAATCTGAATCACTATGTTGAAATTAGTCCAGTGGGGGCCATTACAATGAAGGATTATAGCTTGGGTCCTAGAGAGATGTTTCAACAGTTAAATACGCATCCTACACCTCTGAAACACCTGATTTCCGTTCTGAGCACCAAGCATGGTTACTCAGGGCCCACAGTCCACAGGCTCCCACACCCTCTTCTGGACTTCACGGGCAACCCACACGTGTTGCATACACCCACAAATGCACATATAGACATGCAAATAAATGTTTAAAATTATAGACTCAGTAAGAAAAACAAGAGAGCTTGATTTTATATAATGGAATTTCAAGATTAAGTCGCAAGCCACTCTCGGATGCTAGTAGGAACAAGCAGGCTCTCTGTGGCCTGGCCTATATGGTGGTGTACTCATCCCATCTATGAGAGCTCTGATTTCACAGTCATCACTTAACAAATGGCAATGTCTAAATATCCTTGAAGGTTAAGTTTCAGCAGCTACACACATACATACATACATACATACATACATACATACATACATACATTTATATGTATATATGGGAGTGGGATATAATCTTTCATACTAACATCTTAAATGTTAAACAGATTTAAATTTACATAAGCAATACTATTTCCTTACTAAAAACTGCCTTTGACCTTAGACATAAATGTGCTTCTTAGAAGCCACAAACTTAGAAGAGACCCTAAAGAACAAGTATACTAACCTAATCCTATATTTTAATAATTGTCCCAACTGCCAACATTCCCTGTCACTAATGGTATGCTGTGATACTGTATTAGAGTGTTTGTGTCATGAAATGAAACTAGAAGCACTTACTGGTGATGCCAGTGTAGACGAGCCTGTAGCAGGAATAGAGCAAATGCTATTTAATATTTGGAATCGTAAACATCAGTGAATGTGGTTAGATTATGGAGGATCTCAAGAAAAAAAATGAGGCTTGTAAATTCCTAGGTCAAGATACAAAAGCACATTGACCAGAAATCTGAATATAGAGTAGTGATTGTCACCCTTCCTAATGCTGCGACCCTTTAATACAGTTCCTCGTGTTGTGACCCCCAACTGTAAAATTATTTCATTGCAACTTCAAAACTGTAATTTTCCTACTGCTATGAATTATAATGTAGATATCTGATATGCAGCATTATCTGCTACCTCAGAGGAGGGGGGTTGTGACCCACAGGTTGAGAACTGGTGCTTTAGAGACTGCAGAGCTGTTAAAGGTGACAGCAGCACATACAATCTCCATACAATACTGCAGGGTAGTGAGAAAAGAGAGGTGAAACAACATGTTATCTAGAAACACTTGTTTTAACACTCTAGAGTTAGAGCTGTCTTGGCTGACAGCTGGGTACAGATCCATCAATTCAGATGGCACTCGCAAACTACAGGTAGCTTTGCCTGTGCTTTTTACCAACTGGCTGTACACCAATTTTCCCACAGCCCTTTTCTCGAGTTTTGTTCATTGTCATGAACAGTTTCCAGGACACAAGGAAACAGGCTTAACTGTCAGACCTCCAAATGCTACAGAGGACCGCAGAGAGATCTATGGAGTTAGGGGTGGGTGGAGCAATCAGAGCTTCATACTCTCTCTAGGTAAATCTCCATCCAGAACTGTCCACATGAAACTTCCTTTGTCCCTTCTGATTTTAAGGGGGACGTCATTGCATTGCCATTATAAAACCATTGACAAATATGTCAAAATAAGATTACACAGGTAGAGTGTGCACTGATGCCTGTGAGCAAGAAGAGAACTTCCAAGCAAGGCCTGTTGTTCTTCAGCTACATTGTACACAATTCAAACATGAACAGTGCCAGGCAAGCAACGTCTGGGAAAAAACCCGAGTCTTATGACCTCTTATCAGACAACAAGAAGTCAGAGAATTTATGAACAATTCAAAGACAAAGTTCAGGGCAGTTAAAGTTTCTATGACATGCCTTGAAGAAGAAAAAATTCTCAAATCAAGGAGGAAATTGTAACTCAGGACCTATAGATGAGAATCCAATTTATATATTATAAAATTTTAGTTATATAATAATGTTTGTATATTAAGTTTAATATATATATAATATATATATATCATGTGTAGAATGGATTCAAATCACTTTGACAGACAAAATCTTCATAGTCCAACACACACCTTTGAATTATAAAAGTGGCTATGTTCTAGTTAATTGGTCAAAGGTAAATTACTTCCTCTCTAACTTTTTCTCTTAACAACCAGAATAAAATTCTTACCTGCCTTAATGCTTAATACTTAAGTAATGTCTGTAAATGTTGCAATACAATTAAATATTCTGTTAGAACCAACATTGAAACAAGACCAAATGTTACTGTTACCTTGCCCAAATATTTAACTTCATTATACCTTAGAGCTTTTCTTTGTTTAACTATAAAACATGAATGATTAATAACAAGCACACAGGTTTCTCTGTGACAGTGCAGGAAAAAGTGTACACAAAACACTTAGGCATAGCACTTCTGGAGGGGTTGAAAACACACCATCTTGAAGCACAGTGCTTGCTATTTTACAGGAACTAAAAAGCCTTTAAAAGGACTGAGCAAAAGCAGCTGAGAAACAGGCTCTCTGACCTGCCCCAGGAGATGATGCTCTCATGTGCTGAGGGAGACTCTCTGGCTGCCCCAGTAGATAACACTTTTCATGTGCTGAGTATCCTCCCCTGTACATGGAAGAGAAGAAAATCCTATAACCGGGGGCTGCAAGCAGAAGCTAAAATGAATTTGTGCAATCAAACCTTTGGTATGTCCTTGTCAGCTACATTTTCACACATATATCCCAGGCACTTCCCTGTAAATTACCCCCTTTAGAAGCTTTTTCTGTATCTTGATAGTTTTTCATAATTTTTTTTTTTTTTTTGGTTTAAGGTATATATTAAGATCTTGGCTGCAGTTTTTTTTCCTTGAACTTTTCCTGTGCACATGAAAATTCTAAATTAATTTTGTTTGTTTTGCTCTTCTTTACCTTCTAGTTCAATGCATTACCCAGGTCACAGAACTTCAGAGAAATGTGATTTCATCAGGATGGAACATCATTGCCCAGAGGATCCTGCTACTCCTAAAGCTCCAGCTGACATCGGTGTCAGCCAATGGCAAGAAATTTTTATATAAGCCTCCCAAATATCTGCCTATGGAGTGTGGACAGTAAAATTAAAACTGTCACTGGAACATGCTCACTGGGGAACAAGGACATTGCACCAATTCACTATTCCATATAGGATTTTGGAGACTTTCATGCTCATAATAGTGTTGAAACCTAGGGAGTTTTAAGTTTTCTAATAGTTCTATTATAAATGGGCATGTGATGCTGATGTTTCAACCTATTCTTTTTTTTTCTAAAAATCACAATTTATCCACCATCCAGTCTGTACATGGGAAAATGAAAAGTCCTAAAAATAAAAGAACTGACAAAGTTGCTGCTGTAGGCAGCTGGAAATCAATCCCTCGCTTCCTTTCTTCACCCAGTTTGCAAGCTTACTTTTGCTGATTAATATTACTTACGTTCAACGATATCTGTGGGGAAAAAAAATCATAAGGTTTGTCGAACAATTGGCAGATGGTTCATACCCTCAGCCAGAAAATCATCTTGTCTTCTATTTGATTTGACTCATTTGTCTGCACTTAGGTCTCACTGGATAAGAGACTCGTACAAGAAGGTGAGGATTAAGGAACTGAAACATAATTGATTCTGCTCCAGTATTTACTTTCTGGCCAAGTTTGTTGCTGTTTCACTAACAGTAAATATAATAAAGTTTCAGAAGGAACACGTTCTGTCCTTATGAGGTGTCAGAGTGCCCTGACATTTCACATGATCATATACGCCTGTCTCCTGCGTTCAGCTACTCACACTGTTAAGCTATTCCCTGCATGTTCAGTGGATAAACTGCATGTAATCATGCTGACACTACAATAATGGCAAAGATTGTAGTAATGAACTATTCCCGACCTTGACACTGTGTTACACAGTGACTTTGACTAAGAAATTTATTTTTATCACAAGTAAGCTATTTGTTCACAATAATTACTTTATTATATTTAATTAACTATTATACTCAGAATAATTTTATAACTGATTGATAAGGTTTGGTCTTACTGTCTATTGTAATGCTAAGCGTGGACCCCCAAGACTTAGATTCTGCACATAGACTCAAGTGACCCTGCCCCCAAATTATTTCTGATTGGTAAATAAAGATACTCATAGCTTATAGATGAGAAGAAGAGACATATGTGGGGTTTAAGTATCCAGGGCTTGGAGTTAGAGGACCACCATGAGGAGAAAAAGGTAGATGAGGAAGGAGAAGGCACCATGGGTTAGGTGAGTCATGAAAATGTGGCCCTGAGGGCTGGCCAATTGGAGTTAAGAGCAGCACAGAAAAGAAAAGTACGTAATAACTTGATGTTATCAATACGAAGGTAGATTCTAATAGCATAGATGGTAGATATCTACTCAGTGCTTGTACTGTTTAGGCTTATTGTAAATATAAGGGTTGCGTATGTCTTTTATCCAGGAACTAAATCGTCAAAAAAAGGATAGAAACATCAGGTCCAGAATAAAAATTTCTACAGCAACTGATAACATCCTTAATAATCCTGGCAAGATATACAATCAAAACAGAAAAATTCAAGAATGCTTATAGGAAAGAATTTCAGTCATGAAATGGACTTAAATAACCAAAATGAGCCTTTATGAAAATAAAAACTTCTGTTATGAAGCATAAACACTTTGGGGGACTTTATACTTAGCCACATCTCCAAACCTTCCATTCCCAGATTGAACGGACTTTCCAGGCACTTGAGTAAACAATTAGATGCTAAGATTTGCAAAATATAAGAACTAGCTAGTGTATCTGGGATATACTATATGTGAATAAAGTATATTCTTTTCATCTCTTTCGATCAAGAAGTCAAGTAGATTTCAAGAAGCTTAGGAAATGCTGTGCACTGTTACCTTGCTGGAAAGGACCTTATGCAGAACTCCTCATCACCTGCACTTTCATTATAGTAAAAGATACACCTCCTACGTTCATGTGAACCATGGCCTAGCTGGACTCACCAACATACCCAGAACAGATGGAATACTGTCTCCACAGGTGACCTCATAGAAAGGATTTCAGAGTCAGTTCATGGTCCTAGAAGCAGATGACATCACAAAGCAGACAGATTTTCCCAAGACAACACATCAAGAAACTACTTCCTTCTTTATTTTGTCTCCTTTAGACTCTCACTTGCTTGAGAAAGAAAATGTTTTTGTTTTTTAAATACAAATCTTCCTCTTTCTTCCTCTCACAATCTTTTCTACTCAACCTCTGATCACCTGGGATCAAGCTTTGTTTCAAACTTGTCTTTCCTATCAGTCTGATGGTTTTCTAAAGTGAACTAGAATTTTTATACTGCCATACAACTGTTGTCTAGACTTTTGTCATGTTATGTGGTCATTCTGACTGTTGTAATGTCAATATGTAGATAGTATCAAAATCTGAACTAGAGTAGTCTCTATAAATATGATCAAGTAAAGTCACGGGAGCAGATAGATGAAAGGATGATTTCTACGACCAGACAAGAAAATCCCACTATCATTCCTGTGAGATACTAATTCCTAGGAAAAGCAAAAACTCCATAAAACCTTATAGGCTGTTTCTTGTTTATGGTCCAAAATTGTCACCTTGTACATATAACTATTCAACACAGAGGAGCATGTACAGTCACTGTGAGAAAATACTGTTTTACTATGGATTATATGACACAAGGTATCTATTTTATACTTGCTATCAGAAGACACTATCACTATCCATCCAACAACTGAGATGCTACCATTTTATTGGGCTGACATATTCAAAGGTTGGAAGATAAACTTATTGAATTTGGGGCAGTGTGCTTACATTTGCTTTTTTCAGTGTATTTTCTCCTAATGTCCATTCTCCCCTTTGCAGAGATCTTACTAGTATGTCACTAACCAATTTTTTTTACCAGACATTAATTCAGCTTTACCTTTAAGATAACTTACATTGATGTTTTAGACAGAGGAAATAAAGGGCTTCAGAACACTCCACCTCAGATTACGTCACTTAGGTGTATTAGGTATTGTATTAGGATTCTCCATAGTCACGGAACTTAAGGAATTTCTATGTATATTAAGTGAAATTATTGGAATGACTTACAGTCTGTCTTCCAACTAACTGAACAATGGCCAACTGTGAGTGAAAAGTCCAAAAATCATGTTCAGGTCCATGAGACAAGGTGTTTCAGCTGGTCCTTAGTAGTATAAGCTAGAATCCTGAAGTGGGATCTAACAGATGCGCTGGCAAGGAAGTGTAAGCAGGTGAAGAACGAATATTTCCTTTCCCATTGTCCTTTTGGAGATCTCCAGCAGAAGGTATGGGCCAAATTAAAGGTATGTACCACCACACCTGAATTAAGAACTTGCACTGTCTCATCCTGGCGTTGAACTCAGAGATCTGCTTGCCTCTGTCTCCCGGGAATAAAGGCATATGCTGCTACCTTGCCTGGGCCTAAGTTTTTCATGGCCACTATGCCTCGAGATCTGAATCACAGATGTGTGTTCCATTTCTTGATTGTAGTTCATTCTAGATGTAGTCAAATTGACAAGTGAAAACAGGTATTTTGAGCTAATGATTTGATAACAAAGGAACAATAAATGTGGGAAGGTCTCCCAAACAAACCAAATTACTCCTATATAGAAAACCATTCATGAAGGGTGGAGAAGAGACTATACAGAGCACTTGACATTTGGAGTATTGGCTAAAATGCATCAGTTAAGCAAGCCTTGCAATCGGACCCTCAGATTTTCTTTCATTTCCACCATACATTTTACTTTCTCAAAAAGTCTTATACCCACAAGCTAAACCACTCCTTTCCCTTCATATTCTCAGTTTCCACAGTTAGTGTTCTTTACTTTTAAAATTGAAAAGCTCTTGATACTAGTTGCTTCTTTGATTTTTTTGATCTTTCTTATCTCACAAAGTTTTTTTTGTATCTGTGAAAGTATTACATAAGATGGATGTTCTCTGTTAATCTGTCTTTGATGTACTCAATCAGATACACAGAGTTTAAAAGGAGTAAAGACAAGGTTTGCTTGTTTTGTTTTCTCTTTTATACCTCAGACACACAGACAGACAGACAGACAGACAGACAGACAGACAGACATAAATACACAAATAAAATTTTCTCCAGTCAAGTGTCATTGGGTATATAAATCACACTCCAGAACAGACCTCATACATAGGAATAATCAGTCATGGTTTGATGTGTGTGTGAACATTGAAAGAATCTGCGAAACCAGCTGCAAAACGACCTGTGAATGTTTCTGGGGTTGAGGGCTGTTTTGTTTCAGAATATTTGATGAGTTTAGACCAAAAATGAGATTGGGGGATGGAGACAAGAACTTCATAAAACCTACTCTTTGGCTTAAAAAACAAACATAACAAAGTTATAAAATATAAAAAATATAACCCAAAGCAGAGAGACTGATAACTCCAAAGACTTAAAAGGAAACATCAAAGACACAGACTCTATTGTAAACACAATTATAAGGCAGTCAATGCCTTGGAAGTTGCCTCTAACTTCCAAGTAATTAGTACTTCCAAAGTAATTAGTACTTTGACTACTTGATTAATGTTATGGTTGGCAGAACAGATATTGTTATTTAGTTGCATATGCCTTGTTTGCTTTTAATTCTTAGCATGCAATAGCTGCATTTCCAAAAATAATATGAAATACTAAAGTATTTTTAAAAAGTAAAAATAAATACTATCAAAAGTGGTACTTGCTGATAATCTACAATCTTCTAATAAAACTGAGATATTTTTATAATTGTAAGTATTAATATAGCAATTCTTTTAATATTTTATTGTAACATTACTAACAAGAGAATAATTCTACCAAAGCTCTAAAAACAAGATATATAGAGATAGAGATAGAGAGATAGAGATAGAGATAGAGATAGAGATAGAGATAGAGATAGAGATAGAGATAGAGACAGACAGACAGACAGACAGACAGATAGATAGATAGATAGACCATTTAAGAATTTTCAACAAAACTAGTGTAAAATTATTATTGTCATCATTTTTCCAAGTGGGAAAATAAGCATTAGATAAAACGTCAGTATTTTTCCTACCAATCCAACTAAGAAATCCAGATCTAGCCACCTCCTTGAATCAATGTTGTTACAAATGTAACAAATTGAAATCAACATGGCATTCCAGACTAAATGGTTTGTCTTATACAACATGTAGGTGATGGAAATCTTATTGTTGTTACAAATAACCAAAAAACTTTGGAGTTAGCATCTCATTTGCTTGGGCAGGAGAGGAGCAAGAAGAGGATAGTCTAGGTGTCAATTTAGTTAGTGCTTTGATTTTTGAAATTTCATTCAACAATAGGTTTTAATTAGATACATAATAAGAGGTCTGAGTGGAACAATCAAATTATATTTTTTGGTTTAAGACACCTACTTATGATCAGAAAAACAGAAGTCTACATTCACACACACAAACTTTGCCTTCAGTTGGGCTTAAGAATCAGAATATGACCTTTATACTGAGTCCAATGTTTTACCTAATCAAATGTAAATTTCAAGGCTGGGGAAATGGGTCAGTGAGTAAAATAGTGTTTGCTAGATAAGTGTGAGGGCCTGAGTTTGAACCCCCAACACTAGCATAAAATCCAGGTTTAATGGCACACACTACTAATCTCAGAGCTGGGAGATGAAGATAGGAGAATCCTGGGAGCCTAGCTAAAATGAAGTGCTCGGAGTTCAGAGGAGATGCTGCCTTAAACACTGAGATATAGATGAAGACAACTGGATGTCATCTGAGAGAGAGAGAGAGAGAGAGAGAGAGAGAGAGAGAGAGAGAGAGAGAGAGAGAGAGAGAGAAATTTCATTTATTTACAAGGATATTTTATCTCCTGGTTATCAAGTTATTGTAACCAAGTTACTGGTGGAAAGTATAGAAGATCACACTTGTTATATATCAGATAAACACACTGTTAATTTGATGAATAATTAAAATGCCTTGCTAGGTGATTGTGCACACATTGATCCTAGCACTCAGGAGGCAGAGGCAGGAAGATCTCTGAGTTCAAAGCCAGCCTGGTATATAGAACAGATTCAGAACAGCCAGGGTTACATGGAGAAACTATTTTTTCAAAAAACACACTAACAAAAAATTAAAATACTTTATACATTTTGTGTTGTATAAAATACAATGAAGAAACAGTATAAATGGCATTAGTTTGAAGCTAGCCTCAGTTCCAGAATCTGAGTTGAATAATCACTAATTTTCAACTTTTTCTCTTTGCTCTTCTTTCTCCTCTTCCTTTCCCTTCTTTCTCTTTCTCCCCAAGTTGTGCTCCTTCCACATTTTTACAAATATCAAAATGCTTTATTCTTTATGTGTACCTCTCACTCTATAGATGGCAGACACTTCATTCTTTCTGATTTCAAGACAAGCTAATCTACATCATTCCTTCAGAACTTCAGAACTATATCTCCTCCGTTGGTAAAGCTTGGTACTTTAGGTGAAGAAAACAAACCAGTTAGGGTGAGTCCAGATCATCAAGAGATCAAAACCATCAAATGGCTAGGTTGAGATCTGACATACATCTGTGGTCCCAGGACTTGGGAATCAGAGGCAGGTGGATTGCAACAAATTGAAAGCTAATATAGTTCACATTATTGCAGACCAACTAGTACTATACCTCTCTCTGCTCTCACGTCAGTTTTATTCTATGGCATGGTTTTCATTTCTCTGATTCAAGTGGTGTGATGTATTGTGGACTCCCTCCCTGCCTTGATTGACAGTCTGTTTTCTCTTCCATAGTCTGCCGTAAGAATCCCTTTGGTCATGTCTCTACAAGCAAAGTTGGACATTAAAGACAAGGTCTGTTGTACACTTGTTGCAAGTCATTAAATTTTACTTCATGATTCTGATATTCTCCTGATCCTTGTTAAAGCAACTTCTCCTGAACTCTAGCTCCATAATATACTTTTATACTTTTATGAAATAATTTATATACTTACACTTATTTATAAAATTTCATATTTCTAGACTGTACTTCATGCTTTTGATTTTTTTTATTTTCATGTGTACACAATGAGATGTTTTGAAATTAAATCCTTAACCTAAACTTGAAATTCATTTATTTCATATGCACCTTATACTCAGAGGCTAAAACTCCTCCTTCCAAAGTCTGTTACTCTTTTATAGCTGTGAGGAGACACATGACCAAGAAAAAGTCCCATGCAGTGATCTTAACTCCAAGGGTCAGGTAACTAAAAAAGCCTTTGAGAGATGATTAGATTCTGAGGATAGAACTCTATTAAATGACTTGTGTTTCTATGAGTGATGTCCCAAAGAGCAGCCATGCTCTTTCTAGCATGCAATGGCATAGCCAGGTGCTTTTGACCAGAAGGAAGGACCAGACATTAACTCTGCTGTCAACCCTGACCATGGACTTTTAAACTTCCTGAAACACACCAAACATTTATATTCTTTAAAATTCACCTAATATTATGGTATTTTGTTATAGTAGTTCAAAACATACAAAGGGTACAACAAAGAACTATGCTAGTTTGACAGAAATATAAAAGAAGAAATCAAAGACCTTAAAATAAAACTACATTCTCTAGTGAAGAATACATTCTTTGGATAAATATATCCTCAGTAATATAGAATGTGTAGTAGATCATTATCCTAAAATATTCTGCATTCTTATGAACGTTACAGCAGTATTCACAAGATCCAGGATATGAAAAATACTTAATGACCTGTGACAAAAGAGTAGTAAAAGAATGCAAATAATTTACCATTTCCAACAGCATAGAGGAACCTGGCCATTATGCCAAGTTCACAAATTCAGACACACAAAGACACAATCTCACTTATATAAGATGCCCCAAGGAGTTACATTTATGTGCACTAAGTATACAATGCCAGTTGCTAAGAGCTGGGGCTGAGTATTGGGGGTACATTGGAAAGACGATGCTCAAAGGAATATAATTGTCATCATGACAGATGGTTTTCAGTATAGCAAAGTGACTATAGCTAGTGTTCTATTGTCTCCTATACTTGAAATTTGCTAAAAGGTTAGTTCTTAAGTGCTCTTAACACAAAAAATAAAGATAATAGAATCTCTGTGAGACATGTCAATTAGCTTGATGGCAATTATTTCACAATGACACATATTTCAAAACATCAAATGCATACATAAACTGCATATTGTTTTCTTCAGTTACAAAACTTCAGGATGTGTGAGGAGAAGAGTGGAAAAAGAGTTAGGGCAAGGAAAAAAATCAGTGGTGAGGTCATTCAACTGATATTTATCCGTATTTTTATACACAGATAAAGAACTTTCCACTATATATTTATGTCTGTTTCTTTGTACACTCATCAATTAATTTGGTTACTAGTTTAGATAATCTGTGTGTGTGTGTGTGTGTGTGTGTGTGTGTGTGTGTGTGTGTGTGTTGCTATTATGAACATTCAACAAGTATTTGCAAGAGGATAAATTTTTATTGTTTCTTGAGTAAACCTGGATGTGTGTTTATAACAAAGGATTAGACAGTTTTAGACAGTTGTGGTAGCATTAAACTACAAGCAAATCTGTATAAGGAAGTTGTCCTATACCTTAATTACCACTGAATACATTATCCACATTGTGTGTGTGTGTGTAGTGCAGTGCTATCTTACCGTATTTTAATTTCTATTTAACTACAACAACTTACGATGAACAACGGAGACCAGAAGATGGACTTATTTTCAAATACCATAGGTAAATTGCTTAAGCTCTCTATGCCTGAAGTTCTTCTTCCTCTAACTGTTAAAATACTACCAACAACATAGGAGAATTGGGAGGATTAGTACATTAAGTATATCAAATTCTCAGAACAGTGTCTGAGGCATGGAACGTGTATAAGGAAAGTTTTCAAATTTTGTTGCTGTTCATTTTAGCTCAAAAAATGCTAGTATGTCAATCATCTAAAACTATTATTATTAAAAAATTTTGATAGCATAGAGAAGCCATCAAAACAAGGAACAGTGTGTGTACATATTAACTTCTCCCACCTCCCTGTATTCCAGCTACAAAATAAAATGCCAGGAACCAAACAGATGGTTTAAGTTGGCTTCTATATGAATAATGAAGGAATTCATCTAAGCATCCATAGATCTTGGCAACATGGGGGTTGGAGTTTTATGGAAAAAAGACAGAGAATAGGGAAAAAGAAAACTTCAAAGAAAGTGTTTGGAAGAAGAGAGGAAAGAGGTACAAGCATGTCAGCCAGTTCAGGCTGACAAGTGCGTGGAGCCTGGATCAGGCTGAAAAGGCTCCATGGAAGTCCATGGTTGAGAGCTGATTCGAATAGAAGGCTGACAGAATGCAGAAGGTTAGAACAGCAATATCTAGATCAAATATGAACACCAACTGGTGCAGAAAATAGGGTCAGGTTTGAGAAAGGAAGAAATCTGTACCTTCTTTTGGCTGAAGGTAGAATCTTTATAAAATTATACCAATTACTCTAATTGGATTGTAAGATCAAGGAGGCCCCATTATTGGAAGCAAACATTTCTACTGAAAAGTAAAATCTCATGGTATACTGAGAAAGAATACATCCACCAGCAATAGATTATAGACCCTACAAGTCTTTAGTAAACCATATATCACCATTTCCCTTTCCATCCTGGTCACTACAGATTGTAATCCGGGACATTGTGCACCATATGCTGCCAGTGCACTAATTACTCTTTTTCTACAATTCTTAGACGTCTTTCTGGTTGCCCGGGTCCACTCCACCAACTCCACAATTTCTACACTCAGCCACAGTGTCTCTATCATACCTCTTTTCTGAACACTTGGGTTTCGATCCTTGACTTTTCTCTTTGCCCCATTTTACCACCCATTTATCCCAGTTTATCCCCATGCCTTCTCCAGTGAAAAGGACAAAGCACACATTTAACCTCTTTGTCTCTAGAATTTTGTATTCATGTCTATATCTGTACATGTCTATACCTGACAGCCATTCATACAGTCATGAGTCAAACAATATGGATGATTAAAATCGAACTCAGGTCCTCTGGAAGATATGTAAGTTAAGAACCACTTGGTATTTCTTCATCAAAAACCTATTATACCATCCATAAAAATAAAGTGATATGGTTTACTACAACTTATGACTTTACTGAAAGTCATAAAAAATTGACCACTGCCATTCCAAAGTATCAATAGTTTGTAACAGAATGACCACTAGATCTCCTTATTTGACAAATGTTTAACTGGTTCTTCCTAAGTTCGAGGTGTTATTTGTCATATTATAAATACATGTATGAAGAAAAGAGATGAAATATCAATTTTCATGGTGTTTATAGTTTAGGTCAAGTGAGGAGTAGAAGTAGATGCCTCATGTTGGAAGAGATGAAAATAGAAGAGGCCTAATAATGTGTGAATGTCTTTATTGCAAATTCCCAGTTCTCAGAGTGGGTTGATAAGGTTTTATCACTTGGATATCTTTTGCTTTACTCCACTCTAATAGGCACAGTCAATAATCTCCTCCTGTGAAGTGCTTTCTCTCATGCATCACCTACAAACTATTATCACTTTAAAGCAATTTCCACAGATTGGAAGGATGTCTCAGTGGTTAACAACACTGGGATGTTCATGCAGAAGAGCAGGATTCAGAGTTCATATGATTGGCTTCCAACCGTCTGTAACTCCAAATCCACGAGACCTGAACCCTCTTCTAGCCTCTGCAAATTTGAATACACACACATTGGGCATACATATGCACAAATATAGAAATAGGGTAAAATTAATTAATTAACTAATAAAAACACAAGAGATATTCAACTTTTCTGAGTAGTTTGGTCTGCACATGTTGCACCCTCTACCTGCTCCATCATCTTGGTTTGGTTAAAATTGTTCCCAATGCCATCAAACTCCCAAGTTTTGACCATGATACACATCCTTCAAGTCAGCTCCTCCTACCATCTGACTTTATCTCTCAAGACATATGCAACCAAGTCCTATGCATCATGTACCTGGGTTGAGCAAGGCTAGTCCACCTGATCCTTTCCTCTATACACTTTCCAACTACTCCAAGTCATATATCCTACCCTAGTGTGGTCATCCCTGCCTGTACCACAACCCAAATTCTAGGCATTGGCAGGGACACATACCTTGCATACCAGCCCAGACTCTTCCCTCCTACTGATGTCATCCCTCTTGTGCCTTAGCCATTGTGACAAGTCCATTCCAATTCTGCATATCTTGAACCAGGGCCAAGGCATGTGAGCCCACCAGATTTGTATTTCCTTGCACCCACTTCCATACCCAGATCTGACCAGATCCCAGTCCAGTGCCTTGACCTTTTCTGGTCAACCCTGCTCATGCCACCCCAAACCTGCATGCTTGAACCAGAATGTGCATGCCAGCGCAGACCTGTATCCAGCTGATTATATCCCACTCATGCTATTTCCAACCTTCAGCCACAACCCTACATATTCTGTGATCTGTCCAGGTACAAATGCTCAAGTATAATTATAAAATCACAAATAATATGAAAGGGCAAAGTACACTGCATCCCCAAATACCCAGAATACTATAGAAATATTTCACAATGAGAATTACTTAGATGATTCCCTAGACACAGAATTTCAAAGAACAATCATATACTTTATCAAAGAATTCAAGTTTAAAGAGGATGTAACAAACAACTCAATGAACTTAAAAACGGCTAGGATACATAGCTGAATGATGGCTAAGAAATTGTCAACACAATGCTGAAAGAAATGATGAAGACAATCTAGGCTTTGAAATGTAGCTAAATAAATTATATAAATATTGAAAAGAATCTAAGCTGAAATGGGACAGGGATTGAGATAGTCAATAACCCACCCCCCCAAAAAAAACAAAAAAACAAAAACAAAAAATCAAAACATTCAAGGGAAAACCTTATAACTAGAATGAACCAAATAGAAGAGAGGTTATCCAGAATTCAGATAAAGTAGAGGACTTAGACCACACAAAAAATAGTATAAAATGCCTTTAAAGCACAATAAAGGAACAAGTAGGAATTCACAGACACCATGAAAGAAAGAAAGAAAGAAAGAAAGAAAGAAAGAAAGAAAGAAAGAA
>JANHMN010000016.1:32497572-32519515 GCA_030674055.1 Rhabdomys pumilio | reverse complement strand
TCTCTCTCTCTCTCTCTCTCTCTCTCTCTCTCTCTCTCTCTCTCTCTCTCTCTCTTTCCCTCTCCCTCTCTCTCTCCCTCCTCCCTCTCCCCTTCCCCTCCCCCCCTCTCTCTCTCAGAAGAAAGCTATGAACTCTGAAGGGGACACCAGCTGAGTATCTTCTCATCCAATGTAATCTGACTTGAACTACCTAGAGATTGAGCCCACAAACTGGCATCTCAGTTATCAGGTCTCCTTCACCTCAGATGACAGTCACAAGATACGAACGATTTTGACCAAGTGCCTATACAGAAAACTTCTTACAGCCCTCTCCTTGTGCTTAATTAACTAACTCATGGGAAGGGTCTGTCAAAACAGATGTTACAAAAGATGGATTAAGAGATACATACAATCCGGCTGGGAGAAGCAGGAAAGGTCTCCATGTTCTTTCCATGTCCATCCATAAATTACTACATTGATCTGAGGTTTGAGAATTCCCAAGCTCTGTTCTTTCAGGGTTTTATGGAGACTTCTTTGAATAGTCATGGTGCAAGCATTAATGACTATGTCAAAATAAGATTATGAAGAATAAGGATGATCAAACAACTATAAACCAGATCTAGAAAGTGTAGTCAAGGCTTGTCATTCTTCATGGCCTCTTGTTTATGTGGAACAGGACACTTCTACAAAGAGGATCGTTTTGTGATTTCTAGTTAGATAAAGGAAGATCAGAGAATTCATTACCAGGTCAAAGACAAAATACAGGGGTGATTAGAGAGTCTAGGACCTGTATCAAGAAAGAACTTATAAACTGGGAGCTAAAACTAAAAACCAAAATTTCTATAATTTAACATCACAGGTAAAAATTTGTACGTGTGCTGAGGTATCCATTTGTGTGTACTGAGTCAAAGTGCAAAATATATATTTATATAAACAGTCTGTAGGATCAGATATATCACTCTGACACACGCAAAAATTGAAACCTGGTACATTTAAATTTGAATCCTAAAAGCCATTTTTCTTATTAAGTGACCAAAGGCAAATTAATGTTTTCTTTTACGTGATCTTTTCAATAACCAAAAAAAAAAATCCATCATTATAAGAATCCCATGGTGGAAATATCTGTACTGGATAATTGACTATTTTACATAGCACAACCAAGCATACAGTATCCCTCGGTCTCAGTGGGAGTTTAGCAAACTATTCGACTTCACTGTCCTTTCTGTTTACTAACTTATTTAATTATAAAATACAGCAATAATGATACACTTGTGGGTGATAAGATGTTCCATTATTTAAAGAATGCACCATTCACTCAGAGGAGTCCAGCTCAGTGTCCATTACTTACATTGGACAGATCATAGTGGCCTATAACCCTAAATACAAGGGATCTACTACCCTTCTTCTAGCCTACATAAGCACTCATACTCATGGTTGCATGTAGACCCAGAAGACACATACATATGCGTAATTTAAAAGTTAAAATATTTAATAAAAGAAATAGTCATGGGTTCATTGTATTATTAAAATAATAGTCATAAAACATTTAGCATAATACCTGTGAAAGACTCCAGAATATACTACCTTAAAACACAATGAACAAAAAATTAATGAGCAAAAACATATAAAAGAAAACTTTCTGATATGCCCCAGAATAAAATATCCACCATGTAGAAACTCCCTGTAGTAAAGAAACATTATACAACTGATGACTGGGAGTGGCTGTTACAGTCAGCACTGACAAACTTTCTGTATAGCCTTTATTGTCAACTAGATCCTAGACATGTCTGTTGGTCATGTCCCCACACATTCTTTCCTCTAGAAGTTTTCATTGGTCTTGTTCATTCCCTACAATTGTTTTTGGCTTAAAAAGTTAATCAGAATCTTGGTCATAGGTATTTCTTTGGAGCTTCATGATGTTTTTTTTCCTTTAAAGATCCTCATGCACATGAAATTAACAATAAATAATGTTTTTTAACTTTGCTTCTATTCACCTGTCAGTTCAATCCATCATGATCTGCAGGTAACAGAACTACAGAGACAAAATAAGGGTTCTGTCTTTTGCTTTGGTTCTAGCAGAATGGGTAACTACTGCCTGAGATATAACGCTTGCTCCTTAGACTACACAGCTGACATTTGTGAGTCACAGAGACAGCAAAAAGTGAGACACTGTTACTACAACAGCCTCCCAGTGCTCTGCTTCTAAAGTATGGACAATTAAAACAAGGCTGTAATTGGAGCATACTCACTTGCTGAAGAGGAAACTCATCCATTTACTTTGCCCCATTTGTGACTTTGGAGTCTGGTAATAGTATCTAGAAACCTATGGATTTTTTAATCTTTTCTGATATCCCAATCAAAATGGACATGAAAATTGCAATGATGTTTCAAACTATGGTGAGCTAAGGAATGAAAAGCAATTGATTCTGCTCTAGCATACATTCTGACCAAATTCTTTCAATATACACTCATTTCGTGACTATAGCCGCACTTTCTGAGAGAACTGAAACACCTAAGGGAATCACCCCAAGTCTCACATCTCTCTGAAGACACATTACGTGATGTTACAAACCTACTTTCTTCCCTTGGCAATTCCCACTCTTAGTTTGCTGTCTGCATGTTTGGGAGATGGACTAAGTATTAAGTACAAAGTCAGATAACCATGCTGACATTATAACAGTGAAAAAGATTCAGTAACTTAGATCAGTTCTCACTCTGACATTCTTTATAGATTGAATTTGATTAAACTACTTGCATCCAAAATAATCTGTGCTGCTCATATTAATTATATATCTTATAACAATGTTAATAATCAGGACTAGTAGAACACATACTAGAATTAAGTTTTTAAAAGCCCAACTAAGAAATTAGACTGAAAATATCACCTTAGCCCTTATAGAACTACTGGCTTCAGTTGGGAGGTATAAGCACTACTGTACTAGCTTTGGACTACATTGACAGTATCTCCAAACTTTTCCTGGATTGAGTGGACTTTGCAGGACCTTGGGTGGACAATTTGATGGTGTGACTTAACTATATATAACTTCTTACTAGTATACACAGAGCATACAGTAGTAGGGAAAAAACATAGCCTTCATTAAAGGATAACTTCCTTAATCACTTTCAATGAAGAGACAAGTGAATATCAAGAAGTCTATTATAAACATGTACTGTTGTTACCTTGCTGAAAAGAACCTTATAAACACCTGGCCACCATCTGTAGCTCCATCGTAATAACAACAACAACAATAGCAACAACAGCAACTCTTCTTTATTCATGTGAATTATGACCAACTTAAATCGACTCAAGCACTCCTGAAACAAGACTCAAGCCAATATATGATCTCACCGTTAATGGTGCCTTCAAGGACATCTAACTACAAAAGGCATTTACAACACATAGAGCTGTAGTTCTCAACCTTTCTAATGTTGTGACACTTTCATACATTTCCTCATATTTTGGTGACCCCCTAACCATAGAATTATTTGTTGTTACTTTATAACTGTAATTTTGCTACTGTTATGAATCATAATGGAAATATATGATAAGTAGGATATAAGATATGTGACATCCAAACGGGTCAGGAACTCAACAGGTGGAGAACCAATGATTCAGACACACAGCGTCTATAAAACAGTTATTTCCCCAGTTCTCTCACGTATAACTCCCCAACCACCCTTCAGGATGTTACTAAGTGTGAAGAGGGTAGATTTATATGACACCAGCCTCATTTTGTCTGCTTATATATCTACTCTAATTCTTCTTTCTCAAAAAATTTTTGACTGCAAAATCTTTCCAGGAAAGAGTCATACAATGATCCTCCTGCCTCAGCATTCTGGATGATAGTATTACAAGTGTCAGCCTTTATATCCAACCTCTCAGAGACAGGTATTCAGTGGAATGTGAATGGAGTCCCTATAATTAAAAAGGAAAAAGAAAGAGAGAGGAGGGAAAGGAAGGAGAGAGAGAAAATGCAGTAAGTGTTGTATCAGGATTTATGGTGATCCATCTGTATTGGCAATTTATAGCCAAAATTCAAACATTTGTAATTATAGGTAGAATAATCACTTTTTTATGCCTTGGGGCCCAACTGAGAAAAGAACTCAGATTAAGGAAATTTCCTGGGGAGGGAAGAACAGCAAAATTAATAATAAAAACTCCAAGGAAAATAGTGACTGCACTGTAGGTTCCCTTCCATGAATGTTAAAGCTTTGACAATACTACCTTCCATTGAGAAAACATCAAATCTCTGAAAGATTTTTGTGGGAGGTCCCAGTAGTCAAGCATTATTGATGCTACCATTGAAATTTAGCATCTTAGGGGGGTCCCAAGAGTTAAAGATACATGTATATCAAAACAATAATAATCACATAGAAGAGTAACGAAAATTAAGAGGTGAGTTTTAGGTTTGGGGATATTTGCATATGAACTCTATGCAGGAAACTGGTTGAGAATAAGAAATAATGTTGTTTACATTATATAGCATTCCAGTCTCTAAGCTTTATGTTACATAAAGAAAATAGTTATTGAGGGAGTATATGTGTATTCACAGTAAGTTTGGTTGCATCATTTTCATTATTGCCCACTGTAAGATGGTTTACTCTGGATGTATCAAATGATTCAGAAACATTATAAAACTCCAAAATTTTTACAGCAGGGTGTCTGTATATTAGCAAAATTCTATAGATCCTCAAAATGTCCTGGAACCTTCTGCTTGGAAAAAGGAGAGAATAGCTTTAGCAAAAAATTCACCTGATTAAACCAATGCATTTAGTATAGGGTAGGTACATCCTATGACCTGTATCTGGTGATCATAGAATTTCTTTGTGAAAAGTGAATGTGTGTCTGAAAAGATAGCTCAGTAGGTAAAGCTCTTTCCACAAAAGTAAGCAGGCCTGGGTTCCAATCCTTGAACACAAGTAAAGTCAGGCATGATAATATGTATTGGCAATCACAGTACTTCTAGGGTAAATTCAGAATGGAGAGAAGAGAATCCCATAAATCTGTCAGTCAGTTAGCTTGGTGTAAAGAGTAGGAAATAAGAGGCCTGGTCTCCAACACTGTGACAAACAGGCAATGACACCCCAAGTTGTTCCTTGATTTCTATACACACACACACACACACACACACACACACACACACACACACACACAAAATTCAAAGCCAGGCAGAATGGTATGCTGCAAGCCATTGGAAGCCTATTAACTCTTCAATAGTTCCTGTCATTTTGGAAGGAATAATATCCACCAAGCCTTTAGACAGCTATTAACATGCAACTGACTTTTTAGTCAACACTTGTCTGAAATGTATATCAATCCTCCTGAATTTGCCTCTGAAGAGCTAGGGTTAGAGGCATGGCTCACCATATCTGGCCTGTGTATCCATTTTTGATGTCCTATTCCTTTATCCCTAAACTATATTTGACTATAAAGAAAGTTGGAAAGCAAGGTGGGAGCAAGAACTCCAGTGTGGACCTAAGGATTTAGTTGATCTGTGGATTTTTTATCTACTCTCCCATAACCTCATCTTATCCACCATAAAATTTTCCGCAATGGACTACTGCCATGACTTTGGGAAGGCAGATGGCCTCTTTTGGGGTATTTGGGGGCAATCATATATCATTATTCCTTTCAAATAATAGTTTGTGTACTGTATTTCTCAAGTTCTTTACAACATTTAAACAGATGGAATGAACACATACAGGACAAACAGGACCTATTGAAGTGGCTTACACAGCAGTATGGGCTATGTAGTTCAACCATGGCGAGTGATGCTGGGGACACTGAGAATCTTTAAAAGTCAAGAGCCTAGAGTCAGAACAATACTTCTGTAAGTTCAAAGATGTTGGCCTTAAGTGTTCAGGTACAGCATCCTAAGGGAGCTGTTTCTTGCCAAGCAATGATTTCCATCTAAATAGCACAAAACAAAGTCCTATGAGACACTTGGACCTGTATTTTGTATTTTTTTTTTTTTTTTTTTTTTTTGCTTTTGAGGGATGATAGGTCATTTAGAAAGAAAAATAATTATGACTACATTTTGTAGATTTTTAAAAAATTGTGTTTTAATTGGTTATTTTATTATGTATCTTACAATGGATTCTTTTATAGTTCTGTTGAGAGCATTTGTTGGTGGTGTTCCTCATGGTGTTTGAGATAATGGTGCCCCTTAAACTAATAGCATACTAGATTCATAGAAATTTGGTTGATGTGAGTTGAAAATAATTTACCTGTGCTTAATAGTCACAAACTTATCTTTAATTAAGAAAATGGCAATAGAGGCTTTGATCATAAAGAAGAATCAACTGAAAGCGTTATGTAGAGCTGTTCCTCTCCTCCAGACTGCAGGGAGAATCAAAACTTATCACTGTTTTTCACGGAAACTCCACAGAAATAAGATGTTTTGGTGATAGACATTTAGACTAAAATGACTGTAAGTACAGAATTTGCTACATTCTCTGCTCAATGTGGTCACAACAGAGGGTTTACTATAATAATCTGGAAATTCTTTTAATGAATCCAAAGAACAGTTATTCCTACACGATACCGTTTTATTTCCCACCTTTGGAAAAGCGTCAGTAGGAAGTAAAAGTAGAAATGAACTGAATAAACAGAATTGATTTGGCGACCCAAGTGTGCCTATAGGACCAGACTAAACCATGAAGCATGGATGTTATAGTCACTTCTGAACAAAACCTGCTGGGCCCACAGAGGTCCTCATACTCACAGCTAAGGACTAAGAGAACCAGGAACATTAATCACACATGGGTGTCTCCTCAATAAAAGAGATAAAAATCAAATACCTGCATTCCATCCGGAAAGCTGAGAGTGGATTTTTTGTTTATTTGTTTTGTTTCAAGACAGGGTTTCTCTGTGTAGCCCTGGCTATCTTGGAACTCACTCTGTAGACTAGGCTAGCCTCGAACTCAGAAATCTGCCTACCTCTGCTTCCCAAGTGCTGGGATTAAAGGCATGCGCCAGAGAGTGGATTTTTTTTTTTAACAACATAGTGACCTTGCTCCTGTGGAGGCAGACTTTACCCACCTTTGCTATAGAGAAAGACCTCAATCAAATTCCCTATGGATCCCGGCCCCCATCAGCCATTGCGCAGGTCTCCCATGCAAAGCTACCAGAAACAGGGTCTTGGGAAGCAGTGAGTAAGTGAGTAAGTAACCCAGGAGACTGTGTCAGAGTACAGTTCATTTATTGAAATGGTAGGGCTAGTTTATAAAGCTCAAGTCGGGAGGAAGGGGAGGAAAAAGGACAAGAGAAAAAATGCACCTAATTTTTATATGCAGACCGGATTGACAGGCAGGCAAATGTGAGGTTCCTTGTACCCAAGGAAGGACTTAATGAAGTCGTGGGACTGTTTTACATTCAAGCCAAGTTCCAGTAAACAACTTAAACAGCCATTATATATAGACAGTGGCCTGGGGCAGATTCGTGCAGGCCCTGTGTGCTTGCCATTTCAGTTTTTCATTTTCTCCCGCATGTGAGCCTTGCTTAGTTGACTTGGTGGGCCATGTCCTCTGGTGTCCTCTACCCTTTCTGACCCTATATTCTTTCCTCTCCCTATTCCAAAGGGTTTCCTGGTCTCCGACAAGAGGGACTTGAAGGAGACCTTCAATTTAGACTGTCCTCATAATGTCTGTACCTGCTCCCAGAATCTCATAGGAACAATACCTCATTAATACTACTGCTCACCGAAGCTTATTTTAGCTGTTTCAGGCTCAAGATGTCTAAAGGCTGCAAAAAGTACACCTTCTGTTGCTCGGTTTTCATATGCGTCTTTGTACTGCATATTAGACCCTTGATGGGTGTCATGACTTGGATGTAAAACAGCCACACAGACTCATAGTTCTTAACATTTGGTCCCCAGCAGATGGCAGTGTTTTAAAGATTGTCACATCATCCTGTTGTGGAGACTCCCTAGAGGAGCTACGCCACTTGGAGTGAGCCTTTCAAAGTTGATTATCCTGCCTGAGCACACATCAGCCACGTGCTCACCTCACTTCCTTTGTAGTTACCACCCTTGATGATAGCACCCATTGAAATCCTGAGAGAGAATACATCCCTCCCTTAATTTATTTCTGTCAGATGTTTTTGACAGTGCTAGTAAAATTAATAGACCAGGGTTCCTCAGAGCATAAATTTAAACCCAGAAGTCTCCTTTTTCCCACTCTTAATCAAAAGCTAGCACAGAAAAAAATACAATTCTTTCTAAAGTTTTACACCTTAAAAACTACTTAAGGGTATATTGATCCAAGCCCTGTCTTGTCTCTGTATATGTTATGTGACTCTAGTAACTTGTATTTCATTACAGGGGTAGAATAACCCATTCATAACATGTCTGTGTTCCACCTTGTTATTGCATATAGTATTGAAGTGATCAGAGATCAAATAAATAAGCAAGTTGACCATGATATTTAACTTCTATACAGTTTGACCACAGATGTGCACATCAGTCACTAGACTTCTGCAAGAAGCTTTTTTCAGATAACTAATGCAGACATGTGACATGTCAATATAACGGCACATTGCTAAGGTTAATTTATAGCTTTCATCAAAGTAAGCACATTACAAATGCATTTCACTTAGTATTCTAACCCTCTAAATGAAATAATGAATTTATTTCATTTATTTATTTAGTGAATTTTGTATTCCCAGTGTATATGAGTCAGGATTCTCTAGAGTTACAGAACTTATGAAATGTCTCTCTATATCAAGGAAATTTATTGTGATGACTTATAGTCTGGAGTTCAACTAACCCAACAATTGGTAGCTGTGGATGGGAAGTCCAAGAACCTAGTGGTTGCTCAGTCCCATGGGGCTAGTTGTTTCAGCTGGTCTTCTGTAGAGGCACGTTATAACAAATGTGCTGGCAAGTAAGTGCAAGTAGTCGAAAAAGAGTGAATCTTCCTTCTTCCAATGTCTTTAGGTAGGCCTCCAGCAGAAGGTGTGGCCCAAATTAAAGGTATGTACCACCATGCCTGGATCTGGGACTTGCTTTGTCCCTGGCTGACCTTAAACTCAGAGATCTCCTTGCCTCAGTTTCCTGGGATTAAAGCATATACTACCTTGCCTGGGCCTAAGCTTTTCATAGCCACTATGCCTCAAGATATCCATGCCAAGACCCAAGTCAAATACTTGCCTCTTTCAGGTGCAAGATCAGGACCACAGGTGTGCCCTCCAATTCTAGATTGTAGTTCACTCCAGATATCGTCAAGGTGATAGCCAGGAATAGCCATTGCACAGTGCAAACCTCAGTTCATCTATAGGAAGAACATTAGGAAGTGGTTTAGGTCTTCTAAACTGCTGCTACTTCTTGGCTAACTCCTTCTGTGTGCCCGGTATGCCAGCTGACTTTGGCTGATCTCCTCTCATCTACTCAAGACCTAATCTGGATATCTGCATATAGAAGAATGCAAGTACATCCATATCTATCACCCTGCATAAAACTCAAGTCCAAATTGATCAAAAACCTCAACATAAAATCAGATACACTAATAACTGATAGAAGAGGATGTGGGGGATAGTCTTGAACGCATTGGCACAGGAGAAAAGAATTTCTGAACAGAACATCAATCACCAATCACAAAGGTACTAAGATCAACAATTAATAAACGGGAACATCAAGAAATGGAAAAGCTTCTGTAAGACAAATGACATCATCAAAAGGACAAAAAGACAGCCTGCAGAATAGAAAAAGATCTTCATAAACCCTACATCCAACAGAGGGCTGATATCCAAAAGATATTTTTTTAAGTATTTTTTATTGAATATTTTATTTTCATTTCAGATGTAATCCCCTGTCCCCCCACCCAGTAACCCCCTATCTCATCCCCCCTCCTCCTGCTTCTATGAGGATATGCCCCCACCCAAGCGGCTACTCTCATCTCCCCACCCACAATTTCCCCCACACTGGGGCGTCCAGCCTTCATGGGACCGATGACTTCCTCTCCCACCTATGCCTGACACTGAAATCCTCCCCTACACATACAGCTGGAGCCATGGGTCCCTCCCTATGTGCTCCTAGGCTGGTGGTTTAGACCCTGGGAGCTCTGGTTGGTTGATATTGTTGCTCTCCATGAGGAGAGCAACAAACTCTTTCAGCTCCTTCAGTCTTCTCTCTCACACCTCCATTGGGAACCCCATGATCAGCTCAATGGCTATCTGTGAGCATCCACCTCTGTATATTTCAGGCTCTGGCAGACCTCTAAGGAGACAGCTATATCAGGCTCCTGTCGGCATGCACTTCCTGGCATCCACATCAGTGTCTACCTTTGGTGAATGCACAAGAAATGGATACTCAGGTGGAGCAGTCTCTGGAAGGCGCCTCCTTCAGTTTCTGCCCCACACTTTGTCTCTGTATTTGTTCCCATGAGTATTTTGTTACCCTTTCAAAGAAAGGTCAAAGCACCCACACTTTGATCTTCCTTCTTCATGAGCTTCATGTGGTCTGTGAGTTGTATCTTGGATATTGTGAGCTTTTGGGCTAATATCCAATTATCAGTGAGTACATACCATGTATGTTCTTTTGTGACTGGATTATCTCACTCAGGATGTTATTTTCTAGTTCCATCCATTTATCTAAGAATTTCTTGAATTCAATGTTTTTAGTAGCTGAGTAATATTCCATTGTGTAAATGTACCACATTTTCTGTATCCATTCCTCTGTTGAAGGATATCTGGGGTCTTTCCAGCTTCTGGCTATTATAAATATGGCTGCTATGAACATAGTGGAGCATGTATCCTTGTTATATATTGGAGTATCTTCTGGGTATATGCCCAAGAGTAGTATAGCTGTATCTTCAGGTAATGCTATGTCCAATTTTCTGAGGAACTGCCAGACTGATTTTCAGAGTGGTTGTACCAGCTTGCAATCTCACCAACAATGGAAGAGTGTTCCTCTTTTTCCACATCCTTGTCAGCATATACTATCATCTGAGTTTTTGATCTTGGTCATTCTGACTGGTGTGAGGTGTCATCTCAGGGTTGATTTGATTTGCATTTCTCTGATGACTAAGGATGCTGAACATTTTTTTGGTGCTTCTCAGCCATTCAAGTTTCCTCAGTTGAGAATTCTTTGTTTAGCTCTCTACCCCATTTTAATAGGGTTATTTGGTTGTCTGGAGTCTAATTTCCTGAGTTCTTTGTATACATTGGATGTTAGCCCTCTATCAGATGTAGGATTGGTAAAGATCTTTTCCCAATCTGTTGGTTGCCGTTTTGTCCTAATGACAGTGCTCTTTGCCTTGCAGAAGCTTTGCAATTTGATGAGGTCCCATTTGTCAATTCTTGATCTTCAAGCATAAGCCATTGGTGTTCTGTTCAGGAACTTTTCCCCTGTGCCTAGGTGTCAGGGACAGCCCTGTTTATACACCGAAGGCCTAGAATCAGGCATAGGCCTGACATAAATGCCTGCTAATACAAAATCTTGGTTCTCTGTGGAAAAACACTGAAGCAGATATTGTAAAATAAGCAGCTTTGGTGGAAAGTTGCCAAGCCTAAGTCATCATAGACCTTGTAGATAGGTAACCTTGGTGGATATTACCAACATAGATAAGGACAAGTAAATCATAGGCAGAGTCATAGTGATCTGTCCCCTGAACCTTCACCCAGCTGATGCTCTGTTCTGGAAGATATCTGTACTCCCCCTGAACACCTACGCTTCTGATTCATCCCCTTCCCTACATCCTGCCTTTTTGTGTATATAACCCCTGTGTGAAAAAGTAAAAATTATGGTTTAATCAGCCTATAGACAAGCCATGATTCTTTGCATTCGCCTGTCCACCAGCTTCTCTTTCAGGTGATCTCCCCGTACCCCTCTTTAATGCCTGATGGCCAGGATGCCTAGGTATTCCAGAGTCTTCTCCACCTTTTCTTCTATTAGTTTCAGTGTATCAGGTTTTCTGTGAAGGTCCTTTATCCACTTAGACTTGAGCTTTGTACAAGAAAATAAGAATGGATTGATTTGCACTCTTCTACATGCTGACCTCCAGTTGAACCAGCACCATTTGTGGAAAAGCTGTCCTTTTTTCACTGGATGGTTTTAGCTCCTTTGTCAAAGATCAAGTGACCATAGGTGTGTGGGTTCATTTCTGGGTCTTCAATTTTATTCCATTGATCTTCCAACCTGTCTCTGAACCAATACCATGCAGTTTTTATCACTATTGCTCTGTAGTACAGCTTGAGGTCAGGGATGGTGATTCCCCCAGAAGTTCTTTTGGTATTGAGAATAGTTCTTGCTATCCTGGGTTTTTTGTTATTCCAAATGAATTTGCAAATTGCTCTTTCTATCTCTATGAATAATTGATTTGGAATTTTGATAGGGATAGAATTGAATCTGTAGACTGCTTTTGGCAAGATGGCCATTTTTATTGTATTTATCCTGTCAATCCAGGAGCATGGGAGATCTTTCCATCTTCTGAGGTCTTCTTTGATTTCTTTCTTCAGAGACTTGAAGTTCTTGTTCTACAGATCTTTCACTTGCTTGGTTAGATTCACACCAAGGTATTTTATATTATTTGTGACTATTGTGAAGGATGTCATTTTCCTAATTTCTTTCTCAGCCTGTTTGTAGAGGAAGGCTACTGATTTGTTTGAGTTGATTTTATATCCAGCCACTTTGCTGAAGTTGTTTATCAGGTTTAGGAGTTCTCTGGTGGACATTTTAGGGTCACTTAAGTATACTATCATATCATCTGCAAATAGTGAAATTTTGACTTCTTCCTTTCCTATTTGTATCCTTTTGACTTCCTTTTATTGTCTAATTGCTCTGGCTAGGACTTCCAGTACTATATTGAATAGGTAGAATGAGAGTGGGTAGCCTTGTCTAGTCCCTGATGTTGATGGGATTGTTTCAAGTTTGTCTCCATTTAGTTTGATGTTGGCTGCTGGTTTGCTGTATATTGCTTTTATTATGTTTAGGTATGGGCCTTGAATTCCTGATCTTTCCAAGACTATTACCATGAAAGGTAGTTTGTCAAATGCTTTCTCAACATCTAGTAAGATGATCATGTGGATTTTTTCTTTTGAGTTTGTCTATATAGTGGATTACATTGATGGATTTCCAAACATTGAACTATACCTGCATTTCTGGGATAAAGCCTACTTGATCATGATGGATGATTGTTTTGGTGTGTTCTTGGATTTGGTTTGTGGAAATTTTATTGAATATTTTTGCATTGATATTCATAAGGGAGATTGGTCTGAAGTTCTCTTTGTTTGTTGGGTCTTTGTGAGGTTTAGGTATGAGCATAATTGTAGCTTCATAGAATGAATTGGATAGTGTTCCTTCTGTTTCGATTTTTTTGAATACTTTGAAGAGAATTGGTATTAGGTCTTCCTGGAAGGTCTGGTAGAATTCTGCACTAAAACCTTCTGGTCCTGGGCTTATTTTGGTGAGGAGACTTTCAATGACTGCTGCTATTTCTTTAGGGGTTATGGGACTGTTTAGATGGTTTACCTACTCTTGATTTGACTTTGGTACCTGGTATCTGTCTAGAAAGTTGTCCATTTCATCCAGATTTTCCAGTTTTGTTGAGTATAGGCGTTTGTAGTAGGATCTGATGATTTTTTGAATTTGCTCAGTTTCTGTTGTTATGTATCCCTTTTCAGTTCTAGTTTTATTAATTTGGATACTGTCTCTGTGCCCTCTGGTTAGTCAGGCTAAGGGTTTATCTATCTTGTTGATTTTCTCAAAGAACCAACTCCTGGTTTTGTTGTTATTTTGTATAGTTCTTTTTGTTTCTACTTGGTTTATTTCAGCCCTTAGTTTGATTATTTCCTGCCATCTATTCCTCTTGGGTGTATTTGCCTCTTTTTGTTCTAGAGCTTTCAGGTGTCCTGTCAAGTAGTTAGTGTATACTCTCTCCAGTTTCTTTTTGTAGACACTTAGAGCTATGAGTTTTCCTCTTAGCACTGCTTTCATGGAGTCCCACAAGTTTTGGTATGATGTAACCTTATTTTCATTAAAGTCTAAAAAGTCTTTAATTTCTTTATTTCTTCTTTCACCACTCATTACTGAGTACAGTGTTCAGTTTCCACGAGTATGTGAGCTTTCCGTTGTTTTTGTCATTACTGAAGACCAGCCTTAATCTGTGGAGATCAGATAGGATTCAAGGGATTATTTCAATCCTTTTGTATCTGTTGAGGCCTGTTTTGTGTCCAGTTATATGGTCTATATGGTCAAGGTACCTTCTGAGAAAAAAGGTATGTTCTTTTGTTTTAGGATGAAATGTTCTATAGATAACTGTTAAATCCATTTGGTTCATAACTTCTGTTAATTTCATTGTGTCTCTGTTTAGTTTCTGTTTCCATAATCCATCCATTGCTGAGAATGGGGTATTGAAATCCACCACTATTATTGTGTGAGGTGCAATGTGTGCTTTGAGCTTTAGTAAAGTTTCTTTTATGTATGTGGGTGCCCTTGCATTTGGAGCATAGATGTTCAAAAATGAGAGTTCATCTTGGTAGATTTTTCCTTTGATAAGTATGTAGTGTCCTTCCTTTTTTGATTACTTTTGGTTGAAGTCGATATTATTTGATATTAGAATAGCTACTCCAGCTTGTTTCTTGGACCATTTGCTTGGAGAATTGTTTTCCATCCTTTTAATCTGAGGTAGTGTCTGTCTTTGTCATTGAGGTAGGTTTCCTGTATGCAGCAAAATGCTGGGTCCTGTTTATGTATCCAGTTTGATAGTCTACATCTTTTTATTGGGGAGTTGAGTCCATTGATGTTAAGAGATATTAAGGAAAAATGATTGGTGCTTTCTGTTATTTTTGTTATTAGAGTTGGAATTATGTTTGTGTAGCTATCTTCTTTTAGGGTTGTTGGAAGATTACTTCCTTGCTTTTTCTAGGTTGTAGTTTCCTTCCTTGTGTTGGAGTTTTCCACCAATTAGCCTTTGAAGTGCTGCATTTGTGGGAAGATATTGTGTAAATTTAGTTTTGTCGTGGAATATCTTGGTTTCTCCATCTATGGTAATTGAGAGTTTTGCTGGGTATAGTAGTCTGGGCTGGCATTTGTGTTCTCTTAGGGTCTGTATGATATCAGTCCAGGATCTTCTGGCTTTTGTAGTCTCTGGTGAGAAGTCTGGTGTAATTCTTATAGGTCTGCCTTTATATGTTACTTTACCTTTTTCCCTTACTGCTTTTACTATTTTTTCTTTGTTTTGTGCATTTGATGTTTTGATTATTATGTGATGGGAGGAATTTCTTTTCTGGTCTAGTCTATTTGGAGTTCTGTAGGCTTCTTGTATGTTCAGGGGCATCTCTTTCGTTAGGTTAGAGAAGTTTTTTTCTATTATTTTGTTGAAGATGTTTACTGGCCCTTTTAAGTTGGGGAATCTTCACTCTCATATATACCTATTATCCTTAGGTTTGGTCTTCTCATTGTGTCCTGGATTTCCTGGATGTTTTGTGTTAGGAGCTTTTTACATTTTGCATTTTCTTTGACAGTTGTGTCAATGTTCTCCATGGTATCTTCTGCACATGAATTTCTCTCTTCTATCTATTGTATTCTGTTGGTGATGACTCCTGATTTCTTTCCTAGGTTTTCTATCTTTAGGGTAGTCTCCCTTTGAGATTTCTTCATTGTTTTTACTTCTATTTTTATATCCTGGGTAGTTTTGTTTAATTCCTTCACCTGTTTGGTTGTGTTTTCTTGCAGTTCTTTAAGGAATTTTTGTGTTTCCTCCTTATGGGCTTCTACCTGTTTACCTATGCTCTCCTGTATTTTTTAAGGGAGTTATTTATTTATGTCCTTCTTAAAGTCCTCTATCACCATCATAAGAAGTGATTTTAATTCTGAATCCTGCTTTACTGCTGTGATGGGGTGTCCAGGACTTGCTATGGTGGACCAACTGGGTTCTGATGATGCCAAATAACTTTGGTTTCTGTTGCTTATATTCTTGCGCTTGCCTTTCGCCATCTGATTTACTCTAGTGCTACCTGCACTCACTGTCTCTGACTGGAGCCTGTCTTTCCAGTTATCTTGCTTGTGTCAAAACTCCTCAGACTCCATATGTCTTTGTGATCCTGAGTTTTTGGGTGGAAGAACTTCTGGGACTCCGGCTGTCTCTGGGATACTGAAATTCTGCTGCTCTGAGTGCAGTGGTCCCTCTAGGATGGCTCTGGATATGGTGTCTTCACAGGAGCAAACCTGCTAGGTGTCTGCCCCAGCCAAAAGGACCAGGCAAGGGGCCCCAAAAGATATTTTTAAAAACTCAAGATAAACACAATGGCATAATTAAACTTAATAAACAAACTAGACATCAACAAAGCAAATAACCCAATTTAACAATGAAGTATAGATCTAAATGGAGGGTTCTCAAAAGAGGAATCTCTGATGACTGAGAAGTACTTAAAAAATATTCAACATCTTTAGCCAACAGGGAAATACAATTCAAAACAACTCTGAGATTCCATTTTGTACTAGTCAAGGTCAGAATGGCTAAGATCACAAACTCAAGTGACAGCTAATTCTGGCACAGATGTGGAGCAAGGGGAAGACTGCCTGCTTGTCAGAATGAAAATGTGTACAACCAGTTTCAAAATCAATTTGTCAGTTTCTCAGAAAACCGAATAGATCTTAAGACCCAGATACAGACACTCCTGAGCATATACACAAAAGATGATCCACCTTATCACAAGGACACTTGTCCAACTATGTTCATATCAGCTTTGTTTGCAATACTCAGAAATTAGAAACAACTTGGATGTCCCATCAGCTAAATAATGGATAACAAAAATGTGGTACATTTACACAATGGAGTATTACTCAGATGTTTAAAATAAAATCACCTCGTGAAATTTGCAAATTTAGTTGGAATTAGAAAATAAATTGTATGTGGGGACAAGAACAGGAAAGATCCAGTGAGGGGAATAGGGAAGAGAGTGTAGGGAGAGACAGCTGGAATTGGGGCGGGGCATTGGGGGAGGGAAACCTAGTGCAGTGAAACCTAGTGAGGACTCCTAATGTGAAGAGTACAAAGTCTGAACTGGCCATCTTCTGTAGCCAAGTAAGGCTTCCAGTGGTGGGACTGGGTTAGATTTGGTTGAGTTCTTGCCCAAGGCATTCCGATGGAGATCCATAAACAATCTAGGCAGATGCTAGGTTGGAAGGTCACTCCCTGAAAACTGTCAGTGGGGCCCCATTGATGAGGGCAACTTCTACTCAATTCACTGAATGTAGATAGGTCCAGTGGATGCATGCATTGGGCGTTCACACCTACATGCTAGTCTCTTTGATGTGAAATGGTACTCTGAAGGCTGAAACCTGGAAACCAAAGCAACCACAAAACCATTTATCTTCAGTCTTTCCTGCCTTCAAGATATGCTGGGGCATTAGTGGCACAGAAGTTGTAGGAATGGTAAATCAATATTTAATTTGATTTGAGGCCCACACTGTGAGGAGCCCATGCCCCTTCACTGGCTGGCTGGCCAGGAACTGGCAGCTGGATACTCTGGAAAAATGTGGTAGAACCAAACACAACTAGGAAAAAAATTAATGATCAGATTCCTAATGGCATTCTGCTATACTTATAGATCAGTCACTTTTCCAATCATCACTAGAGAGGCTTCCTCAGGCAACAGATGAAAGCAAATGCAGAGCCCCACAACTAAACATTATGTGAAGAGAAAGTCTAAATTGGAAGTCCCCATCAGGTCCTTTCCTGCAGAGATTGGGGAAACCCTACTGAAGAGGGGAGGAATGCTTGTAGGAGTCATAGAGGATGGAGGACACCAGGAGACATGACCCACTAAATCAGCTAAGCAGGCTCACATGGACTCACAGAAACTGAAATGGCAAGCATGGGGCTTGCTTAATTCATATTTTAGAGCTGTTAGCTTGATGTTTCTGTGAGACTCCTAACAGTGGGAATTCGTGTATCTGTAACTCCTTTGCCTGTTCTTGAGACTCTTCCTTCTATTGAGTTGCCTTGTCCAGCCTCTATATGAGGGCTTCTGCCTTGTCTTATTGTATTTTGTTTTGTCCTGTTTCTCTGTTGTCTCTTGGAGGTCTACTCTTTTCTGGGGAGAAAATGGAGGGGGGTTGGATCTGGTGAAGAAGGGAGTGGGGAGAGAATCAAAGAGTACAAGGAGGAGTAACTACAACTGGGATCTATTATGTGAGAGGTTCTATTTTTAGTAATAAAAAAGCTTTACGAACATAATTTGGATCATTCCTATTGCAACCCCATCCTACTTTACATTTTGATAAACCAGTCAATATATCTGTAGAGAGAATATCTTATGTCTTTATGGATGTGACACCTGAAAATAATAAAACTGATGGCCTATGACTTAGGCAGGAAATAGGAGGTGGAACATCTGGGAAGCAGAAAAGATGCTGAGATAGTGCCAGGCTGGAGATTCAACCTGGAAGATGAGTGTAGACAGATGCATGTTACCTGACCACAGGTAACCAACCACATGGCAAAGGGTAGATTAAAATAGATTATTTTAAAAGTTATGATCTCGTCAGAAAAGAGCCTAGCTATATGTCCAATGTATTTGTAAATATACCATGATCCTTATTTTTAGGAGCATGGGGCTGGGAGGTAGAACCAGACCAAACTTCTACAGTAGAGGAAGGAGAGACCTTGCTTGGCTTATGTTTTATGAGAGAATCTATTTTTAATAATAAAAAAGCTTAAGAACATAATAATTTGTATTATACGTTTTGCTTTTGCAATTCCAACCTACGGCACATTCTGATAAACCAATCCATATATCCTGTCCTCTCCCAGTCATTATCAAATCCTTTCTTTTCAAAAAACTAACTGTTAAATACGTATTTAAATATAGAATTGCAACAGCAGTGGAAGCTACAGCCTCGAGTCATGTAAATTGGCCACAGTCAATCCCAAATTTAAAATCTTGTGCTAAGTCCTCATTAGCTTCCATTCAGTCAATAAATATTCAACAGACCAGAGTGAAGTCCCAGGCACTGCTTATCGCAATATAGATATACGTGTAATAAATCAATAATATCCATGTCCTCATGGACAGTAGTGGGAGGGTAAAAATAGATACATAATGCTGTGTGAGAGCCCAGGAAATAAAGCACATATACCTAAAGAAGTAGGATTATCTTCACTGTAAAGTCCCAAATTCTCAGTGTGGGTCACAAAAGTTACATTGTTTAGATATTCGCTTTATAGCAAATTTAACAGTACATTCCATGTACTCTTCTTCTGTGGCCTAGTAACTACTAACCTTTTAAAATAACTTTGACATCATCTCCTTCAGGAATCTCTATAACACCAAATTCTTCTTTGCACATTTGAGCCCTTTAAATTTGTCATAGCATGGAAAACACACTATGTTATTTTCCAACATTCTTTTCTTTCATCTTCAATGAGTATAGCAAACTCATTGATAGTAAGAATACACTACTTCACTTGACTCAGTAATACTAAATACAAATACTAAATTTATGTTTGAGGAAGGAGTTGATAAGACATGAGCTGTCATTCCAGCTATCAGATGAACAGTGATATTTCTGCCATTAGATGACTGGGACTGCAGAATTTGAGAAAGCTCAGGTAGAAAGGGAAAGCTTCTCATTCACTATCATTGCAATCACCAACTGGAGCAAAATGTTTCAGAGTTAATGCACTGATCTTCCCAGCACATCTGAATGACAATGTTCCATAAATATCATAAGGCAACCAAAGGATTGGTGCAATAAGCATTTTCAGGTATAAAAATTAAACTTGACAATCAAGAATGAAAAGAACATTAGAATATTTTATAAAACTAAATACTGAAAAAAATATATATTTAATTTTTATTAGATATTTTATTTACTTTTCAGATGTTATCCTCTTTCCCCATTTTCCCCACCCAGGTACCCCCTATCCCATCCCCCTCCTCCTGCTTCTATGAGGATGTGCCCCCACCCACACACCCTCTCCCACCTCCATGCCCTTGAATTCCCCCACACTGGGGCATCCAGGCTTCACAGGACCAATCACATACAAAAATAGAATTATCATTTGGAACTTGAGCTATCTGTAAAACAGTTATAAAAATTTTTCAACATGAAGTAACTAAAAACCATAGTTCTATATGTATACTATCAGACTTGAGGCATTCCATTAAAAAAAAAAAAAAGTTTTTTCTTCATATTTGTTTGATCATATTTAAAGCAATGACAAACTACTGAAAATACATTAATTTATAGTCATTTTATTTTATTCAGTCTTCATCTTGTTACACCAAAACTAATCTTTAAGTGTCGTAGCCTTGCTTACAATCAGTCTTTAGTAGAAGAATATATAATTTGTCTTTGAAACTCAAAAATAGAATCTCAGTTATTAAAATTGAATTGCTTTTGCAAAATAGAATCCCATTCATAATCCCAAATTACTGAGGCTTGCAAAAAAATAATAATACAGCCAATGCTGTGGGTCGAGAAAACTAAGGAGCACTGACCAGCATCTTCTGTGGAGAAACAAAAATATCTTGTGGCAGATGATGCAGCATGTGAGCAAGCATTATCATAAAGAGAAAGCTTTTGCCAGGTAGGAGGGCGAAGGCTAGGTTAGGTTCTACCTTGGCTTTTATGCAAACATTGTCACCAATGCACACATTCACATCTTTTACCATTTTTATATTAGATGTCTCCTCACACGTCATTTTGCTATAACAGCTGCATTTAAAATGTTCAGAAAAGTATTCCAAGTCTTCAACCTTGGGCTTGCCATGAACTTCGTACTTTCCCATTTCTGTTAATTTAATATTAAAACGACTTGAATTCAAGTGAAGATATACATCTGAACTTTCATTTTTCCTTGAACACAGGCCTTTCTCATTACAAAGAGTTTGGCTGCACATTTTGGCTGCTAGGGTGACGTTGACTATGTATGGATTCAGGGTTGTCTTCATGTACTTATGTAGGATTGGGCAACCGTCCTGTAAAATAATAAGACAGTCAACATAATAAGGCACAAGTTCTTATATGAACAGATATACTATAGTAAGTAACTCTTAAGGATGAATGTTTTGAAACACTAGACCTAACAAGTGGTGGGAAATATGTCTTCACATTAACAAGCAACTATATTGTAATTTTGTAAGTTTATCAGGCTACTGAAGAATTGTTTAGTTGAGGCTTAACTTATCCTAGCCTTCATTTTCCTCAATAATCAATAGATTAATCAAAAGAATGGAATATTATAGCTGTTAAGACTATGATTTTTGAGGTTAACTTGCCCAATAATAGTACCACCTTCATTAATGACCATGTCAGCCAACCTAGGCTATCTCACAACCTTTCTAAATCTTAGTTTATTATCTAGACCACATCAGGAAAATTAGTTATTTGGTTATGCTTCTGCTCCATCACTTGTAAATAAGTGATGATTTTGAAGGCTGCCTCATAGAGTTATTGTGAAGATAAATGATAAATGGGTATGGGATCTACCATTCCTTCAGTTAACTCTCAATCAGAAAAAGTTGAAACAAAACCTCTTGTTTGTCAGATGAGTTTATACATCATTAAATATAGCTCCAAAACTTATGGCTCAAATGATACATAGTCAAATGTGTATAATGACAGTTCTTTGACAAAGTGTAAATTACAGTGAGAGAAGCAGGAATCATTCATCTTAACAGTACCATGTTCTAAAACTTGAACATTAGCCTTTAAAATAAATTGAAGACAGCCATAGTCTTTCATGATGAATGGTTCTAGTGAATGGGCTGACTTTGGTAGCACATTGGAAAGAAAGAAAGAAAGAAAGAAAGAAAGAAAGAAAGAAAGAAAGAAAGAAAGAAAGAAAGAGGGAGGGAGGTAGGAAAAGAAAGAAAAAAAAGGAAAGGAAAGGAAAGGAAAGGAAAGGAAAGGAAAGGAAAGGAAAGGAAAGGAAAGGAAAGGAAAGGAAAGGAAAGGAAAGGAAAGGAAAGGAGAAAAGAAAAGAAAAGAAAAGAAAAGAAAAGAAAAGAAAAGAAAAG
>JANHMN010000016.1:32443355-32497562 GCA_030674055.1 Rhabdomys pumilio | reverse complement strand
AGAAAAGAAAAGAAAAGAAAAGAAAAGAAAAGAAAAGAAAAGAAAAGAAAGAGAGAATCCTGGCAGCTCTGATTTGAATCTACACTACTTGATATTTTCCATGAGGTGACATTCTCTATTGTTGAGTCAGTAATTACCTGGCAAATATATCTGCTCTCGAGTCCCTAGAGTGCACATATATACTATATATAATTTATAATATATAATATATAATATATAATATATAATATATAATATATAATATATAATATATAATATATAATATATAATATATAATATACAATATATAATATATAATATATAATATATAATATACAATATACAATATATACAATATACAATATACAATATACAATATATAATATATAATATATAATATATAATATATATCATATCATATTATATATAGTTTATATATGTGGGTGTGGGTGTGTCTGTGTGTGTGTGTGTGTATGAGACACACTCCAGTAATCCCAAGAGAATGCAAAGGATCAGGAGTTCAAGATCATCCTCAGCAACACAGCAAATAATGGCTATCCTAGGCTACATAAGACTCTGAAAACATATGTACAAGTAACATTATATAGATTGAGTGGGTTATATTTAGGTATATGTGTGTGTGTGTGTGTGTGTGTGTGTGTGTGTTAACAATTAATGGAAAAATAAGTCATTAATATTAAGGAACGGGAAGGGACATTTGGGAGGGTTTGCAGAGAGGAAAGGGAAGGTAGAAATAGAATTATAATATAATCTAAAAGATCTATATAGATTTTTCTATATCTATATAGCATAATATAAAATAAATAAGTAACTAAAAATAAAATGAATATACTAACACTATAACAAAAGATCCAGAACATTAAGAAGCCCAAGACTTCTAGAAGATAAAAATGACCCTCAGTCAACCATCAGTCAGGGGAAGAGAGAGAGAGAGAGAGAGAGAGAGAGAGAGAGAGAGAGAGAGAGAAGTTAAATAAAAGTCAGACTAGAGAAAAATGATTTGATAATAATTTTATGTGTACATTATGGAAAGGTTTACAATCTAAAACATACCGTATAACTATACTACAGTGGTCAACTTCATGTTACCAAGCAATTACCCTAATTGCAGAGCTGGTAACTGAGAGTACTACTATTATATAGCGTGAGCATGTAAAGCAAACAGCATCTGTTCTAGAATGCTCTACCCGTGCAGATACAACAGATATATACAACCTCTGGCATCAAGGTGCACATGAAGTAAAACAGCTGGCCTATTTTGAGCATTAGTTATTTTGGGTTTTAACACAATGTATCTTATTGTGTCTTCTTATTCTTTAATTTTAATAATGATGGTGTTTTTACAAGTGACTCACAAAATTCCTGAATATTAAAAATCAAAGTTTATAAGATAGGACTGATAAGACTGGCTTTTTATTAACAACTGGAAGTACATTTTCTGCTTCATAATAAAAGATGCAACACAACTTGATTCAGCAAATTCTGAGAATCCACTTTTTGGTTTTTTTGTTTGCCCACCGCAGTACTTAATATATTACTTAACATAATACTTAGCATTGAGTATTTAACTGAGTACTTTTCTTAATACCATCTCCAAAAACTTTAAGGATAAAATTAATTTTGATCTACTTCCAACCAATTCAACTTACCGAACGTTGTGCTAAAGTCATAGCATCCCATATTATAATTCCAGAGGGACCAAGAGCAACAATTTCACCAATTGTATTCACAAGATCATCCTGGCAAAGGTGACAGATTCAGCAGGAAGTAACAAATAGAAGCATTTACACAGGACAATACCAACAAAGCAAGCATGCTAACCCAACAATAATACGTTCAACATTCTTACACTCTTTAAATCTTTTTTTATTTACTTATTTATTTGCTTATTCACTTTACATCCCACTGACTGCCATCTCCTGGTTACCCTCTCCCACAATCCTTCCCCCACTCCTCCTTCACCTTATCCTCTGAGCAGGTGTGGGCCCCCTGGGTATCCACACCTCCCACCCTAGTACTTCAAGTCTTTGCTAGGGTAGATGCTTCCTCTCCACTAATGTCAGACAAGTCAGTTCTCATGTACGGGCAACAGCTTTTGGGACAGCCCCTGCTCCAGTTGTTTGGGACCTACATGAAGACCAAGTTACACATCTGCTACATATATGTGGGGAGGCCTAGGTTCCACCATGTATGTTCTTTGGTTGGTGGATTAGACTCTTTGGGCATTCCTTTACTATTTGAAAGGAGGCTATTGTTGTAATTACTTCTGCTGGAAATATCCATAAAATAAAAATAAAACAGTTAAAGTACTATCTGTATTTTATGATTCTCCATGGATGCTAATAGGCCATATAATTACAATAAGCACTAATAATGTAGTAATTCTATCTGTTTTGGAGAATATGGAACTAGCCCCGTTTACATTCGTAAATGATATACAAAGCTAAATTTATGTCCTTAAAGATGTTAATTTTCAGTAAAGATTATTTACAAATACTAGGTCAGAGATGCCAAGAATCATTTACCTCTAGAAGGTATTCAGAGACAGCATCAGTGAAAACAAGACGGATGTAGACAAAAATCGGGACTGGATTCGATTCATCCCCAACCTTGGACACTCTGATAGATTCCACAACTCGGTATCGGACATAAAGGGTAGCTTGTCTATTTGACTTCAAGTCTTTCTTCAAATAGACAGATGGGTAAAGGCCAGTGCTTACTTTCCATAGCCACATAAGACCATCATTTCTTTTCTTTTCCACATCAGGGCATTGCCCATCATATTTAGGGTCTTTAAATTTATTGTTATAACAATCAGGAAATAGATAAAAACCCCAAAGGTGTTTTGGCCGAAAGAATTTCCCCAGTTGTATAGTCTTTTCCATAAAATTCTTTCCTGCCATTTCAAATTGTTCTTTGGCTTTCTGGGTGGCTTCTGAGATATTAAGTCCTGCATTCATTGACTGGACCAATTCAATAGACTTATTCCTGTAGTTATCCTTAGGTTTCCAGTTTCTCAACCATGTAGGCCTCCATTCTTCCCAGTCAATGACAGCTAAGCCCAATTTGTCTTCTGGAATGTAATGTTCTATGTCACCCTTAGCTTTGATCAAATGATTTTGCAAATCCCCCTTCTGAGGTATTCCTCCATGATGTTCTACTTGCTTTGTATCTATGTGAGGATACAAACCAAGTCGATCAACATAAAATAGTGTGATGGGCTGCCCTACAGCAGTTTTCCGGGGGCTTCCGATGAAAGAAAAGAAGCTCAGGTCTATTGGATCCTTAACGTTTCCTACACAAGGTTCAGTTGGGACATTCCAGACCCAAATGAAAGCTGTATTTGGTATAATTGGTGCTGCCCTGTAATCCACAGTTAAGGAACAAGGAATCAAGAGAAAGAGGAACACTGTTTGGAATGTGCCCCCAGGCTCAAGAAAACTCCCCCAAAAGAGGTGCTTAAATTGTAACTCTCCCATCACAAAGAGTAATTTCTATGTAAGCACTTCTGTCTTCTTAGACACTTTGATCTGTCCAGTATTTGATGCAGAAGATTAAAAAGATTGTGACATGAGGCTTCTGTGGGAGAATCCAGTATGGCGACTCATTTACACTGAAGATTCTTCTTGTGTTACATTTCAGGAATATCTTGTAACAAGTTGAATCATCCAAAACTGACAAAAGACAAATATGGAATTCACTGTAGTCACAATGAGAGCTTTGCCAATTCCAATTTTATGCAAGGAGTTTAAATTAATGTCAAAAGATAGAAGACTTTATCTGAAATATTTAAAGCAATAAGTTTTTTCCCTTGTGTTGATAAAAACAGTCAACACTTAGTTCATCTTCCAAAATCACTCCTGATCCAACAAAAAACTGAATATAATTAATTTTCTTACTTCATTCCCAAATATATAGGTTCCCAAATATCAATATTTTTAGAAATTACCAGTTAAAGGAATATAAATTATGTCATGATCGGCCAATTTTTTTTAAAACAACCTGTCACAGAATTTGAAAAAGAAAGTCCTTTTTGTTGTAATTCTTTTATGTGTGTGTATGTGAATATAAGGTGGTATTGGGAAATGGGCCTAAGTCCTTGCATATGCTAGGCAAACATTCAAATGAGTTACAGTCCCAGTAATTTGTTTGATTGTTTGTTGACTCATTTATTAGGCCATGATATTGTTAAGTTCCCTGGATGCCCTAGAATTTATAATCCTTGTACCTCAGACTCCCAAATCCCTGGGATTATTTGTGTACCACCATCCCTGCTTCCATTACTTACTCTTTCCCAGTCTATTGTTATTCTTCTGTAGTGGATAGTTATGAGAAAAAGGAAAACTCACTTTTCCCCACAGGTAATGTAACAATTGAATATAAGCTTAATATCTCTTTGAACACTGCCAAATCAAATCTCACAGAGAGGTCCTCTCACTGTTAAAATTAACAAATGACTATATAGCGATTGCCTGTAGACTTATTAAGTAAAAATGTGATAGGAATTCTGATCTTTAAATACTGTTTCAAAGAGCAAGACTATGTTGTCATTCTGATTGATGACACACTAAAATATGATAGCAATGAAATGGTCTGAGGTAATAATCAGAGAATAAAACAGACAGCATTAGTTAAATTGTCCCTTTAATCTTGCCAACAAGAGACTATTACTTTGCTTCATCTTAACCTCAGCAAAGACCGTATGTTTCATGTGGGCAGTCAATAGGACAATGAAGTAACCTCTTCAACAGAAGTGCTCAATCAGCCCCTGAACCTGAGAACACTTCTGGATGAATCTAACTAGAAGACCAATACATACATACATACATACATACATACATTTGCACTTTTTTCAAATTTGAAAGTCACACCTGTCAGTTATCTACCTGCCAAAATTCAGCTCCATACTTCTTAATGGACATGCATAAAAAAAAAATGACTGAAGTAGATTTCAGTATCGTGACGTTAGGATAGGATGGGATAGAGTGGAAAGTACCAGAATGGCAGGATAAACAATGAGGGTATAATCATATGGACACTCTTAGTTATCCTGTGTTAGGAAAACAAAGAATCCATTAACCCCTGCTCTCACATCACATCCAACACAGAAGAATTCTGTGACTTAAAGAGTGTGAAGGTTTCTCTTTATCTACAATAAATTCTACATCAGACATCGATTAGGTATTCTCAAATATAAAGTAACTCTAACCCTATCTTCATAGACACAAAGGTCATGAGCAGATAGCTCACAGAATTTCTCTTCCCCACATCAATATGCCATCATGGAATCCAGGTGATTTTGATCAGCTGGGTAAACATTAAGTTTCCCACAGCCCTCTATTTGGGCTTTATTACTTTTCTAGAACACAGAACTTTAGGAAACAGGTTTAGCAGATTGTTGTATTCGATGCTGCAAAGTAAAAGAGTAAGGGGATACATAGGATCAATTTGTAAGAGAAGCTGGTCAAAGTGTCATACATTTCCCAGGTGAACCCTCTATACAGGAATCTTCCCAAGATCTAAGACCTGAGAGTTTCAAAATTCTGTTCTTTCCAGGTTTTATAGTGACTTTATTGCATAGACATGATGGAAGCATTGATAATAACTATGTAAAATGAGATTAGACAAAAAAAAAAGAGCTAATAATTGCCTATAAACTGGTGTCAAGCCTGTCATTCCTCTTTATCTTTTGGTGGAACTCATTACCATCATACTTGGTATGGAACAACACCTTTGGAAAAAAGAGTCTTAGCTTTCCCTATCAAAGAAGAGGCATTCTAGGAATTTATGATACATTCAAAAGCAAAATCCAGAAAAATGAAAGTTTCTATGACCTTCAAGAAGGAATAGAAAATTCTGATACCAGGGAAAAATTATAAACCAGGAACAAAAGGTTGAAAACTCACAATTTATGTACAACAATGTCATCATTATATATTAATTTGTTTATACTGAATACAAGTAAATATATACATATATGTATATTCAGTATAAACCAGCTTGATATATCAAATTGTGTAAACCAGTTTGATATATAATATTTTTTGAACCTGAAACATTTGATTTTGAATTCTATAAAAAGCCACTCTAATTTTTCACAGGCAAGTTATTTATTGTGAAAACTTAATCTCTTTAACAACCAGAAAATAACTCTTATCTGAGTATTCCTTAAGTAATGTCTATAATGTCTGTACTGCACTAAGCAGTTGAATTTTCTATGTAGAACCAAAAGGCATACAGTTGGATTCAATTCTCAAAGCCAGCTCACCCAGACTTCACAACTTTGCTGCATTTTATAAATGGTTTATCTACATCTTTAACTACAAAATGTAGATTATACAGCTGAACAGTTGTGGTACACACCTTTAATCTCAGCACTTGGGAGCCATAGGCAGGCATATCTCTGTGAGTTCAAGTCCAGCCTTGTTCACAGAGCAAGTTCCAAGACAGCCAGGGCTACACAGAGAAACCCTGTCTTGAAAAACCAAACTATATATATATATATATATATATATATATATATATATATATATATATATACTGGGGGCTGGAGAGATGGCTCCGCAGTTAAAAGCACTAACTGATCTTCCAGAGGTCCTGAGTTCAATTCCTAGAACCATTTGTAATGGGATCTGATGACCTCTTCTGGTGTGTCTAAGATGACGGTGTACTCATATACATAAAATAAATAAATAAATGTTTTAAAACATATACATAAACTAAATAATATATAAAATATATAAAAACTAAGTTAAATGTACAATCCATATAATATATATATACATATACATATACATATACATATACATATACATATGTATATATATAAACCTATACATATAGTTCTTTATAATCCACATACACATTGATTAACTGGGTAGCTGTTAAAGTGAATCAGTGTGACAAATGTATTTCTTGTCCTATATTGTCAACTAGTTCCTATATATGACTTCTGGTCATATGCCATACATTCCTTCCTCTAGGATTTCTCACTGGTCTCATTTGTTCATTATTAATCTTTCTTTAAAAACCTATTAGGATCTTGGCTGTAGATATTTCTTTAGAGCAGTGTTTCTCAACCATTTTAGCAAACCTCTGTCTCAAAAACATATGCCATTACAATTCACAATAGCAGCAAACTTATAGTTACGAAGTAGCAACCAAAATAATCTCATGGTTGCAGGTCCCCACAACATGAGAAACTGAATTAAAGGATTATAGCATTAAGAAGACTGCGAACCACTGCTTTACAATTTTTTTCCTATAAAGTTTTCTATGTATGTGAAAAGATACTGAGTAATGGTTCTCCTTCCTCCTATTTACCTGTCAGATCAAGTTATTATGATCTGCAACTACAGAATTTCAGAGACAAGATAAAGCTGCTTTCTTTTGCTTTGGTTCTTAATAAAATGAGTTATCATTGCCTAAGATAAGAGTGCTTACTCCACAAGTTACAGGTAACATTTGGAGACACAGAGTCAACAAAAGGCAATATGCTTTTTCTACATCAGACTCCCAGAGTTCTGCCTGTAGAGTATGGACAATTAAAGCAAAGCTGTTACTGGAGCATGCTTGCTTGCTGAAGAGGAACACACCCCTCTTGTTCTATCTCATCTGTACTTTCAGAGACTGTCATGCTGTTATTAGTGCCTAGAAACCTGTGGATTTCTAATCTCTTCTGACATTACAATTACACATGGACATAAAATTTGCTATGATGTTTCAAACTGTGGTAGGCTAAGGCATGAAAGGCAATTAATTGATTCTACAGTAGCATTCACACTGGGACCAAATTCTTTCAATATTCATCAATTGTGAATATAACCACATGAGAGAATCCCCAAGTCTCAAAGTGCCCTAAAGACACACTACTTGATTTTTATATACCTATCTTCTATCCTTGGCAATTCCTACTTTTTGTTTGCTGTCTAGATATTTAATAGATGGAATAAATATAAATCCAGAAAGCCATGCTGATATTATGACAGTGAAAGATTTTAGAAATTGAGATCATTCCTTACTTTGACGTTGTTTATGGATTGAATTTGTCTAAAAGACTCATTTTTGCCATGTATAAACCACTTTTACAAAATCATCTATGGTACTGATATTGGTTTTCTGTCCTATAACAATATCAAGAATCGTGACAAATAGAATATAATATCTAAATATAGAAATAAGCTTAGATTAAAAACTAATTGGGCTTAAGTGTTCTAGGGGATTGATTACATTGATTCTTATAAAACTCTGCATTTCAATTATGAGGCATAAATAAAAATTTTCTAGGAGAGATTTAAAGAGACCTTTTCATTAACCGCATCTTTGAATCTTGAGTTCCTGAGTTAAGTAGATTTTAAAGGGGCTTAAATGGATACTTTGACACTACCACTTGCAAGTTATGAGAACTGTAACTCAGTAGGGGCATATCATTAGTGAGAAAAAAATATACCTTCTATTGAGTGACAATTCTTTCATCACTTTCACCTAAAGAAAAACAAGTGAATATCAAGAAGTTTCTAAGAAGCATATATATTGTTACCTTGCTGGAAACTTATAAACACCTGCCTACCATCCCCATCTCCATCATAACAAAAGAAACACTTCTTAATTCATGTGATCCATGGTCAACCTAAATCTGCTCCAGCACTCCTAGAACAAGGCAAGGGGAAGGCCAGACCTACAGATGACCTTATAGATTGGATTTCACAGTAAATTCCAAGGTTCTAGAAGCAGATAGCATCACAAAGTGAACTGATTCTTCCAAGCTCACAGACCACCCTTTTCCCCCTTCCTTCAATTCTCCCATTCTTTAGTGGGAAACAAAAGTTTCCTGTTTCTCTCCTTTCCTATGAAGTCTGACTGGTAACTACTTTTCTCAATTTAGTCAGCTTTCAGACAGGTGACTCTCCTTTTAACTGTATTGTTTTCTGAATCAATCACAAAAATCACACAACCCAAGCCCGTGTCATATTAACTAATCCTTCCGATAGAAATTGCAGCATGTAGGTAGCATGACACATTATGTAATTAGCTTTCATTCCTCCAATTCTACTAGCTACTCACAGTGAGTATCTAGCAGAGTTACTGTTAAGATGGTTTGACTGAAACTAGATAATATTTGTGACCAGAGAGAAACATCCCGCTACCTTTCCTCCCGTTAAAACCTCATGCCTAGGAAAATCTCCAGTGAAACACAAGTCTGTTTCCTGTTCAGAAGATAACAATGAAAGATTCTTTTTTGCTTTTATAGAATATAAACTTGGCTTTTCTAGTTCATAAAGAAGGACAATAATGTAATTAAAACTCTATGATTGGTTTCACAGGCTATACTTCAAATTCTTGATTAAAACTCAAGTTCTTCTAAAGTGTATTTATTAAGTTTTTGCTAAATATACAGATATATCCACCAACTCATATAACAAGGAATAACTTAGTTATTCCCCTGACTAGGCTGCCTAATTCTAAAATACATACATTCAAAGATCATAACTCTGGAGTTGGCCAGAGAGGTAGCTCATCTTACCTGTTTTTTCTTCTATTAATCTGCCTTCTTTCAATTCATTTCTCAAATGTAGAACCTAAAAAAGGGTATAAAAAAACACCTCTCATATCTGACACATAGAAAGTGCTGAAAAAAATCTAATAAACAATAATAATAAATCTAATAAACCAATAAATCATTATATTGTTAATAAGATTGTCCCTTGCCCCCCCCCCACCATCATCTCTATATAAGACAGTACCGTGAATGAAAAATAAAACTTACACTTCTGTATGACAAAGGACACTATCATTCTCACAAAGTGGCAGGGCACAGAACAGGAAGAGATCTTTACCAATTACCCATCTGGTAGAGGATCCCCGCCTTGCTCAGCCTTCGTCAGAGAAGCTTCTTCTTGCAGTAGATGGGAAGACCCACAACTGGACTCTATGCTGAGAAGAGATTTTGAAACACTCAGTCTTAAATGAGACATCTTCATTAAAAATCCCTCCCCTCAAGGGTCAAGGAGCTATGCGTAAGAGGAAATAGAAAGATTGTAAGAGCCAGAGGGGATGGAAATAGTATCTTCCAGACACAACAGGACAGATGAACATATGAATTCATAAAGAATGTGGCAGCACGTACAGAGCCTGTACATGTTCAAGTCAGATAGGGTCCAAATACTAAAAGTGGGGAGTGAAAATAGGCTCCCACCCCTAACTGAGAAGCTATCTCCAATTAACACTAGCAAAGGAACGCTTAGTTTTCTCCAATGGAGTTTCACTAGGTATATTAAACACACTTCAAGGTAGGCCCCATTCCCAGCAGTAGATGACCAACACTAAAAAACTCAATACAATTTTTGTAGACTTTGAGTCTCAAATTACTTTGTCTGGATTTTTTCTATATGTTATTGGTCTTTTGCTTTTACATTTTGGTTTCAGTTTTAGTGGTCTCTGGTTGTTTTGTTTTGTTTTCTTTATGGGTGGGTGTGTGTTTCTTGTTTTGTTGTTGTTAGTTTGAAGGTATTTTACTCTTCTGTTTTTTAAAGAGAGAAAAAAGGAAAGGGTATGATGTTAGGTATGTGAGAAAGATCTGGGAGGAGTTGGAGGGGGGAAAGTGTAATCAGAATATATTATGTAAAAAGAACTGTTTTCAATAAATAAATATATATATTTAAATAATAAATTAGTTTTTAAAAGTAAAGCTTTCTCAGGAATGTTTTGAAAGTTAACCATTGAACTTAATCCATTAAGAATTTTTTTTTATGGAAATTAACAACTTCAGGAAATGTATGCCACAGGAGAACAGATCTGATGGCTGAGTTCTAGTCATGGTTCTCAGAACCAAACTTTGTGATCCTCAGAGGCAACCTGAATCAGGAAGACATAATGGATCAGGACTTGCTCAACACATCAGACTGATTCAACCTTTGTATGGATTGCATTAATTTGGCTACTCAACAACTTTGAGAGGGAACCTCTTCAAGGTTGGGCTTTAAGTTGTCTTCCCTCAACCCAATTGAAATGGTCTTCTGTTCTTTAAGATGTACTTATTTTAAAAATAAAATAAACCTGTTCTTTTTAAGTGGATTGATAGAATAAGTAAATCCAAATAAATAAAATTTAAGACAAATAGTAGCAAAGTATTTTTGATGTAGAATCCAGACATTTTTTTTTTTATAATGTTGGGTGTTTTTATATTAGCCTAACCAAACTAGGGTACGGTATAGTAAGGACTGTCCAAAGTACAATACCTTGAGTCACCTAGTAGAAAAATCTCTGGGCTAGTTTGTGAGGGAGTTTCTAGAGTGGAATAACAGAGGTGGAAAGACCCACACTAGATGTGAGTGGCACCATTTTGTGGGGCAGAGTTGGAGACTGGGTAGAGAACAGCCCATTGCTCAGCCTTCCTCAGGCTCAGGATCCTCATGGTCCAACTGCCATACCTTTACCCACGATGGACTCTATCCTCAAGCTGTAAAGCAAAAGGCATTCTTCCTAAGTTGCACCTGTCAGAGGTTTTTATCACAGAAATAATTAAAGTAACTAATACATAAAATTAGTAGCAAGAATTGGGGCACTGTTGCTTTGATATACAGTACTGGTTAGTGAAGTCCTAGTACAGTGTAAGCAGAGCTTAGTGGTTCATTCTAGTCAGATCCTATAAGGTATGCAGTACCACTCCATAGGTTGTGATACTTGATTGAATTGAGAGAGAGAGAGAGAGAGAGAGAGAGAGAGAGAGAATGAGTTTGGACCAGCATTCTTCACTTTCTCCTAACTCTGAATACAATGTGATTGTAACAGTCACAAGGCTTCCCTACCATAATAGACTATATCCCAAAATGTAAATAAAATAAGCCCTTTGTCCCTGAATTATTTCTTGTAGAGTATTTAACTAAAAGACAGACACACAGACCACAGACACACAAACACAGACAGACAAACATAGTCACTATTACAGTCTGATTGAGCTTCTGTTTCACCAGAAACAGAAGCACCAGAGACCAGAGAACAAAAATCGTAAAGGCAATTGTTAGCATTGCTTCTCAGCAGAAAAGCAAAACCAATATGCTTTGGCTACTAACATATTTTTTACATGTATAAGATGTAAGCTATCATCAGTAAGCAGCACAGTCATTCCAGAGTAAATCATAAGCATACGGCAGATAATATACAAAAAGGAGAATGAAGCACAACTTCATCCTCACAATGCCATTCTAAGGATGTTCTAAAATCCATACTGCTCTCTGCCTCTCCACACATGACTGCATAAAAATTGAACGACCCAGTTTCTTACGGGAGAAAAAGGTAGGCAAGACTTTATTTTATGTTTTTGTTTCCTTCTCAGCAGGAAGAGGGCAATGCAGGATCCTCTTCTGGATAGTCTCACTTGAGACACAATAAAAGGAGAGCAGCATGTGATCAACAGGTGAGAATCTGAGTAGGTGATGACAGGGAAGTGTCCCTGAAACTTACTCAGTGGAACAAGACAGACAAGGAAGAAACTTCGAGCAGACTGGGGAAGTTGGCTGTGAAAATATCCAGGGATTTTACTGGATGTTGTTATGTTTAGGCTGTTGGAAGAACATGAGGCAGAGAGAAGAGCTTTATAATATCTAGTCCTTTGCTTTAAAATAAGCACAGCAAAACAAAACACATTAAAAAAATAAAAACAGGTATAGAGGAAGTTTCAGAGTGTAAAACAAACACTTTCAAAAGGCACGAGCTTAATTGTAAACACAGTTGCAGGGCAGCCAGTGTCCTGGAAATTGCATCTAATAATAACATCTATACTTAATAAATGCTTATGAATAGCGGAAAACACATTGTTATGTACATCCTAACACCTCAGGAAGTAGAAACAGGGTTATTACACTTTGCAGATAACATTTGACCTCTTTTTACCTCAGGGCAAGCAAATCTGTCTCATCCTTTGGCTCCAGACATCAGAATGACTTCTTCTCGTCCACTAGTTAATCCCTAAAAGGCTTAAGTCAGTGATTCAGGTGAGGAAGATAAATCAATTGAAGTCAAGCCAGGTGGACCCTCAAGTGATCTGCTCCATTTTAAAACCCAGCTTTCACCAGTCATGTTGGTACAAAAGTAAAAGTCCTGTACTCGGGAAGTAAAGGGAGTGTCTGAAAACGAAAGGTAAGTCCATTCTACATAGTGAGTTCCAACACAGGTAGGGCCATGGGACAGGACTCTATCAAAAATTTCAAAAAAAAAAAAAAAAAAAAAAAAAAGAGCTATTTTGAATGAAACAGAAACTGTTTTCGGCTAGCTTTAGGTTTTAGGGCAAAGTTTGAAGCTCTGGGGTAAAGGAATCCAGAAAGCACCAAAGTAAAGAATCGAATGGGATAAAGTGGAGACATGGAGCCTGAACCAAGAACGGAACCAAAGTGTTTGACCAAACCCAGGCTGCGTCCAAGAAATCTTCATGTCTGATACCATCAATGTTTGCAATCCATTGTATTTCTGATGACCACTGAGACTCAACAGAATATATTTACAGAGGAAGCAGAGATCACTCGCCCTCTCATGTCCCCTCCTCCCATACTCCTAGTACTAAAAAATTTAGGGAATGATAGAAAAATCGCCATAGGCCTTTTTATAGTAGTGAGTCCCTCATGGACCTTACTTTCTCACCCAGAAATGGTGTTGTGGATTTTCCATAATCTTTGACACCCACAGTCTATGTGCTGGTCTCTCTAGATTCCTGCCCATTCATGACTTTTCACACCGGTCTGCCCTGATGTCAGTTCTTTTCTATGGCCTGGGTTTTACTGATACACTGTGGCTACCCTTCCTGAGGTGATTTAGATTGTTATTTTCTCTACAGTCTGCCTTAAGAATCCCTTTAGACATAATCTGTACAACCAAATTTTGACTACTAACATCAAAGGCAAGGCCTAATATCCATTAGATCCCAGTTCATTAAATCCTGCTTTCTGATTCTGAGTTTTCTGATTCATTACAATTATTTTTTCCACTTTTCCAACTCCTGATCTATTTTTATAGATTTTTATGACATAATAATTTATGTCATATTTTTTATATCTAAAATGTTTAGGTTTCTAGATTTTACTTTATATTGTAGGGGTTTTTTTGTATTTGCATACATACAGTGAGATATCTTGGATGAAACCCAAACCTAAACTTTAAATTTATTTTTTCATATATACCTAATAGTTGTAGGCTGAAGATAATTGTACATAGTATTTATTTTGACTAAACGCATGAGACCAGGTATGTAATTCTCCATTAGTGGTGTCATGTTGCTACCAGAAAAGAGTTGAAAAGAAAGAATTTGAGCAACATACAGACAGTTTGGGCAAAATGACAGTGTCCCCAGTTTCTTGAAGCAGGCTAACAGAAGGCAGAGAGTAGCCGCTCCTTTGCATTAGAGAATGCTCAGAAGTCTCTCACAGTTTCCTTCCCATTCTGGTGTTATCATTAAGTGACCCACCTTGATATCATCTTTTCTCTGCTACCACACATGCACCAAAATGCTTTGCCTGTGTCTCAGTATATTCATTGATAATACATGAATAGGTGTTGGGAAAGTGTCCTACAGCCTAATTTCTGATACAGGGGGAACATTCCAACTGCAGCTTCAAGGATGTCTAACTACAAAGAGGCATTTTAATCTCCAGGAGACATAATTACCTCATATGGAACTTCATAACTAACTGATCGGGATATAGATAACCATAAAAATAGCAGATCTACCAGGATACCCTCCTGCTGATTTCTGCCTTTCTACCTACATACTCTATCTAACCTTTCTTCTCTAAAATTAGGACTTTGAAAACAGTCACAAGGCAACGTGATGACTTGGTTCTATAAATCAATACTTCTTGCTGAATGAGGTGCTTTTGCCTCCAGTGTCCAGGGCTCTGCCACCTGTCAGGAAACAAGATCAAGAAACTTTACCCTCTCAGATTACTATTGCCCAGGGACCGGGTGTGAAAACCTGAGAGAACTTGTCAGGTTCCATCTGATGCTAAGTATAACACAGCAGTAGATTAGCCCAGGGAAACTGATTGATACATCTTTAATAAGAACAGTTAGTGTTTAATGGCTCTTATAAATTAAATGTGAAGTGTTCCCCCTCAGGCTCAGGTATTTGAACACTTGGTCCCCAGCTGATTGCAGTTTGGGGGAGTTATAAAATGTTTGAAACTGGCTTTTATTGAAGATGTAGACTACCTCGAGCAGGGTGGTGAGCTTCTGATTCTGAGCTTCTGATTCACTTTATATACTGGCTTAAACTCTGTTTCTTGAGATGTCAAAATGTGAAGTCTGGATAAAACTACAAAAGTATTCTAAACCTTCCAAACTATAATGGACTCCCTGCCCCAAAGAATTGTACCAAAACCAACCTCCTCTCCTTTAAATATATTTTCACAGTATTTTGCCTCAAAAAAAAATTAAAAATAAGTACCCATTACATAACCTGGGAGCAAGAAGAAACAAGTTTAGTTGAAAGGTATACACAGGGACCAGAAAAACAAGATCAAAACCAAAAAGCTCTTCTCAGTGCCGACAGGAGGGCTAGCTGTGGACATATCAGTCAAAAAGTATTTGTTGAAACTGACCCCAGAACCATCCTTGATCCTCCTACTTTGTGGAACCATCCAGTGAAGTGATACTGGTCTTGTTCTTACTCATGTTTCCTCCCACCACCCCAGAAGCATTAATGAAGAAGTAGCAATTCTCAGCATGAGAAACGGAAACACTGAGTCAAGGAATCCAGTACTTGCAACTGATCTGATGAGGCTACAGTAACCTTCCAGGTGTCTGCCATCATCCAGGAGTGTTTGTTTGTTTGTTTGTTTGTTTGTTTGTTCATAGACAAAGTCTCACTGTAGTCTAAGCTGCTCTGAAATCATGGCTCAACCTTAAGGTGAGCCTCCTGCCTTACCCTTCTCAGTGCTGGGATAATAGGTAAACCTTCACACCCAGCCGGAAGAGAGGTTTTTGATGTTGCATTTTGATGATGTAATCCCTGAAAACCATCCCAGCACATCCCACTACCACACACACACACACACACACACACACACAATCCAGAAACCTGTATTCCAAGCTATGGGCTAAAATTGGATTATCTATAGGAAAGACGACAAATGAACACAATCTCTTTATTGATGCATAAGTGTCCAACTGAGGAAAGAAGAAAGAGGTTAAATCAGGGATTCTGAGGAGGTTGAGCCATTGATTCAATATCATAAACACCTGGAAGGAAAACCACCACACAGGACTCAGCTTTCTGAGCAACAAGGCTTAGCCAGATCTCCTTCCCTCCTGATGAACATCCAGTCTATTCTCTAATAAAGATTTTCTTTCTCCTCTATATCTCTGTAGCCTCATGTAAGTATGGCTTACATGAGAAAACTTAGTGACTACTAAAGTGTCCCAGTAAGTAAATGGACCTGAAAAACAACCATCAGTTCATAGAGGAATGAAACTTCTCAGAGACAAATTATGTGTGTGGGAACATTTGCAACTATGCAAGCTGTGTTTGGGGAAATGAGTAAGAGAAGAGAGTAAAGGTGTCCACTACATTACACAGTACGGATATATGCTCCAGGCCTATTTCAGGAATGTTCTGAGAAAGAATTGTTGAGGGGGTAGGTTTTGTTACAGCAAAGGTTGATTGTCTGGTTTTCATTATTGCTCTTCCGTAAGCTATGGTTCACTGTTGGTGTCAAAAGACTCCCAGTCATCATAATAAAATCTGATTGGCTGAATTAGATAACTGGGTATTCTCACATAAACAAAATGTCAGGAATCTTAAGAATATCATCTTCTTATGATTCATTCATGGAGAGCATATTCAGCACAGACTGGCCTGCTAAATTTTCAGTTTTGTTTATTTTGAGGGGATCAGGTGATTAGTTTCCAGGGGCCATGGTAGCAGGCACAGCACAAGCCAAACAGTACGCATTATGGGCAAGTAGTCTCTGTCTACTCATGAAGCAGACAGGTCAGGAGCAGACTGAGAAGCACAAGAGACAGAGGCCATGAGTGTATGCCCATTGAGGTTCTCAGAAGAGATTCTTGTGTGACAGAATCACTTCTCTGTGTCTGAAAGAAGTCGGTTAAGTTCTCTGTGGATTCACCATAGTTCCTAGGAGACAGGATCTCCTGGAACATGAATTCTTTTTTTCTTTTTTTTTTTTTTTTCTGATTCAAAGGAGAGTAGACTTGACTCGTGAACTGTGAATCCAGCTGGAGAGCTCAATCACACAATGGTTGTAAGAGTAAAAAGCGTGGTAAGGGAAATTTTCTTGTAGACACTAATGTGAGGCCAACCTGGACTAAAAAGTGAATTTCAGTCCAGATTTGACTATACTTTTAAACCCTGTCTTAGAAAGAAAGAAGACGGAAAGAAAGAAGGAAAGAAAGAAAGAGAGAAGGAAGGAAAGAAAGAAAGAAAGAAAGAAAGAAAGAAAGAAAGAAAGAAAGATAGAAAGAGAAAGAGATAGAGAAAGAGAGACAGACAAAAAAAGAAAAGAAGAGAAACAAAAAGAAAAGAAGATATGTTTAAATAGTATGTTTGTGACCAGTGAAAAATTATTAAATCTTTTTTCTGATTCTTGGCACTTTGGGAGGGATAATTTCTATTAATTCTGTTAAAAGTTGTAACAACGTATGAAAGGACTCTATAAAACTATACACAGAGATTCTGATGCAGTAGTACTGGCTGCCAGGTTCCCTCTGCAATCCCTCAGTCCTTTACCCATTACAGGGTATGATTGGCATAGTCCCTACTTCCACCCCTGCCTCCTACCCTGAACTCTCCATTCCTGGAGGGCTGGGCTGCTTTCCCCTATATAATCCAACCATTTGGGTTACCTGCTTTATTTGTACTTGTGAGCCTCCTAGCTGTTGTACCTAGTTCCTGTGCTCTCTTCTCCCTTGTCCTCCCCCTGTGCCTACATGGCATATAGCCCTGTCCACTCTGGATTCTCCCAGATGTTCCATGCTCTGGCTATGCTCTCCAATAAATCTACAGTAAACCTCCTCCAGTGTACCTAGGAGCTATCATGGTTTTTTTTATGACTTTTTTTTTCCATTCACTTGATGCTGAAACCCAGGACTAGTCAAGTCCTTTCCTTTCCATTTTATTTGTCATTCACTCACTTCCAGAAAAAATAACAAACAAAAAATATAAAAATGATATTCTTTCAGATATGGCTGAGGCTGCAGATATTCTAAATGAGTGCTGGGATCCAAGCTCAGGTCCTCACACCTGTTTGACAAGAACTTTACCCTGTAAGCCACTTCACCAATCCTGAAAACATCATTGTTTTAAATACAAATGAGAGTGGACAGCCTTGTCTAGCTCCTGATTTTAGTGGGATTGCTGCAAATGAGTCTTGAGGGTTCCAGCATATGAAGGTTTAACAAAAGCTAATTCGTGTGTGTGTGTGTGTGTGTGTGTGTGTGTGTGTGTCACATTCACTTTTTTATTTTTTATTTTTTTATTAATTATTCCATTTGTTTACATCTCAAATGATATGCCACTTCCTGGTTACCCCTCCACAAGTCCCCCATCCCACAACCTTCCTCTCCTCCCTCCCCTTTCCATCTATGAGGGTGCTCCCCCACCCACCCATCTTCTCCAGCCCTATCCCTCCAGGATCCCTCTATGCTGGGGCATCAAGCCTCCATAGGACCAAGGGCCTCCCCTTCCACTGATGTCAGACAAGGCCATCCTCTACTATCTATGTATCTGGAGCTATGGATTCCTCCCTGTACACTCCTTGGCTGGTGGTCTAGTCCCTGAGAGCAATGGGTGATCTGACCAGCTGATGTTGTTCCTCCCATGGGGTTACAATCCCCCTGCTGCTCCTCCAGTCCTTCTGCCAGTTCTCCCACCAGGGTCCCTCAGCTCAGTCTGATGGTTGGCTTCAAGCATTCACTCATCCAAGCATGCCACAAGTACCTCTTGGCAACTGCAACAGTGTCAGATTTGGTGTTTGCAGATAGGATGTATCCCCAGGCGGGGCAGAAGCTGGAAACAACCCAGATGTCCCTCAGCAGAAAAATGGATACAGAAAATGTGGTACATTTACACAATGGAACACTACTCAGCTATTAAAAACAATGATTTTATGAAATTCACAGGCAGGTGGATGGAACTAGAAAATATTATCCTAAGTAAGGTAACCCAGACACAAAAGAACACACATGGTATATACTCACTGACAAGTAGATATTAGCCCCAAAACTCATCATGCCCATGATACAACACACAGACCATATGGAGCTTAAGAGGAAGGAAAACCAGGTGTGGATGCTTCAGTCCTACACTGAAGGGGGAACAGGATGATAATGGGAGGTGGTGGGAGGGGGAACCTGGCAGGGAGAGAGGAGGAAGAGGAGGAAGTAAGGGGACAGTATCAGGTATAGGAGAGAGGTACAGAGGATCAGAAAATGTATGCCAGGGAATTGAGAGGCTCGCAGGACCCAGTGGAGATAATTTTAGCAGAGAAGGGGAGATAGAACCTTTAGAGACCACCTCCAGTAGACGGGCACAACCCCTGGCCAAGGGATAGGGCCACACACTTATCTCAACGTTTTTAACTCAGAAATGTTCCTGTCCAAAGGAAAAACAGGAACAAAAAAATGGAGCAGAGATTGAAGGAAGGGCCATCTGGGGAAAGCTACAGCTTTTATCTTGCTCTAAATGAGGGGAGTTTTTTTTTGTTGTTGTTTTGCTTTGTTTTCTTATTTAATTGCTTAGTAGAGAAGTTGTTAAACTCTTTTTTCACAAAAACATAAAAATGTTTTTTGAAATTGAAACTATTGTTAACATATCATCCAGGTTTCACAGAAACACACACGCACACACAAAGCTAACATTTTGATTTTTTTTTTATGGTGGAGAGCAAGAAACCCAGGTCTTTGGATACTTTTGTTTCATTCTTTTAATTATATATGAATCTGAGTCCTCCTTTTAGATATAAAATTGTCAGCTATCATGTATAAGTTTACTTTGGAAAACGAGCAAGTGTCTACTGATGTCATTCCAGGAGATAATGTTTTATACTTTTAAAACCCATATCATGTTGATCAAATTGTCTCATATAAATGGATAAAGTAAGTGATAAGTAACAAACATAACAAAGGGACCAGTTTCCTCAGCCTTTGTATTCAGTTCTTAGTAACCTAAAATGGGTTTCCTAGAGAAAAAGAAATAGTACATTTGAGAAAAAAAAAAAAAAACATGACTTTTTAATGGCAGTTCTCAGCAGAGTGATACCAAATTTAGGGTTTTCTTCACTCAAACTGTCACACATATACATAGTTTCACATTGCCTGAACACAAAACTGAATTATTTACCACTAAAACTATATAACCAACTATATGAGCCTTGTTTTTTTTTAATTATTCCTTTCTCTTTTGCAATTTAGGTTTTTTATTTTTCCTCCATTGACCAAATCAGAGGAGGCAGAGAGAATGTAAAAGCTGGAGGAGAACAAAAAGTATTGTGGGGTTCAGTCTTCTGGAAGTGACAATGCTATCACCAACATGAACTCACAGAAATTGTAGTTACCTGAACAATACCTATACAAGACCTAGCCAGCCAAAATCCTAGCATAGTTAAAGTAGATGATCTCAAGGCCTGACTCCTTACTGAGGAGCTATTGACACTTGACAGTTTGTATAGAAGAGAGAATTATTCTCCTTCCAGGATGTGGCTACTATTTATAAGCTTCTCATTCTCCAGTGGATGGACACGCACCATATGTATATATGGACAACACTAACTGACCTTATTGGGATTTGTTTTTACAAAATAAATAACCTCAAGTTAAGATGAGTATGTGTTAGGAGGGAAGTAGATGGAGTGGAACAGGGAAAATGTGGAGTAGATATGGTATTTCACTGGATTCATGAATGAAATACTCAAAAATAGGGAGAATTTCTAGAGCAAGAAAACACAAATAGAAACCCAAGAAAGCATGAATGACTCTAATAATATAAGAGAAAACAGATTTTTAAAACTGTCAAAAATGAAGAATATAATTAAGAATGATAAAGGGATAGATTTATCATGAAGAAATAACATTTGTATAATTATACAGCCCAAACATCTGACTCAGAAGTATCTTGAACAAATATCAAGTGATTTAAGAGTTAATAACAATTGTACTACAGGGAAATTGCAGAAAGTTTCAGCATAACACTTTTCAAAATAGATCATACAGACAAAAACATTGATGAAATGTTGTACTTGAACACATTAAATAGACACAGTAGAATACACACCACCTATCTGACAGAAGAAGAATTCACATTCCTTTCAAGTGTATTTTCCATGAGATATTTTCCATGCAACAGACAGTGGTGATGCATATCTTTAATTCTAGCACTTGGGAGGAAGAGACAAGCAGATATATAAGTTTGAAGCCAGACTGGTCTACAGAGCAAGTTCTAGGACAACTAAGGCTACACAGAGAAACTCTGTCTTGAAAAAGAAAGAGAGACAGAGACAGAGAGAGAGAGAGAGAGAGAGAGAGAGAGAGAGAGAGAGAGAGAGAATAAGGGAAGGAAGATCTACCTCAAGAACAGACAAAAAGAACACCTAATATTAAAAACAGGAAGAAAACACTCCATGAAAGTACCCACCTGGAAGTACCCACCATGATAGATAGTATCCCTTCAACCATACTTCAAAACAAATTCTTCCACCCTTCAGATGTTACTTGATACATATTTTGCCATAGTGTTAAAAAAAAAAAGTAACACATACAGAAAAGAAATACAAAGAATTGGGTTTGTCATGTACACCTGAGCATGTGATTGAAAGGCTTTCTGAACTTCAGGGGAAATAAGGAAGAATTTTGGACAGTGGGACAGTGAAGCCTTAGAGTTCTGTAAACGGTGACTAATGGGACATTCTGGTGGGAACTCAATGTGATTAATGAAGGCCTAACTCAAGAGGTTTTTTGGAGAACAAGGGAAGTATCAGGGACTGGGCTAGAAGAAATTTGTGTTAGATTACGACAAAGAATATGACCACATACTGAATATGACCATACCCTAACAACTGAGGGAGAATAAAATAAAAACTAATGGGCTATGTTATCTGGCAGAGAAAATTTCAAAACAGCATAACCTTTAGGGTGTGAAAAGATTCTTGCTTAGTGTTCTTAGCTGTGTTTCCTGTGAGTTTTGAGAAATAAGCGGACCATAAAGACATAAAAATAGAAATGGAAAAGGAGTTTTAAATTTGAAGCAAATTTAAAGCTTCAAATAAAGTGGCTGTAAACAAAGTAGTGGTAACAGTTCGAGATTTGCCTAATCAAATGGGAGCACTGTGGTTTACCCAATCATAAAAGGAAAGGCACACTGAAGGCCAAAGCATAAGGCTTTATGTTTTCTGGCTTTGCTCAAATCTCTCCCTGCTATGTCCCCGACTCCTTCATTTTGAAATTGGAATATTTACTCTGTGCCATTATACATTGGAAGTATATAATTTGTTGTGTTGTGTTTTGTTGTGTTTTGTTTGTTGTTTGTTTGGTGAAGCTCAACATTAAAAATATTATGTTTGGAGATGGCTCAGCAGTTAAAAGCACCAGATGTTCTTCCAGAGGACTTGGTTTCAATTCCCAGCACCTACACGATGATGGCTCACTACAGTTCCAGAGGCTCTGAGTATCTCTCTACTCCTTTTCCAATCATTTAATTACATTTTCTATCCCTTTCTTCACCTTTATCCCTCTGAAACACACACAATTCTTTTTATTCACTTAATAATTCCCTTCTAGTCCTATAGATATTCTTCATTCTTCATATTCTTTTTTTCTTACTCTTCTAACAGCAAAATTAAACAAACTAGTTAACATCAAATTAAAATGTGTATGCAAGCCAAGGGGAAAAATTAACAGTATAAAAAATACACTGTAAATATTGGAAGACAATGTTTTAATTACTTTTTTGAGATTACAGTATCATATAATTATACCCTTTCCTTCATTCAATCCCTCCTAAATATCCTAAATATTTCTTGTTTTCTTTTCAGTTCATGGACTTGATTTTCATTAATTGTTGTTACATACATAGATACATATGTTCATACATACATATGCACACACAAATATACATACATAAAAATAACTCCTAAATAGAATATGAAAAACTAATATATAAAATAGAGACAGAGCTGAAACAACACAGTAACAAGAAAAAAACTCAAGTACCAAACTTGCAAGAGACTTGCACAGATATATCTAGAAAAATAATAATTAAAATCACAGTACAGTACCACCTGTTACCTACCACAGAAGTTATTCTTAAAGACAAAAGACAAGTATTTGATAACAATAATGGAAAAACTTAAAGCTGCATATTTGGTGGGAATATAAATTGTTAATTTATAAATTTATTATAAATCATAAATTATTAATATAAATTATTGATTCATTATGGGAAACTCTGTTAGTTCCTAAAACACTTATAAGGTAATTGCCATATGATGTAGCAATCCCACATTTATTTACCAAGACATTAGAAGTCAGTTCATTAAAGAGGTATCTGCACTCTCAACTGTATTCACTGAAGTCCAATTCATAATGTTAAAGCTATAAAACCAAGGACAGTGTCCACAAACACGTAAGCAAAGAGGGAAAATATGGGGTGTGTGCATAATGGCCTTAAGGAATGCTGTCATTTGTGCTAACATGCATAGAATTGCAGAAAGGTATGCTAAATGCTATGAGCAAAGAGCAACTACCACACCTCCTTAGTTATAGTGGGGACATAAAACAATTTAGTTCATAGAAGCCAAAAGTAGAAACTTAGGTAGAAACCTATATGGAAGATATGGAAGGTAGAGAAATAATAGTTAGCCAACACAAAGTCTTGAAACACGTGTTTTTATTTTGAAATCTATTTTACAGCATGAATATAATAGACAAGTATATCTTGCAGGATAAGATGATTAAGTGTAAATTTCAATTGTTCTTATCACGTGAAAATTAGTATTTTAGGAAATAGATATGTTGATTTAGTTGTCAGAGGTTGTTTCAAGGATCTGAACATCAGTTTGTATACCATAAATTATACAATTATAAATTGTTAATCTGTGCTATTTTTAAGAAGACATAAATTTTTCTCTCTTTTATTACATACATTTATTTATTTGTTCATTTTGAGTATGTGTTGCCTGACCATTATGCATAGTATATGTATGGAGATCAAAGAACAGCTCATGAAAGGAAGTTCTCTCCTTCTACCATGTGAATTCATAGGATGGAATTCAGGTTATTGTATATGATGGCAAGGATCCTATCCCATGAGCCATCACCTCAGCTTCACACTAACTTTTCTACATTTTGCTTTTATACAAGAACTGTTGGAGGGTGGATCAGGAGGGGAATAATTAATAATAACAATAATAATAATAATAATAATAATAATATTGTTTATTATTATTTCTGCATGCACAATGACAAAATAGTATTGTACATTACATTTCTGTATAATTTGACTAATGATAATAAATAAATGAAAAAATATCCGGATGCCTTAGTATTTTCTGTTGAGATAGGATGAAAGGATGCCTCTTTTGTGCCTCAAAAGAAAAGGAAGTCCAGGGTTCCTTCTGATCTGGGCCCAAGCACTGAGCAGATCCCAGGAGACAGCTCTGCCTACAATCTCAAAGAACCTAGAGGAAGGGAACCTCCCAGGAGTTCTAACCCGGTAGTATCTTAAGTAAGGAGACAGCAACACCTACCCCAAACAAGGAGTAACTGGGACCCACTAGGACCCATGAAGTCACTCCTGGCCCAGATCACTGGTTCTGTCCTATCTGTGCCTGAGCACTGAGCAGATCTTGGGCCCCAGCTTTAAGCCCATTAGTAACATCCACACCCACATCGTTCTGATACAACCAAGATAATAGGAAAGTGAGGCTCCAGTCAGAGACAGGGAAGGTAGCACTAAGGAGATCCAGATGGAGAAAGGCAAGCACAAGAACATAAGTGTGGGGAGCGGAACGCAAGATGGTGCCTGGCTGGGTGCCAGACGCCCCTGGCGTGTTGGCTCACCATTTCAAGAAGCCTGGGTAGGCTAGGCTTTATTGCGCATGCATTCTGCTTGTTCATCTTTACATAAGATGGGGCCATGTGATGTATGCGCTCAACACCAATCAAGAATGACTGCATGGCAGGTTCTGATTGGAGAGGACACAGAGATTTAAGGGCTGGGAGCTAGAGCTCGGGGGCTTTTACTATACTTCAAAGTTCCTGAATAAACCATGTTGGGAAGAAGAACCCATGTCCATTGTCTTCAGTCTGTTGGTCGGATCAGGAAGCAACAAATGGTGGCCCGTACAGGGACCTTCAGAACCCATCACGGTCAGGGCAGCTCACTGGTAAGTTCCCAGGTAAGTGGGATGAGGGAAAGGTTCTCAGAAGAGACTATAAAGTTCCTGAGGATCAGGACAAGTTCTCGGTTTTGAGACTATAAAGTTCCAGGCTTTGGGATGAGTTAAGCAGGAAAGGTTCTCGGAAGAGACAATAAAGTGCCTGAGGATCAGGACAAGCTGTACAAAGCACCATGGGGAATTCCACTTCCTCAACTTCACTCAGTCAGGCACTCTGAGGATTGTTAAAAGCAAAAGGAGTAGCATTGGAGAGAACAACTATAGAGAAGTTTTTGCAGGCAGTGGATGAAGTTGCACCTTGGTTTTCTGTGTCAGGGTGTCTCACTCTGCCGAGCTGGGAAAAACTAGGAAAGGATCTTCGGTTTGCCGAGGAACAGGGGGTACTGCCTACTGACGGACTTCCGGTTTGGAAGCTGGTACAATTTTGTATAGAGGATAAGGAAGAGACGTGTGCTGCAGAAATAGAAAAGGGTAATGCATCCTTAGAACAATTAAGAGAAGAGAGATCCCAAAAATCAGAAGCAGGCATGATTTGGAGAGTGAGGAAAGTTCGGAGGATGAATTAGAAAGCCTGGCCGAGAGCTTGAGTAAATCAAAACTAAAAGTCCAGCCTAGTGCTCCAGAACCACCTCGGTCGCCTCCATAGGCCCCATTGTCATTGGGATGGAGTTTCAATCCAGAGGCGTGGAGAGAGTTGAGGGCCAAAAGTGATTCAGGAGTACGCTGCTTTCCAGTATTTCAAGATGCCCAAGGGAACAGTTACCATGAGCTCCTAGATTGGAAGATTATTCAAAGGCTGACCGAAGGGGTGTGGGCATATGGAACCAGCACAGCCTATGTGGTGGCTCAGCTGGAATCTCTGCATAGATATGCCATGACCCCCAGTGATTGGCAGAATCTTGCATGAGCCTGCTTGACACCTGGCCAATATTTAGATTGGAAAGCCTATTTCATAGAATATTCAGCTGAATATGTGGCTCAAAATCAGGCAGCCGGACAACAACAATGGAACCAGGACATGCTTTTAGGGCAGGGTAGATGGGCCAACCATCAAACTATGTATCCTTTACAAGTCTATGAACAGATCAATCAAATGGGAACACGGGCGTGGAAGTCGCTTCCTAATAGGGGAGAGGTTTGGGGCAATCTCACTAAGATTACTAAGGGGTCAGCAGAACCTTTTGCACATTTTGTGGCTAGAATGGTGGACGCAGGAGGAAAGATTTTCGGAGATCCCGATACAGCTATGCCACTTTTAAAACAATTGATTTTAGAGCAGTGTACAAAAGAATGTAAGCAAGCCATAAATCCATATAAGATCAAAGGCCTTGAAGTGTGGATGAAAATGTGTAGGGAAATAGGAGGACCTTTATCTAATGCAGGACTAGCTGCTGCGGTGATGAAAATGACTCGTGGTACAGGTGCAGCAAATAATAATTCGTGTTTTAAGTGTGGGCAACCAGGACACCTGAAGCGTCAATGCCTGCAGCTGCAGGGTAAACAGGATCAAAGAAGCCGAACTCCAGGTTTATGCCCAAAATGCAAAAAGGGAAATCATTGGGCTAATGAGTGCAGATCAGTGAAAGACATAAATGGACAACCTTTAAATTCTGGACAAGGAGGAGTGCATCCAGAAAACAGGATGTAGGGCCCCTGCCCTCAGGGCCCTCAAATATATGGGGCAGTAGCAGAGTGGACCAGTCTGAGACTGCCAATGCAGTGGGACCACCCTGGAGGGCTACAAGGGTGAGTGCAGGACTCAACCTCTGTTCCACCACCAGACTCATACTAACGCCCCAAATGGGTCCACAGCTAATAGAGACTGATTTTAAAGGACCTTTACCTATTGATACAGTGGGGCTGGTGTTAGGTAGAAGCTCAGTTACTATGCAAGGACTTATTGTTCATCCTGGGGTTATTGACTCTGATTATACTGGGATAGTTAAAGTTATGGTGTCCTCTCCCCGAGGTATCTCTGCTATTTCCCCAGGAGATCGATTAGCTCAGCTTTTGTGCCTTCCCAGTTGTCATGGTCAGTTTGCTGCAAAAGATGCTCAGCGAGGAGATAAGGGTTTTGGGTCTACAGGGACCTCAGTTGTATTTTGTTCCTTGGACCTTGATACTAGATCGTTATTGTCTTTTGCAGTAGAAGGAAAAAATATTTCTAGGCTATTAGATACGGGTGCCGATTGCAGTATTATCAACATGAAAGATTGGCCAAAAGGATGGCCCAGACAAAAGTCAGTGCAATTACTTAGGGGTTTAGGATATGCCCAGGAACCAGAAATGAGCTCTCATCTTCTAAAGTGGAGGGATAGTGAAGGTCATGAAGGGACCTTTCAGCCTTATGTTCTAGAGGTTCCTATCTCCCTTTGGGGCAGAGACCTTATGAAGTAAATGGGCTGTGTTCTCACAAATGGTAAAGATTACAGTCCGCAAACATAGAAGATGATGTCCAATATGGGGTATATCCCTGGGAAAGGACTTGGGAAAAAACTGCAGGGCAGGATTCTACCTATGTCTGCTCTTCCAAAGAACGATAAAGAAGGATGGATTTTTCATAGGGGTCACTGTGGAAGCAATTCCCATATCATGGAAGTCTGAGGAACCGGTGTGGTTTCCCCAGTGGCCTCTTCCCTCAGAAAAATTGCAAGCAGTGCATTCTTTAGTCCAGGAACAATTAGAATTGGGACATTTGCAATTATCTACACCCCCCTGGAATACTCCAATTTTTGTTATTAAGAAAAAATCAGGAAAATGGAGATTGCTTCATGATCTAAGAGAAATGAATAAACAAATGGTGATCATGGGTTCAGTACAGGGAGGCCTTCTGTTACCTTCTACTTTACCCAAGAATTGGCCTGTAATTGTGTTAGATATTAAAAATTGTTTCTTTTCTATTCCCCTGCATGAGAAGGATACTGTGAGATTTGCTTTTACTGTTCCTTCCTTGAATCATGCTGAGCCAGATCAGTGGGTTGTTTTACCATATGAGTAGGTTGTTTTACCACAGAGCATGGCCAATAGCCCTACTATGTGTCAGTTGCATGTTGATGCAGCATTAGAAGTGGTTAGAAAGACATTTTTAAAAGTGAAAATATGTCATTTTATGAATAATATTCTTATTGCCACCCAAACTGATCAATTATTGGAGAAGGCCTATTATGCCATTGTATTTACCCTTAGAGAAAAATATTTGATAATTGCCCCAAAAAAAGTGCAAAAAGATGTTATTGTTAATTACTTGGGGACTAAAATATTTCCTGAAAGTGTTACTCCTCAGAAGTTACAACTTCGTACAGATACCCTGCGCACCTTGAATGATTTTCAAAAATTATTAGAAGATATTCAATGGTTGAGACCTTACTTACATTTATCTAATAAACAGTTACAGCCATTGTATGATTTTCTTCCTGGAAATCCTGATTTTAATTCCTCCCGACAATTGACAGATGAAGCTAGAAAAGCTTTGATGCAAATGGAGGATAGTATGCAAAAGGCAGTTTTGAGGTGCAGAGAAGAAACACAAGGGGTTTGGCTATGCATATTACCTACTGAGAGACAACCAACAGGGGTGCTTTGGCAGGGAGCTCCCTTATTATGGATACATCCTAAAATATCTCCTGCTAAGACACTTTCCCATTATCCCATGGCGGCAGCTTAACTTGCCCTTCAAGGACTTCAACAAAGTATTCAGTACTTTGGATGTCAACCAGAGAAAATAATAATACCCTATACAGCAGAACAATTTGAAATATTAACAGCCACCATAGATGATTGGGCTATCTTAAGATGTTTTTTGGCAGTATTATTGATAATCATTTACCTAAAGATCCTATTTTACAGTTGGTTACTATACATCCTGTAATTTTTCCTAAGATAACCAGACAATGTCCATTGGATAATTGTCCCCTTATTTTTACTGATGATTCTAAATCAGGGCGTGGAGCATATTTGGTGTATGGATCAGGTCCTGTAGTGATTAAATTTTCTCCCGCTTCTCCACAAGTTATAGAACTTAAAATTTTAATTAAAGTTTTTGAACAGTTTAATGGATCTTTTAATTTGTTGTCAAATAGTCAATATGTGGTAAATGTTTTTAAATGTTTGGAAGTTGTAGGAAAAATAAAGCTTAAATCTACCATTGGATTGTTATTAGTAGAATTGCAAAAATTAATATGGAATCGTACCTCTCCCTTTTTTGTGCAGCATATTCGAGCCCATACAGGGTTGCCAGGTCCCTTGGTGGAGAGCAATGATATTGTAGATAAAGCTTCCAAGGCGTTAGAAAGTTTTGTGATGGGTGCTGCTCTTGAAATGGTGAGAGAGTTCCATAAACAGTTTCATGTTAATTCCAGAACCTTAGCATCAAGCTTTAAATTATCTCATGCAGATGCAAGAGAAATTGTGAAAACTTGTCAAGTTTGTGTACCCTTTTTGCCACAAGTGTCCTTGGGAGTAAATCCTCGAGGCCTTCGTTCATTACATCTGTGGCAGATGGATGTCACCCATTTTTCTGATTTTGGACGATTAAAATATATTCATGTTTCCATTGATATTGCATCAGGTATTATTTATGCCTCTGTTCATACTGGAGAAAAGGCACTCCACGTCATAGCTCACTGCTTTGAAGCTTGGGCTGCATGGGGCCAGCCGCGATGCTTAAAAACAGATAATGGTTCCACATATACTTCCAATTCTTTTTCCAGTTTTTGTCAAATGATGGGGATTCATATAACACATGGATTACCCTACAATCCTCAAGGACAAGGCATCATAGAACGAGCCCATCGTACTTTAAAATAATGTTTAGATAAACAAAAAGGGGAGATAGCCCATGGGTGCTCCCCCTGAGAGAGGCTGGCCATTGCTTTATTTACTCTTAATTTTTTGAATTTGGATAAGCAAGGGCACGCAGTGGCTGATCGCCATGTTGCTTCAAAGGTACCTTATAAAGGTTGTGTAATGTGGAAGGACATTATAACTGGAAAATGGTATGGACCAGACCCAGTATTGGTGTGTTCGAGAGGCTCTGTTTGTGTATTTCCTCAGGATCATCAACAACTGATTTGGGTCCCTGAGCGCTTGACCAGAAGAGTGCAAGAACCTTCAGATAAAGAAAATGATGGGAGTGATATGCCTGCTGATGCTCTCCATGATGATGCCCCTGATTGAAGGACAGGATTTTCGTTGGGGAATTTTATCAGTATTCCCTAAACCTTTGGTATTCTGGGTTGTGTGTGACCATGGTAAAGTTTGAGAATGTTAGCTATGCAGCATAGTTGTCAAGAAATCTTTCTCAGTATCTTACAGGGAATTGGTCCAGGACGATGGATGATCTTCTTCAATAGTTACAGCAGTCCATTGTTATCATCAATTCTACTCAAGTGGACGAGTCCTTTGCATCTGGCATGGCTGATTGGATTCTGCGGACAGTTTCTCATCTGAGGGAATGGGCAGGCTTGGGGACTTTGGCTCTGTGTCTTTTACTTATCAGTTGCCTAGCATTCTGATGTCTGTGTCGCATGAGAGTTATACATACCCGTGATCAAGTCCTGATGTTACAGGCATTTGCAGCAGTGGAGCTGGGACAGTTGCTGCAAATATGACTAAATATGATTGGAAAAAATTGAAATGGATATATGGTTTGATGAGAAGGACCCTTGCCTAGCTGTTTTAAGGAGGGCTCTGTGTACTAATAACCACAGGGTGTCAGGAGGCACTGCAAGGGATGTCCTTGAATTATATCCAGGTAGATTCTCTGAGGGATATGCCTGATTGCATGGAGATTGATGCCAAAATCCTTCCCCCATGAAAAGGCGTCAGGACGGGTATGAGTAGTAGACCTACTGCACAATGACAGAGGTCCGAAAACCATTACAATGTCCCACACTTGTCATCCTGATGGAGATCAGGCCTCTACCCCCCTCCATTAAAAAATAGTAATGAGCACCCTATCCTCTTTTGTCTGAGGTCAGTGAGACTTCTCATCAAATCAAAATAAAAAGGGGGAGATGTGGGGAGCGGAACTCAAGATGGCACCTGGCTGAGTGCCAGACGCCCCTGGCATGTTGGCTAACCATTTCAAGAAGCCTGGGTGGCATGTAGGCTAGGCTTTATTGCGCATGCATTCTGCTTGTTCATCATTACATAAGATCAAGCCATGTGACATATGCGCTCAACACCAATCAAGAATGATTGCATGGCAGGTTCTGATTGGAGAGGACACAGAGATTTAAGGGCTGGGAGCTAGAAGCTTGAAGGCTTTTTACTATACTTCAAAGTTCCTGAATAAACCATGCTGCGAAGAAGAACCAGTGTCCATTATCTTCAGTCTGCTGGTCGGATCAGGAGGCAACACATAAGCATCAGCAACTCAGGGTACTTGGCATCATTAGAACCTAGTTCTCTCACAGAAGAAAGTCCTGAATTAACCATATCACTAGAAAAGCAAGATTCAGATTTAAAATCACTTCTAATGATGATTATAGAGGACTTTAAGAAGGACATAAATAACACTCTCAAAGAATTTGAGGAGAACACAGGTAGAAGGGTAGAAGCCTTTAAAGTGGAAACACAAAAATCCCTTAAAGAATTACAAGAGAACACAACCAAACAGATGAAGGAATTGAACAAAATCATCTAGGACATAAAAATGGAAATAGAAAGAATAAAGAAATCACAAAGGGAGACTACCCTGGAGATAGAAAACCTAGGAAAGAAATCAGGACTCATAGACGCAAGCATCACCAACAGAATACAAGAGATAGAAGAGAGAATCTCAGGTGGAGAAGACACCACAGAAAATATTGACACAACTGTCAAAGAAAATGCAAAATGCAAAAAGTTCTTAACACAAAACATCCAGAAAACCCAGGACACAATGAGAAGACCAAACATAAGAATAATAGGTGTACATAAGAGTGAAGATTCCCAATTTAAAGGGCCAATAAATATCTTCAACAAAATTATAGAAGAAAATTTCCCTAAAGAACGAGATGTCCATAAACATACAAGAAGCCTACAGAACGCCAAACCAGCTAGACCAGAAAAGAAATACCTCCCTTCACATAATAATCAAAACAATAAGTAAACAAAACAAAGAATATTAAATGCAGTAAGGGAAAAAGGCCAAGTAACATATAAAGGCAGACCTATTAGAATTACACCAGACTTCTCACCAGATACTATAAAAGCTAGAAGATGCTGAACAGATGTCATACAGACCCTAAGAGAACACAAATGCCAGCCAAGGCTACTATACCCAACAAAACTCTCAATTACCATAGATGGAGAAACCAAGATATTCCAGACAAAACCAAATTTACACAATATCTTTCCACAAACCCAGCATTAAAAAGGATAACAGTGGGAAAGCTCCAATACAAGGAGGGAAATTATACCCTAGAAAAAGCAAGAAAGTAATCCTCTTCCAACAAATCCAAAAGAAGATAGCCACACAAAGATAATTCCACCTCTAATTTAACAAAAATAACAGGAAGCAACAATCACTGTTCCTTAATTCTATTAACATCAATGAAGTCAATTCTCCAATTAAAAGACATAGGCTAATTGACTAGATATGGAAACAAGACCCAGCAATTTACTGCATACAGGAAACCCACCTCAATGACAAAGACAGACTCTACCTTAGAGTAAAAGGCTGGAAAACAATTTTTCAAGCAAATGGTCCTAAGAAACAAACTGGAGTAGCCATTCTAAAATCTCCAGCCAGAGAACGCAAAGAGAGAGACTCATGGCTCCACCTGTATAGGTAGTTGAGGGTGGCCTTGCCTGGCATCAGTGAAAGTGGAGGGCCTTAGTGCCTGAAAGTTTGGATTCCCTAGTATAGGGGAACTTGAGAGCAGGGAGGCAGGAATGGGAGGATGGTGGGAGCACACCCTCATAGGAACTCCCAGAATTATATAGATTAGACATGACAGGGGCAGGCCACCAGAAGACTAGATTCCAGAATTCAAACAAAAATTATCTTGATACTAAAATTTGTTTTGAGAATTGTATATTGCAGAGTACACAACCTTGGTGTATCTATTCATCAAGCAAGCTGAGCAGACCTGCTTGAACCTATGATGTCCTGGAATTCCATCTGGATGAAGTAAAGACACAGCATCAGAGGCTTATCAATTTCCTCTTCCCCCTGACCCTCTTCTAATATCTCAATGTGCATAATCAGCTTGAAGAAGTTAATGAAGAGTCAGTGCCCCTATTCCCTGGGCTTGGGGACTGAGGTGATTAATATTGGACTGTCTTTCTAGAGAAAGTAGTGGTTTTGTTGGAGCAGGGAGTATTAGCTAGGATTCATTGCATAGCCATAACCTATTGGTAGAAATATGTACAATTGTTATTAAGATGAAGTCATAATTTCTTAAATAGTACAAAATTTACTTTGATTTCAAATTTAAGGTTTTCACTGGTACGAGCTTCTTATTGATATAAAAGTGAGATTAATATTGTTATTCTCATAGGCATTGTGCCTATATAAATACATTTAGGAATACAAGGCTTAGACCCAATCCTTCTTTAACTTTTTTAACTGATTTGAGATGGTTAGTCTGTGAGTTAAGGGACTATAGCAAATTCAGGGCTTTGAGCTTATTGTTAAGGTGTTTTCTAGATTTTATTTAGAAATAGCTGAAAAAATCTAACAGACAACAGTTCAGATTCCTGTACATGGATAATTGGTTTTCAAAATGTCAGAAGTCCACAGAATTGATGTTACAAACATTTCTGTATTAATGTTCATTTTGATTAGAAACCTGTCTGCTCCTGACAGCTTCCTGTCTTGAATTCTAAGAAGAAATTGAGCATCTTTGGAGTTACTCCAGTTGAGGTGAGACAGCCACTATGCAAGAATTGCCTCCTTTCATCTACAGACAGACAAATCACTGTCCAGAAAAGGACATACTTGCAGAAGAGTTGACTGATTATATCTACCAAGACAGAGTAATCAGCCCTTAACAATTCTGTATCACTAGATCTGTCAGATGACCCTGGGCCAGAAGGCTAAAGATCAAATGCTACAATGTTTTGTAGTATAAGGACCGTCCAGGTGTTCAGCAGTCTCTATAAATTGGCTAAGTTTTAGAAGCTATGCTCTGTACTTTCCATAATTTCAGTTAACTCATTCATTCTGGATTTCTGACAGGATTGAAGACTTATAGTCTCATAGCCAATCCCAGCTATTTACTTTGAGAGAAAAGATTTGATAGGATGGTTTTCAGCTGACATTCATTCTAAAGCCAAGAAAAAAGCCAGGTTCAGAACTAATTCTTTTAGTTAGGAGAGATGACAGAGGTTCTGGTTAGTCAACAAGACTAACCTGGGTATTAGGTCAGTACCTTACTGACCAAAATTGGTATAGATATGCTCTAATTGTATTTTGAGAGAAAAGTTTTATTTTAAGAGGAAGGGTAATATGTAGGAGGAGCTAAGGTAGGAGGATTAAGGAGAGGAAGAGGAGGAGTAAGGAAAGGAGGAGGAGAAGAAGAGGAGGAGCTAGGTGACGAGGGTGGTGGGGACATGGAGGCAGATGTTTGCATATCTCTGTCAGTCAAAGATAGTTGATATTTCTAGGTTGAGTATTGGGTTACACTTCTGATTGTATGAACATCTTGTTGTTGAGCATTACCAAACTTATAAAGCCTTTGTTTAACATTTTTAAAAATGTATAAAAGCAAAAAGGAGGAGGGGGGATGGGATAGGGGTTTTCTAGGGAGGGGAAATGGGGAAAGGGGGTGGCATATGAAATGTAAATAAGATATCCAATAAAAAAATTATTCAAATAAATAAAAAAGAAAAGCATGTCTAGCAACAAGCCCAAAGTGGGATCCCACTAAAGGGGTGGCCCCAAGTCCTTACACTATTACTGAGACGAACGAAGTGCTCACAAAAAGGGGCCTATCATGACGGCCCTCAGAAAGACACAGCAAGCAGCTGAGTCAGATGCAGATATTTACATCCAACCAATTGACAGAAACTGCTGACCCCTGTGGTTGAGTTAGGGGAAAATTGGAAGAAGCTGAGGAGGAGGGCAACCCTATAGGAAGACCAGTGCCTCAACTAACCTGGACCCAACCCCTGAGATCTCTAAAACACTGGATCACCAACCAGGCATCATACACCAGCTGCTATGAGGCCCCCAACACATATACAGCAGAGGACTGCCAGGTCTGGGTTCATTCAGGGAAGATGCACTTAACCCTCAAGAGACTGGAGGCCCCAGAGAGTGGGGAGGTCTGGTGGGCTGAGGGGTAGGGGGTGGAAACATCCTCATGAAAACAGGAGGAGGACGGGGAGGTATGGGATGTGGAACACTCGGAGGGTAGACCAGGAAGGGGATAAAATCTGGAGTGTAAGAAAAAGATTAAATAATTTTAAAAAATGGAAGAAAGAAAAGGCTCAAGGATGCAGCATTTCTTTGTGTCTTATGTGGGTTCTACCACCATTCTGCATCATACATCAGTTCCATGAAGATTTATCTGATGGTCACAAGGATTTCAAGTGAAACGAACAAGGAATCAGTGAATAGCTCCTACGACTGCTAAAAATAGCCCAATATATTATGGTCCTGGACCTGCCATATTTCAGATCACCACAATTTCAGATGTTCTATCAGTCAATGAGCCTTTTAAGAGTCTTTTGGTGGTAGTGCACACATTTAATCCCAGCACTTGGGAGGCAGAGGCAGGCAAATCTCTGAATGTGAAGCCAACCTGGTCTACAGGGTATGTTCCAGGACAGCCAGGGAAACACAGAAAAAAAATTCTCAAAAAAAACAAAGTCATTGTCATAGTCATCATTGTCGTCATCACTGTAGTAGTGGTGGTGGTAGTAGTAATCTCTGACGCAGATGTGGCTTCTTCTGGACACTTCAGTTCATAGCCACATAACAAGTTCCAGGCCCGCCTGCCTAACTTAGACTCTAATTCAAAATAAAGTAACTGATAAAGCACCTGCTTAGTTTGCATAAATCTTTATCTTTAATGCCTTTACTGGAAGAGGAAAAGATTTTTAAACAATATGCATAAAGATTATGAAATTATATGAAAACCACTCACATTATTGACTGAAACCCAGATCATAAAATACAATTACAACAATACAAAAATCATTTTACAAGAAATATTAGTAAAGACTATACAAAAGGTTACCAGCATATAGTAAGGTGCTTATTGGTGATTTCTTTGGTTATTCTTAAAGTTTTGTAAGTGCTCTATAATGCTAGTAACATCAACTTTCACATATAAATTAATTTTTAGGTAGCTAATCTATGTATGTAATCATACCTTTCATTCACAGTATTATTAAAGCCTTGTTCATTTGTATCATACATTTCAGAATTAAACTTTCACAGTCACCTCTGGCAAGCAGGGGTCCTGAGTTGAAAGAGTTAAAAAAGAGAAGACATCAAGTGGTATCCCTTCTTTATCAACATCATCATATCTTTCTTGAGTTTCTCTTCCTTTTAAATTATCTTTGTGGAAAGAAAACCCTATACCCTCGGAGTGTCTCTGAAGACCACATTACAATGCCTAAGTGATTATAATTGGTCCCTGGCCACAAAAGGAAACAGCTTGACTGTTCTTTGGTGATCAAGAGATTGTCCTGAATTAGCTACATTACTAAGAACCCAGGAGTGCAGAGCAAATTACTGTGCTAATTTGCTGAGATCAAAATTATACTACCAAATTTCAGAAGATAAAGGGAAATATAAAGAACTTGCTAAGACTTATACCACCACATAAATAGTGAAAAGTATAATTCAAATCGGGTTCATGGTGATTCTAAATCCAAATCTACTACTCGAAATTTATATGGGGAGTAGAGGAAGACAAAGTAGCTCATTTTCCTTATACACTTTCTTTTCACTGAATAAAAAGTTTCACTTTCAAAAGTCAACATGGCTCCAGCTTTTGGCTCTACAGCTCTTTGGATCCTGGATCTTTTTGTGGTTTGCAAACTGGTAGGGTCTGTGAAGGAAGAGGTTGTTCGTTGTGATGAGTTGGGACCAGCTCCCTGAACTCTCCTAAGAAACTACACCAGTAGTAACCCCGTCCTCCACGAGTCCAGCATCAGATACAGGTGCAGCTGAGGCTGGCACAGTCGCCCTGCATTTCACCTTCTCTGATGAATTAGTTGACCAGGTCATGACTGAGGTGATCCATCTGTTGAATCAGGTGGTTACATTGTAACCTGTCCTTAAATAAACTGCCACCTAAAAAATGTGCTTGAAATAATAAACTATTAAGTTTATTTGTATATTGTATAAGTTTCATTTGTATATTGCTGTTTATGTATTTAGAAAAAGAATAAAATTTAATTTAAATGCAATTGAAATATTCAAGTAAGAAAACACTGTGCATAGGTGGGAGAGGAGGTCCTTCGTCCCGTGAAGGCTGGATGCTCCAGTGTGGGGGAATTCGAGGTCAGGGAGGTAGGAATGGGTGGGGTAGGTAGGGGCACATTATCATAGAAACAGGAGGAGGGGGATGGGATAGGCGGCTTCTGGGTGGGAAATGAAATGGGGAAAGAGGATAACATCTAAAATGTAAATAAAATATCCAATAAAAACATTAATTTCAAAAAAAAAGAAAGAAGGAAGGAAAACACTGTGCATTGCTCTTAGATCTGGCTTCTAACCAAAGTGTAGGGTAATAGGTTCCTATTTATGTTGTGGCACATATGTTGATTTATAATGCCTCTCAGAGGCACTCATAAGAGAGAAGAGTGTGAAATCTGTTTCCTAACACCCTACTTAAAAGGATGCAATTCCCTGTAAAGTCAATTATGGCACAATTGAATGCTTTGATAACCTGCTAGAACTAGCAGACACAGTGTTATTACTGAGCTAGAGGAAACGGAAACCCCCGAGCGGCCTCTGGCCTCTGTCATTTCTCTACAGTTGGCCCCCTCATATCCCTCATAACAGTGACATAGAAAATTCTCTGCCATCACAGCTAGGTCAGTGTCTGATGCTCTTCCCTTCACTGTGAATTCTCCATCCTCAGAGACCGCGATGTGGTAACTTGCAGGGTTCAAGTGGAGGTAGTGAGCTGCTTTCCATGTCTTCCGTACACACCTCCCATTATTCTCGCACAGGTGAAGACTGCACACCTCAGCCGCTCTGGTCACGTTGATTATGTAGCTGCCGAAATCAGAATTCACAAACCGGTTCACCTTTGTACAGTTCTCCTGGAAAAGTTTAAAGAAAAAAATAATAAATCAGAGGTTATAGAGCCAGAGGCAGCTCTTCAGACTGAACTAAAAGGATAGCTTTTTCCTACCAAAAGTCAGGAAACTCTTAAATTCTACTATAACTCAAAGGACTCAGACCAGAAATGAGAAAGGCTCTAGAGGCAGAAGATGTTCTAGTTAGTCAAAGTAGCTGAACCAACAAGCTAGCCTGAGTCAACATGTAGGTCCTTGCCTTTCTTCAAATCATACATTGTTTTCTTCTCTCCTTCTTTCTTCCTTCCTTCCTTCCTTCCTTCCTTCCTTCCTTTCTTTCTTTCTTTTTCTAGCTCTTAAGTTAATGAATAGTGTGAGACAGAAATAAACAGACACAAAACAACATCTACGTCAGAGCAGATGCTCCAGGCTGTTTCTCAGAAATAACTTAAACATTACCTGTGGCAGGTTGTACATTCCCACGTACAAGTAGACACAGGAAAACTAGTAACACTAGATCATTTGTTTGTGTTTTCTAGTCACCTTGGTTATGTATGCTGTTTCCTGATAAAGCTCCATGAGTCCGAAGGTGAACCTCTGGTTCTCTGTATAAATGCCCATAAATGTGTGTGATAGCTATTCTTCATTATCAACTTGACTACGTCTAGAATTAAATAAAACCCAAATGATTAGGCCTACACCTGTGAGAGGCTTTTTTTCTTAACTAAATCATTTGAATTGATAACTCACTTCCAATCTGGATTTTTGAGGAGGGAAGGTGCACCTTTAATCTGGACCACATCTGCCAGAAGCCTAAATAAAGGGCATGAAAGAAGGGAGCAAGCTGTCTCTTGGCCTGCTTGCTCTTGCTCTCACTCTCATTAGCAGGTCCATTCCTTTACTGACTTTAGGACTCCACTTCTTCAGGATTCTGACATATACTGAAGACAAACTGAGGCATCCAGCCTCGTGATCTGAACAACTACTGGACTCTTGAACCTTCTGTTGTTAGATAGTTGTTGGTGAACTTCAGTTGTGTGGATGTGTATATGTATATATGCATATAGGTATGTATGTGTGTATATATATGTGTATTCTATGAATATATGTATATAATATATTAATATATATTATATGACCATATATATATATGTGTGTGTGTGTGTGTATGTATATATATATATATATTCATTTTATAACTTCTGTTACTCTAAATTCTAGAGTTCTAGAGAGTCCAGTTGACTTATCTATAAGGAAAAAAATCTTTCTTTTTATTGGGTGTTTTATTTACTTACATTTCAGAAGTTATCTCCTTTCCCCATTCCCTCCTCAAGAACCCTCCTATCCAATCCCCTCTCCTCCTACTTCTGCTGTGTCCCCCCCCCCCCCGCATCTCCCCACACTTGAATTTCCCCACACTGGAGCATTCAGCCTTCACAGGATCAAGGACCTCCTCTCCCACCTATGCCCTACAAGGCCATCCTCCCCTACAAATACAGCTGGAGCCATGGGTCCCTCCCTGTGTCCCAGAGCTCTCAGGCTGGTGGTTTAGACCTTTGGAGCTCTGGTTGGTTGGTAGTGTTGCTCTCCCTATGGGGCTGCAAACCCTTTCAGCTCCTTCAGTCTTCTCTCTAACTCCTCCAGTGGGAACCCTGTGATCAGTTCAATGGTTAGCTGCAAGCATCTGGCTCTGTAAGCTCTGGCAGAGCCTCTCAGGAGACAGGTATGTCAGGCTCCTGTGCACTTCTTGGCATGCACAACTGCATCTGCCTTTGGTGACTACACATGGAATGGATCCCCAGGTGGGGCAGTCTCTGGACAGCCCCTCCTTCAAACTCTGCTCCACACTCTGTCTCCATATTTGCTCCCGTGAGTATTTTGTTACCCCTTCTAAGAAGGGCCCACGCTTTGGTCTTCCTTCTTCATGAGCTTCATGTGGTCTGTGAGTTGTATCTTGGATATTGGGGAGCTTTTGGGCTAATATCCACTTATCAGTGAATGCATACCATGTGTGTTCTTTTGTGACTGGGTTACCTCACTCAGGATGATATTTTCTAGTTCCATCCATTTGCCTAAGAATTTTATGAATTCGTTATTTTTAATAGCTGAGTAGTACTCCATTGTGTAAATGTACCACATTTTTTGTATCCATTCCTCTGTTGATGGACATCTGGGTTCTTTCCAGCTTCTGGCTATTATAAATAAGTCTGCTATGAACATAGTGGAGCATGTGTCCTTGTTGTATGTTGAAGCATCTTTTGCGTATATGCCCAGGAGTGGTATAGCTGGGTCCTCAGGTAGTGCTATGTCCAATTTTCTAAGGAACTGCAAAACTGATTTCCAGATTGGTTGTATCAGCTTGCAATCCCACCAACAATGGAGAAGTGTTCCTCTTTCTCTACATTCTCAACAGTATCTGCTTTCACCTGAGTTTTTGACCTTGGTCATTCTGACTAGTGTGAAGTGAAATCTCAGGGTTGTTTTGATTTGCATTTCCCTGATGACTAAGGATGCTGAACATTTCTTTAGGTGCTTCTGGGCCGTTCGAGTTTCCTCAGTTGAGAATTCTTTGTTTAGCTCTTTACCCCATTTTTAATAGGGTTATTTGGTTCTCTGGAGTCTAATTTTTTGAGTTCTTTGTATATATTGGATATTAGCCCTCTATCAGATGTAGGATTGGTAAAGATCTTTTCCCAATCTGTTAGTTGACATTTTATCCTATTGACAATGTCCTTTGCTTTACAGAAGCTTTGCAATTGTATGGTGTCCCATTTGTCAATTATTGATCTTCGAGCATAAGCCATTGAGGTTCTCTTCAGGAACTTTCCCCCTGTGCCCAATTATTCGAGGCTCTTTCCACGCTTTCTCTTCTAACAGTTTCAGTGTATTTGGTTTTATATGAAGGTCCTTGATCCACTTGGACTTGAGCTTTGTACAAAGGGATAAGAATGGACCGATTTGCAGAAAAAAATACTTTCAATGGGACCATTTAAAAATTATCTGTTTCTACTTCTCTTGATAGGATACAACATATTTCATGTAGTGGTCCAATGCAATAGATCTAACTTCATAGAAATCTGTGGGGATCAATAACAGTACTGCTACTAACTAGCCTACTTAGTTGTCACCCTGCTTGATTTCCTTTCTTGTCTCCTTGTCTATGAATGGCTATTAGCTGACATGGCCATTATGTGAGCAGATCCAAAACAAACAAACAGAAAACCTTACTCTCTTAGCACATGATAAATATCAAAGAAATACTTGTGTTATGATCTTTTTTCAAACTTAATATTTTAGACACATGTAAGTACTAAGCAATGGTTTTCATTTTTATCCTGAATCTGGCTTACTGTGAGAAAATGAGAGTTTTGATTAGAGTAATCTCTACAGGAAACAGAACAATACACCCCTGAGGTACTGACTTACCACAGATGAAGTTAAATTCATGTCTCCCCAAATAACAATGCCTGCAGCTCCCAGTGCGGCACTTTCTCCTATGGTACTAATTAGATCTTGCTGCATGGAAGAGAACAGAGTTAATCAGTCATTGGAAGATAAATCAACTCATCAGGAATTAAGATTATAGGGTGAGACAAAATACTTCCGAGAAATCACCCCCTGCTTTCTTAGAGGGACATAAATGTAAAGTAGACTGATGTTCAGAATCATATTCTCTGATCACATACAACAGTGTGTGTGTGTGTGTGTGTGTGTGTGTGTGTGTGTGTGTGCCTGTGTGTGTGTGTCTGTGTGTCTGTGTGTGTGTCTGTGTCTCTGTGTATGTGTCTGTGTGTGTGTCTTTCTCTGTGTGTGTGTGTCTGTGTCTCTCTCTCTCTCTCTCTGTGTGTGTGTGTGTGTGTGTGTGTGTGTGTGTGTGTGTGTAGACAGAGCTTCACTGGGTAGCCTTGGCTGCTCTTGAACTCACTATACAAATCAAGCTAAACTCAGACTCATAGAGCTCGTCCTGCCTTTACTTGCCTCTGAGTACCTGGTTAAGAGAGCATAATACCATGCCTGGCTAATATAAATATTTTTAAAGAAAAAATATTACATTTTAATAGGCAAGGCATTATTTTTAAATAATTGATATAGAAATAGTCACCAGAAGTTGTTTCTTTAAAGTTTACTGGGGACATTTGCTCACAAGCAAATATATAAATTCGTAAACAGAATCTAAAGATTTTCCTTTTCCCAAGACAAGCCTTTTAACTTCCTTCTCTAATCTGTCACATACCTCTTGGGAGCTTCACCAGCACAGTCACTCAGGTGGCTTCTTGTCCTTTTGAATTCAAGCCAGGCAAATGTACAGTGTTTAATGTCACCATGCTCTGACTTTGACCAGACTTTATATTTGGCTCCCAAAACTATATTTTAAAGTGCTGGGTGTAGTGGAGCTTATAACTAAGATTCATCTAGCAATGACACATTCACAAGGATTTCTCCAAATATGGTTAAGATAAAGAATATCAAGGTTTCAGAAGGAGGAATTTGTGTTTTGTCATTTAAAGACTATCTTAGTGCCTAAACATGATTGTGAACATAGGAAATATAAGGGAGAAATAAGAGTTGGATATATGTTGATGGTTTCCTAGCTTATTAAATTACAATGTATTCTCTCTCTATTCTGGATTCTAGACACTTATCTTTTACTCCAGGGATAAATTTCCCTAAGTGATAGAAAGTGGTTAGAAAAAAATACCATCAAAAAAATCAAACATTTTACTTTGGACACCTTTCATAACATCGATACCTGGGAGATTACTCTTGGTCTGACATGTCTACAGTACATCAACCAAATTAACAATTTACAATGTCCATCTTTATACAAATATTTGTAGACATTTTTCTGGGGATTTTTGAAGAGGGGGTTAAGTTTAAACTTATTTACCTTTCTGGTTCATATCCATTTCCATTCTCTAAGACCATATTATCAGACAGCCCACAAAACAGGAAGGGGAGGTTCTTTGAGGGCTCAAATGAGATATACATAAAAGGATTTGTGTACATTGTTGTACAGTCAAAAATTGTTGACTGTCTGGTAAATGCAAGCAGAACAGGAATCACCCATGCAGTGCCCAGATTGTAGGCTTTACAGAATGTCCATTGACTGTTGATTCAAAGACGTAAGTAAGAAAAGTGCAGACCACAGACTTGAAACAACCTTGACACTAGCAAGATGATAGCCACACAGTGTGATCAGAAGGAAGTCTCCAAGAGCCTTGTATAGGATTAAGAAGGCATTATCAAAGGAGAAACAGGACAAAGCATTTACATATTGTATTAAGTCACTGATTTACCTTTAATAGTTTGGAAGTTACAGATTTCTGTGGTGACAGTCATACCTTCTAAGGTTATATTAGTTTAAGTATGCCATTCCTTTAACACCATTGAGAAATGGTTTACTGGGATAGACTGAAAACATAGCAAGTCTTCGAGCACATCTTGACCAAAAGATAAGGAGGCAATGACATTTAAAAAAGTGATTTTCATATTGATTTACTGCAATCTGGCAGAGGTCAAATTGATAACTGAATCAGAGACCAGGTATGATCTGGGGATCAGAAAAGCAAAGACACTAGGGAAGAAGCCATCAGGAAGATACCTTTGGGAGTATACAAGGACCACCTAAGAGTTGGAGCCCCATGGATAGTAAGAAGAAAGGAACAAAGTGCTTGCAGCAAAAACAAGCACATCAGGGTCCCAATATGGCCTCTGGCCTCTGTGCTTTTGCACACAATCCTCTGATTCGGATCATTGTTTCAGAAGTTGATAAGTACTTTGGTGACAGGAAAAAGAGAATAAAACCAGTCTGGAATTAGCCAGAAAACTTCCTCCATCCACGCTAGCTAGTTTCATAGTGCCAAGATGTCAAGCAGGCTACTGGTAAAAAAAAGAAAAAAAAAAGACATCAATGGCCTTACTTATCATAGTGGTAGGTGATACTGGCCACCTGAGCAAGATCCACCCACTGGTACAATAATGTCACATCTGTTAGAAGGAAAATCAACGACTTTGTGCTTAGATTTGTATTTTTTTTTTTCTTGACAGGAAGAAATTCGTGTCTAATAATGAAAACCTGGTTAGAGGCCTGTGGCTGGTGAGGCCATAGGTCTTAGATAGAAACCTACTACCGCACTTTTGCTAAGTGGTCACATTGCCAGCCTGTCCTTAATCACTTGTATTTATTATGTCCATAAATGTATGCTATTCTTAGCTCCAGTCAGAGGAGCTTCTTGTAGCAGTGAGCAGTGATTCATAAACAAATTCATAACTGTGTCAGTGTAGAGAATAAGAGTCTATGAGTATTCAACCCTAATTGGGATATTCTGTCATTCCTCCACACCCTCTACTATTCTAAGGTTTAGGAAACACCATGGACATGGGGGCAGAAAGAATGCAAGATCTGGTAAGTGAGAAGGAGTGCTTTGACCTGCTGCCTTCTCTACATGCTATGACTACTGCACATATGAGCTCACAACAGCTACAGTTTCCTGAACAAGATGGAGTTATTTAAAATTCTAGTCTAACGGGGGTCAGGGGATGGAGAACCCATATGGCTCCACTCGTTTGAGAAGTTATTGGCAGTTGTGGTTGTTGAAGAGATAGGGAATCATTTGTCTTATAGTCTGTAGCTATTAGAAAGTTGCTAATGATCCCATAAATGGTTCCATACCCATATCCAAGCAGATAGTGAGAGACCACATCTTGGATTCAGACTCCATCTTAGAGAACCTGACCTAACGTTGACCTCTCTAGCACCAGTTTCCAGGTTATTCCCCAACAAACCTGTGTCTCCAGGTTACAAGCCTGGCCCTGGTGTTTCATTTCCTAATAACCACCCATCAAGAGGAAAGCAGAAGTTAAGTTTATAGTTTGGCTCCCAGCACCAGCCAATTATTTTAAAGGACAACAAAATTCCATAATAGCCAACCAATCAGATGTAGGCCAGGCTAGAGATACCCTCGTTTGCTTGCCATTTCCTATAAAATCTTGAACTGGCTGAGAGCTCGGGGCTTCAGCCTCCTGTCCTGCTGCAACACAGATGGAGGTGTGCCCTAAACTCAAGCTTGAATAAAAAGATGCTACTGTGGTTACATTGGAATTGGCTCCTTGGTAGTCTTCTGGGGCTTGCAAATGGGCACTACAATAACACTAACTGAACTAAGTGTGTTATTAAAAAGGAGACTTGAAATGAGAGAGATGTGTGTTGAAGAAAAGACCAGAGAGAGTTGAGGGACAAAGTACAATGTGGATATAATCAAATTATGTTATATACGTGTAAGGGAACCAAAAGAAGTAGTAAAGGGTAGGATGCCTAGAGGCATCATCTTTCATATTTAAGTTTTTGGTCCCTGGTGCTTACCAGAGTTTATATTAGAAAGCAGTGTACTAGTGGGAGACATAATAGAATAACACAGTCACTAAGGAACTTACTTTATATGATAACAGAGAAATGAATTACTTACAGAAAAGCATTTAAATCTTCAGCCACAGATTTATAGAGTATGGCATCACATTGTGTCTAGATTGAATTTATATGTTGGTAGTGCAGGCCATCTTCCCAGTGAAATGAGGTAGCACTGCCTCTGTATTGTTCTCCCAAGCTATGACTGCTGCCTGAGATTCTCAGATAGATAGTTCATGGTTAAGTTCAGGGCTTTGATACTTGTTTTTAAATGATAGCTGTTCCATGTGCATTTCTGAATTGATTCAACTTTTCACATTTAATTTTTATCATATTTCTGTTAGACTAGATCAGTGGGGTAGATGGTCCCCACCCCTACTCCCTGGTTTTGTTTTGTTTTGTTTTGTTTTGTTTTGTTTTGTTTTGTTTTGTTTTGTTGTTGTTGACAACCAAGACACTGAGTTCTGGGAAGGTTAAGAGTTATGCTACTCAATCCTAACTGTATGTGTGTATGCATTCTAAAATGCACACATATTGAAGAAAAAATGAAAGCCCTTCATAGTCGTTCAGAGTTTGGAACAAATGAACATCAGATTTTCTTTAATTTATGAGAAGAAGTTTTTTACGATAGGTTGAAAGCAATGATGTGAATATGTTGATGTTTTTAAACGCTCGAATAGAAGCTCCCCTTTCAGAAGGAGATGAGGCCTAAATGCTGCTCGTGCTTTCCAGGGAAGTAAGGGTAGTATTTCTAAGTTATCACTATTAAAAAGGTTACCTGAGCCATTTGCAATGTGCAGAGTATACCAGCACACTAAGCTGTCTTTCCAAATGGACATTGTTCCTTTAAATTTTAGAGTTTTTTTTTAAGTAAATGAATCATCACTAAAAACAGAGACATTATTAACCTAAATATACTAATACATATATTAGAAGTTAAAATACATTTTCTGATATATATAACATATATACTATATTATATGTAAGTATCTACATGGTTGTTCTATCAAAGCTGAGATAGCTTTTCCAAACCTCCCAAAAGTAACCTCTTGCCATTCTTGATTCAATTCAATTTTTGCAGCTTATTTTGGGGGTTAGTGTGAGTTTCAGCTTAGAGTGAAGACTTTCACCTTCTGGATAGTATTGGAAACATAGTGTTGTCTACCTCCCACTGATGCAAAGCCTCTCCTTTTAATGAGCATCCATGGTAAAGCCCATACCTGAGTGTTTCCTAAGCATCCACCTGAGGCTGTCAACCACTCAGAACATCTTTTGTCTTGTAGCACAGGCTGGTCAACTGAAAGTTGTAATAAGGAGAGAAAAGAAATGCCTCTGTTGACCTATCTCAAACCCTTTGGTGGTAAGTGAAATGGAGAAATATAATTGCATCATAAATGGGATGGCTAAAACAGGTTTCAAGTCTTCCCAGTGCAGAAATATGTATACCTCAGCACCCAAATCCATTCTTTTTCCTAGAAGTTACTATGACTCGAGCAGCAAATGGAGAGAAAATCAGGCTGAAAGTCACTTAGTTTAAAGGTTGCTCTTCTGGAACAGAAGATGAGGTCTCTGGCAACATATATAACTTGAGTGAAAATAACCCAGCACAAAGACAGTCCTCTCAGAGCTTTAACCTGGGTTGTGAAACTATTCATGATTAACATTGAATTTCCAAGCCCACACACTCTACCAGATTTCCACTAGCAGATCAGAGAAGCAACTATATCTAAGTGTCGCGCCCAACTTGTCCAGCAAGCAGACACAACACAGTTGGATTCTTCTCATCAGCCTTTATTGCAGGAACTAATAATAATACTATGGGGGACCCCATGCAGCCAGAGGGTGCTGCTTATATAGAGGAGCAGATGTTGCCAATGTAAGGATTGGCTAAGGCTACAGTACCTCGTTAGCATATGCCCACTCGGGAGGGGCACACACCAGAATCATGCAGACGCATGTGCAGAATACCTGTTTACCAGAAAAATCTGAAGAGGCAGGCAGGCAGTCGGTGCCATCTTCTAATGTCAGCTACCAACATCTAAGATGGCTCAGTCTACAGGATTACATATTTTCTTTATATTTAGGATGTCTTTTGTTCTACTTTTACATGTAAGGTCAAACAATCCCATTTTGAAACATCCTCTCTAATTTCTTAAACCTATCACTACAAGCTATTTTAATAATCCCCCACAATAGCCAGTCCTAGGGAATTCAGTAGCTGCTAGCATCACATACTAGTTTTCTTCTACCTCACTGTGTCCTTTATAAGGAATGCTAATAAGAAAGATAACAAAATTTAGTTTCCATGAAGGAAGAGTCTAGGCAGATCAGTAGTTTAGAAAGAATAAGATGCCAGCGTTTGAAATTAACAAAGAAATTTTTCTTTTAGATACAGAGGAAATTCTATGCGGCAAGGAGAATCTTACCTTAGAAAGGAAAAGTAAAGGTTCCTCTTTGTAGCCCAGTCGTGTGTAGACGAATACAGGCAGAGCATAGACATGCGATGTCATGGTAGATATCCTCAGTGATTCACGCACCCGAAACCGTGAGAAGTGCAATGTATTTTCACTGTCTGCAGAGGATTTCCTAACACTGACAGCAGGATACAGGGCAGTGCTGCTGTTCCAGAGCCAAGAGAGGTCATTGTTCTTCAAAACTTCCTCTTCTGGGCATGATCCAGTATAGTTTGTGGCATAAACATTGTAATTGTGGCAATCAGGATATAAATAATAACCCCAAAAACCCTTGGGTCTGCTCTTAACTCCCAGTTTGATAGTTTCCTCCATGAAAGTTTTTGCACTTTTCTCAAAAGTTGCTTTGGCTGAATATTCAATATCCTCAGCAGAGATGTTCTTTTTCATATGAGAAATAAGAGTTCTTGATTTCTGTCTGTAGATATCCTTTGTGTTCCAGTTCCGGGTCCACTGTGGACGCCAATGTTCCCAGTCTATAACAGCAAGTCCACTGAAATTTTCAGAAGGGATGTAATAATTAATATCCTGAGCAGCTTTTTCTAGGTGTACTTGTAAGCTTGTGTTTTGGGGAAGACCACCATTGATGGGTACTCCTTCTGATGTGTACCATGGGTAATATCCCAATTTGTTGACATAAAATATAACAACATTTTGCCCCCTGTCTTTGAGCCGAGGGCTTCCAATCATCTGAAACACGTTTAAGTTCAGTGTTAAATTATATTTGATCAAACACAGGTCGGTTGGAGCATTCCAAGCAGCTATAAAAGGTTTCCTTTGATAAACTGGAATTCGGGCAGGTTTTAGAGATGAGATAGACTTCAGGATAAAAAATATGAGGAGCCCTGATGGAAGATGTACTGGTTGAAAAACACAGAGTCTTAATTGTCCTTCAGACAATAGTTGCATGATAAGATAGAAACTTACACTACCTCTTCTTCAACGTAATCCAAAAGGCCTGTGGAGAAATTTAGCTTTCCGTTAGTAATTACTTCCAAGAGGAGGAATGTTGTTGCAGTTTATTTATATTTTCAAAGCGCAATTTATTATAAAATCACAACAATTCTGATGAAATGAATTGAGACGTAAAATCAAAGGTCATGATCAGGGCTCTACTCAGGGATAAGCAAAAGGATTCAAAAAGTGTCCAAGGGCTGCAAAGCCTGTATGTCCACAATAGAACATGAATAAGATGTGAGGTTCATGATGAAAAAAAGATGTGAAAACATACTTACAGTCCACTTTGGAAAGCTTGGCAATATCAGGCATTACACTTAAAGTGCTTTAATTATAACAATTAATTAATTAAAGTGCTTTAATTATAACAATTATGTGACACTCTGTAATTGCACTTCTTCTTCACAAAAGAGGAAACTAAGACAGAGATGGAGTGTTCTTCTTGATGTCCCATTACATGAAGGATGGGGCTATGTAAGTAAACACTAGAGAAGATACTTGATAGGGTAGCTGAGTGGTTATTCTGGCTGGGAGGTCAGTGGCACGAAACACTGCTGCAGTGGAGGTGTGTTGGGAGCCGACTTTAAGCAGAAAGCGGCTAGAAAGCAGCTATCAGCTTTGCAGCCATCTTGAGCCATATACCCTGACATGAGACTTGGTTTTCAACAGCCTACAACAGCTGAAGCACACTCTAATATCCCACATAGCTTGTTTTGCTGTTTAGTGCCCCCGGCTGCAAGGAGCACGTGGTATCCACGCCCACAAGGCATGCGGTGCACGTGTTATCCACGTGCTATCTACACCATATATGCCTGTGAGGCGCACCTGTTGTCCACGCCATACATGCCTGTAAGGAGCACGTGCTGTCCACGCCTGTAAGGCTTACGTCATATCCACACCTGCAAGGCACGTGGTATCCACGTGCCTACAAGGCACGTGGCGAAAGCCTATAAATACCCAGGATTTCCTTGTAGTGGGTATGGTGTAGTAGTAGTAGGTGTAGTGGTGTGTGTATGGTGGAGACAGTAAAGAAGACTTTACTACAAATCCTCTGGCTTGTCTCTATTCTTCGTGGCTCTTCCCCTTCTTCCCCCCACTCTCTCTCTTTTGTTAAACCCAGACCTGCGGAACAGTGCGGGCCGCTACAGAGGTGCACTCGGGATGAGTGAGTAAGAGATGGAGAGCTGTCATGTTTCCCTTTTAGTCTTCTGGACAATACTACAAAAGAATTACTTTTAGGTAACTACAGGAGAGACCTGATTGATGTATAGTGTTCTGCCGTGCCAGGGAAATAGTATGCTTTGTTCTTAAGTATACCACCATGATGTTAAGACATGTAGCAGACATTTGCTGACTTAAGTGCCCAGGAAATAGATTCCCTTCCAGTTCCTCTGGGGTGAATTCTGCACCACCACACGTTTTGGTGAAATGTGGAGTGAAATAAATATTGTCTAGTACTTTGATAGGTTACTTGAGTTTTTAATTCACTTTAGTATGGCTAGACCTGAAAATTACGATGAGTTTTGGTCGGTGACCTCTGGTGGTTAAAAGGATACTTGCAGTGACTGAAATTCTCAGAAGTCAAAAAGAGGTTTCATAGGAAGACCTTCTATCACAGTTTTTGGTTTGAAATAAAACCCACCGTATGTGAACAAAAAAGTTCTGTACCACGGGAACAATGTTGGCACAAAACAGCAGAATCGTGGATATCAGATGCCCGCCAAACCCAGTCACTTCTGGTTCTGGACAAAGAAAAGTGTGTGTGTGTGTGTGTGTGTGTGTGTGTGTGTGTGTGTGTGTGTGTGTCTGTGTGTCTGTGTGTCTATGTTGTGTCTGTGTGTCTGTGTGTCTATGTGTCTGTGTGTCTGTGTTCACTTGTGTATGTGTGAATATGTATGAGTATGCAAGTGCACTTGTCTCCTCATGAATGTGTGAAAACCATAGATCAATGTACAGTATCTTGCTTTATCATTCTCTATCTTAGTTTTTTTTTTTAAGACAGTAAGAACTTCTTTCCAAACCTTAAGCTCATTAATTCATCTAGGTTGCTGGCTAGTGCCCTTTAGGGATCCACCCATCTGCATTCCCTCAGTGCTGGAGTTATAGGTGAGGACCGTGCCACCTGCTTTTATATAAGGTGCTGGGGAATCCACACTCAGGTCCTCAGAGTTCTGCAACAAGCACTTTTCTCACTGGACCACCTCCCCACCTCCACAACGTGGGGATTTTTATCACCATTATCAACACCACCTCCTAGACTCTTTGAATCCCAAGATCTCAATTAACAGGCCAGAGTGGGACACATCTAAATGGTTTTATGGCAGTCCAAATCAACGTCAGAGCTCCATTAAAAGCTAAAAAGCATTTGAACTTTGGGGCTTATTTAGGGAAACAATATTTAAGAAGTCCTTATTTAAACTGATACATTCAAATGTCACTTTTTAAATTAAGTACTTTTATTCGTTGGCTAAAGCTCTACAGCCCAAATAATGAATAACAGTACCTACTAACATACAACTGACCTTTGCTTCAAACTTCCTCGGGTCCCCTACCCCTCACCCCAACCATGTAACCACAGCCCCTGTTTCTGATCTCTACTGTATCTCGACCAGATGAAGCCCATATCACTGCCTGACAACCTCACCTAATTATAATCATCCCATAGAAGCCTGCCTTTGCTTTCCGGCCTTCTCATCCTCCTCTCATGGAGGTCTATTTCTTTAAATATCTTTAATTGGTGGAATTGAGGAATATTTGACAGTATGGATGAGTGAGGAGTTTAACCTGGGCTTATCCGCTAAATTCTGTCATCTGTTTCTCTCTGCTTAGGAGTCAGGTTTATTTGGGAACATAAAAGAACCATCTGTGAAGACAGTTTGGAGGCTTTTAAACAAAAGAAATAAGTTTCTTGTCAGATCTCTTCACCTGACAAGAAGAGAAGAGTGTACCCAAGAAAGTTTCTTTACTATTATACTGTGATTTTTGGCTTCACAGTTCTGATGTCACCCACTGAAAAATTAACAGTGCAAAGGCAACAGAAAGATGAGATGACTTTCTAGGACCCCCACCCCCACCCCTACACCAGGATCTTACCTCCTTGGTTCACTCTTCCAAGATAGTGAAGAAAATGAGGAGGTATGCCTTGGGTGGAGACAGGTCTGTCACATACAGACAGGAGTCTGTGAAGAAGTCACTCTCCTCTATTCCTCTCAGCAGAGCAGTTGTGACAAACTGTGTTTAAAAACCTAAAATGAATAAACCAACTCAGAAGCTGTTGAAACCATAGAGCTTAACATTAGATGCAAGTAATATCACAGGCTAACAAAGATAGGCTAGTTCATTGTCCAGCCACAATAAAAATGAGTCAGTGTAAGGCCCCCCTTTAAATTGTGTCCAAGCAGGGGAGGCATTGGTGACGAGGTTGCAATGCATAAATACCGAGCTCATCTGTTGGGGAGGAACGAATGACTTCAGAGATGGTTCTGCTCTTGTGGCTTTCTGCTTATTTGCTTGTTTGCAGTCTCAGGAGAACAACCTGAAGTCCTGCACAGAACCACTCTTTTTTAGTCACACATTTACTCCCTCTGGATATATCCCCCCTCCTCACTCTTAGACTCTCTCAAGTCACCCACCAAAGTAGAAGTCCTGCAGATAGTTCTGACATCCCTTTGCCGGTGGTACCTGAAGATATAAACACTCTGTCCCTTGCATAAGCAATAAACCCCCTCAATTGAGTATTTTTGTGGCCTGGTGGTCTTCAAACCTCTGGACCCTCTGTGAAGGCTGAGGAGCTTAGCATTCATTCAAGCAATACTTCAGTAAGATAAACTGAGCCTAGTTCTGGAAGGATCAGGATAACTATAAAGAAGTTCTCGTGATGACCCTGAAAGACTATTGATTCGAAGGATTATGAGTAACAATCTTGTGATGTTTTAAACAATCACCACATTTTTGAAAACCTGAATATTTATGTTTTCTTCTTTGGTTCTGATGAGAAACAAATTCAGCGCCTTGTGAATGGAAAACAGCACTCTACCTCTGAACTATATGTCTACCTTTGTTTATTTTTTCTTGGTTGTATTTAAATTTTGTCTTAGTTTTGTTTGGAAGACTAGATCTTTCTTTGAACTGACATAGACCTTGGCCTATAATCTTCCTGTCATCATATCCCAAGTGCTGGAATTAAATTATATTTAATTTTTCATTTTTCATTCATTGTGCAAGGACAGTGCTCATTGAGATTAGAGCAATTATCCAGCAAAAATTTTTAAAAGCATACACTCCCAACGCCATGATAATGCACTGCAGAAAGAAATCTAATGTCCTAATTTATGACCCTTTTCTCTTACATAATATTAGGATTTAATTTTTAATTACCTTTTTTAAGATGTCAAGTGAAATCCATAAAGGTTTACAGAGATATCCTAGAGTTCCCAGAATCCAACAAATGTGATTTTACTTTCAAACTCTCAAGGAAAGTACAGTTCACTGTGGTGTTTTATTTAACATTATAAAATACATAAATATTTATCAAATTGAAAGGCAGAATAGAGCTGGTGATCTCAAAGCTGCACCCACAATTCTGTAGCAAGTATTAGCTTATGGTCCAGTAACAGTTTACTGAAGCAATGGTCTGTAAGAGGCATGCTTTTTCCTTATGAATTCCTTCCATTTTAAATGTCATAGCTCAGGGAGCTGGGTTTCTGCCTGCTTGGGGGTGGTGGGGGGGAACATAGGTAGGTAGGTAGATAGATAGATAGATAGATAGATAGATAGATAGATAGATAGATAG